>OY728125.1:158343659-159593659 GCA_963277665.1 Viscum album
TCTTGTATTATTTATATGAATACCCAATTTGATTTTCATTTCTAGGGGTATTAATCAATAAATAAAATTTATCTATTTGATTCTATAATTTATATACATATAACCCTCACTCCATTTCCATGGGTTATAAATGACATAATGATCTTATTTTTAAGTACTTTTTAAACATCACGATTTTGACATGAAACCCATTTTATTTGATTCTATTTGGGTTATTTATTAAATGTTTGATTATGATCTATGTGGATCACATAAAATTAAATAAATATTTAGGGTGCACCCTGATATCACTCCAATGCATTGGGTAAAGAAATTAATCTCCAGAGATGAAAAGTTTCACGATACCTTGGTGAATAACCTTAGTAAATATTTTATGACACCTTGGGGATGAACCTTGGTGATATGTTCATGAAGGTCTAAATGGAATGTTGTAGCCACATATTCAATTTATGTTTCAAGTTATTTTCATTATGATATGCATATTCTTTCATTGCTCTTGTCTTTATGTTTTTTTATCATGTTTGTATTTATATCATAAGGCAACTGATTCCCTTGTTTACCCTTACTGGGACTTCAACTCACCCTTTCCTTTGATGTATGTCTCCAGGTTATGAGATGTATTAATATTTCCTAGTATGAACTTATGATTACGCCTTACAAGTGTATTAGAAGAATGATTTATGTTGTTTTCATGTTTTATGTTCCTGATTTGCAAGACACTAGAATTTAAAAGATCCTCTGTTTGTAAAATGTAATAAAAAGTTATGTAATAAAAAGATGGGATGACATAGGTTTCATTAATTACTTTAAGAAATATGGAAAATAAACTAGAGAAGTTAGATTCTATGAATGAAATAAATTGAGACATATCAGACCCGATTTCCCCCAACTAACAGATGAAAGAAAAAGAAAAGGCAGAAAGTATCAAAAGAATATTGACTATGATTTTAAACGAAAAAGAGCCATGAAGGCTAAACAGAGTCTTTCGAAAGACTCTAATAAATCCTCAAAATTTTATTTAGAGAAAGAGCGAAAAAAAACTAGAAGTAAACATGTTCTTTATGGCTAAGGAGAAAAAGGTAAAAACTTATTATTCTTCTAATTCTGATACTGGTAGTTGCATGAATGATAAATTAGCTTCCCACTCTTCTATATTAGAAAAAAATATGATTCTTTGGTAAATAAGCACAAGTCATTAAAAAATATTCATAATTCTATTTTAATTGAAAGAGAAACTCTAATAAAACAACATAAGGAACTAGTTGGTAAACTCAACTCATCTACAAAAAACTACATTGATCATGAGAAAAAGATTAAAGAATTTCAAGATGAAGTATATTCCTATAAGAATACCACAATTACTTTTACCAAAGTAGAATTTTTTTTGAATTAAATTCTTGGAAATAATGTCATTAAAAAAGAAAGATTTGGAATAGGAATGAAGGTTGAGAAATAAAAATTGTATAAAAATTATTTTGTGCCCAATTCAATAAATGCCACTTGTTATCATTGTGGAATAAAAGACCATTTCACTAATAATTATTATTTTAAAAATCCTAAAATTAGTGGTATTAAAATATAATTTTTTTATAAAAGTTTTTATAAAGAAATTAATATGAATTATGGAAAAACAAAGTAGATATAGATTCCCATATCATTGCTAGCTAACACTATAGGACCCAAGAATATATGGGTACCAAAAAAACATTTGTTTAATTGGCTTTACTAGAAAAAAATCCATAGGAATAGAAAATATATATGGTATATGGACAGTGTATATTCCAACCATATGAATAGAGACTCATCAAATGTTTATACATTAACTCAAATAAATGGAGGTTTAATCACTTTTGGAGATAATATAAAAATAAAGATTAGTGGAGTTGGAACTTTTTGGTCAGAGTAGACGACTCTATAAAAATTTATGTTAAAAATGGTTCTTTAAAATAGAATCCCCCTATTAAAATAATAACCAAAGTCATTTTGTAGTGAATTTATAAAAGTCCAGAAATTTCAATTAGTTTATCAGAAGATTGATTAGTTCTCAGTTTTACCAAAATAGGATTAGGAAAACCTTTGAAGCTACTCTACTCATTAAAAATAGATATAAACACTTGCTAAAATAACTATCAAAGTTTAGTTTATCTTAATGCATGAAATACATAACAGATAAAAATATAAGACAAACTGCACAACGATTAAAACAAGAGGTTCAATCTCAAGCTGAGACTTAGTCCTCTTCCCTTGGTGATCACCTACTACCAAGCAATTTATATTAATAAAATTTTGATTCACACACCAGATTAGGGTTCACAATAGCACACAAGGCCGTCCAGGTCACACTTGACCTCTACCATAGTTATTAATGGAAAAAACTATCAAACAGAACACACATGATCTCTTCCACAGTTCTACGTGGGATATAAGAGTAGAAAGGGATTGAGAGTGAGGATATTTTGGTATCCTCTAATTATACTCAGGAGATAGTGTGTGTGATACAAACAAATATACACACTGCTCAAATAGTAACCACAAAATCACAATAGAGTTATGAAAGAAGAATAGGGTTTATAAATCTTTGTGTGTTGTGAAGTAAAGCTCTGGACTCAATGGATGTAGAGAAAATGATATTCGAGTCCTCTTCTGGAAGTTGGATCCAAAACAGAGTATTGTTGTCTCTATAATCTAGCTTCCAGGTGTGAAAAGGTTAATCTCTTTGATATCATGATGTTCAGCGAGCTTCAACAGGATGCATCTTGTAATATCAAACTTCTTGTATACTCAAAATTCGAGTTCTACTATTTGCAATATCTTTCATATTCACTCAGCTCGCCTTTTTGTTTTTCTAGCGGGTTCAAAGGATCTCTTTTTAGGTTGAGCTTGTAATCCTTTTATACTTAAAGGTCCAGTAGGCATGAAGATCTCCCCACGTGCATGTACCTCGTACTGTCTACAGATAGTCCAACATACAACATTAAATAATGTCAGAAACATTAATTTGTCTAAATATGATCGTTATAAATAAATTTTAATAAATAAATTTGAAATAGTTATTTATGACTATCGGTGAGTCATTTGCATCGATCTATCATCTTCGGGTTTTTAATATCAGTCTGTCATCTTTGGTCTATCATCTTTGATTTTTCAATATCGTTCTATCATCTTTGGTCTGTCATCTTCGGCCTATCATCTTTGGTCCATCATCTTCTATCTGTCATATTTGGTCTGTCATCTTCGGTGTGTCGAACATCGGTGTGTCGAACATCATTGTGTCGAACATCGGTGTGTCGAACATCGGTGTGTCGAACATCGGTGTGTCGAACATCGATGTGTCGAACATCCGTGTGTCCAACATCGTTGTGTTGAACATCGGTGTGTCGAACATCGGTGTGTCAAACATCGGTGTTTCAAACATCAGTGTGTCAAACATCGGTGTTTCGAACATCACTGTGTCGAACATCAGTGTGTCGAACATCGGTTCATTGATAAAAAAATCTAAAAATCCTATGAAGATTTTGTCTTACACATAACATTACATCACTAAGTGATATCCAAAAATGCATGTAAAAATACACTTGTAAACATATGGATTTATAAATATAATTTATTTCCTTATTAAAGTATATTGTTCTATATAAAATAATTGATTTACTTAGAGATATTAAATGGTATGAAAGAGTAGAATCTATAGATTGGAATTATTTGTGATTATGAAAACTACTATAGCATAGAGGGTCCAACAATCTACCCCTTTTTGATAATCAAAAATTATGGAATACATACAAATATAAGGAATCAAAAATAATTGGGCACAACATAAAACAATGGAAGAGATTATGAAACATAACTAAATCATTCCCTTGTTTGGGGTTTTAGAAAAAATACCCCCCTCAATAAAATGATTATGATGAGTATATTCCATGTGTCTTATACCAAAAACCTTTATATTAATAATTCGTGACTCTTTTTTTATCCCCCTTTTGGGATTATAAAAAAAAGTGAATTAGAAAATAAGAGGAGAAATATCATAAAAGAAAGACACCATCAAGATTTCCATTACAATGCAGAAAAGTACAAGATAAACAAAACGATCAAATCCCTATCAAAAATACAATCCATCACTAAGGATTTGGATTTTGATGGGATTTTCCTTTATCTAAAGGATTTGAAGGAGGAGGAGAAGGTTTGGGAGTGGCAAAGGATAGAGTTGTTTTGAAGATAACACCAGGTAGGACAACACCTGTAGGTATATTTTCTAAATGGCTAGAACTTCTTTATGACAACACACGATTGGGAGTTTTCTCTGTAATGATCGGTTGAATTTGGGAAAGAGCCCGAGAGACAATCATTGGAGTAGGAGGCTGAGTGGCAGTACCAATGGAAGCTGCAGGAGGGACCACAATGGCTTCAGTCTAGACATGCAGATATGGATTAAGGAGATTGATGAAATCATTAATGATTTCACCACCATATTTCATAGATTTCTTTAAGTCATCTTTATTCTCTATGAATTTATTCAATAAAAGGGTATACTCCTTCAATTTAGTAACTTTCTTCTTGAAGTATTCAGTGAAAAGAGGTATTCTAAGATTCTCTACAAGAAACATGAAGCTATTTATGAGTTCATGCTTGGTATAAATCTTAGTAAAGTACTTATACACCTTTTCTCTAATCTCTTTCTGAGCAGCATAGGATTCATTGGTGCACTGCCTAACCATATTGTACAGAAGGTCTCTATTTCAATTCACCTTTTCAAGAGTTTCTTTGTCTGAAACACTCTGAAGATGTTAGAGTTATTTTCTCATCAAAACCTTGAGATACTCCAAATCAGTAACAACACCTTTCCCACTTCTAGAATTGGATGGGCCAGTTAACATTTTTGCAAACTCCTCTTTCAACTTCTTCAGATCCACACTGAGTAGATGAGTCACCAAGTTCCTAATAACTTCTAGAAAACCACTGAAGGAGGTATTGAAGTCAGAGGATAGAGAATTTAACTCATTGTTCATCTTTCTTACTTACTCTCTTTGCAAAGTATTGTGCCTAATAATGGTTTCTACTGTTGTAATGATATTCGATTGAATCTCCTGGATCACTATTCTTGCAATCTTCATTGCATCAACATTTGAAATACCTATTGAAGTGGAGGCTTCACTTATGGATCCAACCGAGGTTATCACTGACTCACATATATCATTCTTGAATTATTCCAAATCATCCTTAGTGACATAGTCCCTGGTCATGGTCTATGCTACTATCTCTACTACTGCAGGTGCAACTGGTGGAATAGGTGAAACAGGTTCTAGTTCAGCTTGGACTTGTGGAGCAGGAGGAGGAGGAACCCTCTCCTCATCTGAGTCATACTCCAAACCAAAAAGAATGTATCCTAGATCATTATTCTACTCTCTAGTACAGGTACAGTCTCTTTTCTCAACAGTATCAATCCAGATCCTTCTTCCTTGAGGCTTAGGAACAACATCATCTTCATCAACTTCTTCATCTAATCCTCTAGCCACAACAACATATCTGGGTACATGAATCAACTGAACTTCAGGTTCTTCATGATCTCCAACCACTTCAACTTCTCCAAGAACTTCTTCTATTTGAGGCACCTAATCCTCAAATTCTTCCTCAGGGCCACAATCCATAAGTTCATTCAATTCCTGGATGATTTCTTGATTTTCATCATTAGGATGGGGTGATCTGTCCTCATGTTCCACATCTCTATGATCAATAGCCTCTTGTTTAACATGCTCAACACCATCACAAGCTCCATATATAGATTACTCACTGGATCTATCCACCACTTGTTGTCCCACTTTTAAATAATCACTTACATGCTCATCATTTTCTCCTCCATCATCATCATCATCATCATCATAAGACTCCTCATCTGATTTACTTACATATCCTTCAACTATAGTAACCTCAGTCTCTTCCTTATCATCATCTCCTAATAAAGGTTCTCTTGAGGGTAATTCTAAAGGTGGACTGGAAGATCTATAAGAAATATCTTTTAGAATTTCAACAATATTAGGATCACTCCTATCATCAAAAGGAGATCATTTTTCCCTTGGCACTTCAGGCTCAGCTTCCTCATCAGAATAAATAGGTTCTTCTCCTGGTTTGAGACATGGATCAACTTGATCCTTTGGTCTGGTAGGATGGTCAACTGGATTGAAATCCTCATACAACCTTTCCTCATCACCTACCCACCATTTCTTTTATGGGTTTCAGAAGATCTTCATCCTTTTACAAATATCTTTTTGAAGACAGTAACCACTACATGTATTTATCACATCATCTCCATATTCCACACAACATAACCTTTTTAACATGGAAGAGATCATCCTTGGATAGTATAAACATGTTGCCTTCTAGGATGGATTTATCAAATTAGAGAAATTCACCATTAGATAGCTACACAGGTTCACTTTTATCTCATGTTTCAACAGATAGATCAAGAATACATCCTCATACTTCACAGTAGAGAAATCTCCCTTGGGAAGATTTGATGTTGAATAAACTTAAACAATAATCTTACTTCTCCTTCAAACTCATTCGAAATAGTCCTCCTAGATTATCCAATTATAGTCAGATTCTTCAGAGAATCTTCATAAGAGAATAAATCAGAGGAAGGTGGAATATTACACAGATAATCAACATTGACACCTTCATGAGGCAACTCCAAGCACTCATCCCATTCCTTAGACGAAAAAGCTACTTCATTTCCCTTTACTACTGACATCATTCTTGCTACCTCAACTTCATTCAAAGATATATTCAAATGTTGATAGAATTTATTCACTAGATGAGGATAATAAGGTCTTTCATTGTTAGCAAACCAGCTCATCCACCCTTGAGATTCTAGTACTTTTAAAAAAATGACTTTCTTGGTAAAATATACTCACCAGACACTTCTTTTTCAGCCCTAACCACTCATATTTATAAGCTCAGTTTTGAAGTCCCATTGGAATCACCTTTCTAATGATTAGAAGAAGGTGATTTTCTTGGGTCTTCCATAGCACGCTTGGTCCTTTCCATGTCGAGTCTTCAGATTCCAAAAGAGTTGGGGACGAGGGTCGAGAGGTAGAGTGACAACGGGTAGAAGGCTTTACAGTAGTGGAAAGGTGAAAGGTCAGGATGTATTGAACTAAATATATCATTTATGGATTGAAAATCATAAAACATAAAATTTAAATGTGGACAAAAGAATACAAAACAACACTATTTTACTTAAAACAGACAGAATAACAAAAGAGTCCTTAAAACATCAGTGTTATTGAATCAGGTTTACACGATCGGTTTCAGGGATCGGTTTCACAAATTAGTTTCAAAGATCGGTCTTAGGAATTGGTTTCTGGGATCGATTTCAGAAGATCTATTTTAAAGATCGATTTCATAAGATCGATTTCAAAGATCAGTTTCATAAGATCGGTTTCAAAGATCAGTTTCATAAGATCAGTGTCAGAGATCAGTTTCAAGGATTGGTTTCAGGAGATCGGTTTCAGGAAATCATCTTCAGGAGATCGGTTTCAGAAGATCCTACTGATTTATCATTACTAGTTTATGTATGATGTAATTCATTCTCTCATAATTTAAGGGTTTAGTGAATATATCATCAAGATGATGTTTAGTCCCAATAAATTCAATAGTTATATCATCCTTTTGATAATGATCTCTCAAAAAGTGATGTCTTACATCAATATGCTTTATTCTAGAATGAGAAATTGGATTCTTAGAAATTTTAATATCACTTTTGTTGTCACAGTTTATGGGGATATTTCTGAATTGAAATCCATAGTCTAATAAGGTGTGTTTCATCCAAAAAATTTGTGCACAACAACTACCACCAGCAATGTATTCTGCTTTAGCAGTTGATAATGCAATTAAATTTTTCTTTTTACTACACCATGATATTAGGGACTTTCCCAAAAAGTGAAATGTTCTAGATGTACTCTTTTTATCTAACTTACATCCACCAAAATCAGTATCTGAATATCTAACTAAATCAAAAGTTTGTCCTTTAGGATAGAACAGTCCTATGTTAGTTGTATATTTGAGGTATTTGAAAATTATTTTAACAACATTTAAATTTGAAACTTTTGGATTTTCTTGAAATCTCGCACACATACACTCACTGAACATAATATCTAGCCTACTAATAGTTAAGTATAGTAAACTCCCAATAATTTCTTTGTAAGTAGTCTGATCAACTGATTTTCCATTTTCATCAAGATCTAACTTACATGTAGAACTCATAGGGTTTTCATTACTCTTAATGATATCAAATCCATATCTTTTCAAATGATATTTAGTGTACTTTATTTGATTTAAAATAATACCTTATTTATTTTGAAATATTTGAAATCCAAGAAAATATTTAAGTTCACCCATTAAACTCATTTCAAACTCACTTTGCATTATGTTTAAAAAATCATTACATAAAGAGTTTTTAGAAGATACAAAGATAATATCATCTACATATATTTGGGATATTAAAAATTCTTTTGAAATTATTTTTATAAATAAAATAGGATCTATGAGTCCTTTTGTAAAACCTTTAGAAATCAGAAAGTTACTTAACATTTTATACCAAGCTCTTGGAGATTGTTTCAAACCATATAAAGATTTCGATAATTTGAACACATGATTTGGAAAAAGTGGATTTGTAAAACCTGGGGGTTGTTCAACAAAAAAAATCCTCAATTATATAACTATTTAAGAATGCACTTTTGACATCCATTTGATAATGTTTAAAATTCAAGTGTGCTGTATAGGAAAGTATGATCCTAATTGCTTAAAGTCTAGCTACTAGTGCAAAGGTATATCCATAATCCATTCCCTCTTATTGAATACATCCTTTTGTAACTAGTCTAGCTTTATTTCTAATTATATTTCGAACTTCATCTACTTTATTTCTAAACACCCCATTTTTTCCTATGGTCAAAGCATCCTTAGATCTATTTACAAGTTTCCAAAATTTATTTATTTCAAACTGATTAAGTTCTTCTTGAATGGCCATTACCCAAAATTCATCATTGATTACATCATTGATATTATTAGGTTCAAGCTATGACAATAAATCTTGATGTTCAACCTGGTTTCTCAAGGAAGATCTCATTTGTGTTCCTCCATCTAAATATCCAACAAAAATATCTAAGGGATGATTATTAAGGGTCCTGGTTGGTTTAGAGAAGGTAGGACTTGATATTTCAGACTGGTTACGTTGATCTGGTTAACTATGGTTAGGATCTAAAGAATTTATAGAACTTGATGTTTTCACAGATTCCTTCACATGAAGATTTGAGGTTTTATCATTAATCTCCAGATTTGACATATCCTCTTCAATATTTTCTGGTGAGGTCTTAGGCTTATATAGATCTGCTTCATCAAACTTGATGTGTATAGATTCATCCACACATTTGGTTTTCTTATTAAAGACTCTATAGGATTTGATTGATGTAGAATATCCAAGAAATATTCCTTCATCACTTTTAGAGGAAAATTTATCTAAATTATCTTTAGTGTTCAGAATATAAACTTTACATCAAAACAATCTAAAATAACCTACTTTGGGTTTCCTATTATTCCCAAACTCGTAAGGATTTTTCTTAAGGATGGGTTTGATTAAGACACTGTTTATTATGTAACAAGCTGTATTAACAGATTCAGCCCAGAAATAAATGGGCAGATTGTATTCATTAAGCATAGTCCGTGCAATTTTATGTATGGTTCTATTTCTTCTTTCTACCACACCATTCTGTTGAGGTGTCCTAGGAGCAGAGAAGTTATGATTATATCCATTTTGTGAGAAAAAAGCTTTAAAATCTTGATTTTCAAACTCACAACCATGATCACTTCTTAAGGATTTAATCTTAAAACCACCGATATTTTCTACAGACCTAGCATACTTGGTAAAATGTGAACAAGCTTCACTTTTATGATCTAGGAAAAAATTTCAGGTGTACCTAGAGAAATCATCTACAAGAACATAAACATAGATATTATCATTGAAACTTGAAACTCTAGATGGTCCAAACAAGTCCATGTAAACCAACTCGATAGGTTGAGAAGTAGTTACTTATTTCTTTGGTTTGAAAGAGATTTTATGTTGCTTTCCTATTTGATAAGGATTACAGTCCTTATTGTCTGGAAAATCTAATTTGTGTAAGTCTCTAACTAAGACTTTTCTAGTCAACTTTCTAAGAGAGTGTATGCTGCAATGTTCTAGTATTTATGCTAGATCCAAGACTCTTTTTGAAAGGCATTTAGACAAGATGCATTCTATGAGGCTAGTGTGTCTAGGTTTATAGCATATACATTATCATTTCTAAAAGTAGTAGATACAAAATTATTCTTGGCATAAAAAACATGTCATGCATCATTTTTAAATTTAACATTAAATCCATCATCAAAAAATTGAGATATGTTGAGAATGTTATACTTTAATCCATCAAGATACAGTACTTTAGAAATTGAAAGAGAGTTAGGGTTACCAATCTGGCCTAAGCTAATGATTTTTCCTTTACCATTGTCACCAAATGTGACATGTCCTCCATCAATCTTGATAAGACTTTTAAAGCTATAAAATTCCCCTGTCATATGTCATGAATAACCACTGTCCAAGTACCATATCTTTTTACAGGATATCTTTAGGTAGTTTACCTACAAAACAATTTAACCCAGAAACGACTTTGGTACCCATATTTTTCTGGGTCCACATACATTAGTAATATAAGATTTAGGTACCCACAACTATTTTATGGGTTTTCTATATGAATAATATAGAGTGTTTGAAAAATAAACTCTATCTGGTCCTAAAGAATTAGATATATTAAATGAATTTGTGGAACTGGAACTTGCTGTACAATTCTGGTTTTTGAAAAAGGTAGAAGATTTTCTAGATTTGGTTACAAAATGTGATTTGGATAAATTCCTTTGTCATGGTTGATATCCTATCCCATAAGTATACTTAGGAGCTATTTTTTTACAAAAAATTTGAGTAAGAGTATTTTTTCCCATTATTAAACTTTTCCAAGTATTTCTTCAATTTCTCATTAGACATTTTTTTCTCATTGTTTCCTTGAGGATTTGAGCATTTTTCTCTTTTTTAGTTATAAGTTCGGAATTAACAGTCACACTAAAAGCATATTGTTTATTCAACGATTTATACTTATCTTTCAACTCATTACATGTTTCTTCTAACATATTGTAGTATTCAAATAATTCATCATTCTTCATATTCTCAGACTCACTTTCAAAATAATAATAATTATGTGTAGGAGAGTCTATGGTTACCTCAGTTGTGTTTATCATTAAACACATATTAGCCTTATCATCTTTCTTATTTTGAGAATATCCAGATTCACTTTAGCTATCCTCGGAGGCACTTCAGGTGGCCTTCATTTCTTTCTTATACCTTCTATCCTTATTTTCATACTTTTTCTTGTATTTCATCTTTGGATAGTCAACCTTGACATGTCCTTTCCTTTTACATTCTTAGAAAATGATCTCTTCTGATTTCTCATTTTTCTTCCAATCCTTTTTACAACATCCCTTACTATTATACTTTCATTTATAATTGGGTTTTTTGAAAAACTTATTTTTCCTATATAATTTCTTGAATCTTCTAGACAACTGGTCCATTTCTTCATCACTATCCAAAGCTACTTCATCACTACTTGAGCTTTCAATAATAGCTTGAACTTTCTCCTTGTCTTTACTTTTAGAAGCAGTTGTCTTGAAGGCTACAGACTTTCGTTTTGGTTCATCCACTTCTTGATTTACCTTTCATTCCTCTTCACACATCATTAATTTTCTAATCAATTATTTCACTGGCATCTTATCAATATCACACGATTCTCTAATAGACACAGACATTCCACACTATCATTCTAGTAAGCATCACAAAATCCACATGATCTACTCTTTGGATGTTACTTCTCTTCCTAAAGAAATCATGGTATTCACAATTTCATTGAACCCGAGATACATATCTGAAATTGACTCATCATGCTTATTTTTGAAGTTGTCATATTTAATAGTATTGGTATTTAATCACATTTCTTTAACATTAGATGTTCCTTCATGAGAAACAGATAGAGTGTCCCAAATTTCATGTGCAGTTTTACAAGAAGAGATATGGTTAAACTCTTTATCTACCAGTGCACAGTACAAAGCATTCATTGCTGTATAATTATTTTTTATAGGAAGTCTTGGTAGATTCAACCCAAGTGTTTTTTTATCAGTTTTAGGAATTGCATATTTACTTTTAATAGTAATCCAAATTTCAAATCCCATGCTTTCTAGATGTATTTTCATTTTAATCTTCCATTGAGAATAATTAGTTCCATTGAAGAAAGGTGGTCTATTGGTAGCAATACCTTCTAATATATTTTCCATGATACTGATTGTAGTATAATTTCAAAGATATGGAAATTTAGAAATAACAGAAATTTCAAGATCTTTGAAATACAACTATAATCACAGTTGACAAGATTTGAAAACTGACAATAACTTTTAATTCCTTTGATACCAAATGTTGGTCAGAGTAGATGACTCAAGAGGGGGGTGAATTGAGTATCTATAATTTTTTTTGTTAGAAAAATGGCTCTTTAAAATAGAATCCCCCTATTAAAATAATAACCAAACTCAGTTTTTATTGAATTTATAAAAGTCTTGAAAGTTCAATTAGTTTCTTAGAAGATTGATTAGTTCTCAGTTTTACCAATCTAAGATTATAAAAATTTATGAAGCTACTATACTAATTCAAAATAGATATAAACACTTTCTAAACTAACTATCAAAGTTCATTTTATCTTGATGTGAGAAATACATAATAGATAAAAATATAACACCAATATCACATCAGTTAAAACAAGCGGTTCAGTCTCAATCCAATACTTAGTTCTTTTTACTTGGTGATCACCTACCACTAAGCAGTTTATATTAATAAACTTTTGATCCACACCCTGGATCAGGGTTCACAACAACACACAGGACTATCCAGGCCACACTTAACCTCTTCCAGAATTATTCATGGGAAAAACTATCAAACAAATCACACATGATCTCTTCCACAGTTCTACATGGGATACAAGAGTAGAAAGGGATTGAGAGTGAGGATATTTTGGTATCCTCCAGTTATGCTCAGGAGACAGTGTGTGTGATACAAACAAATATACACACTGCTCAAATAATAACCATAAGATCACAATAAAGTTATAAAATAAGAATAGGGTTTTGAAATCTTTTTGTGTTGTGTAGTAAAGATCTGGACTCAATGAATGTAGAGAAAATGATATTCGAGTCATCTTCTAGAAGTTGGATCCAAAATAGAGTATCGTAGTCTCCGTAATCTAGCTTCTAGGTGTGAAAAGGCTTAGCTATTTGATGTCAATATGTTCAGTAAACTTCATTAGGATGCAACTTGTAATATTAAACTTCTTTTATACTCAAGCTTTGATTTCTTCTATTTACAATATCTTGCATATTCGCATAGCCAACCTTTTTGTTTTCTACCGGGTTTAAAGTCTCTCTTTTTAGGTTGAGCATGTAATCCTTTTATACTTCAAGGTACAGTAGGCATGAAGATCTCCCCATGTGCATGTACCTCATACTATCTATGGATAGTCCTACAAAAAACATTAAATAATTTCAGAAACATTAATTTGTCTAAATACGACTGTTAGAAATAAATTCAAATAAATAAATTCGAAATAGTTATTTATGACTATCAGTGAGTCATTTGCATCGGTTTGTCATATTCAGTTTGTTAATATCGGTATGTTATCTTGGGTATGTCATTTTCGATTTGTCAATATTGCTTTGTCATCTTTGGTCTGTCATCTTCAGTCTGTCATCTTTGGTCTGTCATCTTTGGTCTGTCATCTACGGTGTGTCGAACATCGGTGTGTTGAACATCGGTGTGTCGAACATCGGTGTGTCGAACATCGATGTGTCGAACATTGGTGTATCGAACATCAGTGTCTCAAACATCGGTGTCTCGAACAGCGGTGTGTCGAACATTGGTGTGGCGAACATCAGTGTGTCTAACACCGGTGTGCCGAACATCGGTGTGTCGAACATTAGTGCGTTGAACATCAGTTTATTGACAGGAAATCTAAAAAGCCTACGAAGAGTCTGCCTTACTCATAACATTACACAATGAAGTGATATTCAAAAAATGCATGTAAAAATACACTTGTAAACATATGGATTTATAAATATAAGTTTTTGCCTTATTAAGGTATATTGTTCTGTATGAAATAATTTATTTACTTAGAGATATTAAATGTCATGAAAGAGTAGAATCTGTAGATTGACATTATTTGTGATTATGAAAACTACTATAGCATAGAGGGTCCAATAGAACTGTTGGATATCTAGAGACTATATCAACCAACAAAGTAATATATGTGCAAGGGATAAAGCACAATATGATAAGTATTTATCAACTTTGTGATGATGGTTTTTATGTTTATTTTTATAACAATTCATATTCACTTTTTAAAGATAAACTACTTTTGTTTAGAGCACTTAGAACTAATAATATTTATAAATTGGATTTAAATTACTTTTGTAAGAAAAAAGTGAATTGTTTAACTGCTAAAAAAATGAGTAATGGATCTGGTATAGAAGAATTGGTCATTGTAATATTTATACTTTACATAAATTATCTAAGAAGTAGTTAGTTTCTGATTTACCTTGTCTGAAATTTGATAATGATAGATTCTATGATGCATGCCAAATTGGAAAACAACAAAAATATTCTTTCAAAACTATTAACAAAATTACTACATCTAAACCATTAGAACATATCCATATGGATTTTTTGGACCATCAAGAGTAGCAAGTTTGGATTGTAAATTATATGTTTATGTTTTAGTTAATGATTATTATTGATTTACTTGAGAATATTTTCTAAAACTCATAAGTGAATTATTCACTATTTTTGAAAGTTTTTGTAAAATTGTTCAAAATAAAAAAGGTTTTAAAATAATTTTATTAATAATTGATCATGGTGGAGAATTTGAGAATAAAGAATTTAATTATTTTTGCTAAAATATGGGTATTAAACACACATTTTCTACACCAAGAACACCTCAACAAAATGGAATCGTAAAAAGAAGAAATAGAACTATTCAAGAAATGAAAAGGACTTTGCTAAATAAATACAATCTTTATACCTATTCATGGAAAAAAGCTATAAGGATAGCTGGATATATCATTAATAGAGTTTTAATAAGGACTATTTTCAAAAGGACACCATATGAACTTTGGAATAACAAAAAACTATTATAGGATACATATATACATGAATTAAAACTTGATGAAATGTCAAAAACCTACCTGATTTTTTTGTCTTTCTATCTCAGTTAGAATCTAAGTCTATTGAAGAATCCATAGAAGACGAGATTGGGATGATAAAAATGAAAGAAGAGCTAAACCAGTTCAAAAGGAATGAAGTTTGGGAACTAGTAGAGAGACCAACCAATTATCCAATTATAGGAACTAAGTGGGTCTTTAAAAACAAACCTGATGATAAAGGGATCATAACTAGAAAAAAACTAGATTAATAGCTAAAAGATATAATCAGGAAGAATTTATATATTATGATGAAACCTTTACCCCTATAGCTAGTTTAGAAGCTATTAGAATCCTCTTATCTTATGCATCTCATATGAATTTTAAATTAATCAGATGGATGTTATATCTGCATTTTTAAATGGTTATTTAATGGAGGAAGTTTATGTTGAACAAACTCATGGTTTTAAAAATCCTCAAAAACCAAATTATTTTTTTAAACGTGCTAAATCTCTCTACGACCTTACATAAGCACCTAGATTTTGGTATGAAAGATTAAGTTCTTTTATTTTGAAAAATGGATTTACTATTGGATTGGAAGATCCAACACTTTTTAAGAAAACCATTTGTTCTAATATTTTATTACTTCAAATTTATGTTGATGATTTCATTTTTGGTTTAACTAATAAAAATATTTATCATTTTTTTTCAAAACTAATGAAAAAATAATTTGAAATGAGTATTATGGGAGAACTGAATTTCTTTTTGGGACTTAATATTTATAAAAAATATTATGGAAATGTTTTAAATCAAAGTAAATATAACATTGATTTACTAAAAAATTTTATACTTGAGAATAACAAGACATATACAACTCGTATGTGTACCAATATAAAACTTGATTTGGATAAAGCTGAAAAACTAGTGGAAAATATGTTATATAGAGGTATGATTGGTATTTTGTTATATCTTACTACTAAAAAACTAGAAATTTTGTTTTTTGTATGTTTATATTCTAGATTTTAGTTAAATAATAAAGAATACCATCTGAATGCTATTAAAATAATTTTTATATATTTAAAAGAAACTATTTTTCAATCTCTTATTTACCCCCAAACTTATGATTTTAATTTAATTTCATATTCAAATGTTGTTTTTGGAGGCTCTAGATTAGATAGAAAAATAAAATGAGGAACCTTTCAATTTTTCAAAAAATATTTAGTTTCATGGTTGAGTAAGAAATAACACTTAGTTTCCTTGTCAATACCTAAGGAAAAATGTGTTTATGCTAACAGTTTTTGTGCACAAGTATTGTGCATGAAAAACACATTATTGTACTTTGAACTAAATTTTAATAGTATTCCTATTTTATGTGATAATACTAGTGCTATAAATATTTCAAAAAATCGTATAAGTCATTCTTGGACTAATCACATTAATATAAGACATCAATTTCTAGGAGATAATTTTCTTAAAAAGGATATATCTTTAGAATTTGTTAATAATGATTATCAATTAGATGATATTTTCACTAAATGACTTCTTACTGCAAGATTTGATTTTATTATTGGGGAGTTGGGTTTATTTAATTTTAAATAAATAATTATTAGTTTATTTCAATTAATATGTTTTTAATTTCAAGCTACATATTTTCAAAAACTAAAAAAAATGATTACCCTATGTAATCAACATGAGAAAAAAGCCTGCATCATCATCTATTAGAAAACCCTTCTAATTATCTCACAAGTTCATTTTCAAACCATTTCTCATTCTAAAACCCTCATCTTTCTCTTAAACCCTAGAATCAAAAAACATTCAATCTTTATATTATCAGAAATAACAAAGATTTAGTGAACTGATGAAGGTGGACCCAGTGATCCGAAGCGTCCGCGTGTTTCCTTGAGAAAGATTCTTCAAGGAAAGGTTGTAGGCTTCAAATAGCTATACCAAATTAATCTTATTCCAAGAAAGCGCTAGCATTTCAAGGTTTGTAATTTCTATTCAATGAGGAGAATACATATTTTCTTTATGAGGTAGAACTGAAACACTTCTACAGTAGTGTATAATTTAGTTTTGAAAAAATAGAAGATATGATACCCTCTTAGATAGAAGATAAGGGATTTTAAATTTCTTCAATAGAAATATCACAATTTCTAAAATTCACTCATGAAGGATTATTCCACTTTAATATCATATCAATTGAAAATCAAGATCACAAGTCTGAATATATTATGTCATTTTTTTGGATAAAAAAATATAATTAAATGTTTTTTAGGGATCTTAAGTTAGATTCGAGAGTTTTAGTCATGTTTATTCAAACTGTAATTGCTCTGAGAGTAGTTGAGATGGAGAAAATATTGTACCCAGATATGTACAATATGTTTTTATTCTTCAGTGAAATAAAGGTGAATTTTCCTAGATACATGTTGAGGTATCTATATGATTATTTCCATTCAGAGGCCAAGATGTCATTTTATCCTTATGGAAGGATCCTTTCTTCTAAATTTTTTAGAAAGAATATGTTTTTTATTTTTTGATACTCGAGTTAAATTTCATCACAAAAATACTCTAAATGTTGTGACCCTAAGAAAGTTTAGTATTTATTGGATTACTGTGAAAGAAAATCTTATTCCACTTGGTGCAGATAACCAACAGATTTATGAATATTTTTCTTAGGGGGAGAAAAGTGCTTTAATAAATGAAGGCATTGGAGAATCCAAAACAGAAGGTGTTTCAAAATCAACCAAGAGAAAGCTAAGATATGATATTGCATACCTTTCTGAAGAAGATGACGAATAAGAAGAAATTCAAGAGTAATATTTTTTAAAATCAAGGAATAGAGAAGAACAAAAAATTGACGAACCAGTGTTAGAATCTAGAGAAGCAACTCGCTCATTTAATTTGGAAGAAATGGGGCATTTTGAGGATCAACAGGAAGAGAGAAAACCCCATGAGCATGTTGTTGTTAAACCAGATATATAGAAATGATCTATTCAATAAGTTCTGAAATTTCATAATTTAGTCTCTGTGACTGCTGAGTTATAAAATATCCATGTAACAGAACACACACTATAGATACCTGCATCTATCTCATGATAAATGAAAATGGTCTTTGAAGGTATTTCTGAGTCGAGTGAGAAGTCTATTGATAAATTTTTCTTATCAATTGGAAATTGTGGATGCTGTTGTTTAGATAAAGAATTCTGATAAAGGGACATATGTTTAAATGATAAATCATATTTAATATCTAGTGATTAAGTTGAACAAGGTTCAAAAGGAGAATTTGAATCTTAGACAGGAGCTATAAGTTTCAATAAAACCTTTTGATGATTTGAAAAAATCATTATTCCCAAGGATAGAGTTAGAGTCTCTTCAGACTCAGTTTCAGGACTAAAATAAATTTCTGTTTCAAAAATATATTTTGATGCATTTAAAAGAGAAATGTTGCATCATATAGGGAATATCAAATATGAATCTATTTCCAAAAAATATTTTTCTAATCTGAAATGGTATTTGGGGAGCCAATTTTAATCTTTCAAGGAAAGTGTTAGTCAGGACAGTACTTCTACCTCTTTACCTCTATCCTCACCAGATCTGATTAGATGATTTCAGGCTATCACATCTGTCATGGAAGATATGAATGACCGTCTTCAAAATATTTAGTGAAATAGTGCACTTTTTTAGTGTTGTTGGATAATCAGATGTTTCTCCTTTAGAAATTTAATTTAGGCGAACTAGGTATTAGGATACTGCTCAACAAGTTCAGTGATAAGTTAGCTATGTTTTTTAAAAAAGAGGATAATTTTCATGAATTTTTGAAATTCAATTTTATTGAGAATTTAAAAATAAGTCAAGATTCGAGAATTTTGATAATGAAGTTAGGATACAATCTTACAAACAAGTTATAAGTTCATATGGCATAATTTAAAGAACCTTTTCAAGTGGATCAGGATCAACCATAACCTGTTCCCAACCAAACTCTTTCCCTTACCACCAAACCTGCTATCTAATCCTTTATCCTCAACCCAAAACTATCTTAATGTATTTGTATAGTTTTTATTAATAAAATTCCTTTCTTATTCTTACTTTATGTGAATTATTTTTATTATTTTATGTTTCTTTATAATTTTTATTTTTTTATATCTACTGCAAGAATCAATGCCTTCTTTTCACACACAATACAATATATTAAAATTCATTTACTATTTTGTGAATAATTAAAAGTGTTTTAACCTTTTTTAATTTATTTTTGATATCATAAAAGGGGGATAATTTTGGGTAAACACACCATTTCATTTTAATTACATTTTTTATATTTTTATCAAAGTAGTACTATGAAATCAAAATAATAATATCTATTCAAAGTATTTAAAAAATTCAATATTTTCTATTAGATATTTTATGGGCTTTGTGATCATCAAAAATGGGTAGATTTTTGGGTATGTATTTTCTCAACAAAACTCTATAAATATTAATTGATTTTGATGCTCACAAATAACATTATTTGTTTTACTAATGATATTAATTTAAATGTATTTCAGGAAATTATTATTAATTTCCTTATTTATTTTGGAATTATATTTAAGCCTTTAATTTAATTGGAATATTAGTTAAAGTCTTCAGAATGCTCTTAAGTGTATTTTGGAAACACTTTTTACCCTACATTTAGAACATAATGAAAGGAATAAACCCTACACTTGTGACAACACATATAGATCATGAACCTTACATTGGTATTGAACCTTACGTTAGAAGAAGGTGTGTATGGATCATAAAACCTAAACTTGAAGGAACACATGCATAAAGAACCTTACATTTGGATGAAACCTTATGTTTGTAAAGAGATGAAAGTATGGTTAAAGAACCCTAAGTGAGTAAGGAACTCTGCATTTGAGGACAAAAATGTTTGATATATCAACCTTACTTTTATGATCAACCTTATGTTGTCAACCTTACTATTTCTGATGCTTTCATCGGGGCATGCGTCATCGTGTTGCGACACACTGGCTGTTGCCCTACGTTCCCACTTTCCAAAGGCGGGTGACATCCGTCGCTTATTCAGGGACATTTTATCCTTGATCAAAACAGGATGACGGGGTGTCAGTCTCTCCTTCCATGAATTCATCCTCATAATTAATCACCTAGTCTAGGTCTCCCTCATAGATGTGAGTCATGGTTTGAGAAACTCTTCTCGGTGCCATATCTTTGTGGACGATAATTAATTATGATGCTTCTGTCAGGACATTCCAAGGGTTCAAGTCAGGGTAGTAACCTTCGGTCAGGGTAGTAGTCATTTTGGATATCAATGGAATGTCTAGACTCTGAAACACCAGTACACCTAGATTTATTACCCTTATAATAGGGCTTCTCGAGGGCACGGAAACCCAAGGCATCGCACATTGAGTGGGAGGAATCGTATGCTAGAGGCATGTATCCAAGGTTTTCCTTAGCTTCCCATGTTTAACACAGGGTATGCCGCGAGTTTAACATCTAGTGAAGATTGATCAGACTGATTGGAACAATGATGGGAGTGGATCATATGGGTACATCCCTAGGAGGGAGTACCTGGGAGGTTTACTGTATGGGTGGATCAAGAAAAATGATGAGGATGGACCTGAGGATTCTTGGGTCCCTACAAAGGGGACACCATGGTTTTCCATTTGCTGGGATTGAACCTTAGGGAGGATTCCTATGTACCCTATATAGATGATAGGGATAAAAACCCACATAGTTCTTGAAGGTGATGAATCAGGGTGTTCACAACAGACAAAAACCCGAAGACATTATGGGGCTTATGTGTGGTTAGTAGTCCATCACAAGAGGGACACTCTTGGTTGGGTGGTTATGGACTGTGTGGGGCTTATGCATGGTTAGATACTTTAATGGATGGCATGATTTCACTGGTATGTGATATACTGGGTAAGAATCAGGATGAATGATGGATGATTTGATGATGTGGATGAGATGAGTGGGATGTAACCGATGTGAAGATGATAGTGGTGTTGGGCTTGAACCTCAGGGATGCTTCCTACATATCCCAATGGAAGGGAATCAAAGTCCACATAGTTCAGTGGGGTGATGGGACACCTGAGGAGGCGGTCCATGAGAATGGACACATGGATGGAACTCGAAGGAAGTAGAACCCCAGGTTAAGGAATGACCTTCTTGAAACACAAAGTATCAAGGGAGATACTAGGATGGCACATGAGTGATGGGATTAAACCTCAGGGAAGATTTCTACATATCCCTGTGGTGGGGAATCAAAGTCCACATAGTTCAGGATGGGGCACAGAATTGGGGTGTACACAAAGGACAACAACACAAAGACATGATGGGGCTTACACATGGTTAGCAACCCATCACGAGAGGGATAATATTAGATATAAAATGATTAATTGAGTGTGGGGATTACGCGTGTTTAGATTCCTGAGATATAGTCTAATGCCACTAAGGAATGGACCAAGGATGTGGGTCCCAAAAAAAGTGGGGCACTAAAGTTTACCAGTGTTTGGGGTTGAACCTTAGGGAGGCTTCCTACGTACCCTATCCTAGGAGACAAGGATGAAAACCCACGTACTTTGATAGCATATAGTTTAACATCTTCCTATGTACCTTGTTTGAAAATGGAAAGGATCAAAGTCCATGTAGCTCAGTTGGATGAGGAATGGGGATTACAACTAAGGCATCCAAGAGAGGGTTTCATGGTCGATGGTTACTCTAATCCCACATGAGTCCTGATCGGTGTGGGAAACAAGAGGCAAAAAAGACCCAAAAATCACGTCATTAAAGGTGTGTCTACGAGGAATGGAGTGGGGCTTATGCATGGTTAGCAGCCCATAGAGATAGATATTGGGTATTACTCTCAGAGGGAAGCCCAAGTAGGGGTTCAAATTTATGAGGAGGATATAAAAATCATACCTAAAAAATCCCGTCAGAGGGTTCCAAGGATTATGTAGATATTGTCTGAGGTGATCATGGTGAAAATCCCAAAGGGAGAGGGTAGTGAGGAGCCATTGGTTCCCATCCCCATCATTGCCCCCCGGAATTCTTACTTATGCGGTGATCAAAGTTTAACGTCATGTTTTGTGGATGTGTGTTCTTGATAGTTTAACGTCTGATAGCTTAGACGGTGGGGATTCACTCCTCACCCCTAGGACTTACATAACTAGTGTGCTTTAAACCTTGGTGAAGGGAAGACACCAAAAATTCTATATGGATATGGGGTTGTATAGTGATCCGCTGAAGGGATCACGTTAGCGTGGCTATGAAAAGAAGAAATAGTTGTTAGCATCCCTATGCGAAGGGGAATGAGGAAAAGAAACAAAACATGAAGAACCACCCAAGGGACCTTGAAATAACTTTGTACAAGCCTGGAGGGCTGCATGGGAAAAGGTTTTTCAAAGCAAGAGACCTCGCAAAGAGGGTATTTGCAAAGCTCAAGGGGTCATAGATCACAGAGCTTCATAGAGATCAAGGGTTCGCAAAGATCATGAGCTCGCAAATCATATGGGCTCGTAGAGTACTTGGATTCATGGAGCATATGGCTTCTCATATCACAAAGGCTTGTAGAGGATATTAATTTTCAAAGAGGAGTACTTTTGAAAGCATAGCATCTCAGACTCATCATGGAGTACATATGTTTTTGGAGGGTTCTTTATGAAGCTTGGGTGCTTTGTGAACTCCCAAGTACCCAATGGGGTCTCCTTCCTTGGCGATGGACCATAGGCTCTACGAATGGTATCCCTCCCTGAAGAGGGGGTAAACTTGAGTAAAGGGAAAGGGATTTTTCATTGATCAAGTACCTCAGATGATTAATTTTTCTAATGGTTCATAAATCAAAGGGTGATTTGCGATTTGGGAGTTTGGAAGAAAAATGTTCAGAGTGTTGATGCCTTTTGAGTGATGGGAGTGGGGGTATTTATAGGTTACAAGAGGGCATGAATATCTAAGGGATATCCATGAATCCACTTCCACTTCATCATCAAGGGCATATTACGTCAAGTTTTACATAACCGTAGAGTTGACCGTCATCCCCTATATGACATAGAGGCTTCCTTCATTCCCTCTATGGTGGTCACATAGGCTTCCATCAATTTCCAAATAATCATAAAGGTGAAAGTATTCCCTCTAAGACATGAATAATTCCATCCAATTTGTTGTAATCGTGGAGTCGACCATCAATTTTCTTCGCATTGGCATAGATAAGGTCTTGACTTTGTGATATCTATGGTGTCGATGGGATTTGCGAATCAATAACTTTTGTACCTACTGCATCCTTTACTCATCTTTTCCATGCATATATTTTGGCGCTAAAATTACCCCCCCTCAGAATTGGATCTGAGGAGAAAATGAGGGTCAAATTCTTAGGGTAGATTGCCAAAAATTTAGGTAGTTTATGAAGTGACATTGCGAAGCAGAGTCGCAATGCGAATAAGTGATGCGTGGGTTGAGAAAACTGTGAAGATATTTATAGCTAGGCATTCCATGAAGCTCGGGGCTCATATCCTATAAATAGGGTAGGATGAACCTTCTTTTTTCCTTACTTATCTCCACATCTTTGTGCTTGATCTCTCAATTTGAAAAGCTCTATGAGCTATGCGATCGCTCTTTGCAAACTGGGACCTCTTTGCTTTATGCTGCACAATGATTCTTTAGACTCTGTGATTTTGTGCTCTGCGACTTGTGTCTGTGAGCTCTGTGGCAGAACTCTATGGCCAATCTATATGATCGAGCTCTGTGATCGAGCTTCACAAACCGGAACAAAAAATTCTAAATTCTAGGGACTAAACTGACAACCAAGAAGCTACTCCTGGGGTCTTTACAGATGTTTCCCGAAGGGAAGAGATGACAAATAATATGGGTATCAGGGAATGTGTGTGAAGCCATTCAAACCACAAATCCATGTTTGAGCTCCTATTAGAAATACAAAATAACTATCCTCTGTGAAAAATATTTCCTCTGTATAGATTTGGTCTGAGGGATGATGTTCTCATCCCTAAAGCAAGTATAGACGAACCGACTTATTGGTTTTGGAGTACTTCGTGCCAGTGCTAGTGGTTCAGGGTAGCCGATGATCATACATGGGAAGATCACACACCTTTCAATGATGAATGTCTATAGAATCATGTCAAAAATGTTGATGGGAAGGCATTGGAACTAGAGGAATCTCCCCCACAGTACCACACCATCCTCAAGGAAACTCTAAGGAACCCAAATAAGGGGTTGACTGATTATTGGTACATGCACTAGGGAAACAATTTTACAGAGGATTGGGCCTGGTCTTACTAGGTCTATGCATCATGTGAGGAATTTGAGGTAGAGATAAAGTGAATAGGGTTGTATGAAGCTGTGTGGGCCTCCCAATTTCACATTTATCAGCCAAAACACTTGATTCCTAAGTTGCTGAAAAGGTGGTCATCAAGGACCAACACTTTTTGACTTCACCATAGGGAGGTCTACATCACCCTCTAGGATCATCACAAGATATTATGGATTCCAAAATTAGGTATGATGTATGATGAGTTCCACCCTATTGAAAACACATGGGAAGATGCAGAGCAGATATCATGGCCGAAAAAGGCACTGATGGATCTAGTGCCAGCGGAGGACAATAATTCGGTGAGGGATGTCCACTTCAAGCTACGGTTTAATACCTTCATAAAATTCCCGTCAAGGCTAGCCACTGAAGGGGAGGAACCACCCAGGAAGAAACTGGTCAGGCCTCCTACCTTTCCAAAGGGAGCCTAGTGTATAAAAAAAAATTCTTATTGGTGAACCCTGGATGATAGCTAATGGAAGATTTCGGGGTAAAACATTAACACCGAGTAGCAGCCGGTGGGTAGGTAAGATGGGATCATTTATGCACTTATCTGTTGCTAGATGTTGCAGGTCTAGGAAACAAATATGGTTGTGTGGACAAGAATATTCTTTATGGTGTTCATGCCGAAGATGGGGGACCATGTCAACTTTGGAATCCTAGTACTGGAAAAACTGTACAAGGTGCTATGGAACATCAGTGTGGGGAAGAAGTCACATAGGGTGTGAAAAATTCTCTATCTTCTATACAGATAGATAACGGTACACATGGGAAATTATGAATATCCGAACCCTATTTCTCCTCATGGATCAGAATTATGACCAACTATTTCGAATGCGGTGGGGAGTTTTCTGGCCAAGCTAACTCCATTGTTGGTGCTGAATAGAGTCTGTAAGGTGGATGGATTCAACTTCCATCTATTTCCATTTCCAACAGGTGTGTTCACTGATGAAGACCAAGGAATTGAGGACCCTCAGTCATATCTCTTGGAATTTCGGGGTAGATTTTTGGTAACACGGATCGATCACGAGCCTATCTGTGAGCTGTACAGCTCACACCACTTCATGAGGTAGTTCTGGTGCATGATGAGGTTGCCCCCAAAAGTATACTTGGGATTAAACCATGAGGAAAATCCATGTGTGATGAGGTATATGTGGCTCATGTTTACACGAGAGATGGGACGATGCGGAATGAGATGCCTATACCCATAACTGTCTACGAGATAGTAAAGGAGTATGCCAAGATCTAGGAGTCAGCCTAACCAGGGGAAATTTTGAAGTAGTGAAACATTTTTACTAGTGAAGGGGTGCCTCCTCAACCTCACGAACAGGGTCAGAAAGTGGTAGGAACACGCCGTAGTGGTGGGTCTGCTGTAGCGACGAGTCTAATAACTCTGGGACCTACACTGATTGAGAGGCATGTGGCAGCGACAGACCCAGTGGTCCCATAAGAGCAGAGTCAGTAGGAAGGGAGGCCACCCTGGGGGTTCCATAGGATACCCACTCAGGCTCTGGGGAAGTGGCTATGCCACAAAGACATGCCTGAGGATACTATTTTCCTAAAGGCATGGGACACCTGGGAGGTTAACCGAAAATTCCTCAGTACTTCCCAAATGTGGAACCATATTAACTATCTTGGGATGCATATGTCAGAGATTGTCCATGACAAGGTCGACTTTCTGGTTTCCCAAGTATAAGGGGATCGATATATCATCGAACTAGAAGAATTTATGCACTCTCGGGGTATTCTGCGTCTAATGATGGACTGGGTGAAAGTGATTCTCAAAAAAACTATCCCACTGCAATTGTCTATTGTGGAATTGAGGGAGAATTTCCTCTTAATTGAACAATAAAAAGAGTCCTCTTAGGGGGAAGAGGCTAGTAGAGGGATCCCCTTAGAGGAAGGTGAGGTTGAAAACTCTAATCTAGAAGAGTTTGTCAAGGCCCTTGAGGTCAACCCTAAACTATTTCAAAATGGTCCTCATTCAGGTCACCTAGGCCTTCTCAACTGACATTTTCCATGTGCAGAAGAATCTGACGATCACCGAATCCAGAAGGGCTGTGACACCCAGGGTGGTTCTCTCAAAGTATCCTTATTTCTTAACCATATATGGGGTACCACACCTCAAGGTTCTAGAATTGGTAGCCTATGGGAAAGACCAATTATTCAATCTCTGTAATTCCTATCCTTTGTAGAATCCGTAACTGTTTTCCATTGAACCAGTCCAACTGACATCTCTGTGTTTCTATATGCATAGTTTTTCAAATTGCATGGGATATATTAGCAAGAATGGTTGGGGATCCTGATGCTCCCTTTCCCAGGGGAACGTCAATTTTCATGGAATCAGATGCCCATGATGACTAAACTACATTGATCGTGATTACAGATAGGACCTCTGGTAAGACATAAACTGAGATCATTGAGGTAGAGTCCGAAGATGAGGATGAATCCAATGATATGGGACCCAGACTACCTGACTAGATGCTAGAGGAAAATCATGTTGATGATTTTTTTGGAAGCATTCCACACCTACGAACCTACCGACCCCAAGGAATGGTACGAGACTACTTCCGGTGAAGAGGATAACAAGGTTGTCCATTGCCAGTCTTGTAAACTGATCAAGCACTTTATCAAAGAGACACCACAAGAAGAATCAATAAGCCACATGGGGAGGCTTCATTCCATGCTGCACAAAATATGTACTGGAGGCATGGATTCCCAACATCCTCATATGATCATTCAAGATTACATATCAAAGAAAATACTGGAACATGACCACAACCTCAGTGTGGGAAAGAATCAGGGGAATTCCTTCAACATCAAGAAACTTCAGGAGGCTGAGCATGATATCCAACGCTTGAGGGCATAGGCGAATGGGCATTCTGCTTTCCTCGTTGCACAATCAGGACTCATATTGTGACTGAAGGCACAATTGGAAGAGGCTGAGGAACATATGAGGTTAGCTTCTCAAGAGATGGATATTATTTGAGCTGACAAAGATCAAGCCCGAGTCAAGGCCGATGAATTGTTTCCTATTATTATCGAGGGGGAGAGAGATCTTAATAGGTAACAACAGATCCTAGATGTTACAATCTAGAGAGTACTGGAGTTGGGATTCTCCATTGAAGAGGTTAATCCATATATTGGATGGTCCAATCCATGGGCATTTTAATTTTTATGAACTTATAAATGTACTTTCATGCTTTCTTGTTTACTTTTTTACATGCACAAGTCTCATTATTTTCTTTGATTACTGAATCTCAATCATACCTGTGAAATATCCATCGATCAATCCCTAGGCTCACGTGGGTCATTCACAATGTGAGAAACAAGGGATGGCTACATCGTTATTCTGTTTGAATACGAGAGTTCCAACCAATATTCAGATATTCGGGTTATGAATGACCACTCTGAGTTTCCAGGAAGTACAAGGGGTGTCATGGTCAGAGAAATGTATTCTCAAAATAGCCAAACCTCCCTCTCCCAACATGCTCTAGCACATGAGCGGGATAATGCTAGGGTTGTTGGAATAAATCCAAACATGAGGAATGAAGAATATGAATTATGATTACCCAAATTTACAATGCGGTGAGGATGGAATGGCGATAGAGGGTAGATGTTGACCAAATTCAAAACACAACACCCATATCGTGTTAGCCTGAAATGAGAACAAACAAATGAGGGATGACCGCTGACCGTATTTGAAACACATGGACAAAATCAAAGTGTCATCTAATCTATTTATAAAAGTTGGCCCAGAATGGTAGGTAATCCTTAAGGTCTAGAATCCTAAACATTGGGGGGTTCCTTCAAATGTGAAAGGGAATGGGTATTCGAAATAAAAGGCACAAAAAATGTGGTGATGAAATGATAAGCTGTTTGGATGAAGTCCAACACTCTTAAAATTACGCCACCATGACGAAAGTGCACGGGGTGAGCGTATCAGTCTGAATTGAGATCAGGCCTACTTTTGGGAGTGACCTCTTTGAAAAGGAATTAATATGGTCTAAATTTTTACATCATGTAGATGAGGATGATAAGAGAATAGTTTAGCATCATATAGTGAGGATGATAATGAATAATTTAACACCGTATGATCAAAATGTTGCACATAGTTTAAAGGTGGTACTGTTAGAACCTTGATCAATAGTTTAAAGTCATGTTACATGGACTAGGAACCATAGTTTAAGTTCATGGAGTTCAAACCATGATTTTTGGAAAGGAACCAACAAAGTTAATGGTCGTGAGGCTGGGCCCAGGGCCAAATTTCTGGGCATTTCTATGTATCCCATAAGGATTGGAATCAAGCTATACATAGTTATTGAATATAGTGTGATTAGAGACTAACACTATTGGGGGAAATCATCTCTAGAGAGGATTAAACACATCCCATAATTTTCATGGGGAATCCTGAACATATTTAGGGTAGGGGTGAAGTTTACAGTCATGTGTTGGGGACATGCCCATGTAGTTTATTGTCATGTTGTACGGACATATAAATGGAAAAACTCTTGAGAAAGGTATGTGACACGACTACTACAAACCTGATGTGAATGTGGACATAAGTCCAAACCACACCACATAATTCCAAGGAAACTCAGGACAAAATGGCACAATAGGGTTCCTGGTGATGCGGCTGGACCACATATAAGAATTCTGGGCATCACTACAAATCCCATGAGGATGAGAATCAATCCAGACATTGTTCTTGAAGGTGGTACAACAGGTGTCCAAAACCAAGAGGGGAAATGTATTCTCAAGTGAAGACATCAAATGGATAGATAATTTATTGTTACAAAACTTGGGCACATAAGACATAGATTAACGCCATATGATAAAGGCGTAATAGATCTTAGTTTTTGGTCATAGAGATCAGACCAAAAATGGGAAGATTCTTGAAGTAGAAATTTGTGACGTGGTGCCATAAAGTGACCCAATATGAATGTGGAAAAAATATTCCACACCACACCAAAAATTTCCATAATAACACACATAGTTTAAAGTCATGATGCCTGGACTAAGGGACTAAAGCTCCAATTTTATGGTCATAGAGTTCAGACCAAATTCTCCCTCTTTAACATGCATAGTCACACGGAGGGATAACACCAAGGGTGTCAAAATACCACTTAAACATGATGGAGTGGAAAGGTAAGTGAATCACGCAACCAATATTTTAGGCTTAATGGGGGTGGCGTAACGATGGAGGATAACTCTTGACCATGTTCAAAACACAACATCCAAATCTTGTGACCTGAAATGGGAACAAACAAATGAGCATACACCACTGACCATATTCGAAATGTGGGACTTGTGTCAAATTGTCGTTCAAAATCCTCGAGGACTTTGGCCCAAGATAATAGGAGAGCACTAAGTCCTACAATATATTCCATTCAGGGGACCTTTCATATGTTAAATATGATGGGAATCCAAATAAAGGGAAACATGAAGCTTGGAAATGGTTGAAAGCATGTACATGTAGAATAAAAAAATCTAGGTCCTAAACCACAGTACATCTTGGAACATTGGTGAGGCATAATAGAGGTTTAGAAGTCTCGAAAATAAGGGAAAAAATGGGTTGATGAGACCTGTTCTGGGCTCGAGGATGAAATGTTTGGGTGTTCCTACGTATCCCATAAGGATGAGAGTCAAGCCATACATAGTTATTGAAAATGATGCACATTTTATCATCGTGCAACAAGGATGTAATAGAATGGAAGGAAGATCCCCAAATGAAGTACATGGAATGGATATCATAAAATTGATGTGAATGAATACCCAAGAGGTTATCACCACACCATAGGCTTCTGACAAAGTTTGGGCCAAGGGGCCAAAAAGAAGGCAGGATTTGAGATACCTAGGGCTGGACCCAAAGATTAAATGTATGGGCATTCCAACATATCCCAAGAGGATGGGTATCAAGCCACACGTAGTTCTAGAAAGAAACATGGTAAGGTACCCTTTCCAGAAGAAATACTATCATGCAGGTATGGCCGATGCACCAAAAGAAGTGGAATTTGATGGATCTTGTTTGTTATTTAGTGTGGATGTGTGTTTTTTTGAAGCAACAAGCCCAGGGCAGAGAATCTAGGAATTACCACAAGAATCAATTCATATGCAGGCCTTGAAAAATGGAATGGTGGTTAACCGATACCAGATATGATTTCCCCTCAAGCGAGGACACCAAAATGTGGTTCTGTTTTTCGTTGTGCATCTATGATTATAGTTTCACGGTTTAGGGTCGTTTGACAGGACCAAACCATGGTTTTTAACATCGTGAAGCAAAGTCACAATAGTTTAAAGTCATGTGGGACTAGGAAACATAGATCAAAATTATATGGATTGGATTCATACAAAATAATAAGGTTCTAAAAGGAATGCACATGGCATGATAAACCATACCTGACACAAATGAGGACATCAGTCCACACCACACCTCACACCACCCTAGGAGGAGGGGACCTCAGGACAAGGGTCCATAAAAGATCAAAGGAAATGGGGGTGGACCTGAAGAATTTTTTTTGGGCATTCCTACATATCCCATGAGGATGGGAATGATGCTAGATGTAGTTCTAGAAATTCATACAGTTTAACATCGTGTGGTAAGGGCGAGGGGAAGACTAGACCATAAGGGGAAGTAAACATTGATGCTATTATAGACCTGCCGTGAATGAGAAAATAATTCCACATACTCCACACTACAAAATACCATAACAATAAGGGCCAAAAGACCGAACAAAAATAAGAATTTTTGGAGCTTGAGTTGGACTCGAAGAAAAAATGTCTGGGTGTTTCTATGTATCCCATGAGGATGGGAATCAAGCTGCATATAGTTCTCAAAATTCGTGTAGTTTAACTTCATTAAGTAAGGATGAGGGGGTCTTAGTTTAGGTTTATAGAGCTCAGAACAAAAGAAGAGAGATTTCTCCAAGTGGGTGTAAACCTTGACCAAGTCCCTAAGCCCATGTGAGCTATGTTTGATGTAGGAAACAAGGGCGGAGAAGATCTTCACAACACATGGAATATACAGAATAAAAAATGGTGTGAAACTACAGATGACACCATGATGTTGATTCATCCTTTTTATGTGTATAGGTGCATAGTAGGATAACACCAAGGATGTTAAAATTCCATTTGTACTTGATGGAATGGAAAGGGATGTAAATCAAGAGTCCAATATTTAGGGTTTAATGGGGGTGGCACAATTATGGAGGATAACTGTTGACTATGTTAAAACACAACATCCATATCATGTGGCCTAAAATGGGAACACCAAATGAGGGTTGACCACTAACCATATTCAAAATGTTGAACCTAATACATAATGTCATTCAGGATCCTCTGGGATGTTGACTCAAGGCAGTAGGCAAGCCATAAGGCCGAGAATCCCTACTATTTGGGGGTCCATTAAGATATGAAAGATGATGGAAACTAAAATAAAGGGATACTTGAAGCATGTAAATAGATGAAGAATTTCCATAAAAAATCCAACACACTAGTTCATAAACCATAGTGCATCTGAGCACGTTGGTGAATCGCAAAAAAGGGTCGAGGGGCCCAATTGAGAGGAGATTACTTGAGGAGATGAGCGAAGGAAAGTTGAATAAAGAGATATCAAGAGAGAGATACATGATGTGGTTACTACAAACACATTGTGAATGATTATATAAGTCCACACCACACTACACACCCCTGGGAGAACTTAGGTCAAGGGACCTAAAGGAAAAGGAGGTTTCTAAAAATCAAGATGGACCCGAGAACAAAATGTTCGGGTGTTCCTACGTATCCCATAAGGATGAGAATCAAGCCAGATATAGTTCTTGAAATGCCATACCATTTAACTCCATATGGTAAGGTTGTAGAAAAGGGGTATCTCAAAGAGGAATTTGTATGACGTGGAAAATAACATGATGTGAATGAGGACATAAACCCACAGAAACCACAATATTCATAATTCCATGAGAGAACTCAAGCTAAGCGACCGAGAGAAAGAATATATGAACTCAGGATAGACCTAAAGTGGAAATGTTTGGGCATTTATATGTATCCAATAAGGATGAGAATCAAGCCATACATAGTTATGAAATCGATGTGCAATTTAACGTCATGCAGTAAAGATGTAAGGGGTGAAGGTTGTTCTGGAAGTAGGGGCACATGATGCGATCGTTGGAAACCTGATGTGAATGGTGACCAAAGAAGTCCATATAGCACACCATATGAAATCCCTCGAAGAGAACTAAACCTTAGGGGAAAAGATATTTGTTAGGATGGACCTAATAAAAAAATGTTTGGGTGTTCTTATGTATCCCATGAGGATGGGAATCAAGCCATACATTGTTCTTGAAAATGAAGTGCAGTTTAACATCATGTAGTAAGGACAAGAGAAAAGAGGAGTGTCTCAAGGGGATATGTGTGGTTTGGAAAAAATAGCCCAATTTGAATGAGGAAAAAGAGTCTGTACCACATCACACAATCCTGAGAGAGAAATTAGGCCAAAAGTCTAGAGAGGTTAAGGGACCTAAGGTTGGGCCACATATGAAAGGTCTGGGAATTCCTACATATCCCATAAGGATGGAATCAAGAAAAATGTAGTTATGAAAGTTCCATGAAGTTTAATACTGTGCTACAAGGATGTAGGAGATCTTAGTTTATGGTCGTAGAGCTCAGACCATTTTGTAGTTTATCATCAAGCAGGACGAGTTCTGGGTAGTTTTACGTCCTTCAGCCTAGATGAATCACACAGTTTAACATCATGCAGTGAAGATGGTGGTAGGTAATCTTAAGAAAAAATACTTCTTGAGGAATTTAGCACTGGTGGGAGGAGTAATACGCTCACCATTTATGGTGACTAGGGAGTATACGTCATTGTGTAAAACCTTGTGAATGATATAATGTACCTCCCATTTGGGATCCAACTTTGGATGTTTCCTTTCGGGTATCATTAGTGTTCTCAAGGACAATATCATGTCACCATGTAGGAAGGAGAAGAGGTGAAATTTATTATTGAAAGCCCTATCTATCTTATTATGATGCCTCTCTAGATTGTGAAGGGCACAAATCCGATTCTCATCAAGCACTTCTAGTTCAGTCAGATGGATTTTGGATACTTTGTCTGGTTATTACTGATCTTTGACAGCTGTTCATAATGAGGTTAACAGAATCTCAATGGGCAGGATTTCCTCTATTCCATACACCAGGGAATATGGAATAACCTGAGTGGAATTATGAGTCGTCATCTGGTAATCCTAGAGATTTTTGGAGAGTTTTTCCGGCCAACTATTCTTGTTATGAACAACCATCTTATTACAGATGTTAGAGAGGGTTTTGCTGAACACCTTGATCTTCCCATTTTATTATGCATGATATAGAGAGGTGCGATTAGAATAGATATTGTACTTGGCATAAAACTTCTTCATCTTGGTTACTTGGAAGTTGGTACCTTTATCAATGAGAACGGTGTGATGAACTCAAAATCAGTGAATGATATTGGAGCTCACGAACTCAATGATAGAATGAGCCTCGACTTCCTTAAGTGGGATTTCCTCTATCCACTTGAAAAAAAATCCATACCGGTCATAATGAACATGCAATGGTGATCTGTTGCTGGTGGATATAGTCCCATGACATCGAGTCCCCAAACCAAAAAGGGCCAAGAGTACATTGTAGTATAGAGAGGTTCTGGAGGCCGATGCATAAAATTATCATGGATCTGACATGAATAGAACCTCTTGTAAAACCTGATACATTCACAGATCATGGTGGGACAAAAGTATCCCAATCATCAGATCTGATGCGAGACTTTCGACCCATCTTGATGAGCCCCGTAGGAGCCGGTATGAACCTCCTATATAACCAAATAAATCTTGTCTTCTTGAATGAAATGAAGGATAATCCCATTAAACCCACATCTATAGAGGATCTTCTCGAGACTGGGACCACTCTGGAGGGTAAAATGTAGTGCACACCGTCAGATTCACTCAAATTTGGCTCAGTCTGTCGGGAGATTACTGTGATGGAGTTACTCGATAAAGGGAGTCATCCAGTTAGGGTTCCCCTCCAACAATACAGAAGGGGGACCAGGATGTCCCGATGTGGAGGCACTAATAGTAAGGTGGATTAACTGTGGGCTATTGTCATCGTCCAAAGTGATAGGAGCGATGAATCTTCGATGCACTACATGGATAATCAAATCATCCTGGTCAGGCTCTAAAAGAGATGTGGCTAATATGGATATGGAATTGGATCGACCATTATGTGATTGATAGACATGAGTAACTTCTGGACAAGAAGGGAACTGGGCCATCAGCAGGTGAGTACACTCTAATAGTGGTACGAGCTAGGGATTCTTGACTACGTAGTTGCTGTTGAAATTCTTGAAGACCAGTTTAGAGTCCCCATTTACATGAAAATGGGGAACATCAATATTGAGGTCTATCTCGAGACCAGTGATAAGATCCTGACACTTTGCCTCATTTTTGGGGAATCCTTATGACAATAGAAACAAATAGGGAAGGATAGACTATGTAGACATAGTGAAGACGATACCCAAGCCTACTCTGTTGAGTCTGGGATCATTGAGTCTCCTGCCGGTAAGGCTTTGGGAGGCACCATCAAAGTGAATTTTCCAACATGACATGGATTGGTCCACTGAGAGGATTGCCTTATCTGGAATGTCAAGATCTTGAGATTGTTATGTAGGGGCTAGATGGGTGACAATAAAGTCTCCCAATGATGTCCCTTGATATCCTTCTGAGTGATGAACTTGATGTCTAACTATTGAAGGATCACCACCCATCAAGATAAATGGCCTATCAATATGAGGAATTTCAGGATGTACTTCATTGAATCGACTCGAGACACCATATTTATCTCATTGTTCTACAAGTAATGTCACAATTTTTTCACTGTGAATACCAGCACCAGGAATCTCTTCTCGATAGAGGAATATCTAGTTTTCGTATTGAGGAGGATGCAGATGAGATAGTATAAACTATTTTTTTCCCATCATTATTATTCTGGGTTATAAGGGCACTGAGGTACCATTACAGATCTGTCACATATAGGATCAGCAGATTTATGGAAATGGGAGGCGTCAACACCGATGGATATAGTAGGTCCTACTTTATTCCCTCAAAAATTATTCTGACACTACTGATCCCACTGATACTCAACACCATTATCCAGGAGTTGGGAAAAGGGATTACGCTTACCAAATAGATTTAAAATTTATTAGAGTATGTAGGCTAAATGGTTATAAAATCCTCAGAGCTCTTGAATATTTCTCAGAGGAGACATCTGGCTGATGGCCTTGATCTTTTTTGGATCGATCTCAATGCCTATGTATCTGACAATGATGTTGAGAAAATTTCAGAAGGTTACCCCAAAGGTAGAATTTAATGGGTTCATCTTCAAATGATGAGAATAGAGGAATATTAATACTTTCTCAAGATCCCTAAGATAGTCCTAAAGCTAGAAATCTTTAACCACCAATTTGTCCATGTAACATTCCACTAATGTCCCAAGGATCTACTTGAATACATGGTTCATGGAACACTGATTGGTGGTTCCTGCATTTTTTAGACTGAAAAGAATTACATGGTAGTAGAAAGTACCTTGTGGTGCCATGAAAGCTATAGAATATTCATCTTCAGTGTAATGTCTCAGATTTTTCCGTTTATTATTTTTTAAATATTATATGGAATTATTTTGAGACCGGGCGCGAAGACGACACATCATTCCGAGGTCCAGCGAGCCTGGAATGGTGGTTTGAACTTTTTTTAGTTAAGTGAGTCGGCACTTGTGCAAAGTTGTGGCAGTTTCTAAATGGATGCCCGGATTAAAAATCTGAGCACACCTTTGCGTCCGGGATGATGAATTTACCTAAGAATGAAGTTAACCTTGACCGGAGCGGGTCGAGGGAAAAAGTTATTTTTCGGACGTTTCAAGTAAAATAAAATAAAATAAATTAACTAGTTTATTTTATTTTATTTTAAGGAAACATCCACTGCAGCGTGGCAACGGTGCAACTGTTTCCTAAATTAATGATGCGTCATAATAACTTCAAAACGAAAAGTCAACATCATTAATGCTGCCACGTAATTAAGTGCCAATCTTTCTTCCCTTTTTTTTAAATGGGTGAACAATTTCTAATCGTTGGCAACGCTTGAGAAGAACCTCTGCCGAATCCGCGAGGCGTTGGAGCAAATTCTCGACGATGAAGGACAACAGATCGAAACCAAGGATCATTGTGTTGGCGTTGAAGGATCACGACGACAACGGAAGCACGTGGCCTTCGTCAACGATCGATACTTTCAAAAGGTAGGGGTTGCTGTTTTGATTTTTCTTTTCCCCGTATTTGAATTTAAATGATGAACGCGGATCAACCACGAAAAAGTTGATCCACGGATTCGTATTTTCTTGCGGGAGGGTTTTCTTTGGGATGATTTTGGGGAATTAATCCATGCTTTATATTCATTTTGATCTCTGCTCCATTTAAACCTACTAACGGGAGCGGATCAACGCTGTGACGAACGACGGCGGAGGTTCGTTCCTCAATTTGTTTATTTGGATTTCTTCCTCCTTTTTACCCGCGCGTTCTTCACGTTCTTCGCCGGGCGACGAACAACGGATCGTTGCGCATCTGTTCTGTGATGCAAAGATCCAAAATCGAAGGTTCGACATCGCAACGTCCTTATGGAGGTGCAGCGACATTGGCGGGCGACAATTCAGACCAGATCGGAAAGGGCGTTCTTCGAGCGTTCTTCGCGCAGGAAGACCGATCATGTTTTCGGAGCTGATCGAAGGCCCGAAAATGACGGAAAAAGATTCGTGGTGTCGGGGCGACCAAAACCTTAAGGTTTCTTGGCAATCAGACGATAGGATCAAAGATCAGAGCCCCACAGGAGGCGCGACGGTGGAGGTCCGCGTTTCTGGAAATTTCCAGAATACACGGCGTGTACTTCCGAAGAACACTCTGTGTGGTTCTGATGGTGGCGGCTAGGGTTTAGGGGTTAGAGAAGGACCACACAGCGTGTGACCTCAGTCACACGGTGTGTTGGACCTTCCCCGAATCTCGGTGTGTACTTCGGGTGGTACACAGACACAGGATGCTCTACACGGCTTCCGGTGGCACGGCGTGTACAGCTCGACAGAGGCGGCTACGCAGAGCTCAGCATGTATCCCAGGGATACACGGACACGGGTTGGAGTACACGGGTTGGTGACCGTGTACGGGCACATGGCCAGAGTACACGGAGCCAGCCCCAATGACCCAGACACGACATGTACTCTATACTACATGTCGTGTATAAAGTTTTCTACACGACCAACCTCACGACACGGGCCGTTGCACTCGGGTGGTACCCGGGGTCGGACAACACGGCGTGTGTCATTTCTACACTCCATGTACTTTTTGGAGAATGACTTGGTCCTTTTGTTCACTATTCCTTGAACATCCTTCGTTTGGGTTAGTGCCCCTTCTTCTTTTCCCCTAAAGGTCAGGCATCATTCCCTCACATCGGTTTATGATCCCTTCAGCAGGACTTTTCTGTGATAGTTCCAGGCATTTATCTGAGAGGCCCAGATCGAGATTCTCTATCCATTCCAAACCCTAGGTAGAGTCAGGCATCGGCGTGACCAACTTTACCGGGAGTTGATCCTCTACCTAGTAGGTGAATTCCGGATGAGTCGCGGTATCTTCCATGGCCCTGACAGTGATCTTCATCTGTGTATCGAAATGTTTCCCACTCAGGAGTGTGTCTCCCGCAATGAGTGTAGCTATATCTCGTGACGGTTCCCGACGAACATCACTCCTCGGACGGACGTCATCAGAAATATAAGACTCGTGGAGTGTGTTCTCCCGGAACGAGTGCATCATGGGATCTTCAAACAGACTCCCTATCGGGGTATGCGGTTGTGTGACTTGTCTCTAGACCGCGGGTCTGGGTTTTGAGTATATCTCATTTCTTTATATGTTCTGTAAACATATATTGTGAATAGCTGACTGTACTTTTACTTTGTGTACTGCTTTGTGGTTTTCGGGGTCCTCTACTAAGTATTGTTATACTCACCCCTGTATGGGATTTGCCCGCACATCTGGTGTCTTGTGTAGACGAGCAACCTTTTGACAGAGTCCAGGGCGGACCAGGACATGACCGAGATTTCTGAGTTTCCTACAGGCCGAGGCGTTCCTACGGCTACGAGCAGCAGTCCTAGTACCTTTGTGCTTATAGGTAGGAATTTGCAGTTTTTTTTAGACTCTTGTTTTTGGTGGGCTTGTATTCTGGCCCAGTTTACTTTTACAGTACTCTACCTTTCGTCGTACTCTATTGGTTGGGTTTAGTTGTATGCATGCATTTTTTTCCTTAGTGTTTTACATTTCAGCATTTGTGGGCTTGGAGATGTGTGTGTGTGTGTACAGTTACTTAGGCAATGCCTCCCATGTTAGTGGCATGCCTACTCGGTGCTAGTCACCAGCCCCTGGCCTATTGGAGGTGGGCTTGGGGAGTCACGGCGCGGTCCCCACCGGGACGGGTCGTGACAGAGTGGTATCAGAGGTGGTCGGTTCTACCTTAGGACCAAGAGTCTGTGAGTTTGGTTGGGGCAAAAAGTGTTGAGTGTTTCGGGTTCATCTTTCAGGCCAGAGACTCCAGTGTTGGTGCGGCAACCGACATATCCATACACCAGGACTCTGATAACCTGCTTTTCGACCTGGTTCAAAAAAATACTGGTTGCGGGGAAATAAAAGGTAGATGCATCATATAGGAATGGGTTGTGTCTTCTATATCCTTGGTGTCATCTATCTAGATATACTCATTGACCGTGACACATCTTGTTTCTTTACAGGATGCCTCCGCAACGTGTACCTGTTAGGATTCAGCAGCACGATCATGAGGATGAACCCCTCAGTGACGAGGCTTCGATACAGGGACCAGTTCCCCAGGCGTTTCCACCAGGTGGTGCACCTGCTATACCACCACCAGTGGAGCAGCCAGTGGTACCGACCGGTGAGGAGCGTAGGCTCAGCGCGCTCAATGAGTTTCAGAGATAGAGGCCCCTTAGGTTCCGAGGCGAGCCTAACCCTCAGGCGGTTGAGGACTGGCTTGAGGCGGTGACCATAGTTTTCCATCTAGTGAGGACACCAGCAGACCAGATGGTGATCCTAGGAGCGAGCCTTCTTCAGGGTTCGACCGAACGATGGCAGAGTCTGACCATGCAGACTCATGACGAGGAGACTCTTTAGTGGACGGAGTTGGAGAAACTCTTCAGGGAGGAGTTCTCTACGGTTATGCTGAGAGCTGTGCGCATCCAAGAGCTTCTTCAGCTCCAGCAGGGCAGTATGACAGTGGCTGACTATTCATCGAGGTTCACCAACCTCACCAGGTACTCAATGGATATGGCTAGGGATCAATACTTCAGGGCTCGCACCTTTGAGCGAGGTCTACAGAGAGACATCTGAGCTAGTTCTGTGCCTCTATGCATATCGACCTATGCTGGAGTGCTCGAGTGGGCCTTGGTGATCGAAAGCTTATTGGCGGAGCAGAGACAGCCGTCAGCAGTCAGCTGCAGGCAGACAAGTGCGGAGACACCGACAGCAGGGAGCCGATGTCAGACGCAGGGATCTGGATGTGGGAGACGTCATAGGAGGACCCAGGACAGGGGATCAACAGTCCAGGGCTCTTAGGCTGGATCCAGTCAGCCTAGGGAGAAGCGATGCTATGCATGAGATGGCAGGGGGCATCTCGCTAGAGATTGCCCGACACGTCGGGCTACTGACAGGGAAGTGGTGGATGGGCCACTGAGGCAGAGGCAGAGAACAGAGTAGGAAGATCCGCCATGCGGCGGACGTGGCAGAGGAGCTGGGAGATCTGCATGTGGTGGTAGATGCTTCGACTTACTTCCACCACCACCCCCAGGAGGTCCGCACCAGGCTCAGGGAGCTGGGGGACAGGGACGGGGACAACTGCATGCGGTCGAGGAATACGACCCCGGGGCTCCAGGGATGATTCAAGGTACGATCTTTGTCTTTTCTACCTTAGATGCCGTACTCATAGACACAGGTTCCAGTAATTCTCTTATAGCCACATGTCTTGTACAAAACCTTGAGATTCCGGTAGAACCGTTGACTCGATCCTTACGCTTGGAGACACCAACGGGAGGAGACTCGACGATCACGCACCTTTGCAGACAGTGTAATCTTACCCTTGGAGGCGAGAGTTTCGGTTGGAACCTCTTGGTGGTAGCGTCGAGGCCTTACGACGTCATTCTCATTATGGATTGGTTATCTTCGGTCCATGCCCAGATTGACTATTTTAGGCGAAGAGTGCGGTGTGTCCGCCGTGATGGAATAAGGTTTTCCTTTGTCGGAGAAAATGAAACCTAGGTAGCACAAAGTGGGCTCATCCATAGGAGGGGGCAGCCGATCACTCATGAGTTGGCTAGCCTTACCCTCAGAGCAGTAGATGTTGTGAGCTCTCAGTTCCTAGCAGTGGTGGCGGAGTATGAGGTCATCTTTCCAAAAGATGTCCTAGGGTTACCTCCCCGCCGGGATATTGACTTCTGCATCGACTTACACCCCGGGACGACACCGATTTCCTCATCGACTTATTGGATGGCTCCCGCAGAGCTTCATGAGATGAGGGTGCAGTTGGAGGATTTGCAGAGCAAGGATTTCGTGAGACCTAGCGTTTCACCCTGGGTGGCCCCAGTCTTGTTTTCCAAGAAGGCGGACGGGAGTCTGAGGTTGTGTATGGATTACCGGAGCCTGAACCAGGTGACGGTGAAGAACAAGTATCCACTACCGAGAATTTATGACCTCTTCGATCAACTAAGAGGGGATCAGTGGTTCTCAAAGGTTGATCTTCAATCAGGCTATCACCAGCTACGAGTGCGGGATGAGGATATACCGAAGACGGCTTTCAGATGTTGCTACGGTCACTATGAGTACTTGGTGATGCCCTTTGGCGTGATGAGCGCCCCCGTAGTGTTCATGGGGTTGATGAACTGAATCTTCTAGCCATACTTGGACTGGTTCGTAGTGGTCTTCATCGACTACATCCTTGTGTACTCGGTGTCAGAGGAGGAGCACGCGAGACACCTATGGATGGTTCTGGACGTACTCCGAGAGCACCAGCTTTATGGAAAGCTCTCGAAGTTTCAGTTCTAGAATCAGGAGGTCCACTTTCTGGGACATGTCATCTCAGCAGATGGAGTAGCTGTGGACCTAACCAAGGTGGAGGCTGTGTTAGCATGAGATCCACCTTGGAGCGTGATAGAGGTGCGAAGCTTCCTTGGGTTGGCAGGATATTACCAGAGATTCATCCTTGATTTCTACCAGATATCAGCACTGATGACGACCTTCACTAGGAAGGGGAAACCCTTCGTGTGGACAGAAAAGTGCCAGCAGGCCTTTGAGCAGCTGAGGCATAGTTTGACGAGCGCCCCAGTCTTGAGATTGTCAGAGGAGGGTGTCGAGTACATAGTTGTCTGCAATGCATTAGGGACCGGGCTTGGTTGTGTCTTGATGCAGCGGCATGTAGTGATTGCTTATGGTTCACGCCAGCTTAGGCCACATGAGCAGAACAATGCGACCCATGATCTCGAGTTGGTAGCGGTAGTCTTCGCATTGAAGATGTGGCGACATTACCTTATGGGCGAGCGGTTCATTGTCTACTCTGACCACAAGAGCCTTAAGTACATATTCTCACAGAAGGATCTGAATCTGAGGCAGAGGCATTGTCTAGAGTTCCTTTAGGACTATGATTTCGAGATCATCTATACTCCTGGGAAGGAGAACAAGGTGGCAGATGCTCTTAGCAGAAGGTTGAGCTCACAGCTGTTGAGTGAGGAAACACAACAATTAGCCGCGTTACAGTTATCCTTCATGGATGGAGAGGACAAAACTTAACTACAGTCGATGGTTGTCACCCCTCCACTCTTACAGCGAGTTAGGGAGGCACAACTTGGGGATGTCGACTGGGTGGTTTTACGTGCTCAGTTAACCACTGGACATGCTCCTGATGGTTTTTCGCAAGGTGGGGAGCACGTACTTCTTTTTAGAGGACGCATTGTTGTACCAGTGGCGTTCCAGGAGGAGGTCCTGAGAGAGTTTCATACATCCCCTTTGGCGGTACATCCTGGAGTGGCAAAGATGTAACAGGATCTCCGACGACAGTTCTGTTGGTCAGGCATGAAGAAGGCAGTGGCAGAGTTCGTTTCTCGATGCCTCACATTCCAACAGGTGAAGGCTGAGCACCAGGTTCCAGTAGGGTTATCTCACCCCTTGGAAGTTCCAGAGTGGAAATGGGATGGAATATCGATGGACTTTGTGAAAGGCTTACCACAGACGTCCAAGGGGCACGATTCCATCTGGGTGATCGTTGACCGACTCACCAAGTCAGCCCACTTCCTAGCTATCAGGGAGCAGAGTTCCGTAGAGTGCTTGGGACGCCTCTACGTACAGGAGATTGTTCGGCTTCATGGAGTCCCCTCGACTATAGTCTCAGAACAAGACGCCCGCTTCACATCCCGGTTGTGGAAGGGATTGTAGGAATCTTTTGGGACTCAGCTACGCTTGAGCACAACGTTTAATCCCCAGATAGATGGTCAGACAGAGAGGACCATTCAGGTTCTGGAGGATATGTTGCGGGCCTGTATCTTGGAATTTGGTCGCAGCTGGGAGGACCACCTACCACTGGTGGAGTTTGCGTACAACAACAGCTATCACTCCACCATTAGTATGGCACCGTTCGAGGCTTTGTATGGGAGACCCTGCCAGTCACCGATTTGCTGGGCCGACCACGGAGAGTCACCACTCATGGGTCCAGAGTTAGTGCGAACTACCATAGAGAAGGTGCAGATCATCTGGGAGCGGATGAAGACTGCACAGAGCTGGCAAAAGTCTTATGCTGACAGACGACAGAGGCCTTTGGAGTTCGAGGAGGGAGACCACGTTTTTCTTTGGGTCTCACCTCGACGTGGGTTGCAGAGATTTAGACAAGGCGGAAAGCTATCTCCGAGGTTCATTGGACCCTTCTAGATCCTGGTAAGAGTTGGAGAGGAGGCGTACCGCCTGGCTCTACCGCCACAGTTGCATCGGGTACATGATGTCTTCCACGTGTCGCAGCTGAGGAGGTACGTGCATGACCCGTCACACGTCATCGATTGGGGCGAGCTGGACATCGAGGATGGAGTGACCTTTGCTGAGTACCCAGTGGAGATCGAGGATTGGAAGGAGAGGATCCTTTGTGGGAGATCGATTCCCTTAGTGCTCATCTGGTGGCAAAACAGAAATCTTCAGGAGAGCACGTGGGAGCTGGAGGCCCAGATCCGTGCCCAGTACCCTCATCTTTTTGAGTAGCCTTTGTTTTTGATTTTCGACGACGTAAAGCCCCAAGGTGGGGAGAATGTAATGTCTCGAATTTTTCCATTTATTATTTTTTAAATATTATATGGAATTATTTTGAGATCGGGCGCGAAGACGGCACATCATTCCGAGGTCCAGTGAGCCCGGAATGGTGGTTTGAAATTTTTTTAGTTAAGTGAGTCGACGCTTGTGCGAAGTTGTGGCAGTTTCCAAACAGATGCCCGGATTAAAAATCTGAGTGCACCGTTGCGTTCGGGACGATGAATTTACCTAAGAATGAGGTTAACCTTGACTAGCGTGGGTTGAGGGAAAAAGTTATTTTTTGGACGTTTCAAGTAAAATAAAATAAAATAAATTAACCAGTTTATTTTATTTTCTTTTAAGGAAACATCCGCTGTAGCGTGGCGACGGTGCAGCTATTTCCTAAATTAATGATGCGTCATAATAACTTCAAAATGACAAGTCAACATCATTAATGCTGCCGCGTAATTAAGTGCCAATATTATTTCCCTTTTTTTAAATGGGTGAACAATTACTAATCGTTGGCAACGCTTGAGAAGAACCTCTGCCGAATCCGCGAGGCGTTGGAGCAAATTCTTGACGACGAATGAAAACGGATCAAAACCAAGGATCATTGCACCAACTTTGAAGGATCACGATGAAAACGGCAGCACGATGCCTTCGTCAACGATCGATCCATTCAAAAGGTAGGGGTTGTTGTTTTTATTTTTCTTTTCACCGTATTTGAATTTAAACGACGAACGCGGATCAACCACGAACAAGTTGATCTGCGGATTCGTACCTTCTTGCGGGAGGGTTTTCTTTGGGATGATTTTGGGTAATTAATCCATGCTTTATATTCGCGTTGATCTCTACTCCGTTTAAACCTACTAACGGGAGAGGATCAATGCCGTGACGAACGACGGTGGAGGTTCGTCCCCCAATTTGTTTATTTGGATTTCTTCCTCCTTTTTCTCCGCGCGTTCTTCACGGGGCGACAAACAACGGATCGTTGTGCATCCGTTCTGCGACACAACGATCCCAAATCAAAGGTTCGGCATCGTAAGGTCCTTATGGAGGTGCGGAGACATTGGTGGGCGACAAATCAGACCAAATCCGAAAGGGCGTTCTTCGAGCGTTCTTCGCGCGGGAAGACCGATCATGTTTTCGGAGCCGATCGAAGGCCCGAAAATGACCGAAACAACTTCGTGGTGTCGGGATGACCAAAACCTGAAGGTTTCGTGGTGATTGGATGACATGATCAATGATCGGGTCACCACAGGAGGGGCGACGACGGAGGTCCGCATTTCTAGAAATTTCCAGAATACATGGGGTGTACTTCCTAAGAACACGCCATGTGGTTTTGATGGTGGAGGCTAGGGTTTCGGGGTCAGAGAAGGACCACACGGCATGTGACTTCGGTCACACGGCGTGTTGGACCTTCCCTGAATCTCGGCGTGTACTTCGGGTGGTACATGGACACGGGATTCTCTACACAACTTCTGGCAGCATGGCGTGTACAACTCGGTAGAGGCGGCTACGCGGAGCTTGGCGTGTATCCCGGGGATACACAGACACGGGTTAGAGTACACGGGTTGGTGACCGTGTACGGTCACATGGCCAGAGTACATGGAGCCAGCCCCAGTGACCCAGACACGGCGTGTACTCCGTACTACACGCTGTGTATAAAGTTTTATACACGACCACCCTCACGACATGGGCCGTTTCACTCGGGCGGTACCCGGGGTTGGACAACACGGCGTGTGTCATTTCTACATGTTGTGTACTTTTTGGAGAACGACTTGGTCCTTTTGTTCACCGTGCCTTGAACATCATTCGTTTGGGTTAGTGCCCCTTCTTCTTTTCCCCTGAAGGCCAGGCATCATTCCCTCACATCGGTTTATGATCCCTTTAGCAGGACTTTTCTGTGATAGAGTCAGGCATCCATCCGAGAGGCCCAGATCGAGATCCTCTATCCATTCCAGACCCTAGGTAGAGTCAGGCATCGATGTGACCAACATTACCGGGCATTGATCCTCTACCTAGAAGGTGAATTCCGGATGAGTCACAGTATCCACCATGGCCCTGGCAGTGATCCTCATCTGTGTATCGAGATCTTTCTCACTCAGGAGTGTGTCTCCCATAATGAGTGATTCTATCTATCGTAACCCTTTTCCACTCAGGAGTGTGTCTCCCACAATGAGTGTAGCTATATCTCATGACGGTTCTCTATGAACATAACTCCTCGGACGAACATCATCAGAACTATAAGACTCGTGGAGTGTGTTCTCCCGGAACGAGTGCATCTTGGGATCTTCAAACAGAATCCCTATCGGGGTATGCAGTTGTGTGGCTTGTCTCTAGACCGTGGGTCTGGGTTTTGAGTATATATGGTTTGTTTATATGTTCTGTAAAAACATATTGTGCATAGATGATTGTACCATTACTTTGTGTTCTGCTTTGTGGTTTTCGGGGTCCTCTACTGAGTATTGTTATACTCACCCCTGCACAGGCTTTGCCCACACATCTGGTGTATTGTGCAGACGAGCAGCCTTTTGACGGAGTCCAGGGAGGACCAGGACAGGACCAAGCTTTCTGAGTTTCCTACAGGCCGAGGCATTCCTACGGCTACGAGCAGCAGTCCTAGTACCTTTGTTCTTACAGGTTGGACTTTGCAGTTTTTTTAGACTCTTGTTTTTGGTGGGCTTGTATTCTGGCCTAGTTTAATTTTACAGTACTCTAACTTTCGTCGTGCTCTGTTGGTTGGGTTTAGTTGTATGCATGCATTTTTGTTCCTTAGTGTTTTACATTTCAGCATTTGTGGGCTTGGAGATGTTTGTGTGTGTGTACAGGTACTTAGGCAATGCCTCCCATGTTAGTGACATGCCTACTTGGTGCTAGTCACCAGCCCCTGGCCTATTGGAGGCGAGCTTGGGGAGTCACGGCGCGGACCCCACCGGGACGGGTCGTGACACTCAGGGACCATTCAGATTTTATTATATCCAAAATACCCATCCATGAAGGAGAGATCCTAGAACCCAGGGGTGATGTCAATCAACAATTCAATCATGGGAAGGGGAAAATCATCCTTCAAACAATCAAAACTGAGATCCCAAAAGTCAGTGTAGACTCTGATTTGTCTGTTATTCTTCCCGATGGGCATAGTGTTAGCAAACCATCTGGGGTACTGGAATTCCTTGATGAATTTGTATTTGATGAGTTTATCATCCTCAGCCTCAACCATGGCACCGTGAGAAGGGTACATCTTTCTGGGAGGCTATTTAAACCCACAATTATTTGTTGGGAGACAGATATAGTGAACAAAGATCTTGGGATCTAGCCCTATAGTCTCATCATAAGTCCAGTAAAATACATCATGATGCTACCTTAGGAAATCCACATATTTTTGTTTCTCTTCTGTAGGCATAGCAGCACTCATCAATGTTGGTTTTAGATCCGTCTTATTACCAAGGTTCACCTATGACAATTCATCAAACATGGTGGATACACCCCCTTCGATTTTGGGATGGGAATCCTCCAAATCCTCTTCTTCATCCACAACATTAGGATCATCGGTAGGAGGCAAGACTTCTAAGTTGATAGATCCAAACGGGACACTAGTGCTAGCCTGGGCAGCAGTGGAAACTTTACCAAGGGGATCCTGCACTACTAAAACCATAGTGATGAAAGCTTTTGACCTAATCCCATCTATCCTTAGACCCAAAGGGACACATTTGATGATATCAAAGCAACAATGGCGTGTCATCTTGAGTCATTTTGTCCCAGCTTAGAGAAACAAGCAAGTATGATGTATTGTTGTTTCCATGGGGAAGACATCCTGATACCTTATAAGGGTAGGGGGATCTAGGATCATCTAAACCTAATTTGTGTAGGAGTACAAGTTGATATTTTGGCATTCCTTAGACTTGGGAACACGCTTCCTCCTCATTCCATAGACAAAAAAATATTACCCCAAGTCTGGGGTTGTGGCCTCTTATTGGTGAATTGAGAAAATATAGGCGTCATCTAGGTCTATCCATGGGTCAGTTGCAGCCATAGTGTGTTCAACCTTGTTAGCTTGAATCTGCTTCTCCTTGATCTTGTAATAGTCGACATCCAAGTAGTGAGATTTACAAGAGGCAAAGGGAGATTCATCACCTTGGACTATGACTACTCGACCATTAAGGGAGTACTTGAGGTATTGATGATTTGAGGAAAGGACTACCACATGAAGATGGAGCCTTGTTCTACCCATAAATGTGTTGTAAGTAGTGTCTTGTGATACAACCATGAATTCAGTGTGGGAAACTAGGACACTGAACCAGGTCTTCAAGAGAATTTTTCCAATGGTTTTATGCTCTATCCTATCATAACCTTGGATTTTTTGGTCAGAGGGACTTAGATCGAGCTTGTATAGTCCCATCTTACCGAGCATCTGGATTGGGATAAGGTTAATCCTAGAGCATGTGTCAACAAGACAGTTGAGAACATCCACACCGTTGAAATGTCTAGTGATGTATATGTGCCCCTATATAGGAGAACGTTTATCTTCTCCCAAGAAAGATATGATGGTATGAAATTCCACATGCTTAGCTATCTCAGCATGGAAGGATTCTGAAGTTTCTACTTCTATCACAAACAAGAGGGGGCTTCTTAAAGCCTCCACAAGGGATTCACACATATATGCTAACAAGTAGAGAGCCTAGAGAATTGATAGCTTTTCAGAAATACTGGCAAGATGCTTGAGGATATCATACTTATATGTGAGGCATACACTTTTTTTGACCAGAGGATTCTCTGTGGTAGGACGTTTGACGGACGCTTCTGGTTGAACAAACATATTCTAACTGGTATTGGGAAGGTATTGTTTCTCATTAGTCGAAACACATAGAGTGACTACTAACTAAGAGCTAGGTGACTGATGTCCATCCACAATGGAACATGACTGATCATTCCATGGCCATGGTGGCTCTGCCTAGTAAAGTAGTACAAACTACGATGGAGGCATATCTAATGAAATGAGATGAGAAGGCTGTGCGTGATGAGCTCTGTGCTGGGCCTACTGTCTAATCTTGATGGAATGAAAAAATTGGCTTGAAACACTGACCAATGTATTTTGGCGATTCCCATATCCATAGCTCTATCGACACTGGCGTGAGTAGGATACATTTGGAGGGTCTTCCTGGCTCTCTTCATCATCAGGATACATGTAGGGATTTACCAGCTCCATGATATTGACCGAAGTATACCCGTGATCATCAGCTGAATAATCCTCCATCACTAGGTAGATTCTGGGGGCGATATCCATCTCCAAGGGTATTAAATATTCACAAGTACGACATGGTGATGGAATCCATGGGGGAATTTGTCTTCCCATGCGTCATCGATGCTTGCCCTTATAGAAAGAGGAAGGCTGGGATATTGACACAGAAGTAGTGGCTGCATGTAATGCAGTGACTTTTGAAGGATTGGGCTGATTAAAATGTGCACAGATAATACCATGGGGATATGTGACTACCTTACGATCCACCCGATTGTTGTATTTTTGAGACCCACGGTTAGAAACCTACGGTCGTTCACCCTCACTATCACTGTCAGGATTTATAAACACACATTCCACCTGTGTCAGGGCTGGAATCAACCTAGTATTAGATCCAGTATTTAAACACATATCACTACTTAAGGGTGTGCCCAAGGAATCAATGATAGGAGAAGTTGTTGGTACGATCAATGAGTTCCACCTTTTCAGGCTTCTTGCACTCCAACAACCATAGGATTCCCTGGTCTAAGGTGCTTCGGAAATAACTGGGGGACTAATTCTCTTTAAATGAGTAGGTATGGTTTCTATGATATGGGATGGGAGCTTTGGGATCCTAGCCCTGAAGAGGGGATGGAAGAGCCTATCAAGGAGTTGGAACTTGATTATACCATCTAGGTGGTAGTGGGACATTACGTGGGGGCTCTTTCCAATTATGAGGTGGGAACTGATGAGCTAGAGGCTACGCCTGAGGTGGTGGACCTCACCGAAGATGTGGAGGTGGATCTTCTGGTAATAACTCTAGATTATTGGGAGCCTCTATTTATGCTACCATGGCTGTCTCGGCCTTAGAAGCCCTCCTTGCAGGAACCATAGAAGGAAATGGATGTTCCATATTGGCTTATTGTAAGGCTTCCTCCAGACGTTGGGCTTTGTTAGAGAAATATCTAAATCCCCCAGGGTAGTTTTGAGTGATTAGAGAAGGGACCAATTATATTTTGACATTCCCCACACACATTTTTAGTAGTTTTTTCTGAGTCAACGACATATCAAGGGAATATGTGAGTCCTTTCAACTTGGAAACAAAGTCTGCGACCTGCTCATGAAGCCTCTACTTGAATTTGAAGAGTCCAGAAATTATTTTCTTCCGGGTGGTGCAATTGAAATGGTAGATAAATTTCCTATGAGGGTCCTCCCAATTGGTTATGGATCCATTGGGTAACTAGATGTACCAAAAAAATACGGGACCTTCTAGTGTCTGTACGAAGCACCAGATATTGGAGGCCTCCTACTACACCTAGCATGGGTCCACAACTTAATGTGGGCCAGATATTGCAATGGATTGACTGTCCCATTAAAGGAGGAGAATGTAGGAGTCCTGAAACCTGAGGGTGATAGTATATCATCCACCCATGTCAGATATGAATTTCCATTAGGTGAGATCTCAACTTTTAGGGTTTCAAAAACATCATGGAGATCAATGAGAGCAACTATCAGATTATCTTGGATAAGATTCCAATCTTAACGAGGATCTCTTACCACCAGTGCGTTGGAAGGTTTTTGAACATGGTAAGTAGGCTTAGTGGATCATAGAGTGGCTCGTGGGATGACTTGATGGAATACTAGGGGAACAACCCATGGAACAATAGGGGGAACCTGAGCCGAGTCCCGAAGAGGGTTATCATGAAACTTGGGTGGATTTGGTGATGCATATCATGCCCACTTTCCATAAACTCCAGCCTCTAACCTGTCTATATGGGAAGAATGGTCAAGGTCACTAGGATGTAACTTACTGAGGGGAGGTTTTACCTACCCCTGCTACCCTAGTTAAGTATTACCTTAATCTGTTCACCATTAAAAAATATGTTCAATAAGAAGTTCATCGACCATCTTTTTATGTTCTGTGAGCTGTTGATGCAACACAACCTTTTCATGGCCATCTTCTATCTTTTACAATGATCCTGACGGGTCAAAGGGTTTGATAGTCCCAATGTGATCTTTACCCTTATTGGGGTTCCAACTTAAGGAAAATGACTCAGAAGGTGTAGGAAGACCTAGTAAATTCTTTTGATGGTGAGTAACCCTTTCGAAAGGACACAAAAGGTGTGGCACCACCCTGGGGGGTAAGTTATCTTCAATGAGTGATAGCTCAGTTTCTTCCTCTAATAGGTCAGCCATGTTAACTACAACTATGACTAAAGGAATGTCCTTAATACCACTAGGCAAGAAAGGTTGGTGCTAGAAAAGACTGAAATGAAGGGTAGTATATTTCCCCCAACCACAGTTCTGAACATGGGGGGAAGCCTCCATAATAATTATGCGGAGCACTATAAAGCTCTGGACACATCATTGCTGGAGGGTCTGATAATAACCAGGCAGCTCAGGGAACTGATCCACATGGATCATAGCCAAGTAGACCATCCGACATTGCAGGATGATGTTGTCGAAGTGTTCCTGGATCTTGGGGTAAGATTCCCATCGATGAAAAATATGGAAGTGCATTACCCATAGAGTTTGGCGGACGCACAAGACCTCCTACTGGGCAAGAGATTCTGAAATACTGAAACCTACTATTGTAATGGGCCCGAACATCATAGGTAGGTGATCCACGGTGAGAATGTACCACAAACCTCTCACCTCAGACTCATGATCCGGTCCTTGATTACCCAACTCTTTGACTAGGGGTGGTTGCGGGACCGGTAACGACACTGAAGTAGACCGTTGCGATGGTAGACTAGCTAGTGAAGAATATGGCGCACAAGCTGATAAGCCACCACATCTCGGGATGTATTCCAAAGAATGAAATGATCATGCCAACACATCCCTGTAAGATGGACTAATGACCAAAGCTTCCCGTGTAGGGACTTCAGTCTTTGGTGGTGAGTCACGCTGTTGTTCATCCTCTATTGGTCCCTAGAAAAGCTCTGAGTGATCTCTTATTTAGGTGGATAACGATTATGTTGATGATAAGAAGGATTTCACAACTAGATCATAGAAATGGGACAAATATTCCTTCTCTTGTATGTATATTCAAAGGGATTTAGGGATCTAGTGGACCTCACTTTCGGAAAGGATGAGGCTTATATTCCTTGTTCTTGCCACAAGCCCCAAACAGAAGATTGGGGTGAAGGTTCTACCACCTAATTGAACTCAGCCTCAGAATCTTAAAAGAAGACAAGCTTGATTATAGTTTAAAGATTATTAGGATTATTACTTTGGTGGCGGTGACCCGACCTCTTGCCCTGGGATGGTTCTTCAGGACAGGGTAGGTTTTTGACACAGGGAGATCCTCTATGCAGATTAGTGCTTGAGTGGAGAGGACCTCTGCCTGCACTAGATGGGATATGAGGGGGGCCTTCATATATCATGTTACTGAAGTGGGGAGGACCTTCACTCTGATAATATGGGGTGCAAGGGTAACCCAAAAAAAATTGAATGGAACATGGGATGACCTCCATGTTTGATAGTGCTGGAGCAGGGAGGGCCACCACTGGAGCTGGTAAACACATGGGGTGGACCTCTATAGTGGCTGCCTATAGAGCAGAGATGATATTCGCATCGGCTGGAACTGGTATTAGTGGTATAAAGAGGGACTTCATACTGATTATACTGGTCATGAGAAGGGCCTCTGTGTTCACCATTGATGAAGTGGGGAGGGCCTCCTCTTTGGTGATTGCTGGCACAAGGAGGGCCTCCACCGAAATCGATGAGAACATGGGGAGGGCCTTCATTCTATTGGGTGACTGGGAAAGGAAGACCCTCCCATTGGTAACCTAGTATGTGAGGTAAATTTTCATACCTGATACCAGGAGTACAAGGAGGACCTTCGTGCTGAATACTGAGGAATCAGGGAGGGAATCCTCCATAGTTGATGATGGTAGAATGGGGAGGAAGTCTATACTGAATGAAGGAGTGGGGAAGACCTCCAATATATATTATACTGGTATGGATAGGACCTTTGTAGTGGATTCTATCATCGTGGGTTAGCCCATGATGGGTGATTCTTGCCCCGAAAACTAGGAGATCTAGTTAAACCTGCTCATAGGGTGACTGGTGCTTCAACCTTGTATGGGATTGGAAGTACCCCTACCCTATAACTGGGAGGTTCCCCATCCCAATGATGATAGAGGGTTGAAAGCTCATGTCGGTGCTGGATCATGCCACTGAATTCTTGGATAATGATGCCCCCTGGTGGGCATACTTATGATCTTGCACTCGAAGTTGACACCAGGTCAGCCGAACTAGAGCTGGCTGTGCAGGGGAATGGACCACTTGCTCTTCAGTCTGTAGGACTAACTGGAGACGTTGACGCGGATGGGTGTGTACCCTCCTCAGTGGATCCCTAGCTGAAGTCCTGGCTGGGACACTCAGACATCCCTTACTTATTCGGCATAACGGAGTGAGTTGTATGAGCACTCTGTGGATAGGAACCTGAAGCTGTTGAAGGTTAGAGTGGGGAGTGATGACTCCCTACACGGCCCTTGTGGGTGGCAGTGTTGATGGGGCACCGAGGCCTCCATATCTTGGTGGGCCATGTCCCTCATTGGGATGACCCCTTCTTGTTCATATCATCGAACACGGGTCTCAATCACCCTCCATTGAATAAAATAGGAGGGTGATAGGGGGTGTGGGTGCCTAGTATCTATGAGCATGGGAGCCCTTGTAGAGGAGATGAAGCCATGGTGAATTTCAGCATTCGTACTGCCCCTGCCCCTGCGTCCGCGGGAGGGAGATGATCATTTTTCTATATCTTGAGCTTGGGTCCTACAAAGGAGGAAAATTTAATCATTAGTATGGAAAATAGGAGAGTGATGCATATTGACCCAACAATGTTCAATATTCCCTAGATGGATAGAAATATCTATGCTCACAACATTGGAAAACAGAATTCCCAATGATTAACTGCCCCAAACTTGATTTTCATGCTAGGCCCACTATTTTCTTAGCAGGACTGAGCTCCAGATAGATGGATCTAGTAAAGAGATTATATAATGATGTCTCGAATGCTAATAATTTCCATATTGAGGAGAAGATTCATGTCGGGTTCACCATTTTTGTTTCAGATGCTTTCACCGGGGCACACATCGTCGTGTTGCGATGCGCTGGCTGTTGCCCTGCATTCCCGCTTTCTAAAGGTGGGCGACATATGTCACTTATTTAGGGACATTTTCTCTATGATCAAAACAAGATGTTGGGTATCAGTCTCTCCTTCCATGGATTCCTCCTCATAATTCTTCACCTAGTATGGGTCTCCCTCATTGATTTGAGTTGTGGTTTGTGAAACTCTTCCCAATTCCATATCTTTGTGGACACTGATTAATTACATTGATTCTGTTAGGACATTCCAAGGTGTCATGTTAGGGAAGAAACTTTCGGTCAAGGGATTAGTCACATTGGATATCACTATTGTGTCTGGACACTGAAACACAGGTACACCTGGATTTATTCCCCATATGACAGGGATTCTCGAGGGCATGTAAACCTGAGGAATCCCATGTTGAGTGCGGGGAATCATATTCCAGAGGCATATCTCCAAGGTTTTCCTCAGCTTACCATGTTTAAAATGGGGTATTAAATGAGTTTAATGTCTACAATAGATAGATCAAACTGATAGGAACACTGATGGGAGTGGATCTGATGGGTACATCCCTAGAAGGGAGAAACTAAGAGGTTTACTAGATGGGTGGATCAAGATGCCCGATGAGGACTGTAAGAACCCGGATCTTCGTTTTAGGTATGTATTCCTTTTTTTGGAGTTTTTGAGAAAAATAAAGTTTCTGGAATTTTTTTTGAAGTACACACCATGTACTTTCTGAGTACACGCCGTGTACTCTTTCCCCGCTCGAAGCTGTGTGATCGCTATGTCCGGGCCACACACATGGTGTGTAGGGGTGACATGGAGGCTGATTTTGGTGGAGTACAAAAATACCTAGTACACACCATGTACTTTTTTTCATTAAACGGACCGGGGTCGCGCCTAATCGACGAAAAGAACTTCTTCTCCAGCTTCTTCGTCCAAGAGCACCAGGAACCCGCGGATCTTCAATGATCCACTGCTCCTCCATCCATTATCCGATTCGAGCATGGTCGATTGCATTGGAATCGCAACAGTGAGTTATTCCTTCTTCTTGAGCCTTGTTTTCCAATTCCTCCTCCTTCTCAAGTTATCGTGGTTTGAATGTTTTGGATGTTTTCTCAGATCTACGATGTTCGTGGGAGAATCAATCGTCGTGATTCAAGTATATCGATCTCCTAGGATTGAGGTAGGTGGTTTTTTCCTTACCGTTCAAAGTCTTTTAGTTTTAAATGCAAATGCCACCAATACCTGTGAATGTGGTGTTGTGTGTTTACCTTTTTGCCCTTTTTGTTTTCATGCCTTGCTTGTAGGCTTGTGTAGAGGTAAATTTATCATGTTAGAGGATATTTTGTTTTTCCTGGATGTTTTTCCATGCTTTTCTCTGTTTATGACCTTTGGGTCTTGTTAGCCTTTGGCCGTTATGACTGTTGCCATGCCTTGCGTCTATAGGATGGAGTGTTTTGCATTACATGCTTGTTGCCTTGTAGACTGTTAGCCAAGTATATCTATCGGTATACTTTGGTTAGCCAAGTAGCTTTGTAGGTGTACTTCGGCCCTATAGCATTATTATGCACTGACTGGCACAGGTCTAAGGGAACCTGGTGCTATAGACTATAAGGGATAGACCAAGTGTACTTCCCAGAGAGTCTTTGAAATTATAGAATGCAGGAGGGTAGACTGAGTGAGCTTCCTCAGTGAGTCTTTGACATTATAGGCCATGGGGTATAGACCGAGTGAGCTTCCCAGAGTGCCTTCAGATATTATAGACTACAAGAGGGTAGACCGATTGAGCTTCCTCAGAGAGTCTTACCTTGTTTGATTTATTTTAATAACCTTCCCAATCTAGAGGAGGAATTGACCGAGTGAGCTTTCTTAGAGAGTCTGTGGTATACTTGAGGCTATAGGAGGAATTGACTGAGATAGCTTCCTTATAGAGTCTCTAGACCTTGGGGATAAGAGGGTTAGACCGTGTGATCTTCCTTAGAGAGTCCCTGACTACCCTAGACTATGAGGGAAATTGACCGAGTGATCTTACCTAGAGAGTCTCATAAATCTGTATGCCCAAGCCAGAGGGGTTAGGCTAAGTGCACTACCCAGAGGGTTGTGATACTTCTTGGATAGGACCAGAGGGAATGGATGTGAGTAATTCCAAGAGGGTTTTCCTGCTTTTTAGTTGTTTTCTTCACTGCTGTTGTTGGTTGTGGATTGATTACTGTTGTGTATCATTCTGTTTTACTGCTTACTGTTTACTACCTACTACTTTGCTGTTGCTGTTTACTGCTTAGTGTACTTTTACCTACCATATACTCACTGAATGTTAGGAACATATATTTGGGTGGTTGCCTACTGGGATTTTATCTCACACCCTATTTGGGCAATGTTTTTGGGCCCAAGCAGACTATGTTGTTGCAAGTATAGAAAAGGGAAAGTGCCCTTCGACTTCTGGTACTTGATTGCTTGGAGAGGGAGAGCAAGGGACCAAGCTCTGGCTTACGATGTTGAGGAGTTGTTTACTTTTCTTTTGTATTTGTTTTGGTACTGTGGTGTTTTTCAGCATTGTGACTTGTTTGGATGCTTTCCTAGATAGGTATCATGCATCATTTCGTATATACATATGTGCTCTAGTTTGTTAATTTAGTCTTCCGCTGTTTATATTGTTGGTTATTACTGCTTCTGCTATTCCATGTTGATTTTTTTCCGTTGTGTACTTTGCCAATGAGGGCATAGTTTCCCCACTATCACACCCAAGGCCCTCGCTGCTTGTCGGCAGCCTCTGGCATTTGGGGAAATGCGCTTGAGGCCATGTGACCAACCAGGTACGAGGCACCTCTCGGTGGATTTCAGAACCGGGATGTTACAAAGTGGTATCAGAGGTGTTCTTCCTCTTGACTTACTATTTGGAGCCTTTAGCCAGGGATAAGATGGATTCGGTACTTGGTATTAAGCTATGCTCAGGAATTGCTAACCCGTGTATAGGGAAAAGCCATAATACCTCGTTTATTGCAATTATCTGGTTTTGAGATTTTACGGTTGATATGATTTCACCTAGAGTGATTCACATGCTTCATGTTGTTATTTTTTTTTTGACTATTTCCGTTCTATTTCTGTCACAACCTGATGAGATGAGGGTGTTCCATCTCATGCATCACATAGGCACTTGTAGAAATCACATGCCTGCATTCTTGCCATGCCATCTAGGGTGAATTAGCAATTTCATGCTGTTCTGATAGACTTTGTGTAGATTATGCATGATGTTTTGATAGATTCTTGATTGAATATCTTCTACCTTGTTAGATGATTGTTTATATTGTTGGTTATTACTGATTCCGCTATTTCATGTTTATTTTTCTTCTGCCGTGTACTCTACCAATGAAGGCATAGTTTCCCCATTATCACAGCCAAGGCCCTCGATACTTGTTGGCAGCCTCTGGTGTTTGGGGGAATGCACTTGAGGCCATGTGACCAACCGGGTACGAGGTGCCTTTGGGTGTCTTCCGGAACTGGGAAGTATCGTCAACCAGGTGCTGATCACTGAGCACAATTTGAGGGATTCTGGAGCAGTGAGCCAGGGCGGTTCGACATCCAGAGTTGGTGTTCCTCCTACGGACAGTAAGAAGTGTCGCAGAGAGTCTTCTAGAGGTAATCGGGGTTCGCGGGAGGTATCTTCTGGCAGCCAGGTTGTATGCTACCAGTGCGGTAGGAGCAGGCATACTAGGCCTCAGTGCCAGAGAGTTCCTATGGAGAGCCGATCTTGCGGAAAGATGGGCCATCTTCAGCGTTTTTGTCAGATATTCTAACCTTCAGCCGGTGGTAGGGGTTCCTCTATGACCCCGCGTTCTGGAGATGCTTCACCAGTTTCCCACCAGTCTGGGAACTGGAGTTCTTCCGACCGTTCAGGCTGAGGTGGAGGTCGCGGATGTGGTGGTCAGTCACCAGGTCATCAGCGACAACAGAGTGGATCAGCTCAGAGCGGTCAGCCAGGGGCATAGGGCCGCGGTGCAGGCCAGTCTTTCACCATGGAGAAGACCCACTAGGAGCAGGATCCCGACCCTTCTATAGTTAGAGGTACGATCTTAGTAGCCTCCGTTTTATCTTCATATCTTTTTGATACTGGTGCTTCCCATAGATTTATATCTGTTGCGGTTGTGGAGAGCCTTGGGCTCTGTATCGTTTCGTCTGCCGGCTTGTTGACTCTTGACACACCGTTGGGAACGAGGGCCACTAGTGTCCGTCAGTACAGAAAGTGCCCTCTTGAGGTTGCGAGGTGTCATTTATTATGGTACCTCTATGTCCTAGAGATGTCGGGTTATGATGTCATTCTCGGTATGGACTTGTTGGTTCCCTTCTAGGCAGTCATCGATTGCTATCGCCGCAGGGTGAGTTTTATATCACCAGAGGGAAGATCTTTCCTTCATAGAGGCGAGTGGGATGTCCAGGCGGGTAGAGCTGGACCAGAGTATCAATGGCTAGGGTAAGTTACAGCCAAGATTTCCAGTATTTATCTAGATGACTAGGGGACTTCACAGTTAGACTTTCCTCCAGTGGTGGATCGTTTCAGGGATGTCTTTCCAGAGGAATTTTCAGGTTTGCCTCCGGAGCGTGAGGTAGACTTCTCGATTGAGCTCATTCCAAGAGCAGCACCAGTGTCCATTCCTCCTTATAGGATGGCTACACCTGAGTTGCAGGAGCTCAAGAAGCATTTGGAGGAGTTGCAGGAAAAGGGTTTCATCTAACCCAGTACTTCTCCTTGGGGTTCGCTTGTCCTGTTCACGAAAAAGGAAGACAGCACCCTTCGGCTTTGTGTGGATTATCGGAAGCTGAACCAGTTGACGGTCAAGAACTGATATCCCTTACTGAGGATAGATGACCTATTTGATCAGCTTCGGGGAGCTCGGGTGTTCTCGAAGATCGATTTTAGGTCTGGTTATCATCAGTTGCACGTTAGACCATCAGATATACCCCTTACAGCCTTCAGGAGCGGGTATGGTCTATACAAGTATACAGTCATGCCATTTGGTCTCATGAACGTGCCTGCAGTTTTCATGACACTGATGAACCGAGTGTTCCATCCATTCTTGGACTCCTTTGTGGTATTTTTTGTGGACAACATCTTGGTGTACTCTCACACTCGACACGACCATGCCACACATCTTGAGATCATTCTGAGTACACTGAGAGAGCATCAGCTATATGCTAAACTCTCTAAGTGCCACTTTTGGGTGGATCAAATTCACTTCTTGGGTCACGTCATCTCAGAGACATGAGTTTCAGTGGACCTAGAAAAAGTGAGAGCAGTAGTTTCATGGGAGCATCCAAAGAACGTCTTTGAGGTGCAGAGTTTTCTAGGGCTGGCTGGATACTACAGGTGCTTCATTCAGGACTTCTCGCGCCTAGAAGAACTGTTGAAAGGTTTGACCAAGAATGGGGAGAAGTTTTTATGGTTATATTCTTGTGAGTCATCCTTTCAAGAGTTTAAGGATAGGTTGATGTCAGCACCGATACTAGTCTTGCCCAAGCTAGGCAAGGGATACACTATTTACTGTGATACTTCAGGTATCGGGCTAGGAGCTGTGCTTATACAGGGAGATGGAGTCGTTGCGTATGGGTATCAGTAGTTGAGGCCACATGAGAGGAACTACCCAACGCACGATCTGGAGTTGGAAACTTTTGTTCATGCCTTACGCTGTTGAAGACACTACCTTCTGGGAGAGCACTTTTTGGTTTTCACCAACCACAAGAGTCTCAAGTATATCTTCACTCAGCATGATCTGAATCTGAGACATCGTAGGTGGGTTGAGTATCTTCAATCCTTTGACTTCGAGCTCGCCTATATACTGGGAAAGGGCAATGTAGTGGCAGATTCATTGAGCAGAAGAACTCAGATTCAGGCAGTTCAGGAGGCCAGTAGTGAGTGGCAGCTTATGGCTCTTTTCTCTGAGATTCACTTATAAGTGCACGACAGGTAGGGACATACTGTCATATCTTCTGTAGCTTTTACCTCTACACTACTTGATCGGGTATGGATGAGGCAGCTATCAGACTCAGAAGGCTTAGTCCTGTGGGAGAGTGTGTCAGGAGAGGACCCTATTCTTATATGGACAGTTGGAGAGGATGAGATCTTGCATTTCCAGGGACGCGTATGGGTGCCAACCGACATACGCGAGGGGATGATGCGGGATTTTCATTCCTCAGTTTGGGTAGTTCATCCTAGCATCACCAAGATGTATCGTGACCTACACTGCCAGTACTGGTGGCCAGGTATGAAGAGAGATGTTGCTGGTTTTGTCATGAGATGTTCCACTTGTCAGCAGGTGAAAGCAGAGCATCAGTGACCAGTGAGACTTTTGCAGCAATTACCCATTACTGGGTGGAAGTGGAACGATGTCGTGATGGACTTCATGACCGTGTTACCGAGGTCACCTCGGGGGAGTGATGCTGTTTGGGTTGTCATCGACAGACTTACGAAGGTTGTACACTTCTTGCTGATTAAGGAGACCTTCAGTGTTGATGATTTGGGATGACTGTACATCTGATAGATTATAAATCTATATGGAGTTCCACACTCCATTGTTTCAGACAGGGATGCGCTCTTTACCTCTCGGTTCTTTCAGGGACTTCATAAGGCTTTGGGTACACAAGTACTTTTGAGTACACCATACCATCCCCAAACTGATGGCCAGTCCGAGCGCACGATCCAGGTACTTAAGGATATTCTCCAAGATTTCATTCTAGACTTCGATGGTTCTTGGGAGAAGCATATTAATCTGGTGGAGTTCACCTACAACAATAGTTTCCAGGCGACCATTCAGATGGCACCATACGAGGATTTGTACGGTAGGCCATGTTGATCACCCTTATGCTCGCTGGAGGTAGGAGAGGCAGCTCTGCTGGGACCTCGTCTTGTTCAGGAGACCTCCAAGAAGATAGAGTTGATTTGGAAGTGGATGTCTACATCAAAGTCTCACCAGAAGTCTTATGCTGATCAGTGGAGACAACCTCTGGAGTTCAAGGTCGGGGATCAGGTTTTCCTACATGTTGCACCAAGGTTGGGACACAAGAGGATTCAGAGACATGGTAAGCTTTCACCATAGTACATCGGGCCATTTGAGGTGTTGGAGAGAGTTGGGCCGGTTTCCTATCAGTTGCAGCTACCTCAGTGGTAACGGGCTATGCACGATTTCTTCCACGTCTCTCAGCTCCGATGTTACTTTTCAGACCCGTCTCATGTCTTCCAACCCAAGGAGGTTGAGCTTGAAGCATATGCGTCGTTTGAGGAGCATCCTATCCGGATTTTCGATTGCATTATGAAGGTTCTCCATGGGTGGTTTATTCCTCTAGTATGGGTGCTATGGCAGCATGGGCGAGTACAGGACGAGACCTGGGAGAGGGAGGCCGATGTACGATTGCAGTGGCCAGAGCTGTTCAGGGTTTCTTCTTCTATGCCTTTCTAGGAAAATTCAGGGATGAATTTCTTTAAGGGGGGAAGTTTTTAATAACCCGAATCTTCGTTTTTGGTATGTTTTCATTTTTCTAGAGTTTTTGAGAAAAATAATGTTTCTGGAAATTTTGTTGAAGTACACGCCGTGTACTTTCTAAGTACACACCGTGTACTCTTTCCCCGCTCGAAGCCGTGTGCTGGTCATGTCTGGGACACACACACAATGTATAGGGGTGACGTGGAGGCCGATTTTGGCAGATTATTGAAAGACCTAGTACACGCCGTGTACTCTAAAAGTACACATCATGTACTTTTTTTAATTAAATGGACCGGGGTCGCGCGTAATCGACGAAAAGCACTTCGTATCCATATTCTTTGTCTGAGAGTGCCATGAACCCATGGATCTTCGACGAGCCACCACTCCTCCGTCCGTTCTCTGATTCGAGCATGGTCAATTTAGTTGGAATTGAAGCGGTGAGTTCTTCCTTCTGCTTGAACCTTGTTTTCCAATTCCTCCTCCTTCTCAAGTTATCGTGGTTTGAATGTTTTGGACGTTTTATCAGATCTACGATGTTTGGGGGAGAATCAATTATCGTGATTCAAGTATATTGATCTCCTAGGATCGAGGTAGGTGGTTTGTGCCTTACTGTTCAAAGTATTTGAGTTTTATGTGCAAATTCCACCAATACCTGTGAACGGGGTGTTGTGTGTTTACCTTTTTTCCCTTGTTGTTTGCCTGACTTTCTTGTAGGCTTGTGTAGAGGTAAATTTATCATGTTATAGGATATTTTGTTGTGCTTGGATGTTTTTCCATGGTTTTCTCTGTTTATGACCTTTGAGTCTTGTTAGCCTTTGGCCGTTATGATTGTTGCCATGCCTTGTGTCTATAGGATGGAGTGTTTTGCATTACATGCTTGTTGCCTTGTAGACTATTATCCAAGTATCTCTATAGGTATAATTTGGTTAGCCAAGTAGTTCTGTAGCTGTACTTTGGCCCTATAGCATTATTATGCACTTATTGGCATGAGGCTGAGGGAACCTGGTGCTATAGACTATAAGGGATAGACCGAATGTACTTCCCAGAGAGTCTTTGATTTTATAGACTGCAGGAGGGTAGACCGAGTGAGCTTCCTCAGTGAGTCTTAGATATTATAGGCCACGGGGGATGGACCGAGTGATCTTCCCAGAGTGCCTTTAGATATTATAGACTACAAGAGGGTAGACCGAGTGAGCTTTCTCAGAGGGTCTTACCTTGTTTGATTTCTTTTAAGAACCTTCCCAGGATAGAGGAGGAATTAACCGAGTGAGCTTCCTTAGAGAGTCTGTGGTATACCTGAGGCTATAGGAGGAATTGACCGAGATAGCTTCCTTAGAGAGTCTCTAGACCTTGGGGCTAAGAGGGTTAGACCGCGTGATCTTCCTCAGAGAGTCCCTGACTACCCTAGACTATGAGGGGAATTGATCGAGTGAGCTTCCCCAGAGAGTCTCATAAATTCGTATGACCAAGACAGAGGGGTTATGATGAGTGCACTGCCCAGAGGGTTGTGGTACTTCTTGGATAGGACAAGAGGGAATGGCTGTGAGTACTTCCCAGAGGGTTTTCCTGCTTGTTAGCTGTTTGCTTCACTGCTGTTGTTGGTTGTGGATTGATTACTGTTGTGTATCATTCTACTTTACTGCTTTCTATTTACTGCGTACTGCTTTGCTGTTGTTGTTTACTTCTTAGTGTACTTTTACCTTCCATATACTCCCTGACTGTTAGGCACAGATCTTTGGGTGGTTTCCTACTGAGATTTTATCTCACACCCTGTTTGGGCCATGTTTTTGGGCCCAAGTAGACTATGTTGTTACATGTATAGACAAGGGAAAGCGCCATTCGACTTCTTGTACTTGATTGCTTGGAGCAGGAGAGCAAGGGACCAAGCTCTGGCTTGCGATGCTGAGGAGATGTTTAATTTTCTTTTGTATTTTTTTGGTACTGTGGTGTTTTTCAGAATTGTGACTTGTTTGGATGCTTTCCTAGATATGTATCATGCATCATTTCGTATATACATATGTGCTCCAGTTTTTTGATTTAGTCTTCCACTGTTTATATTGTTGGTTATTACTGCTTCCACTATTGTATGTTGATTTTTATTCCGCGATGTACTCTTCCAATGAGGGAATAGTTTCCCCAATATCACACCCAAGGCCCTCACTGCTTGTTGGCTGCCTCTGGCGTTTGGGGAAATGCACTTGAGGACATGTGACCAACCGGGTACGGGGTGCCTCTGGGTGGCTTCCGGAACCGGGACGTTACAAGTACAGATCCGAAGATGCTTGGGTACCTACAAAGGGGACACCATGGTTTATCATTGGATGGAATTGAAACATAGGGAGACTTCCTATGTACCCTATATAGAAGATAGGGATCAAAACCCACATAGTTCGCGAAGGTGATGAATTGGGGTGTGCACAAAGGACAACAACCCGAATACATGTTGGGGCTTATGTGTGGTTAGTGGCCCATCACAAGAGGGACACTCTTGGTTGGGTGGTTATGGATTTTTGTGGCTTATGCATGGTTAGATTCCTGAATGGATGGCATGATTTTACTAGGATGTGATGGCCTTGGTAAGAATATGGATGGATGCTGGATGATTTGATGATGTGGATGAGATGAGTGGGATGGAACCGATGTGAAGATGACAGCGGTGTTGGGCTTGAACCTCCGGGAACCTTCATATGTATTCTAGTGGTAGGGAATCAAAGTACACATAGTCTGGTGGGGCTATGGGACACCTAAGGGGGAGGACCGTGAGAATGGACACATTGATGGAACCCAAAGTAAGTAGAACCCCCGGGTTAAGGCTTGACCTTCCTGAAACACAAAGGCTCAAGGGAGATACCGGGATGGGACATGAGTGATGGGATTAAACCTCAGTGAGTATTCCTATGTATCCATGTGGTGGGGAATCAAAGTCCACATAGTTTAGGATGGGACATTGAATTAGGGTGTACACAAGGGACAAAAACCCAAAGACTTGCTGGGGATTATGAATGGTTAATATCCCATCGCAATAGGGACACTCTTGGTTGGAGGAGTGTGAATTGACTATTGGGATTACACGTGGTTAGCTACCCAGGAGTTAGTCTAACACCACTAAGGGATGGACCAAGGATGTGGGTCCAAACAATGGGGGGACACCGAAGTTTACCAGTGTTTGGGGTTAAACCTCATGGAGTCTTCCTACGTACCCTGTCCTACAAGAAAATTATCAAAACCCACGTAGTTAGATATCATACAGTTTCAAATCATGCACGACAAAGGGTGAACTGACATGAAGTGGTAGGATCGATGTGTAATGGTCTTTAACATCAGAGAGGATTCCTACATACCTTGTTTGAAAATGTAAAGGATCAAAGTCTGCGTAGTTTGGTTGGATGAGGAATAGGGATTACACACTAAGGCGCCCCAAAGAGGGTGTCATGGTCGATGCTTACTGTAAGCCCATGTGATTACTACTCGATGTGAGAAACAAGAGGCAACAATGACATGATGATCATGTTGTAAAAGGTTCGTCTACGTGGAATGGAGATGGGATTACGTGTGGTTAGCGGGACATAGAGATAGAGATTGGGTATTACTCTAGGAGGGAAGCCTGAGTAGGGGTCTAGATGTATGTGGTGTATATGGACATCGTACCTGAATCATCCCATCAGAAGGTTCCAATGCTTACATGGAGAATGCTCGAGGTGTTCATGGTGACAAAGACCAAAGGGATAGGGGAGTTAGGAGGCGTTGGTTCCCATTCCCTTCATAGTCCCCCCAAACTTGTCGCTTATGTGGTGATCATAGTTTAATGTCATGTGTCATGGATGCGGGTACTTGGCAGTTTAACATCTTGTAGCTTGGATGGTGGAGATTCAATTCTCACCCTAGGACTTACATAACCGATGTGCTTTAACCCTTGATGAAGGGAAGGAACTAACAATGAAATATGGAGATGAGGTTGTGGATTGATCCATTGAATGTCACACATTAGTGTAGCTTTGCGAAGAGGCAATATCCATTAGCATGCCTATGAGAAGAGGCATGAGGAAAAGAAATGCAACATGAAGCACAACCCAAGGGACCTTGAAATCAATTCGTACAAGCCTAGATGGCTACACAGGAAAAAAGTTTTCAAATCAAGAGGCCTAAAAAATAGGGGCTTCTCAAAGATCAAGGGGTTGTAGAGAACATTGCTTCATAAAGATCAGGGCATCACAGAGCTCATGGGATCGTAAAGCATAAGGGCTCACAGAGTACATGGCTTCACAGAGAACATGGATTCTTAGAGAACAATTGATCATAGAGTATATGAATTTGTAAATTGGAGGACTTTGAAAAGAATAGAGTCTCAACCTCAATGTGGAGTACACATGTTTTTGGAGGGTTCTTGGTGAAGCTTGGGTGCTTTGCAAAGTCCCGAGCACCCAAAGGGGTATCCTTCCTTAGAGATAGCCCATAGGAACCACGAAGGGCATCCCCCTCTAAAGAGGAGGTAAACATGAGTAAATGGAAATGGATCTATCAATGCTCAAGTGCCTTGAAAATTTAATTTTTCTGATTGTTCGTAGAGTAAAGGGTACTTTGTGATTTCAGAGTTTCGAAGGAGAAAGGTCAGGGTGTAGATACCTTTAGAGTGAGGGGAGCGGGGTATTTATAGGCACCGGGGTGGCACGATTATATAAGGGAATGCTATAAATCCACTTGCGCATCACCATCAGAGGCATATTGTGTCAAGTTTTTTGTAACCGTGGAGTTGATCATCATCCCCTCCATAATGCAGAGGCTTCCCTCATTCCCTCCAAAACGGTCGTAGAGGCTTCCGTCAATTTCCAGGGAATCACAGAGGTGACTATATTCCCTCCGCAGTATGAAGACTTCCATATAGTTCATCATAACCATGGAGTTGACCGTCACTTTAATTAACGGTGGGCACAGAGAAGGTCTTGGCCTTGTGCCGTCCGCAGTGCTAATGGGCTTTGGGAAGTTTCTTCACAAAGAATTCCCTTTTGTCCCCAATGCGTCCTTTTCTCATCTTTCCCACACAAATATTTTGGAACCAACACTTTCATTTGGAGAATTAATGCTACGTATTTAAACCCTACATTTGTTATTTTGTTATTTTGTGAAGGAACACTACATTTGACTTTTCAATGTTGGAAATTTAAATTTGTGATATTATTCTAGATTTCTGTAATGGTATTTACAGAATTACAGGTTATTTTAAATCTTGTTTTTGACCAATTAAAATCTCATTACGATTGTTTTATAGAACAATATTCAATAGAGATATTCTATCTCATTTTTAATGGAAGTTACAACTACTCTGGATATTTTTGAATTTAAATATTCATGATCTTTTAGGTAACTTTTTTGGATCTAAAATTACGAAACATGATTTATTCTTTATATATTATACTAGTGTATTGTTTCAATATATGAAAAATAAAAGTCAAATTTTATTTTATACAATTTTATCCTCATAAAAATATTTTATAGTGATACTACAAATAATGATTATTTCTGAAAGAGGCTACACTTTGGAGACATACATGTTCAATCTATTACTACTATAACATTACTACTGCTATCTGTGGCTACATTTATTAAAGATTATTTGCAACAAGAATCGTTTCAAAACTACCCTATCTTGAATAATTTATTTTATGATGAAGAAGATTCATCTACTGTCAGTTTTTGATGCTGAAAATATGAATATCAACCCATAACTTCAAATCAAACTCTTTTGATTTGTTAGAGTATTAACTACTCATACTCAGTTGTGGTGGAGTATTAGCTTCTCGATCTAAGCTGTGGATAACTGGTTCCTTTTAAAGGAACCATAAGGCTCTGTGTTTAGCCTTATTTGTAAAGGTTTCAAATGCCTTCACTCATTTGTGGATTTATGATCTTATGATAAGAAGACCTTGCTTGTGAAATTTACCTAGCTTGTAGAGAGAGTGATTAGTTTAGTGTACTAGGGGATCTTTGTGCCCCGAACCAATATAAAAATCTATGTTCTTTTTTTATTTATCTTATATTTATATTTCATACGGAATAAAATATTTCAAATATGTATAAATCATAGAGGGCGTCAAAATCCAAAATTGTGGAAGTTTATTGAAAAGACACAATTCACCCCCTCTTATGTTACTTTGTATTTTTCCAATCTGACACATTGTCATGAACATGACTTCTGAAAATCATCCTCATATAGAAAAAGTAAAAAGAAGATCCTAGAATCAAGAATAACAATCGATACATAGTGATTCAAACCCTAAGACAACCTTACCTAGACTGTAAAATCATGAATATATGGGAAACTGTGATCAAATAAATCAATCAACGCCAAGCCCAGCTGATCCGAGGTAACTAAAAATTTCATGGAGGAAATATACACCACAAGAAGATGGTTTGAGAGCCCAGGAAACTTAGGCCCTAGATTGATGTCTAGAAAATATGAGCACTAAGATTGAGTAGAAAGATAAATTTAAAAGGGGAAGAGGTCCCCCTCCCCCATTGGTAGGGGAGGGGCCATCACAATCGACATCAACCCGCTAGGTCATTTTCAGGAGAGGAGAGATGAGGGGTGTCATCGTTCCCCTATCATTATCAACACCATCCTCAAATTTCATTCAATTTCTCAAGGTGACTGTAAGAACCCGAATCTTCATTTCAGGTATGTTCTTCCTTTCTAGCCGTTTTTGAGAAAAAAAGGAGTTTTCTTGAAATTTTTGAAGTACACGCTGTGTACTTTAAGAGTACACACCATGTACTCCTTTGCCGCTAGAAGTCGTGTGCTGACCGTGTCCGGGCCACACACACAGTGTGTAGGGGTTATGTGGAGGCCGTTTAAAGAAGAATACGGATAAAATAGAGTACACGTCATGTACCCCAGAAGTACATGCCGTGCATTTTCTTTTTTTAACTAAACGCACCGGGGTTGAGCCTAATCGCCAGAATGACCTTCTTCTAGGTTTCTTTCGGCTGAGAGTTACCGTACGACCACGATCCTTCTTTGAGCCTTTGAGCTTCCATTCGATCTCCATTTCATCCACCGTCAATTGTGTTGGGATCACCTCGGTAAGCTATCTCTTCTACTTTAGCCTTTTTTCATGATTCATCCTCATTTTCAAGTTAACGTGGGTTGAGCGTTTTGGACGTTTTCTCAGATCTTCAATGTTTTAAGGAGAATAAATCATCATGGTTCACTTATATCGATCTCCTAGCATCGAGGTAGGTGGTTTGTTGCCCTATGTTGAATGTCTTTGAGTTTTGGTTGCAAAAGTGCCGGATACCCATGTATCAGATATCCTGGGTTTTGGATTTTGATCCTATTGTTTAATTGCCTTATATTTATTGTTAGAATATTATTAATTGATACTAATGTATTCTTGGTTTCATGTTTGAGGATCACCCCATGGGTGTTTTCTTTCCCTGTTTGGCTGTTTATCGCCGTTTGGCACCGTTTTCCTATGAGGAAATCCCTATCGCAATTTCTATTTTACTTGTTATAACTGATTTCATGTGTTTCCTACTTTTTAAATGCTTTTGAGGCCTTGTATCTATTATCCAATTAGTTGTTGAACTTACTTAGGGAAGCTGAAAATCGATTATGCTCGACTGGACTGCTCAGGGCTATGGGAACCCGGTGCAGGAGATAAAAGAGGGAATAGATGATTAAGTGATTCCCTAGAGGGTCTTTTGGTTTTAGTTTCATACGCAATAACTATGGGAATAAGACTTTGTGCTTTCCAAGTGTGTTCTTAGTTACACACGTATCGATACAACATGAGGAATTAGATGCAAGTGCTTCCTCAGAGAGTCTGTAGCTATCGTTGCAAGACCATAGGGGAATTGACGTGAGAGCTTCCCAGAGTGTCTGTACCTTGTTTGATTACTGGACTATAGGGTCTGATAGTTTGAGCCACCTAGAGAGTCAGTATAAATTTTTTTTGGTTGGTTGTGACAAGTCCACCAAGCTAAAGAACAAGCTTGGGTTTGTACTTCTTGTGGTTTAGGTAGTCTTTTGAGTTACCTTCTGTGTTACTTGCTTTACCTTGTAATAGAGAGATTTTCTAGTTTCCCTGGTTGTTTAATTAAATGAATGTAAATGGTAATTGGTAGGAGTTTTACTGGTGTAACCCTAGTTCATTACCGTATTTATTTCCTTTACTTTTTCTATATTTATCACTGATATTAGGGCGCTGAAAGAGCACTTTTGTGGGCGCCCTCAAATGATTAATGTGATTTTGGGGTACTTAGGTGCAGCAGAGTGGCTGACCAAGGTCGTCTCTCAAAGGAGGAAGTGAATTTAACAACTTATTAAAAGTATTCTAAAAATAAAATAAAAGAGAATAAAATAAAAACACTAATTTAAAGGATTGGGTTTTTTTATAGTTTATGAATCTAGAAGAAGTTTGCTGGAAGAAGATTGTATATATTTTTGGTTTTTAGTTTTGAAATGAATTTCGATTAAAATGACACAACAAGAAGATGTTTTTTTAGAAATCTATTTTAAAAGGCGTAATCGATCTAACTCTACCTCTTCATTCACTTATTAATCATTATCATTTAAATCAATATCCACTTAATTATGATCCCTTAATTTGTTATCCCTCGAACCCTATGAGAGTTAACTTAACCACAAAGATGAAATTACTTAAACCCTAGGCTAGCTTCGGAACACGCAATCGCAGCACCCTGCTTTGATTGTTGTTCTAAGGATAGCTTATGGTCAGTGGTTAATTAGAGCACATATCCATTCTGTAAATTAGGATGAATTGTGTTTAGGTATTATATTTGAAATCTACAAATTTATCCCGTGTGGTCTTGTATTACCGATTAAGATTTCACTCTCACAATTTACACAAAATCCCGACCTCGCGTGTTTTTGTGTTAATTGTTCAATTGCTTTCTTAGTTTCTTGTAATTTAAAAAAACAATTCATGGATCATATTATGTGAATTAAAATAGCTCATTGATTCAAAATAATTAAATGAAGAGGGTAGAATATAGATCTATTACTAAAAGACTACTCTTCCATGGGTGGCGTAATCATCGTAGAAGCGTTTTGCATGTGAAAAGGTTTATAATGGGTGTAACCCAATAACGCTTCTACTCAAGAATTCTATCGCAAAGAGGAAGATTAAGAGAAGAAGAAATTTAAACAAAACATAAGAAAATAGAAGAAATAAAATAAGAACAAAGAAGTTTATTACACAAACAAAATCATTACAACATGAAGGAGGAGAAGAAGGCTTCGTCGAAGGGATCCTTGCTTCAAGAGCTACCCTTATTGAAATGGTTGGAGAATTGGAGTGGATCCACTTATCCTCTGCCCTCAACTTCCCAAAACACGTCCCCAACCCCCTCCAAATGATAAAAACTCCAATTTATAGAGGGGAGGGGAGGAGAGGTTACAAGTGGTTTCAAGTGTGAATGTGGAAATTCAGACAAATATTTTATTCACACTTGAACCGACAATTTTACCTCAACAACGTGTGAATTGACCGGCCTTCCAGAAGGATGATTTGTGTCAAATCATATTCCCGGGATTTCCTCAAACGTTGGGCTCAAGAAAAGCCCTGATGAAGAATATATGGCCCAAATACAGAACCCGTGTCCATTCTGCCGAGTCCAGCCCACCATTGGATTAATGGCCCCTTTACGCCATACAAATGCACTCTTTAGCTCTAGTGTCTTGAATGAAAGTTGTAGAAAGTTAAGTTAGGAACAGATTTAAAAAAGTTCAAATTCAAATAATAAATATAACAATATTTATCTTCGAAATACTACAGTGCACTATTAAGGGTAAAACTGGAATTTTCACCAAATTTTCAAATGAATGATCAAATCCCAAATATTTTATAAATAAACATATTTAACACAATGTGAGGAAATTATTTCATTTATTATCAATAAAATATTCAAAAAATAGTGTTTTATCAACTCCCCCAAACTTACCCTTTTGCACTCCTGAGCAAAATCTCATATCAAGTAAACATCAATATCAAATCAAAACTAATTTTAAAACACATATCTTTGAGATCAAACAATTAAACACCAAGAAACAAAAGATATCATGCCTCATAAAAAACCATTATTTCAAGTTCTTCATTTATATCATTCAATATATTTCCACTTTATTTATCCACTCATGCACAAAACACTTACCTCTCTTGAATTTTCTCTCATCACTCAAATATTAATTTTTTCTTGCAATGTCTTTCTCATCCAAACTCATACAAGGGTCACCATAGGCTTGATAGATTCCTACATCACCACCTGATGTGAGTCAAGGACATATGTTTATCATGAGGAATTTTCAGGGTTGTTCTGTGGCTTCCGGTTGGTAGGATTTAGATGTGAAAAATTCTGAGGCTGAATGAGGAGGGCTTGACTCTTTTTGAAGCAAAATTACATTAATCTAATTTTCACTTAAATATGGTCTTCTCCCCAATCCCCATAGTATCAATTCAGCTCCATCATCATGAAAAGTCATTAAAAGTTTACATCATTCATCATTTCAGTATAAAAAATTTCAATCTTCTCAATCATTATTTTCTTGAAAGCTCCAGATGGGCACAAATTTCCACCTCAATTAGAAGCTCCAGAAAAGGAACAGCTTCACTTGTCATGAAAGCTCCAGAAAAGACACATCTTTCAATATAATGACTTTCTTTAGCAGCAAACAAATCTCTTAAGAATTTAATTTTCCACCCAAAGTATCACAGAATGTGGTGGCACAACACAAGATAGATTCCCCCACACTTAAGCTCAACTAGATTATGCAATTTCACTTCAAGAGTTGGTTGGATAGGGAAAATTGTCTTGTAATGTGGCTAACCTAACAGGCTGTGCATGGATACTAAGGGATACAAGGTTTAAATATTCAAGGTAGGCCATTATAAAAAAAGTATTATTTGAAATAGGGGCTTTAATACCAAACAAATGCCTCAATCATTTAAACATAAGTACCTCAAACCCTCAAGTTTTGATAGGAATAGATCAAATTCTGGTTAAATCAAGCATGGTTTGGTACTCTCAAGAATTGAGGTGAATGTAAAGAATATGAAAATAATGGTTCAGAAGCCTCACAGGAAAGTGATTTCAAATATAAAGACAGTGAGATGTGGAATGGGATTAAAAATTCAGTGTAATTTTCATGAAATTACTAAATATTTGAACTTGAAACAAAGTCATTTTCAACATTCATTTAAGCTCAGTTTCAAGGGATAAATTGTTTCACTCATTGATATGCATTTCAAAATTGTGATGAGAATCATTTTAGCTCAAAAATTTCAAAAACACAAAGAAAATTGAATAAAATAAACACACAAAATTTGAAAAAAAACACAATTTTTTTTGTTTTGTTTTTTTTAAGGAAAACAATTGAAATTACTAAAATAAAAGGTTCCCTCCCCCACACTTAAAATATTGAATTGTCCTAAATGTGAACCCATAATATGATATATGCACATGAAATGCAGAATTTTTAAATAGGACAAATAATATAAAAGTGAAAGGGTTAGGAACAGCCTGATGTGATCAAGTGATGATGGGGTCATGCAGTGTGATAAAATCCACTTCATCAGTAGAAAGTCCCTCAATGTATCTCTTCAAATGTTTCCCATTGACTGTAAAGCTCCTTCCAGTGTCCTCTTGTGTGATCTCCACTGCACCATAAGGAAAAAAATTAGATACAATATAAGGACCTAACCATCTGGAACACAACTTACCAGGCATCAGCTTGAGTCGTGAACTATAGAGAAAGACTTTCTCTCCAACATGAAACTCCCTTTGTTGGATCATTTTTTCATGAGATGCTTTTGATATTTCCTTGTAGAGCCTTGAGTTATCATATGATGATAGACTAATCTCCTCAAGCTCTTGAATTTGCAACTTTCTTTGAATTCCAGCTTGGGCCAAATCCATGTTGCATTTCTTTATAGCCCAATATGCCCGATGATCAACTTCCACTGGGAGATGACATGATTTCCCAAAAACAATACTAAATGGGAACATACCAATGGGTGTCTTGTATGTTGTCCTATAAGACCACAATGCATCATCCAAGCGCTTTCTCCAATCCTTCCTATTTGGCTGCACGATTTTCTCTAATATTTGTTTCAGCTCACGATTTGAATCCTCAGCCTGGCCATTTGTTTGGGGGTGGTATGGTGTTGATGTTTTGTGTGTCACCCCATACTTTTGAAGGAGGGAAGAAAAATTCCTATTGAAAAGTGTGTCCCTTGGTCACTGATGATGGCCTTTGGTACTCCAAACCTGCAAAAAAATCTGTGCTTTGAAAAAGTCCACAACAACATGAGAATCGTCAGTCCTGGTGGCCTTGGCCTCCACCCATTTACTCACATAATCAACAACAACCAAAATATACGAAAATCCAAATGAACTAGGAAAAGGACCCATAAAATCAATTCCCCATACATAAAAAATCTCACAGAATAGTATGGGTTGTTGGGGCATCTCATGTCTCCTAGAAATATTCCCAGTGTGTTGGCAACGAGAGCATGACTTACAAAACACATGGGCATCATGTAACAATCTAGGCCAATATAATCCAGAGTCCAAAACCTTCCTAGATGTCATTTGGGGTCCAAAGTATCCACCACAAGAAAGTGTATGACAGAAGTGCAAAACAGACTCAAACTCATGATTAGGAACACACCTCCTAATGACTTGGTCACTACACATGCGCCAGAGGTAAGGATCATCCCACACATAATACCTAGACTCACTTTTTAATTTTTGGACTTGATGTTTCTTTAAATTTGCAGGGATTTCAGAGGCAACAATGTAGTTAACTAAATCTGCATACCAAGGATGCGTACCTGAGATGGAATAAAGATGCTCATCGGGGAAAGTGTCCCGAAGTGGTACCTGGTCCAAGGCGTTATCCTCTAGTGTGTGAGTAAGCCTACTCATGTGGTCTGCCACCAAATTCTCTGAACCCTTCTTGTCCTTTATCTCAATATCAAATTCCTGAAGAAGGAGAATCCATCGAATCATCCTGGGCTTTGCATCTGGCTTCTTTAGGAGGTACCTCAAAGCTGCATGGTCAGAAAAAACAACTACTTTAGAGCCCAATAAATATGAACGAAATTTATCTAAAGAAAATATGACTGCAAGAAACTCCTTTTCTGTGGTAGTGTAGTTTGATTGGGCTGAATCCAGTGTCCTTGATTCATAGGCGATCACATGTGAACGTCCCTCCACCCTCTGAGATAAGACAGCTCCAACCGCGAAGTTGGATGCGTCACACATAATCTCAAAAGGAAGATTCCACCACGGGGGATGTATGATTGGTGGAGTGGTCAAACACTTCTTCATCTCATCAAATGATACCCATGCATCCCTAGAAGGTACATGGGGCATTTCAAAGTCCAAATGGCATCCTTCGGTAAGCAAAGGTACCGAATGGGTAGGTGAATGTCGTCTTCTCCTGGTCCTCTGCTGCAATGGGCACCTAAAAATATCCATAAAATCCATCCAAGAAACAATAGTTTGTCTTCCCAGCTAGTCTCTCAAACATCTGATCAATAAATGGGAGGGGGAAATGGTCTTTGCGAGTGGAATGATTTAGTTTCCTATAATCAATACACACAAACCAACTGTTTTGTACCCTCATTGGAACTAATTCATCTTTCTCATTTTTAACAACAGTAACACCAGTTTTCTTAGGTACAACCTGGACAGGTCTAACCCATTGCGAGTCAGAAATAGGGTAAATTATACCTGCCTCGAGCAATTTTTCAACCTCTTTTTTAACAACCTCCAAAAGGGTTGGATTGAGTCTCCTTTGTAGTTGCCTCACCGGTTTAGCCCCATCCTCCAAGAGAATCCTATGCATGCAAATGGATGGGATAATACCTGATATGTCTGCCAATGTCCAACCAATTTCCCTAATGGTATCTCTCAAAATATTTAAAAGTTTTTCTTCATGTTCAAAAGAGAGATTTTTAGCAAGTATAAGAGGTAATCTATCACCACTCAACAGGTATGCATATTTAACATTTGGGGGCAATGGCTTGAGTTCCAATGTAGGGGGGTGATGTATAGATGGAGAAATTGATGCAATGGACATATCTGCACAATGAACATCAGTATTAGAATAAAAATCATCACAATTAGAAAATAATGCATCAAATCCATCAGTGTACTCAATAGCCATGTCATAATTAGAGGTCACATGATCAAAATCAGAATATGATTCCATTTCAAAATCAAATATTAGAGAGTCTTGTTCCTTAGAAACGGGTGTGGAAGTACTCTTAGACATCAAACTAGAACCAATACTCATAATCTCCCTAAGCATAGGAAAATCCAATTCCATGGTGTTTTTACTTGGTGGTTCAAAATGGGAGATAACAAAAGCAGAATGGTCCTCTGAGGGGTACTTCATGGATTCCATGACATTAAATACCACAACTTCATCTCCAAACTCCATGGAAAGTGTACCCTCATTGACATTTATGATAGTTTTTGCAGTTTTGAGGAAGGGACTACCTAAGATAATGGGGGCATGAGAACTTACCTGATCATCCTCCATTTTAAGCACGTAGAAATATGCTGGAAAGATTATGTCTCTTACCCGGACAAGTATATCCTCAAGAACTCCCGCTGGATATGATGTAGCTATATTTTCCAACTGCACCACTACTCTTGTTGGATTCAACTCACCAACCTGTAAAGAAGAGAATACAGAGTGAGGCATCACATTTATTAAAGCTCCTAAATCACAAAGAGCATCAGAGAAGTGCAACTCCCCTATGGTACATGGGATGGTGAATGTCCCGGGATCCTTGCACTTTGTTGGCATTGCTAGAGTTGGTGTAATGAGTGCTGAGACATTCCTTCCAAGGTCGATCCTCTCATTTCCCTTGAGCCTTATTCTATTGGTACAAAGTTCTTTTAAGAATTTTTCATACCTTGGAATTTTCTTAATGGCTTCAAGTAGAGGAATGTTGACCTCCACATGCTTGAATGTATCCAAAACCTCCTTTTTCATTGCTTCTTCAGCCATCTTATTGGTTTGAACAACCCTGTTGGGAAAAGGAAGGGGTTTAGAAGGAACATCATCAATCTTTTTCTTACCTTTATCTTTCTCCATGGATTTCTCATCAGTTGGTTTGGAATGCGGATTCTCTGGAGTTGAGGTGAATCCCGGTGGAATGGTAGGTACAGATGTATTATTCATTTTCTTCCCACTTCTCAATGTGATGTAACTGACATTCCCCTTTGGATTTGGAGTGGGTTGGGAAGGTAGATTTCCAGAATTCTTACTCACAAGTAAATGGAGGGCGGTGGCAATCTAGCTCATTTGAGTCTTCAACTCCCTCAGCTCCGAACTTTGACTCTTCAGCTCATTCTGTTGATTAAGAACAATTTTCTTCAAAAGATCATCAGTATTAGAATCTACCTTTGGTGGAGGATTCCCTTTTTGCTGACTTGTTGATGTTTGAGCTTCAAATCTCTTTTGGGGTTGTTGGAAACCCTATTGGTAAGGTGGAGGCTGCTGGAAGTTTGGTTGAAAAGGGGGCCTTTGTTGTTGTCCAGAGCCATACCTCATGCTCGGTTGATCTTTCCACCCTTGGTTGTATGTTGGAGAAAATGAATCAAACTTCTTTTGGGGATATGGTTGTTGTTTCCTCTGAAATGGTCTCCCTGGGAATACTGCTGCGCAATCCTCTGTCTCTTGTAGTTGTGGGCAATAGTCAGCTGGGTGGCTTGTCTCAGTGAAAATGCCACAAGGCCTTGAAGGAGGGGGTAGAGATGTCTTTTTTTTTCCAAAGAAATTTTCCTCACCATAGTTTTCAATTCTTCTAACTTGGTATCAATCAAATGACTCTCAATAGAAGAAGGACTTACCTGATGTACTCCCCTGATATGTGGTGTACCTCGATCACCAAATTGTTGAGAGTTTTGGGCCATCTTGTAGATCAATGAACGTGCGGCTACTAGTGTCTTTTCCACCAATGCTCCTCCAGCTGTAGCATCCACCATGCTCCTCTCCATGGGTGTGAGTCCTTCGTAGAAGTATTGGATGAGGAGATGCTCACTGATTTGGTGATGCGGACAGCTTGCGCACAACTTCTGGAATCTCTCCCAATACTCATACATTTAATACCCTTGTGCTTTCTTGATCCCCGAGATCTCCTTATGAATGGAAGTGGTCCTTGATGCTGGAAAAAATCTCTGAAAGAAAAGACGTTTCAAATCATTCCAACAAGTTACATCTTCGGGTTGTAAACAATACATCCAATCTTTCGCAGCTCCATCAAGTGAGAATGGGAATGCCCTTAATTTGATTTGGTGTTAAGATACATTTCTTTGTTTCAAGGTTGAGCAAACCACATTAAATTCTTTCAAATGTTTATTGGGATCCTCACCAGAGAGGCCATGAAACTTTGGAAGTAATTGAATTAACCCAAATTTTAGTTCAAAGTCCGATTCGAGATTTGGGTATACAATACAATTTGGTTGATAGTTAATATCAGGTGCAGACAATTCTCGAATGGTTCTATTAAGTTCATTTCCATTATTTTCATCCATTGGTTCTTCTTTTATGTTTGAATTTGAATAACTTCCAATTCCAATGTTTCCAGAAGAGAGGAATTCACCAACTGGTTGAATATTGAAACTTCCCGTAGACTGAGAGTGTCTGATTCGTGCCCTAAGGCTGCATTCAATATCAGGGTCAATATCTAAGAGATCTTAAGGATTATTTCGTTTCATCAATCAATGAAAGATGTAAAGAAGGAAAGTGGACCATAGTAAAATAAAAATTATAAGTTTGAGTTGATGGTCCAAAAAGAAGTAGAAGGAAATAAAAGAAGAAGAAAAAAAATCAGATTGGGTAAAGACGGAAGAAAGAAGAGAGGAAGAGAATTAAAATGTAAAATAAAATAAATACCTCTAATTGGTTGAAATAATTAATTGCCTCCCCGGAAACAGCACCAATTTTAAAGAGCGCTGTCGTGGGTGCCGTCAAATGATTAATGTGATTTTGGGGTACTTAGGTGCAGCAGAGTGGCTGACCAAGGTCGTCTCTCAAAGGAGGAAGTGAATTTAACAACTTATTAAAGGTATTCTAAAAATAAAATAAAAGAGAATAAAATAAAAACACTACTTTAAAGGATTGGGGTTTTTTTATAGTTTATGAATCTAGAAGAAGTTTTCTGGAATAATATTGTATATTTTTTTTGTTTTTCGTTTTGAAATGAATTTCGATTAAAATGACACAACAAGAGGATGTTTTTTTTAGAAATCTATTTTAAAAGGAATAATTGATCTAACTCTACCTCTTCATTCACTTATTAATAATTATCATTTAAATCAATATCCACTTAATTATGATCCCCTATTTTGTTATCCCTCGAACCCTACGAGAGTTAACTTAACCACAAAGATTAAATTACTTAAACCCTAGGCTAGCTTCAGAACACGCAATCGCAACACCCTGCTTCGATTGTTGTTCTAAGGATAGATTATGGTCAGTGGTTAATTAGAGCACATATCCATTCTGTAAATGAGGATGAATTGTGTTTAGGGATTATATTTTAACTCTACAAATTTATCCCGTGTGGTCTTGTATTACCGATTAAGATTACGCTCTCACAATTTACACAAAATCCCGACCTCGCGTGTTTTTGTGTTAATTGTTCAATTGCTTGCTTAGTATCTTGTAATTTAAAAACACAATTCATGGATCATATTATGTGAATTACAGTATCTCGTTGATTCAAAATAATTAAATGAAGAGGGTAGAAGATAGATCGATTACTAAAAGACTAATCTTCCATGAGTGGCGTAATCATCGTAGAAGCGTTTTGCATGTGCAAAGGTTTATAATGGGTATAACCCAATAAAAATTCTACTCAAGAATTCCAGCCCAAATAGAAATATTAAGAGAATAAGAAATTTAAACAAAACAGAAGAAAATATATGAAATAAAATAATAACAAAGAAGTTTATTACACAAACAAAATCATTACAACATGAAGGAGGAGAAGAAGGCTTCGTCGAAGGGATCCTTACTTCAAGAGCTACCCTTATTGAAATGGTTGGAGAATTGGAGTGGATCCACTTCTCCTCTGCCCTCAACTTCCCAAAGCACGTCCCCAACCCCCTCTAAATGATAAAAACTCCAATTTATAGAGAGGAGGGGAGGAGAGGTTACAAGTGGTTTCAAGTGTGAATGTGGAAATTCAGCCAAATATTTTATTCCCACTTGCACCACCAATTTGACCTCCAAAATGTGTGAATTGACCGGCCTTAAAGAAGGATGATTTGTGAAAAATCATGTCCCAGAGATTTCCTCAATCTTGGGGCTCAATCCAAGCCTTGATGTAGAATATATGGCCCAAATACAGAACCCATGTCCATCCTGCCGAGTCCAGCCCACCATTGGATTAATGGACCATTTACTCTATCCAAATGCACTCTTTAGCTCTAGTGTCCTGAATGAAAGTTGTAGAAAATTAAGTTAGGAAAACTGTTACAAAACTTAAAATTCAAATAATAAATATAAATACATGTATCTTCAAAATACTACAGTGCACTATTAAGGGTAAAACTGGAATTTTCGCCAAATTTTCAAATGAATGATCAAATCCCAAATATTTTATAAATAAACATATTTAACACAATGTGAGAAAATTATTTCATTTATTATCAATAAAATATGCAACAAAATAGTGTTTTATCAGGCACAAATCTTGTGGTGGTTGCCTACTGGGATTAGTCTCACACCCTATTTGGGTCCTGTTTTTCAGCCCAAATAGTTTATATGGTTGCAGGGGTGGATATGGATTGTGGAACTTCCACCTCAGGTAATTGATTGCTGGTTGGAGCTGGAGAGCATGAGAATGGGCTTTGGCTCGCAATGCTTCTGGAGTTGCTGTTTACTTTTAATATTTGGTTTCAGTTGTATTTCAGCATGTTGATTTGTTTACTGCTTTCCATAGACACATGTACCATACTGCATCATTATTATATCAAACATTGCTTCTACTTTTAGTTCATTGTTTTATGTTGTTACTGCTTCCTCTATTGTTCACGTTTGTTCTTCTGCTGTATACTTTACCCAATGAGGGAATAGTTTCCCCACCGACTCACCAAGGCCCTCACTACTCGTCGGAAGCCTCTGGTATTTGGGGAAACACTCTTGAGGTCATGTGGCGAACCGGGTACGGGGAACCAGTTATGAGGCTCCAGATTCGTGTCATTACAAAGTGGTATCAGAGGAGGTTTTCTTTCTTTTCTATTTCCTTAATGTTTTTTGACAATAGACAGGGATAGGAATGAATGGGTAGTTAGTACTTAACTATGTCCAGGAGTAATTAACCAGTGTACAGGGAAAATCTATATTACCTCATAATTGAAATTTTCAGTTTTTTCATGTGTTCACTATTAGAAATCTGACTTTTCCCAACGCTTCTATACCAACGGTTTGTAAAAACCGTTGGTATAGGTTACCTTTCCCAACAGTTTGGCCAAAACGTTGGGAAAGCCCACTTTGAGGCCACTTTTCCCAACGGTTTGGCGAAACCGTTGGGAAAGGGTATGGCTTTCCCAACGGTTTGGCCAAACCGTTGGGAAAAGTCCCCTTTGTGGCCACCTTTCCCAACGGGTTGGCCAAACCATTGGGAAAGGGTATACCTATCCCAACAGTTTGGCCAAACTGTTGGGAAAGGTCCCCCATGGATCAACCTTCACCCAGAATCAATCTATTCCAACGGTTGTCAAAACCGTTGGTATATGTCTATACCAACGGTTTTGACAACCGTTGGTATAGATACTTTGATTTTTTATCAATTATTCTTACCAAGAACATTATATAAATCAAAATTTAAAATAATTATGAGAATACATATATATATATATATATATATATTTATGTAATTATATTCACAAAAGTCATGTTAGGTTAGTGGTTAAGTCATTCAATGATAAACTAGGGGTCCTGGGATCAAATCCCATCAAATTTTTTTTTGAAATATATATACCAACGGTTCCATAACCGTTGGTATATATTTTCATATTACTTATAACAAACAGTTTTTGGAAAACCGTTGGTATAGACCTATCCCAACGGCTTACTTGTCTACGGTTCTTGAAACCATTGGTATAGCCTATACCAACGGTTTGGAGGCCTATACCAACGGTTCCAAACCGTTGGTATAGGTTAGTTTTCCAGTAGTGGTTACAATTTATTATATTTCACCATTGGGTGATGCACATGTTTTGTGCTGTTACAGTTCATATTATTGTGGTTCTATTTTTGTTTCAACCCGATGAGATGAGGGTATGCCATCTCATGCATCATATAGACACTGGGTAGGAAATCACATGTCATGCCTTTTTCCATGTCATCTAGGGTGCATTAGAGATTTCATCCTGTTGTGATAAATGCCGTGATAGATTATGCATGATGTTGTGATAGTTGCTGTGATAGAAATACCTCTATATTGATAGAGTGTTGTTTATTTTTGCAGTTAATTTATCATGGACACCAAACTTTGGTCTTAGAGTTGTTATGGGCCCTTGAGGATCAGAATTTGGTATATTATTGGATTTTTATGATGTTTACTTATTGTATGCATTGTTATGATGCCAATATTTGATTAACGGGGAGTATGGGCCCCCACAGATCGGAATTTGGCATATAGATGTTTGTTTTTCAGTGTTTCTAGCGTTTGGTGTAGTTTCTGATCTACTTCCCTGAAAAACCCAGAATACACGACATGTACTTTATTAATACATGTAGTGTAGTTTTTAAACCGTGTTACTGACTATGTGAACAGAGACACGGGGTTGTAGAAAGTCTTCAGGGACACGCTATGTACGATAAGTACACGCCGAGTAGTAGTCAACCGTGTACCCGACCGTGTCACCAACAACACGGGTCGGGGAAGCTTGTGTAGTACACACTGTGTTTTATAAGAACATGCTATGTATCCTTGTTCTAGGTACCCAGACTTGTCACGAACAACTCGGGTCAGTGTTATCTTCTCCTATACACTCCGTGTTTGTTCAGAACACGCCGTGTAAGGGTCAGCCATGTAGCCAGCCGTGTAACCAGCTACACGGGTCTCCAAACCTGTCTAGTACACGTCGTGTCCTTAGTGAACACGGTGTGTAGTTTAGGATTAAGAGGACCGTGTAGGTTAGCCGTATAAAGATACTCAGGTAGGGGAGTGGAGTTCAAGTACACACCCTATGTTGGGACAACACGCCGTGTAGTCTGGGGTGTTACACGACCAGTAGTGGAAGAAGTACATGCCCAGGTGAGTGGCTTTAACAAAAACATCATGTAGTTTAAATACACACCGTGTAGTTGTGTTTTTCAAACTTAAGTGTTTCTCTCTCCTATTACCGTTTTCTACCCTTGTGTTTTCTGTCCTTGTTAATCCTAAATCTGAGGTTTGATTTTGACCTTTCAGGGCTATGGCACCAAGACGTCCTCCCGTTGCACGTCAGGAACCAGGCAGTGATCGTACGCCTGATACGACAGACCAGGGACTACCAAAAGTTCTGCCAATCATTCCGGACAAGGCACCTGCAGTGATTCTAGACACTGGTGATGAAACTCAGTTTAGAGAGGGTTTCATGAGATTCATGCAGACCTTCCAGGGAGCTCAGCATCCTACCTTTTTTATGGCAGAGATGACGCAGGTTTTTCAGCAGCAACATCCTCCCACTTTTACAGGGGATGGAGGACCTCAGGCTGCAGAGTCATGGCTAGAAACCATGATTTTCATCTTTGAGCATCTGGAGACACCCCCAGATAGAAGGGTGAAGCTCATGACTTACATGCTGCGAGATTCTACCAAGAGATGGTGGCATGTAGTTTCACAGGCAGGGCGCCAATGAACCATGGCTTGGGACGAGTTCCAGCGTACGTTCTATGACTACTTCTATCCGGTGATGCTGAGGGCCAACAGAGCCAGAGAGTTCATTAAACTACAGTAGGTTACTCTTTCGGTTATGGAGTATTCTTCCTGTTTCACTGAGTTACATCACTTCACTCCCATTATGGGAAATGATGAGCTGTTTTTGGCAAGGAAGTTTGAGGAAGGCCTCAAGACAGAGACCAGATCACAAGTGAATGTCTTCCAGTTGACTTCTATTACTCTGATAGTCAACCAGGCGCGGATCACCGAATGAATTCTGAGGGATACTGGAGCTGTTGACCAGGGTAGTTCAGTATCCAAGGCTGATTCATTTCATACTGACAGCAGGAAGCGCCACCGAGAGTCTACTCGATGTGACTCGAGGAAGCGAGGTATTTCTTATGGTAGACAAGATCTACCTTCTGGCAACTAGGTGGTGTGATATCAGTTTGGAAAGAGTGGGAATAAGAATCCTTAGTTCCTGAGAGACCCAGTAGAGTTCCTATCTTGCAGCAATATGGGTCACATGCAGTGTTTTCGCAGGGTTTTTCTTCCTGCAGCTAGTGAAGGAGGATCTATTTCTACTCCTCGTACAAGAGCAGGATTACCAGTTTCGCAGCAGACCGGGAGATGGAGTTCTTTAGGTCGTTCAGGCCAGGGTAGAGGTCATGGATGCAGTGGTCAGGCTTAGGGAGGATCATATCAGGGATATCACGCTGCTACATAGGGTCGCAGTACTGGCCAGGCGTTTTCGGTAGAGCAGATTCATTGGGGGTAAGATCCTGGACCTTCCACAGTTCGAGGTACGATCTTAGTAGCCTCAGTTTTATCTTCTGCACTTTTCGATACCAAAGCTTCTCATAGATTTTTTTTCTGTGCACACTGGGGAGAGCCTTAGACTTACTGTCTTTACTTTTGAGGATATTATGACACTAGACACTCCCTTGGGACTTAGTACTGCTAGTGTACGTCAGTTCAAGGAGTGCCCCCTTGAGGTTGGTGGGTGTCACTTCTTGTGGGATCTTTATTTCCTTGAGATGACGGGTTATGATATCATACTCGGGATGGACTAGTTAGTTTCCTTCCAGGCCTTTGTCGACTGCTATCGCCGAAGGGTGAGTTTCACATCACCGGAGGGTGGATCTTTTCTTCACAAGGGAGAATGGGATGTACAAGAAAGCAGAGCTGGACTAGATCCTCATGGGTTGGGAGGTGTTACAGCCCAGATTGCTAGTTTGTATCTGGATGACCACGGGACTTCTTAGATAGATTTTCCTCCGGTAGTTGATCTTTTTCTGGATGTCTTTCCAGAAGACTTTTCAGGGTTTCCTCCAGAGTGAGAGGTAGACTTCTCTATTGAGCTTGTGCCATGAAAATCACCGGTATCCATAACTCTTTATAGGATGGCGATGCCTGAGTTTCGAGAGCTCAAGAAATAGTCGGAGGAGTTGCAGGAAAAGGGTTTTATCTGACCCAGTACTTCCCCTTGGGGTTGGCCGGTGTTGTTTGCGAAGAAGGCGGATGGTACCTTACGACTGTGTGTGGACTATCGGAAGCTAAACCAGTTGACGGTGAAGAACCGATATCCATTACCGAGGATTGATGATCTTTTTGATCAGCTTCGAGGAGCCAGGGTGTTCTCGAAGATCGACTTGAGATCCGAATATCATCAGTTGTGCGTCAGAACATCAGATATACCTCTTATAACTTTTTGGAGCAGATATGGTCTGCACGAGTACTTGGTTATGTCATTCGGTCTCACGAACGCGCCATCAGTTTTCACGGCACTGATGAATAAAGTTTTCCATCCTTACTTGGATTCCTTCGTGGTGGTTTTAATGGACGATATCTTGGTGTACTCTCACACTCGACACGACCATGCTACCCATCTTGAGATCGTATTGAGTACATTGAGAGAACATCAGTTATATGCTAAGATCTCAAAGTGCCACTTCTGGATGGATGAGATTTGCTTCCTGTGTCATGTCATCTCAGAGATAAGAGTATCAGTAGACCCAGAAAAGGTGAGAGCAGTAGTTACATGGAAGAATCCGAAGAATGTCTTCGAGGTACGGAGTTTCTTGGGGTTGGATAGTTACTACAGGCAGTTTATACAGGACTTTTCACGCCTAGAAGCACCACTAACAGGTCTGACCAAGAAGGGGGTGAAGTTTTTATGGTCAGATTCTTGTGAGTCATCTTTTTAGGACCTGAAGGAGAGGTTGATGTCGGAATCAATACTGGTCTTTCCAGAGCCGGGCAAGATCTATACTGTTTATTGTAAAGCTTCAGGTATCGGGCTGGGTGCTTTGCTTATATAGGGAGATGGGGTCATTGCTTACGGGTCTCGGCAGTTGAGGCCACACGAGAGGAACTATCCTACGCAGGACCTGGAGTTGGCTGTAGTTGTTCACGCTTTGTGTTGTTGGAGACACTATTTGCTGGGAGAGCATTTTGTGGTATATACTGACCAAAAGAGCCTCATGTATATCTTCACACAGTGTGACTTAAATATGATACAGCGGAGGTGGTCCGAGTACCTACAGTCTTTTGACTTTGAGCTTGCTTATACGCTTGGGAAAGGCAATGCTGTGGCAGACACACTTTGCAGGAGGACTCAGTTACAGGTAGTTTAGGAGGCCAGCAGTGAGTGACATCTTATGTCTCGGTTCTCTGAGATGCACTTGGAGGTGCACGATAGACAGGGATAGACCTTTCTCTCTTCCGTGACTGTGACCTCTACTTTTCTTGATTTGGTGCGGATGAGGCAGCTATCAGATTCAGAGGGCTTAGTCCTGCGGGAGAGTGTTTCAGGAGAGGACACTCTTCCTGGATGGAAAGTGGGTGAGGATGAGATCTTGCGTTTCTAGGGATGCGTATGGGTGCCAGCAGACATACGCAAGGAGCTGATGCGGGATTTTCATTCCTCAGTTTGGGCAGTTCATCCTGACCTCACCAAGATGTATCGTGATCTACATCGCCAGTACTGGTGGCCAGGTATGAAAATAGATGTTGTTGGTTTTTTCATGAGATGTTCGACTTGTCAATAGTTGAAAAAAAAGCATCAGCGACCATCAAGGATTTTACAACAGTTACCCATTCCAGAGTGGAAGTGGACTGATGTCGCGATGGACTTCGTGACCAGATTGCCGAGGTCGCCTCGAGGGAACGATGTTGTTTGGGTTGTCATCGATAGGCTTACGAAGGTTTCTCACTTCTTACCGATCAAGGAGACCTTCAGTGTTGATGATCTGAGATGAATTTACATCTGAGCGATTGTACGTCTTCATGGAGTTCCACAATCCATTTTTTCAGACAGGGATGCGCAGTTTACTTCTCGGTTCTAGTAGGGGATTTAGAGGACTTTGGGTACACAGGTACTTTTGAGCACAACATACCATCCCCAGACTGATGGCCAGTCCGAGCATACGATCCAGGTTCTTGAGGATATTCTCCAAGCCTGCATTTTGGACTTTGGCAGTTCTTGGGAGAAGCATATCCCTCTTGTGGAGTTCGCCTACAACAACAGTTTTCAGGCGACTATTCAGATGTCACCTTACGAGGACTTGTACGGTAGGCCATTCCGATCAACTTTATGCTGGATGGAGGTAGGAGAGGCAGCTTTGTTGGGACCTCGTCTTGTTCAGGATACCTCAGAGCAGATAGTGTTGATTAGGAAGAGGATGACTACCGCACAGTCTCAGCAAAAGTATTATGCTGATCAGCAGAGACAACCTCTGGAGTTCGAAGTCGGGGATCAAGTTTTCCTACGTGTCGCACCGAGGTTCATACACAATAGGATCCAGAGACATGTTAAGCTTTCACCGTGGTACGTCGGGCCGTTTGAGGTGTTGGAGGGATTTGGGCCGGTTTCCAATCTGTTGCAATTACCTTAGAGGTACTGGGCTATGCACGATGTCTTCCACGTTTCCTAGCTCCGACGTTACTTTTCAGACCCATCTCATGTCTTTAAACCCGAGGAGGTTGACCTTGAAGCAGATGCGTCATTTGAGGAGCATCCCATCCGAATTGTTGATAGCAGTACAAAAGTTCTCCATGGCCGGTCTGTTCCTCTAGTATGGGTGCTATGGCAGTATAGGTGAGTGAAGGCCGAGACTTGGGAGCTGGAGGCCAATGTACGATCGCAGTGGCCAGAGCTGTTTGGGGTTTCTTCTTCTATGCCTTACTAGGGAAATTTGGGGACAAATTTCTTTAAGGGGTGAAGTTTCTAAGAACCCGGATCTTCGTTTCAGGTATGTTCTTCCTTTCTGGCCGTTTTTGAGAAAAAAGGAGTTTTCTGGAAATTTTTGAAGTACATGCAGTGTACTCTTTTGTCGCTCGAAGCCATGTGCGGACCATGTCTGGGCCACACACATGGTGTGTAGGGGTGATGTGGAGGCCGCTGAAAGCAGAGTATGGAAAAAACAGAGTACACATCGTGTACCCTATAAGTACACGCCATGTATTTTTTTTCACTAAACGCATCGGGGTCGCGCCTAATCGCTAGAATGACCTTATTCTAGGTTTCGTTCGGCCGAGAGCTCCCATACGACCGTGATCCTTCTATAAGCCCCCGAGATGCCATCCGATCTCCATTTTATCCGCCGTCAATTGCATTTGGATCGCATCGGTAATCTCTTTCTTCTTCTTTAGCATTGTTTTATGATTCCTCCTCGTTTTCAAGTTATCGTGGGTTGAGAATTTTGGATTTTTTCTCAGATCTTCGATGTTTTAAAGAGAATCAAACATCGTGTTTCACTTATATCAATCTTCTAGCATCGAGGTAGGTGGTTTGTTGCCTACGTTGAATGTCTTTGAGTTTTGGTTGCAAAAGTTCTATATACCCATGTATCGGATATCCCGGGTTTTGGATTTTGATCCAATTGTTTAATTTCCTTAGATCTCTTGTTAGCTTATGATTAATTGATACTAATGTATGCTTGTTTGCATGTTTGAGGATCACCCCATGGGTGGTTTATTTCCCTATTTGGCTGTTTATCACCGTTTGGCACCGTTTTCCTGTGAGGCAAGCCCTATTGCAATTGCTAGTTTACTTGTTATAACTGATTTCATGTGTTGCCTGCTGTTTAAATGATTTTTATGCCTTGTAGCTATTATCCAAGTATTTTTTGAACTTACGTAGGTCTGATGAAAGTCGATTACTCTCGAATGGACTGCTCAGGGCTGTGGGAACCTGGTGCGAGAGATCAAAGAGGGAATAAACGATTAAGTGCTTCCCTAGAGGGTCTGTTGGTTTTAGTTTCATATGCAGGACCTATGAGAATAGGGCTTTGTGCTTCCCAAGAGTGTTCTTAGTTACATATGTATCAAGACCACATGAGGAATTAGACATAAGTGCTTCCTCAGAGAGTCTGTAGCTATCGTTGCAAGACTATAGGGGAATTGACGTGAGAGCTTCCCAGAGTGTCTGTGCCTTGTTTGATTACTGGACTATAGGGGTCTGCTAGTTTGGTCCACCTAGAGAGTCAGTGTAAATTTTGTTTGGTTGGTTGTGATGAGTCCACCAAGACAAAGCACAATCTTGGGTTTGTACTGCTTGTGGTTTAGGTAGTCCTTTGAGTTACCTTCAGTGTTACTTGCTTTACCTTGTAATAGAGAGCTTTGCTAGTTTCCCTGGTTGTTTAATTAAATGAATGTGAATCGTAATTGGTAGGATTTTTACTGGTGTAACCCTAGTTCATTATTGTATTTATCTCCTTTACTTTTTCTATATTGCTCACTAACAGTAGGGCATAAATATTGTGGTGGTTTTCTACTGGGATTAGTCTCACACCCTGTTTGGGTCATGTTTTTCAGCCCAAACAAATAATATGGTTGCAGGTGTGGATAGGGATTGTGGCCCTTCCACCTAGGGTACTTGATTTCTAGTTGGAGCTGGAGAGCATGGGACCGAGATTTGGTTCGTGATTCTACTGGAGTTGCTGTTTACTTTTAGTATTTGGTTTCAGTTGTATTTCATCATGTTGATTTGTTTACTACTTTCCATAGAAAAATGTACCATACTGCATCATTATTTTATCAGACATTGCTTCTACTTTCAGTTCAGTGTTGTATGTTGTTACTGCTTCCGCTATTGTGCACGTTTGTTCTTCCGATGTATACTTTACCCAATGAGGGCATAGTTTCCCAACTGACTCACCAAGGCCCTCACTTCTCATCAGCAGCCTTTGGCATTTGGGGAAACGCGCTTGAGGTCATGTGGCGAACCGGGTACGGGGAACCAGTTATGAGGCTCCAGATTCAGGTCATTACAGTGACAAACTTCAATTATCCACTTACGTTGACTACCATGTCACTTAGTATCACTCCTCTTATCCTCTTTTTTTATTTTTTAGCAATTTGGTTGAATTATAATTCTAGATTCATTATTAAAACTTTTTGATATTTGGAATCAACATTCAAATCCTTAATAAATATCCTGATAATCATCATAAATATCAACAAGGTCTCTTACAATGTACTAATTTATTATTTAATATATGGATCTTATGGGTTTTGGAACCTTGATGCTCTTGGATGGTACACTTGAATCAGTTGATGTAGCCACCAAACCAAAAAATTGTTTTGATAGTTTAAAGCAACATAGTTTTCATCATCACCATACATACCTTAGGGTTTCTAAATAGCCATCATCATGTTTATCTTCCTGATAAAGGCCTTCATTTTTTTTCAACCATTCAACCATGGTCACCTTCCATGTGAAATCATATTTTTTTGGACTCCTTCAGTTTTCCATTGAAATCTATTACTGTACATTTCATCCAATAATTCATAGCTCTCTTTCAAAATAATTTTCATTAGCAGTCATCAAATAGAAATATCCACTATAAATATATTTCCCTAAGATAAAACCTTATAAAATGGTTAGATAATAAATGAATACTCAATTCCATGATTGGGGAATTTCCTTATCAATTCCTTAAACCTCTCCTAAGTAGTGTAAAGAGATTTATCGTTGAATTATTTTAAATTAATAATATCGATGAAAATGTTCATGGATTTAGAGGGTGGAATGAATCAAGTTATATTTTTTTTCAACTCATCATATGTTGTAATGGAATTATGTTCCAAGATTTGGATCCAATATCCAGCTTTAAATTTAAGTAAAAATAAAAATATCCTCATTTCTACCACATCACTAAAAACATATTGAATTGGAATGTATCATATAGCTTGAGGAAACTTTCCAACTGATTTTAAGGCATTAATGTAACATCCAAGTAAATTGGATGAAATTGTTGATCATTTTGATGATCGATGGATTGATATCAAAATGGTTTGTGTCCACTAGAGGAACTAGGGTTCTTGGTTGGACCCCCACACTTGAAGGTCAACTGTACTATATCAATGTTTGTTTCCTTAGAACTCTCCCTTATACCACTTTATCTATACCTTATTCTCATTCAACTATAGCCATGACTTCCTTCTTGGTTTTTCTTAAACTCCTTTTTGAGTTAAAATTAAATTTAATATCTTATTTTCCTTTTTGTAGAGTGGAATACTCATTAATCAAAGATATATACTAAAAATCATTGTAATAATAAGCCAAGTGTAATAAAGAAAATAAAAAAACAAAAAATTAAAAATTAAAAATAATACGATATCCTAAGTTTCCTAAAGCACTGTCCCTGGTAATGGAACAAAAATCATTGATTGTTCAGCATGCACTGTTACCTCTTATGACCTAATAAAGTTTAGAATTTATAAAATATACTTATATTACTTACTGATTAAATGATGAAATAAGTGGAAGTTTAAGGTCAAACCCACATAAGAAGTTTTTGGAAATAATATATAATGATTAATAATGATTAGAAAAACAAAATAAAGTATAGTTTCAAAAATTAGTCAAGAAAAATATAAAAATAATTGTAAATATAATATAATTCATTAGTGATGTAAAAATAATGATAAATTAACTAATATTTTTTTAAATTACATTTAAGTGAATCCCTTGGTCTGGGAAAATAGTCTCCAATTACTTAGCTTCCCTTTTCTCATAGTCATGTACTTTGATTCAATTATTAATTTAGTAACCCAAAAGCCTATTTAAACATAACCACCCATCCCTCTCAATGGTCATGCATGAACATAAGTATTTTGTTAATGAATTAAAATCATACCAACCCAAATATATAATGTTCATGTATAAAATAATAAGATAGATTAATATGAATGGGATAAATAAAAAAACCTTCTCAAATTAATAATAAAATATTAACTACACTCGACATAATTCTCTACCATTACATTCTTGGAACTAAAAAGACTCACCCCTCATCTTATCCATGAGGTAATGTAAAAATAAAAATGTATAGAAAACTCTAGAAGTAATATAAATCCAAAGGAAGTAGACTCTAGGAGAAGGTGTTAGCTCAAATGATCGAATGATTATTAAATACAGTAATGAAATCCTCCTATTATAGATGACACCCTTCACTTGTATCTTAATATAACTATATTTAATATATCTATTTATCTCTTATTATATCTATAACACCTTTTTAGTCTAAAACTACTTATATATATTCCAAAAACCATATACAAAACTCCTCATATCAGTGTTGAAATATATCTTCAATATTTTATAAGGAAAGAGGGAGGGTGGATCAACTGTATATGATTATATATAGTACTCATGATGTGTAAGTGTAGTAAAAATCATTAATTTTACCTCATCTTGAACCACATTTTTTGTACATGCATGCATGTGGTGTGGTTCATGCCCATTTTGGAATAATTAAATCTATATCCTGCTATATTTTCATTGATTTTGTTGGAACACAACATGAACAAACCCTTGTGCACACTATCACTTCACCAATAAAATGCATCACCACTATTTCTTATAACATAGAATGATTAGGATCCCTCATGATGCAAATCTACTATAACTATTTAGACCCAATAATTCATCCTTACAATGCATTGCAACACTCAACCTTATGAACATGAAGTGGTGTGGTGCGAGCTCAATGGGAATGAAAACATAACCATGACCATGATCTATCTTCCTACACATCATGATAATTACTATAACTTCAGCTGCATTTCATATAGTAAGTGGTGTGGTTCAAGATCAATGGCCATGATATGATCACATTATTTGAATTTTGAAAAAGGATTTGATGCTTACAAATTCAATAAAAGTATCTTTACGAAGTACAATGATTATCCTTCCAAACTCACTGACACATATGTGACGCGACTAACTTCCACATGGAATTATAATCACCATAAAAAGTTTATTCCTCACTATTATTCGTAGAACACAACACTCAAATGAGACACTACCCTTTCTTATGTATTGTCTTCATCATGCATTGTCTCTCTGGCACAACATGACTCTAGTGGGCATGAAGTGAGCTCATATCAACTCTATACAGGTGATTTGACATCTTATTCATTATTCATAGTGTTCCCATTTCATGTAAGGTATCCTCTAGGTCTATATTATATTCCATGAATTATTCCATCAATAACTTCTAGACTTCACAGTGAAATATATCATGATCCTTCTCTTAGTGTTAAGTTTGATTGATGAAGATATTGTTAGTATTGAATATTGTTTATTTTTATAGATTTTTAATATCACACACATCAAAATTTTCAAAATTATATAATCAAAATTTGGATAATTATAATTTATCACGACATTGTTTATTTTTCGATTAAATCATATTTATAATGATTAATTGCTATGTTTATTTTTTTATAAAGGATTCCACAGTCACTGTGTTTTCTATAGTTTATCGAATTGCCATATTTTTCTTAATGTATAAATTCATACATGAAAGGATTAATTATTATGATCTTATCAAAGTCTTACATGAAATCTAAAGTCACACATAAAATCTAATGATTTACCAGAATAATGAAAGCCATACAAATTCATGTTTAATGTCTTACAAAAGTAGTTGTTAAACTCACACTAAATGTTTAATAAAGACTTAAATTTTATAAAGTCCTACACGATATAAAGTCTTATTCATTTAAAATTCCCATGTAGTAATGGAAAATGTTTCTTATAAAGATTAAAATCATGTGTATGAAAACTAAAATGATGTTTATGGACTTTATAGATCATTCTTACGCATAACTCAAATTTATGATTATGTGAATTAGGTTAACATGAAAACACTCATATATGATTTCATTATTATGTATATATTTGTAGATATTTTATTATTATTATTATTATTATTTTACCCTGTTTTAGTTTTCCCATACAGAAATTGTGTTAGTTTTAGGAAACTACTTTGAAGATGTAATAAGAGGATGAAGTTTTGGAAACCCATATAGATAAGACTAAGGATCTCTCTTTGGATTTTTTTTATAAATTTTGGATAAAATAAATTGATCATAAAACACATGAAATAAAAATTATGTGAGAGTTGAAAATTTCTACAGCTGCTATAATTACTATCCTACTACCGGTACGATCACTATAATAGATTTATAACATACAACTCCATTGTTAAAGTGATCAAGATTCATTGAACATTATCAAAATTATATTCTTTATTTATTTTATTATTTTAAATATTTTATTATTTATTCATTTTTATTTTTTGTTAAGTGGCGGTTTTTGATTTTCCATTTCAAAAGAAGGTTAGATTATTCTTGGTTATACCTCCACTAAAAGGAAGGTCTATCAAGTTCAAATGCTCATAAAAATTGTAACAACCTAGGTAATGTTAGAATAAATAATCTTCATGTCTTATTAATATTTATTTATTAATTTTTTTGGAGGTATATTTATTTTAATAATATTAGGTAATTTTTCAGTCAAAAGGAAAAACCTTATTTCTAGCCAAATTGGGTTTTCATGCATTATATGATTTTATTTAAAATTTAAATATAATATGATTTTAATTTAAGAAAATTGACTTCATTTTTTAATTCATCATGTCAAAATTATCTTAGGATTAACATTTAATAATTTCATGATTTTTTAAATGTCAATGAATAGTGAAAAATACCGTTTTTATTAGAAAATATATATTATTTTCATGTATTTAAACCTTCAAATTATATTTTGGATTAGTTTTAAAATTTAATTAGCTTATTTCGATTAATAAAATAAAATTATTATCTTTTTAATTAATTTTATACTTTAATTTTGTATAAAAATATTTTTTTACTTAAAAAGATATTTTTCTAAAAAATTATTTTCCTCGCGTTTTATGGGTTTAATTTTATATTAAATTCCACAACTTCTAGAAATTGAATCTTGAATATTGGATTCCATATTTCGAATTAGGATTTCCAAATTTAGTAAATAGGTACCTTTTATTTTTGATCAATATGAATAGTAGTTATAGTGATTTTTTAACGTAGTAAAAGTAAATTAGGTTAATTAGGGTTAAAAATAATGTGATAATGCTTCACATTCATTCAAAAAACATTTATTTGTTTCATTTTTTGAGTTTCTTTCATCCATAATCATCCAAAATTAAAAAAATTGACATTTGTTCCATTTAAATTTTATTTTTACCTTTATAATATTTAAGTAAAAGATAAATTAAAAAAATACCACTTTATTAATTTTAATATCTATAATATTTTGTGATAGGGATAAAAACAAATTATGTTCATTTATAAATATTTATTTTAAATAATAATATATTTTTATCAACATAATTAATTTTTAAATTTTATTGATGAAATTATTACTTTAATTACTTACGTAATGTTGACACATTTCTTGTGTAAGCAGTAGAAAAATCAAGTAAATGATATTAAAAACATTGAATGAAATATTTTTGGGTGAGTTATAGTGTAACAAAATTTTAATAGAAAAATATAAAATATTGGGTATATAGGAAAGGTTTATATTCGAATTTATTTGTAGTCATGTTATTTCCAAAGTCAAATTAAATAAATAGTTCCAAAAAATGACATTAATCATATGTTATAACAAACAAAAGTTTATTAAATGATTTAAATTTCATGAAAATACCATATTCATACAAGTAAATGGGATTTGATTTAAAATTTCTAAAATGTTCCATTTATGGGTCACTTTTCCCTTTATGGTAACTTTCATAACCCCTAAAGAGTAAAAAAAATTAATATCACCACAATTTCCAAAAGGATTAAGAGGGTTTAAAATAAATATATTAGGGTAAAAAATAATATAAGCATGTATAAATTTTATTGTATAAAATTATTTCAACCCATAATCATATTATCATTTAATTATATCTATTTGGAGCTGATTTAATATGAAAATTAATTTATATTATTTTAATACTTTACGAAATTCCTAGAATGTCTATTCCCTCCCTTATAAAATGAAACCTCCTCTTCTCTCTACCTCACACAATTTGAGCACTCTAGTTTAGCAAAAACCTAACTAAATACCTTCCTAACATCCCTCCACACATTCTAGAGGTATTATTTTTGAATAATCCCAACCTTAGAGGGATTAAAGTGCAAAGAGAAAGAGGTTGTTTGAAGAAGAGGAAGATAATGAACATACATGACTAGTCATACTCGAGGTAAGAGACACTTTAATTTAAAAACATAAATTTAAAAATATTTTAAAGATTTATTTTATAAATATATTTTTTTCTATTTCTATATTATAAAAATTATTTTGTCGATTTATTTATATGGACATGAATTTATTACAAAGGAAACTTTGGAATTTCTTATAATGGTTTTCCAGAGGAATCTTTTTACGGAATATTTTGAATTTTTTTAAAAAGGAAAAAGGAATGTTATATTTTAATATATAAGGATTCAATAGATTTTCCACCACTGTAACCATTATTTTATGTTATAGATTCCTTTATAAGATTCCATGTTTTCTTCAAAAAAACCCTACTTACCTTTGTATTGTAAATTTTAGTTTTTAAAATTGGGTTTTAAAGGAAATAGATATATTAATATGTAAAAATGTTATATTTATGGGTTTAAAAGGATATTCTTATGGATTTGATAATGTAAGTGAAATAGTTTATATATTTCCTACATTTTATGTTCCTTAGACATTTTTTATGATGATAGGTTATTCCGATATACCTTACAATAATGGGTAAACCCAATATAGCTCATAATGAAGGGTGATACCAATATATCTCATAATGATGGGTGAGCCTCATATATCTCCCAAATTCATTGGGTAATGATTATATTATCTGGATAATTATGTTTTATGTTGATTATATTTTTTTTACACATAAAAGGGTTCTTGTAAGGGTTTTAAAAAGATGATTTCACAAGGAACCTACATGATTTTTTCATGCTTTCTAATGAGTTTTCATGGAACTAATTTGATTTCAAAAGAAAATATAATATTATTTTGTTTTAAATGAAATATCATGTACTTTAAGGGTAAAAAGGTATTTTTTTTAATAAAATATTTTTCATGGGTTCTCTTATTTTCTAAGAAACCCTCATAATTATGTTTTTTCCATTATGTTTTATTATAAAGTGTTTTATGAAACAATTTGGGTATTAAAGCTGATTTCATGTGAAGGAAATGGTTATTTAAGCTCAAAGTTTATCATGTCAAAGGAAAATATCTTTTATGATCTTAAAGTTTTAAAATATACTAATGATTTTATTTCTTCCTTTTTATGTCCGTTATTGAGATTTTTTTCTCAAACCATATTTTTAAATGTTTTTAATAGGTTTTAAGGATGAGTAAAAACCAATAAAAAGTCATGTTTAAAATCTAAAATATTTTTCTTGAAAATAAAATGTTTTTTACTTTAAAATTACTCTATTTTGGAAAAAAATATACTAAGATAAAATGTATAATTTATAATGTATAAGTTTTTTGGGTAAATTTTTTGACATAATTATCTAAAATGATAGACCTAAAAAGATCTTCCGGAATACAAGAAAATTAATTCTTATTTTAAAAGTGAAATTATGGATTGAAATAGGATAAGGTCCTTATATTTTGTATTAATGAAAATATTTAGACAATTTTAGAGGTTAAGATAATATAAGTAAGTACCTTGTAGTAATTTTAATTTATGGTTATCATGATATATCATTTAAATATTATTATGTTGTTTCATCTAAAATATGTCTCTTCAGAATGGTTTTCCATAGAAGAAATAGGGAAGATGAAGTAGGAAGGCTCTAAGTGGAAAATATCCTTATGAATTATCAACTTAGAATGGTTAAAATTAGAACATAATAGTTTTTTTCTTTGACGGACCAGTTTAAATAGGGTATAAATGTTGGTGGTATCTATGTGAAAGAGAAAACACCTTCACTATAGAGGCACATGTTTATATTGAAGCATTTAATGAAACAAAACCCTCCAAAATTTAGTGGATCATCTAACCCTGTGGTCCTTGAGGGATTTATTAAAGCCCTGGAAAAGATATTTGAAGTCATGCATTATTCAGGGCACCAAAAGGTAAATCTTTCTATTTATCGGGTTGAAGTTGGCAGTGACAAGTTGTGGTCAATGATTAAGAATATCATAGAAAGATAAGATATTGATACATTTTAATGATATGAATTTAAGAATATTTTACTTGATAAATACTTTCCTAAGGCTGTTCGTGTAGTGATCTTGATCCTAGTATCCCGAAGTAGATGTCTTACTTTATTACATTGGAAAAAGATAAAAGGAATCGCATCCTGAAGGTCCGAATAGATTGTTAATATAGTTAAACTAAAAAAATTAAAATTCAAATTACATTTTAAAAATATGAAATATGAAAATATTTTTCTTTCATAATTCTATTACTCCCCTTAGTTTATCCCTACATTTCAATATCAAAACACTTCCTCATATCCTAGGGAAAATAAAATATTAGGAATGTTTGATCTCTAATGTACATTAAGGGAAATAGTATAACAGAATCTATGAATAAATAAGGTATAATAAATAATTAAAGGTAAATAACTGAAAAACATGCTATTAAATCAATAACTTGATCATAATATGATATGAATAAATGATAATAAAATATTTCCATATAAAAAATCACATAATCATGGATACATGATCATGTATATTAAAACTAATCAAGTAATCACCCAGAATATCAATAACCTTATTTATAATGATGTAATTCTTAATTTTGGACAAATAAAATACACCATTAAGTCATTATTCCAAGAAATATAATACCATCGAGGACTTTTCCAAGAAACACTACTAGAAAAAAAATCTTATACCAATGATTTGGAACCATTGGTATAGGTCTCCAAACCATTGGTATAAGATATGCCAATGATTTGAAGGGGTGTTGGATATTTTGGTGTTAGTATAGACCTATACCAATGATTTTGGAAAAATGTTGGTATAGTTCATATGAAAAATCTATACCAATGGTTTTGAAAAACCACTGGTATAAGTAATGTAAAAATGAAATCTAGCATGGTTTTTATCCCATCACCTCCCTTTATATTCCAACTACCTTACCCCCAAGCTACACTGAATTTTGTGAACATAATTATATATATATATATATGTAATTTAACATTTTATGTATTTAATGTTATTTGAAAAAATAATCCATAACAAATATGGGTACCTATACCAATGGTTCTCAAAATTGTTGGTATAGGTCTATACCAACGTTTTTCAAAACTGTTGGTATAAGTACCCTGATTATTGTGACCTATACCAACGGTTTTGGAAAAAACGTTGGTATAGGGTATCTACAAGGGACCTATACCAATGGTTTTAGAAAAACCTTTGGTATAGGGTCACTATAAGGCCTATACCTACAAGTTTTTCCAAAACTGTGGTTATAAGGTCTCTATAAGGGACCTATAGCAATAGTTTTGGAAAACAATGTAGGTATAGGGTCTCTACAAGGTGTCTATACCAATAGTTTTTCCAAAAAACATTGGTATATGGTCTCTTTAAGTATCTATACCCATGGTGTTTTGAAAAAACCATTGTTATAGGGTACCTATAATAATGGTTTTCCAAACCATTGGTATAACTCAGTTGATATAACTTCAATTCCTAGTAGCTACATTTATAGAAATGGGTAAGTCCTCGACCAAAAACTAATATAGTTTATCTCATGAGACCCACTGATGCATCGATGAGATATATAAGGCACGGTCTATCAATTACAAAGTCTAATGAATTCCTCATATTAAAGGGATAAAACATAATTCACATAAAAATTTGTATTTAAACTAGAATATTAAATGTAAATACTTTCACCAATCAATAAACATAATCATAAACCATCCAGAGTAAAGTGAATGGTATCAACATAGTACATACCCTATCAAACTGATAATAAACCATCCAAATAAATAATAAATATGATTTCAATAAAATATATCCCTAGTATATCATAATTAAAATAAATTATTGATGTCATTGATGAATTCAAATACCATAAAACGGTCATTTAAAATTTTTTTGAGTAAAATAAATTTTTCAATATGAAAATAACCTTTTAAAACAAAATGTTAATTTAAAAAGTAATTTTATTTGGAAAAAAACTTTGAAAAATTATAAAATAATATTTAAAACATTGAGGTTTTATGATGGTAGAAAATTACGTTCATGCCATTCACATTAAAATAAAATTCATTTTCACATTTTCAGTAAAATCCAAATGAACAATGTTTTGAAAATGACATGAATAATCCTTTAATTTTTTTTAAAAAGTAAAAATGGGTAAAAATTTCTTTGATAAATAATTTTCATAAGGTTAATACATTTTATAAAACATTTTTAGAAAACACGGGTTTTGCTGAAGAAGGATTTTTAACAAAAGAGAGAAATAAATTCAGATTTTATTAAAAACAATTTTTAATCATTTTAAGTACCAAAGAGAGAAAATGTTACTATTAATTTAAAAATTTCATGAATAAACATAGGAGAGGAAAATATATTGAGTTTAATATAGAAATATTAAATAATTCCCCAAGGGAGTCTTAAACAAAAACAATCCCGAATAATGATGAAATTGTGAAATAAAACCTTACCACTTTGGAAACTTTTCTATCATAAGAACCATGAAATAAATTACTTTAAATGAAAATTTAAATACCATGAAGATAAATTAATTCATGATATAAAATAGAAAGGGAAGTATATACACCACAAAAATGAAATATGTGGCGAATATGGCTTATGTCTCATGGAAGTAAAAGTAGGATGAGTAACCCTTACCTTGAGGTATGATTTCATTCATATGTGTTTGTACCTCCTATATAATGGTTTTAATAATATAATTAATTTTTAAAATAACTATATTAATATTTATAATATCATATATGATCTTATTATATAATTTTATCACCAATTTGTTAATAATATTTCATTATTTTCATTGTTTCAGTTGTTAATTTCCTTGTTTTATCATGTAATTTTTATCATGAAAGTTTTGGTTCTTTTTAATATAATATATATGTATCATATCCATAATGATAATAATTATATAAATATATTATTTAATTATTAAATACATTATTATAAAAAATCTTAAAATATGGGAATGGAAAATGAATCACATCACTTTGTGGAGATGGTAGGTCGTACAAACACACAAACAATGATATCACTCCATTAATGGGTGAAAGGGTAAAGAAGTTGAAGATATATTAATTTATATAACAAATATAATCTTATATATATCACATATATTCATTAATTTTATACTTATTACATTCCATGTAAAGCGTAAGTGAAAAATGAATCACATCGCTTCGTGATTCGGTAGTCCTCTGTACACATGAGCAATGTTGTTGTATCCCCTACTAAATGGAAAGTAAAAATTTATATATGATATAATGAATAAATATGTATAATTATTCTATAAATATCATACATAAAATTTATATCCATCATAATTCCCAACCTTGAGAGGTGGTAATTGAAAAATGAATGACATCGGTTCGCGAGGCGGTAGTCCGCCGTACACACAATCAATGATTTCATTTACCATTTGATAGAAGTGGAGATGGATAATTATTATTAAATAAAAATAATAAAATATCCAAATATGGGATATTATGGTGTTATTATATTGTAAGTTATAATACATAATTGAATTTGAAAAAATACTAAATAAAACGAAAGATATTTGTTAAGATAATTAGCTGATATAAGAGAAACCTCCCTTGGATCTCCTCTTAAGGACATTGGGGTTGGAATTTTGAGAGGAAAAGAATATCTAGAATGTTTCTAAGGATGTGGTAAGGGAATTTTGTAGGTTTTTAGAAGTCCAAATTTCATTATAGGTGTGAATAAGTGAGGGGAGGTATTTACCTTTTATATGTGGGGAAATGTAACCCTCTTGGAAATTACATGGAAATCTCCTAAAATAATCAAAAATGATAAATATATTAACATGAAAAAGATTTAAAATTTCCCTATATTCAACATTTTTAAGGATTATATGAAAATATGGCCATTAAATATTATTTTTACATGTTTTTAGGTCATTTGTAACCCTTATATTCTTAGTTTAACCCCACAATAAACCCATTTTTACCTTAACCACAATAAATAATTTTTAATATTTCCACTATTAATTTTGGTAAAAACTATTTTTACCATTCTAGATAATATAAATTATTCTGATAATAAATATGGGATCCATTTTGAAAAATTACATTCATAGAATTGTAAAATTTTAATTTAAAATTAATCCTGCAGACGCAACAAGAAAGCAGGTTTTGAAATAGAAAAATATTTAAAATTTTACAATGTTTTTATATCAAAATTAATTTTGAAAATGATAAAAATGAACTAAAACAGATTAATATATATATAATTAAACAAATTTTACTTTAAAAATAATTCCAAATATTATTTAACATTATAGATAATTTAAACAAATAGGTAGTTCTCAATTAAAATTCATTATTTTTCACTATTCATCAAGAAATGAAACTTTTCAGAAAAAATCCAAAATATTCACCATAAGATAATTTAGATATACTGATTTAAAAAATAAATTTAATTTTATAAAATAAAATTTCTAAAATTTTTAAAAATCAATTTTAAATTATGTGTAAAAGAGCGACTAAACCATCTTTTAGAAAAAATACAGTTTTTCAGAAAACATTTATTTTTGTTTTAAATGATTCTTATTTTATTCCTTGTCAATAGATAGAAATAATTTCATATATTATGTATCACTATTCATACTCTCTAATGTTATGGCTAGGTTATAATAGTAATTTTTAAATAATAATATTTTAACAGGGTATCACGTTTCATTCAATCCCGATGTTGCGTGCATTCCAAGCTATCAAAGAGATTTAATTTATTTAGAAATAAATATATCATAAAGTCTTGAGATGTTATATTTCCTTATATGATTGGTTTTTAATGTCATACATGCTATCAGATATTTTTTTCATGTTTTAAAATTTTGGGGTGTTACAGTTCAATTTATGATATAAAAATAATTCTTAGGATCGAGACAGAAGGAGGATTCAGTGGTCACATATGAAGCAAACATCACCCGATTGGCAAGGTACACACCAATTTTATCCAGGATCTTGATAGTAAAATAAATTTTTTTTACTCAGGATTAAATACAAGATATTAAAGTACATTTGATTCTCAATAATTCAAAATTTATGATAAACTTGTTCATTGTGGAAAGAAGGTAGAAATGGATTTTTTTGATGATAATATATTCCATAAAAACAAGCAGAAGAAAAGGTATAGATGGAAGGAAATTAGGAATAATCCATTAAATAAATATTATGGTAATAAAATAAAGTTTTCAATTTTTTATAGTTATGGTAATATTCACCTTATATAATTTATTATTAAATTTTGGATGCATTTTAAATATGGTAAGTTTGGACATTTAGCTTCTAAACTATAAATAAAATGATTATAAAAATAATGAAAATTAAATGGTAAGATACTTAAATTGTAATGAGATGGTTCATTATACAAATAATTTTCCAAATATATGAACAAAGGATTGAAATCATAAATATCAAAATAAAAACAGTTTGGTAACTACTACGGTTGATGTTGGTCCATCTAATGAAGTAGTGACATGTATGTTACTTAGATATTCAAATCATGAAAATACCTTTTTCCACTCTGGATCTTCACATTCCATAATTTATGATAAATTTTAAAGTAAAATTTTAATATCACCACATGAAAAGAATATATAAATTTTAGTGAAAAAATCTGGTCGAAATATCAAATAAAACATGGTTTATAAGAATATTCCTACTATTACTAGTGAGTGAGATGGTATTTCTTACAAATCTTATGGAACTGAACAAAGTAGAGTTTGATGTAATTTTTGGTATGGATTATCATTATGTTTATCATGATAAGATATATTTTGGATCTACGAATGTTATATTCAATGATTTCAAACCTTTGATAACATAACAGGAAGCTCAAAAATTGATTTGAGATGGTATTTAAAGTTACCTTGATCATATTTTTGAAAAGAAATAAGTTGTTCAGATAAGTGATGTTCTAGTAGTGAATGAATATATGGATTTATCACCTGATAATTTTCCTGATTTTATTCCTAATTATGAGGTTGATTTTATTATTGAACTAGTTCCTGATGATAAACCTATTTCGAAACCCCCTTATCAAATGGATAAAGTAAAACTTTTGGAATTGATAAGTTAGTTACAAGAGTTGTTTGATAAATGCTTCATTCATCCAATGAATTCACCATGGTGTGATACAATTTTATTTTTTAAAAATAAAAATGGTTAAATGGAACTTTTCATGGATTATAGATCCTTGAATAACATCACTTTTACAAACAAGTATCGTTTTCCTCATATCAATGATTTGTTTGATCGACTCTATGGAGCACAATATTTTTTTTGAAGATTGATGTCAGTCCAAGGTACTATCATTTAAAGATGAAGGGGGAATATATTCTAAATAAAATGTTTCAGACTAGATATGAGCATTATGAATGTGTAGTTATTCCCTTTGGGTTATCTAATGCACCGTATATATTCATGAATATTATAAATGGAGTTTTCCTCAACTAATTAGATAAGTTTTTGGTTGTGTTTATTAATGATATATTTTTATTTTATAAAATTCGATGAGGATCATGGAAACCTGAGGATTTTTTTGAAATAATTAAAGGTAAAAAACTGTATGGAATATTTAGTAAGTGTGAGTTTTGGTTACAACAGATTTATTTCCTTGGATATATTGTTTCTAATTATGGAATAACTATTGACCCTTCTAAAAATAAGGTTGTTGAAGAATGGAAAAAAACCATAAATGTTACATAGACTCGTAGTTTTCTTAAATTATCTAGTTACTACCAATGGTTGGTTGATGAATTTTCTTAGTTTTCTTAACCACTGACTTGGTTAACTAAAAAAGGAGTTAAATTCATATAAATGAAAGTGTTTGATGATTGGTTCTAGGAACTAAAAAGAAGTTTTTTGAATGACCTAGTTTTTTACCTACCATCTAGAAATGGTTATTTTTTCATCTACATCGATGATTAATTGAAGGGACTTGGTTGTGTTCTGATTTAGAATGATTAAGTAATTACTTATTCTTTACATCAACTAAAACCTCACAAGTTGAATTATCCTATAAAGGATCTGGAATTAGCTACTAAGGTTTTTATTTAAAAATTTGGTGGGATTATTTATATGGAGTAACGTGTGAAATATATACTGATCATAAAAGTTTTAAGTATATATTCATTCAAAAATAGTTTAACATGAGGCAGATAAGACGGCTGAAATTGATAAAGGGTTATGACTACAAAATTAATTAACATCTAGGTAATGTAAATAGAGTAGAAGATTCTGTAAGTTGAAAATATAATGATATATTAACTATGTTTTATTTGGATCATGAACCTTTGGGTAATGATTTTATGAATTTCAACCTAGATATTATGCATGTAGGAACCCCCTATATTTTGTTTTAGGAGAGAGTACAATAATATCTATCAGAAAAATAATTATTTAAGATTAAAAGGAGGATCATGTTTAATAAAAAAAGGCAGAATCTATTAATAAGGGTATGTTTCTAGAGTTTAATGTTGATGAAGAAGGTGTTATCAAATTTCGAAAGAGATTATGTGTGCCTTATGTTTCCCATTTTATGAGATATTTTTTGATGGAAGCTCATAATTCCATGTTTTCCATTCACCCTAGAATCACTAAGATGTATAGAAACATTTATGAGTTTTAATGGTGGTATGAAATGAGAAAATATATTACTGACTTTAGCACGAAATTTTTGACTTGATAATAGGTTAAATTATAATGAAAATTACAAAAGGGGATACTTCATCCTTTTCTAGTGCCAGAATGGAAATGGGTGAATATAACCATGGAATTTGGGGTGGGACTACCAAATACATCTCATGGTAATAATATAATTTGTGTTATTGTTAATCAATTAACTAAATCTATTTATTTCCTTCACATTTGAGAAAATATGTATTTAAATCATCTTTCTTAACAATATCTCAAGGAAATAACCAGGTTAAATATAGTTACTCTCTCTATTGTATTTGAATTAAATTTTAGTATAGATTTTGATCCTTAATCTGATGGATAATGAGAGAGAAAAATTAATAATTTGGAATACATGCTTCAATATCATTCAATGGATTACCAAGAAATTTTATATCAACAAATTTCATTATTTTAATTTTCTTATAATAAAATTTTTCATTCAAGCATATAGATGGAACCTTTTTAGTCTTTTTATGGGAAGTGGTGTCCGACTGTAGATTATTAGGATGAAGTTGGTAAAAGAAAGTTTTCAAGACCACAATTTCTAGAGGAAATGGTTGAGATGGTAAATATGATTCATCAATATATGAAAAAACATAGAGTAGACAAAAAATTTACATAGATAACCAAAGTAAGGTCCTTTATTTCAAGGTAGGTGATCATGTTTTCTTAACATATCACTGTGGAATAGTGTTATACGTTTTTCTAAAAAGGAAAATGTAATTATGTGGCTCCTTGAACCATATAAAATCCTAGATATATTTGGAGATATCTGTTATTTTTTTTCCATTCCTTTGAGTTTATCTTAGGCACATGATATATTTCATGTTTTACTGGTAAGAAAATAGGTGCTATATTCATCCCATGTTTTGATCCGTTGGGTAGTTTTGTTGGAAGAGAATATATCATATGAGGAATAAACTATTAAGATTATTGAATTAATATATAATGTTTTATGGAATAAGTTTATCCATTAGGTTAAGGTTTTTTTATAAAACCCATATGATTGAATAAGCCTCATGAGATTCTGAAAATGTTATAAAGGTATAATATCCGCACTTGTTTGAGTAAGTAATAAATTTATGAGGACACATTTTTTAAAAGGGGTAAGAATATAAAAAACCAATTAATGTTATAATAAATCATTTAAACATATTATTAATATTTATTTATTATATTTTATAGAGTTATATTCATTATAATAATATTATATAATTTTTCAATCAAAAGGAAAAAAGCCTTATTTCTAAAAAAATTAGGTTTTCATGAATTATATGTTTTTATTTATAAGATAAATTTTCAAATTATAAGAACTTAATTTTAAAAAATGAACTTAATTTTTGAATTCATTATGTAAAAATAATCTTGGGATGATTTCTTTAGAACTTTCTAAAAAGTTTTATTTTTCAATAAATAGTGAAAAATACTGATTTGTATTGGAAAATTCATTTTATATTCAATTAATTAAAAAGTAAATTTCTATTTTTTATTAGTTTTATAATGTTATGAGTTCCATTTTATTTTAAAAAAAATTAAATTATGGTCTTTGTGATTAAATATACACTTGAATTTGTTATAATTGTTTTTCTATTCAAAATGCATTTCTCTGAAAAACCATTTTCATCACATTTTATAGGTTTAATTTTAAGATAAATTATACCACTTATATAAATTTAATATTTCAAAATTTATTCTATATTTGGAATTATCAGGTTTAAATTTATTAAATGTTTCCCTTTTATTTTTTTATGAATATGAATTGTAACCATAATAAATTTTTATATCATGGTAAAAGTAAATTAGGTTAATTATAGTAAAAAATAACATGATAAGGCATAAAATTCATCCAAAAACATTAATTTGTTTCATTGAGAGATTCTATTTCATACATAATCATCCAAACTTAGAAAATATTATTTTATTCCATTTAAATTTGATTTTTACCCTTATTATATTTAAGTAAAAGATAGAGTAAAAAATGTCACTTTCTTGCCTTTAATATCTAAAATATTTTGTGACAGGGTTAAAAAACTCATATCCAATTATAAATTTTTATTTTAAATATCAATTAACTTTTTTATCATGTTAATGTATATTTAGTTTTTAGTGACAAAATAATTACTTTAAATTCTTACACATTGCTGACACAGTGCTTGTGTAAGTAGTAGAAAAGTCATGTAAATTATATTAAAAACATTAAAAGTAATATTTTTGGGTGAGTTATAGGGTCACAAGAATATTATAGATAATTTAACATATTAGAGATGTTTTAAAGGTTTATATTGTAATTAATTTTATATCATGTTGTTTTCAAAGTCAAATTAAATTAATAGTTCCAAAAACGACATTAATGATATTTTATAATAAACAATATTTTATTAAATGATTTAAAATTCATAAAAATATTATATTTAGACAAGGGAATAGGATATGGTTTAAAATATAAAATGTGGTCTATTTATTTTCCATTTTTTATTTATAGTATCTTTCATAACCCCTAAAGAGTAAAAAACATTTATATCCTTGTAATTGTCAAAAGGGTTAATGGGGGGTTAAAACAAATAGATAAGGGTAAAAAAATAATCTAAACTAGTTTAATTTTTTTGGGAAGAGTGGATTTAGACCCATCATAATTTTATATCTGAATTATATCATTTTTGATACACTTAAACATAAAAATTAATTTATACTAATTTAATACTTTAAGAAATTCCAAGAATGCTCCTCCTCTCACTTATAAAAGGGATCCTCCTTTACTATCTTCCTCACACCATTTGAGAACTCTAGCTTGACTAAAAACTATTAAAATATCTTACAAACATCCATACACACATATTAGAGGACTTATTTTGGGCACAATTCTAACCTTATAGGTATTAGGGTGTAAAGAAAAGGAGGTGTTTGAAGAAGAGGAAGATAATAAACGTACGTGACTAGTGGGATTTTTTGTAAGAGACACTTTACTTTAAAAAATTTCTATAAATGTTTTAAAGATTTATTCTCTAAATATTTTTTTTCATGTCTATATTCTTAAAATTATTTTATTTATATATTTATATAAACATGAATGTATTAAAAAGGATGCTTTTGACATTCTTATAATGATTTTTAAAAGAAATGTTTTATGGAACATTTTGAGTTTTTACAAAAGGAATGCCTTTTTTTAATGTACACAACATCAATAGAATTTTCCATTATTGTAATTTTTATTTTATATTTTTGATTCCTTTATAATATTCTATGTTTTATTCTAAGAAAAACCCTCATTCCCTTTGTTCTGGGAATTTTAGTTTTGAAAATGGGTTTTGAAAGAAAAGGGATATATTAATATCCATTTGTTTACTTATGGGTTTAAAATGGAATTTTAATGAGTTTTATGATGGAAATGAAATATTTTATGTATTTTATTCATGTTATGGTCCTTATAAATTGTTTATGGTAAACAGTTGATCCTGATATAGCTCACGATGATAGGTTATCCTAATATTCCTCTTGATGATGGGTGAGACCAATATAGCTCTCCAATGAATTGGGTAATGATTATATTCTTTGCAGAATTATATTGGGGGATGAATGTATTGGTAATTACACTTGTAAGGGTTCTTGTAAGGGTTTTATGAAGATAATATCTCCAGGAACCTATATAACTTTTCTATTCTAGTTAATTAGTTTTCATGTAAATCGTTTGATTTTAAAATATCAGCTAATGATATTTTGTTTTAAAGGAAAGGTTATGCCCTTTTAGGGTAACAAGTTATATTTTATTAAGAATTTTTTTTTCATGGGTTCTCATGTTTTCTAAAAAATCCCATGATTATGATTTTTCATTTTGGTTTTCTTATAAAATATTTTATGAAAAACTATGGTTATTAAACTTAATTTCATGTGTAAGAAATGATTATTTGAGCTCAAAGTTTATCTTGTTAAATGAAAACTCCATTTTATGATCTCATGGTGTTAAAATAGACTAAAAAGTTTATTTCTTCCTTTTTATGTCCCTTACTAAGATTTTTATGTTCATACGACATTTTCAAATGTTTTCACACGTTTTTAAGATGATTAAGACCAAAGAAGAAATCATGTTTAAAATCATAAAGAATTTTTCTTGAAAAGAAAAAATGTTTTACATTAAAAGTTTTGTTTTTTTAAAAAAATGGATACTAAAAAGAAGTGTACAATTTTTTATGTATGGATTTGTTATATAATATTTATGAAATAATTCTATAAAACTCCAGACCTAAAAATAAATTTTAGAATTATAGAAATTAATTCTCATTTTAAAAATGAAATTATGGGTTGAAAAAGGATTGGTTCCATAAAATAAGTTAGTCTAGTTCATTATTGTACCTTTGTCTATATAAATGTAGGATTATTTTATAGGTTGTTCCTCCAAGTGAGAAAATGTAAGGGTCATGTAAATGGTTATCAAATCCTTTAAAATGTGAAATTCTTAGTGAGTTCTATTTCTCAGTAGGAGATGATAGGATTTCAAAGTAGATGTAGGATCATTTTGATCCAAAATAATATAAAAATATGCATTTCATTGTTTTTTTCATTGTGCATTCACTTATAGTTTCATGCACTTTTACTTCCAACTATTTTGCAGGAAATTGTATTTTTATGATCTGTTTAATCTGATATTAAATACTCTTTGTTAATCTATTTAAATTTTAAATATGGTTTATTCACCCCCATATAGACCTACTAAAAATTCTAACTATTATGACAGTTGGTATTAGAGATAATTCCTTTTTGAGTTAGGTACTTCAACTTATATTTTTGTTTTTTAACCTTAACCAAAACATAATCATCAAAGGAAAATATTTTTAAGATGATAGGAATTAATTGTAATGATGTTTGGATGATCAAAAATCACCAAATTTTGATGGGAATGACTATGAAAACTGGAAATAAAGGATAGAATCATACCTTAAACATATGGTTATTGATCATTAGACAATAATGGTAAAACCATACATACTACCTTTTTTTTGATACAAATAATCTTATATGCAACTATGTGGTAAAGTATGTTTTTAATTACCAAGTAATGAATATATTATATTATTATATTAATTAAAGTGTTTTTATCAATGTATCTGTATATAATATTGATCAACATGTATGGGTAATTCTTCAAGTTATACAATTCGATATAGAAAATCTCAAATAGACAAATCTTGGGATGTTACATACAAAATACCATGAATTTATTATGTATGAAGATGAATCTGTGAACCCTATGTTTCATAGATATACAAGTATCATAAATGGTAGAAATTCACTCAGTGAAGATTTATATAATTCAATTATATTTGAAAGAGTGTTGTAGTGAATACTTATAAGGTGGCATGCCAAGAAGGTGGAAATTGATGAAATTATAAATTATATAAAGTAAGAAAAGTAAGAAATGATGATTGGATATATGTTTACAAAATAATTAAAATTGATTAGGAATTATAGAAGTGAAAGAGGAGTGTCTAAACTCTTCCTGATGGCTAAAATAATGAATGAGGTTAGTATAAATTATACCTATAGTTATAATTGTGATTTAGATTTTAAAAATGATGACATTAAAGAATTAACTAAACAAAATAAAAAACGTTATAGAAATATATTTTAAAATTTGATGAATTATATAGAGAGTTATAAGGACAAAAATAAGAAACTAGAAAAGAAAAATAAATATATTACTAATGAGAATAAGAAAATTATTCATGATGATGATAATTTAAGACAAACAACATCTTAATATAATGAAAAAATTGTGATAATTTAGAGAGATCACAAAAAGAAAACGAAAATTTTAAGGAAAAAATTGTTATGATGAAAGAGAATTTATCTAATTTCGTTCATGTAAATGAGAATTATGATAATATGATATCAATAAATAAACTAAATAAATATAAGAATGGATTTGGTTATAATAATAAAACACCTAAATTGTATAATACCCAATTTGTTAAAATCACTAAAGGTAATATAACTACAATTATATGTTTTAGGTGAAATTTTCATGGTAATTATGATAATGAATTCTCAATGATATTTACTCAACCATTAGGTAATACTAAATATTTTATATATAATAATTTTTATTCATGATTATCTATTACTAAATGTCTTATAACTATTTGGGAACCTAATAACCCATTTACTAATTCTATTGGACCTAAGATAACATGGGCCCCAAAATAATTTTTGTATTTATTGATTTCCATAAATATGACTTAAAAGTGTCAAGGGAAAATGGTTCATAGAAAAAGAATAATCCATACATATGACAGTTGAATGATCAAACTTTCTATATTATAATTATTGTAATGGAGGATCTATGATATTTGATGATAACTCAAAAGAAAATATTATAAGATTTATTAAAGTGGGTATTTTTAATACTATATTAATTTCTAAAGTACTATATATAGAAGTATTAAAACATAACTTAATCTATATTTATCATATTTGTGATGATGGAATTAATTTTATGTTTGGAGGTAATAAATGTTTAGTTTTTAATAATGAATATGTTTAATTAAAAAAATGAGAATGATAATATATATTCTATTAATTTTTTAGAACTTACTAATAGAAATATTAAGTGTCTTAATGATAAAGAAACATATGATATATTATTTAATATGAGGGTTAGAAATATTTACTTTTAGATACTATATAAACTTTAAAATAAAGGATAGGTTCTACAACTATCAAATCTTAAAGAAAGTATTTTTTTTATTCTTGTTTAAAAGAAAAAAACATAAAGACTATTTCAAATACATTAATGAAATTATAACCATAAAAAACTTCAATTAATTCATATATATTTTTTTGTGAAGGATATATACCCTAAATAATTATAATTATATGATATATATATGATTTATAGAAAATTTATTGAAAATTATGATTTTCATGCATGATGGGTGTGTTGTTCCATGCAACCTATGATAGTAATGGACGATCACTGGAGCAATACACCTCCTACCCCACCATTTAATAAATCATTTCATGAGATGAACCCTGAGGGAGGAAATGTATTTATGCAATGATTGCATGAATCAGACATGTCATTTAGTTATGCATTATAAACTTATGAGTAAATACAATAATATAAATAATCGTCCTCATGGATATATAAATCCACTACCATATGGCGATAGTGTGTGTGTATACCTTCATGATGATTTGGCCAAAGTCTATATCACTTGAATATCTCTTTATCCCGCCTCATTTCCATCATGATATTCTAGCACATCATGATGGATAGAGAGTTATGTACATATTTAGTTTATCCCTTGGATACCACCAAAGGTGGGAGGACTTTTTTGACCACATTAAATATATTAGACAAAGGTCAATACATTTTAGAGGCATAATAAATGTAAGGCATAACATTTAAAACATTTATTTATTTTCAATTTCATATTGGTTTCATATTTATTTTATTGGGTGACATTGGGAAAGGTATTTCATAACTTACTCAAATTAAAATAAGTTTTATTAGACTCATCGACTCCCAAACAGTGGTATTAAAGTATCGAATTATCATAGTTTTATAAAATCTTGTAGGGGAATGAAGAATAATAAAAAAAGAGCATGATTTTTTCCATCACCATGCCACAGAGGTCCCTCATAGAATTGAAATGGCAAATCACTATGCTATAGTTCATAATGGGTGATCATTTTGGTATCACCAAGAAGAGTCCTATGGCATGATGGTAATAATTTCAAACCATCCCATTAAGTGTTAACACATGTAAAATGAACTATCTAACTCCACCACATCATGGAGGTATCTATATTCTTATTGGAAATAGAAATCATTAACATCACTCAACTGGGTTACCTAAAGGTAATCAATGGTTTACCTTTACACAACTAGGCTATGTAAAGGCAACAAATGCATTACCTTTATGAAATTGGCATTCATATAAGTAACCAATGGGTTAAATTTATGTAGGCACCATGTATAAAGGTAAAGGATTTTACCTTTATGCAGTTTCCATGCTGCGTAAGGGTAAAAGTTTAATTTTTTTTAAATTGTATTTAATTATTTATAAATTTTTTATAAATAAGGATAAAATTTATTTTGATAATACTTAATAATTATTAGAATATTAATTAATTAATTAATTATAAAGGGTTTAAAATTAATTAATAAATGTTTATGAAACATTTATTATAAAATATTCCTTTAATATTAAATTCTATAAATTAAAATACCTTTTAACAAATTTATATGGAATTCTTTATGGATTATAAATAAAAGTATTTATCTTATAATCATAATAAATAATTTGTAAAGTGTTTATAAGTTACATCGATAAGGTCGAAATATAAAATTATTTATATTTTATTTTAAGAATTGACAATAATTAATTATTTTAAATTATTAATATTCATTGGGTCTTATTTGAAATATTTAAATATTGATATTTATATTATGTAATGTTTTTACATAATAGAAAAAGAATTATAAAATTTTATATAATTCATGATAATATCATATATTTAAAATGAAATTTTATATAAAGATAAATATGAAATATTAATAGTAAGATGAATAATAATTGGTCATATTCATAGTTATTTCATGACCATAATGTGTTAGATAATTTATAAAATATTTATAGTTATCTATGATTTATGAACTATTCATAAGTGGTTATCTCATGTTTAAATATTTGAATTGTGTAATTATTTAACATATATTACTTAATTTATTCATATTTATAAATTATTTATATTATAAATGTGTATGCTTTAGTTGAACTTTTAAACCAATTCTAAGATATATATCTTTTATTACATTCTAGGAACAAAACCATAAAATTTAGTTTTTCATCTACCTTGAACTCAGTTTTTAATTAGAGTTATGAGTTTGAAAATAGTTGTTGGGAATAGTTTGAGTATATTAGGTGTTAGATATATATCATGAATTGAATTATCTTTGGATTAAATTCTCCCCAAGGAGAGGGACTTAGGTTCTGAATACCTACATGACTGGAGGCTTATGCCTTGTCTATAGAGGTGAATGGGGGTGACTATATGTTGCTCTAGGCATACTTATGTAGAGACTATTAATCTCATATAACTCTAAAACTTTACATGAAGTATTCATATACCTTATGTATATGATGCCTTTTAATATATATGAATATGTTTGGATCCTATGTTTGGGAAAACATCAAAAACTTGTGGGTTGTGTAAATAGTTACACATCAATATGGATTGAACATACTGATTTGGTAGAGGGAATATGATTCCAAAACTAAATTATTAGAAGCATTCATACACAAGGGAATAAATAGGTGATAAGATGGTGAAATTAAATCCAATTCAAACACTAAGCGTTATATTCATTGAAAGTGGAACTTATCAATACCTCGATCATATAACCAGGTAGTTCATTCCATAGTAGGTTACCCAATAATTATCTTATGTAAGGAAAAAGTGAAAAATGAACTTGGAACATCCTTGGGTAGGTCATTCCCTATATGGGTGCCCCTGAATTATCCATTTCTAGATTGTTCTGGGCATTTATTTTGGGTCATAGTAGCTTGGAGACCTTAAAAGGCATAGGTTATTGGTGGAATAAAGTTGAGTATATCTACCTTATTGATTGGACAAAAATTTGTTCACTTAACCATACAAGAGTCCTAAATATTATTATTAGGATGATTCCCTACCTAAATATCTGAGTGGTGAGAGAAACACCACGATAGAATCAATTATTAATGAAATATTGATCTTATCCCACTAATGGATATTATGTGTTTTAAATTGGTATTATCATTTTAACTGGATACCATTTAATGTAGTTTCTTATTAAATTTTTAATAAAACATGATACTCATCTGATAAATGATTATTTTATATAGGAATAACATCATCATCATCATCATCAAACTGATGTTTGAAAATAATACATGAAAAGTAAAATCTTAATGTAATATATTCCTAGGATTGGAAACTTAAGAAGAGTTATTATAATTCCCCAACCTTAAAACATTACTTAATCTTGAGTTAATTCAAGAATTATACATTTAGGATATTTTTAGGTTTAGAGTTTTAGAGAATTATGCCATAAATATTACATTACATCTCAAATATTACAAAGTAGACACTTCCACGCTACCCAATTTTTTTCACAACAATAAAACTCATTAAATAATAAAAGAATTATTTTCATGGTATAAATCTTCTTGGAATTATTACTTTCTCTTACCCTTCCTTATACCTTGTGAAAGACATTTCAAAAACTTGGGATGAGAATAAAAAGCGCAGTAAGGGTAACAAAATAAGGAAAGAAAACATTAGTCCATCAATATATACAAATAAATAAACTCATACTTTTCAATCATAAAAATAATCTCTTTAACATACCTCATGAAATCATAATATTTATTAATATCACATAGAAATCATAAATCATAAAGGTAACTTACGACATCCATAACATACTTACATTGTAGATTTCACAGCTACGTAGGGAGTTACGTTTAGAATACCCATCATAGTATATTCCCTAAATTTGTTAGGAGAACCATTAATGTTTACCTCTGTCATGTTACCAAATGAATTGGAGAGCTATCTCGGTCTCACCCAAACTAGGTTTATCATAGACCCACCGGTATACTTAAATAGTTCCTAAGAACCATAACATAATCATAACACATAAAAGAAAGAAAACATTTCCACATTGCATTCACAAGATATCAGTTTAGCATATTGACATAATCATTCCATAATCAAAACAATTTTCAATACCAAAATACATAAAAGGGTAACTGTTATTTATTTTACTTTTAAAAACACTACAGCTTGTAAAGTAATCCTAATATCAAATAATGCTCACAGTGATGGAAAGTTCATTGTCACTCTGTACATTAAAAAGAAAAATTCCCTTTGTCTTTTAGAAAAATGATACATAGAAAAAATATTCCATTTGAATGAAATTAAATGTCAAAGGAGGTTTATACACCGTCTTTAATAAAGTCATGTATAAATCAAAATATTCTTTAATGAAAGGAGATTAAGACGAAGTCTATTACATTGAGACTGACTCATAACGAATATTCCTTGTTCTTCATAAATAATAAAATTAATTTAATTTCTACTTGATTAAGAAAATTTCTCAAGTTTATTATTACTTTTATATCACTTACTACCATGTTATAAACATTACATAATTATTTAAGTTAATATCTATCGTTTTGATGATATTTGGTACTTGAGTAAAAAATGAACTTGTTATAATTAAAAATTTTCCATGAGGTCAAAAGTCCATTATCTCTAGAATTTTATTCATGATTTAAATATCATATATATTCAGTATATATGTATTTATAATATTCCATAACATTTGGATATAAGAAATAAAAAGCACTGTTTCTGGAGACGGTAAGTCATACGTACGTATGAACACTACTTTCATTTATTTTTCATATTTAAAGGAATAAAAACTAAATTATACATATGTATATTATAATTTGATTATAATATCATATTTTATATATGTTACATAAGTTAATTAACACCATTATCTTTAATATCCATGTATGTCATGAACGAGTCATATCACTTTGAGGGGGAGGTAGTCCACACTTCCTCAAATGAAATTATCGTATTCACCCATTATGAAAACCATAAAGGTATGCTATAAATGAAAAATTCACAAGAATAGAGACAATATAAATATAATATAAATCACATATAAATATATTTCCACCATAATGTCCACCATGAGAGGTGGTACGGAAAAATTGAACAATAATCGTTTCGTGAGGCAGTAGTTCGCCGTGCATAGAAACAGTATGATCATATCAATTAGTTGAAGGTGTGTGGAAGTGTAGTTAGAATAATTATCATAAAAAAATAGTATATTGAAGATACTGGTGTTGTTATAAAATAATGGAATAAAGAGATTTTAGGTGTGGGAGAAGGAAAATAAATGGAAGAAGCTTGAGAGAAGACATTACCTTAAATCGGGTAACTCCTTTTGATTTAAGCTAAAAGGCCTTCTTGAATTGCCTTATTCCAAAGGTAAGACATCTATGAGTAAGATAGGGATTTTGGGAGATTATTTGGGTATAATTTGGACAATACAAGGGGGATTGAGAGGTCTGAGTAAGGGTTAAAAGTTGTGCCCTTTTATAAGAGGGAGGAGGGGTATTTAAGGAATATCTAGAGATATTATTTTATTATAAATTCATTTTTGGTTTCAAAATGTCCAAAAGTCATTTATTTCAGATATAAAATTATTTTGGTTCTAAAAACTCTTAAAAAATTGGTTTTATACAAGCTTTGGTCCCAATTTTAACCTTATCTTCTATCTTTAACCCTTAGTTAACTAATTTGACTCTTACCGTGTCTTCTTGGATGTTCATATTATATGGTTAATATAGTTACTAGAAAATTCCAATAGAACCTCAAGTGGTTAATTAATTTTAGTTTAAAAATTATTTAAGTCATTTGGATGAATCATAGATTTTTAGGACTATTATATCATTTAATAAAATATTATTTGTTTTAAAAAACTCATTTATGTCAATTTATATACTATTCACATCATGACTTTTAAAAAATCCATAACAACTTGATTATTTTGAAAAAACATCCTTAATTAAAATATAACAAGTAATACGTATCACTAAAATTTGTGGATAGCATAAAAAGTCCCAAAATAAATTTATTTTAATATTTATAATCTCATTTATTTAAAGAATTCATTAATAAGGTAATCACTACATCATCATTGTGTTATAAATATATTTATTTATTTGATGTCTAAAAAAATATAAATAAAATACCATGATGTAGTAAATATTTTTATATTTATAATGACTATTTATATTTGAAGATATCACTTATATAAACCCATATAATTTTTTTAGTAAAATATACATGTTTAGGTTATATTTTCCATTACTTTACATTAAAAGTAATTAAACGTCATTTTCACATACAAGTGGCTTCATGGGGTCCAAAAATCGACCCAAGGATGACCATGGTTGAAAATATATCATCCAATAGGGTTAGGAAATGTGTTATTGTAATTTAATATTATTATAATGTTGTTTGTTTCCCTTATTTACCAGATTTACCCTTTAACCACGGTAAAGAAAATATTTAGTGAAGTTACTATTCATAATGTCTAATAATAAAAGTTACCTATTTACACAATTTGAACTTCCAGATTGAAAATATGGAATCTATTTTTTCAAATTCAAAACACAGAAGTTTCATAAATTAATTTGAAATTAATTCCTGTTGTCAAAACAAAAAAGCATGTTTTTAATAAGTAAAAACCACCAAAAGATTGACATGTGTTTATGTCCAATTTAAAAACAAAAATACTTATAATTAATAAATTTGGATTAAATTATAAAAATATAATCCAATTACACTTTTACACCAATTAAAAAGATAATATAACCATATAAATAAATTAGATGAAATGACAGTTTTGACTTAAAATACGGTATTTTTCACTATTCATTAAAAAATGAACATTATTAGATAAATACCAAAAATTTATCCAATGTAAATTTTGATGTATTGATTCTAAATAAGAAGTTTATTTTGTCAAATAGAACATATAAAAGTGACAAAAACTAGAATTAAAAAGGGTTCACCGTCAAGAGGCGGTTAAACCACAATTTCAAAATTTTAGGGAATTTATGCTTAAAATTGGATTTATTCTCATTTTAAGCCTCTAAATTTTATTGGATAAATGTAAAAACATTTAAAAAACAATTTTAATCATAATATATTTAGTTATGTTCATTTCCTCCAGTATAACGACTAAGCGTTAACTACCATTTAAAATAATAATATTATATTTTTTTTTCAGTATGACTCTGCATTGTGTGCAACATAAGATTTCGGAGAAACCCATTATTGCGTGTCAGGTATGCCATCGAACATAGAATACCCTTTAAAGTAAAATTAATATTTAATTCACAAATATTAATAAATATGAAAATGTCATATTCTTTATTTACCTAGGATGTTATATCCTTCCAACTTTTTGGAAATTCCATCCTCACAATTTTATTCACTTATCAAATAAGTGGGGGTATTTATCCCCCATAAAATTCTTAGATTCTGATGTTTCATCTTAAACCATATGGTTTTTCCACAAAACCTTTTCCTGATGAATTACCTAATTCCGCAACACTTACTCTCTTCGGTCAAGAATCTGGACTAGTTATTCCTCATAAGAAATACTTCCTTCCAACTAAACTACCACTGGACTCAAAACATGAGATGGCTCCGGCATATAATTTCTCAATATTGAAACATGAAAAACATTGTGTACCTAGGATAAACTTAGAGGTAAATCCACTTTATAGGAAACTGATCCAACTTTCTCTTGGATTTCATAGGGTCCAATGAACCCCAGAATAAGATTTCCATTTTCACCAAAATGCATCGCAATTTTCCATAGAAAAACTTTGAGAAAGACATGATCACTAACCTAGAAAGAAAGATCCTTCCTCCAGTTATCCGCATAACTTTTCTTCCTACTCTGAACTGTTCTAATGTTCTTCTAAATCAACTAATCTTCTTCTACCATCTCTTCTACCAATTCTGGTCCCATATACTTCTTTTCACCTAATTCATCCCAAAAAACTAGAGTTCGGAACCACTTTCCATATAATTCATCAAATGGTTCCATCTATATACTGGAATGAAAATAGTTATTATAAGAAAACTCAATTAAATAAATATGTTGGTCCTAAATTCTGTGGTAATCCATTTAATAATTACATAGCATATCTTGCAAGGTTTGAATTATTCATTCCAACTGTCCATTTGATTGCTGATGAAAAGTTGTACTGAAATTTAATTTAGTAACAAACAACTTCTGAAGGCCCTTCCAAAAGTTAGAAGTGAACCAAGGATCATGATCAGATACAATGGATAGGGGAAATCCATATAACCAGAGTATATCTTTAACATAAAACTGAGAAATTTGATCTAGATATAATATATCTCGAATAGAAAGAAAATGAGCAGATTTAGTCATTCGATCAACAATAACATATATTACATTGTTACCAAGATATGTCTTTGGTAATCACAAAAAAAATTCCATGGATATATTTTCCCATTTCCACTCTGGCACCGTTAAAGGATGAACCATCATTTTCGATAACTGTCCATATTATTTAACCTATTGAAAAGTCAAACACTTCCCAGTAAAGTTAGCAATATCCCCTTTCATTCCACCCCACTAGTAATACTCCCAAAGATCTATGTACATTTTTGTAATGCAAGGATGAACTGAAAATGGAGAACTATTAGATTCACATAATAACTTTTTCTTCAACTGGTAATCACAAGGTACACATAATATATTTCAAATCCTCAAAACAAAGTTATTATCAATGTTAAATTCAGGTAACTTACCCTTATAAACCAAATATACCTTTTTCTAAAACTCACTATCTTCTTTCTGCACTTGCTTTATTCTATCTACTAGAGATGATTTCACTGCCACCTGAAACAAAATAGAGGAATTCATTACACCAAAAACTTCCAATCCAAAATTCATCAAATCAAAAACCAAAATATCTCGTTCCAAACATAACATGGTTAATATAGGATTACTCTTTCATCTCCAAGCATCAGCCACTTTATTTTCCTTTTCTAGATGGTAATGGATCGTGTAATCATAATACTTGATTAATTCTAGCCATCTCCTCTGTCTCATGTTTAATTCTTTCTAAGTTAATATATACTTCAAACTCTTGTGATCAGTATATATTTCACACTTTACACCATACAAATGATAACACCTAATTTTTAATGCAAAAACAATAGTATCTAATTACAAATCATGTGTAGGGTAATTTAACTCATGAGGTTTCAACTAATGTGAATCATAATAAATTACCTAATCATTCTGCATTAGGACACAACCTAGTCCTTTCAACGAATAATCACTATAGATAACAAACTCACCAATTCTGAAGGGTAATTCCAATATTGGAGAATTCACTAATCTTATTTTAAATTCCTAAAAACAATCACCACATCCTTTTATCCAGATCAATTTAACACCATTTTGAGTTAACTTAGTCAGTGGGCTAGATAACTATGAAAACGTTTCAACAAACCCCTAGTAATAACCATCTAAAACAAGAAAACTACAAATCTCGGTTACATTTGTGGGACTTTTCCATTGTTTAACAACTTTTGTTTTAACAGGATAAACAATTATGCCATCTGTAGAAAAAATGTGACCAAGGAATGAAATTTATTGTACCCCAAACTCACAATTTATGAATTTCCCATACCGTTTATTTTCTTTTAATGTTTTCAAAACAACCCTTAAATGACTTTCATGCTCCTATTTACTTTTAGAATATACCAAAATATAATTAATAAACACCACCACAAACTTATTCAAGAACTCATAGAAAATTCTATTCATAAGATCCATGAACACAGTAGGTGCATTGGTTAACCCAAAAGGCATAACTACAAATTCATAACGGATATATCTAGTACAAAATTCGGTCTTTAGAATCTATGATTCCTTTACTTTCAAGTGATGGTACCCCGAACTCAATTAAATCTTTGAAAAATATTGATCTCCCTGGAGCTTATCAAAAAAACCATTGATATGAGGCTAAGGATACTTGTTCTTAACTATGATATTATTCAAGGCTCTACAATCAATGAAAAGTCTCATTGAGCCATATTTATTTTTAACAAACAAGACAGGAGTACCCCATGATTATGTGATAGGTAGAATGAAACCTATATCTAATAACTCCTCAAATTCTTCTTTAACTCTAAAAGTTCAATTTGATCTATTTGATAAGGGGGTTTTGAAATTGGATTAGAATTAGGAAGTAAGTCAACTGTAAATTCAACTTCTTAGCCAATTTTTATATAAGGCAACTCATCAGAAAAAAACATCAAGATTATCATTTACCATTGGAACAACATTAATCTAAACAGTTCATTTGTTTTTAAATATAAAAATTGGGTACAACCACGAAAGCAGAACACTCACAAGGAAGAAAATTACATTAAATTGCAAGCCCGGGGACTTGACCCCGCGACCTGCCACTCACCACCCCAAACCCTTACCACCCCACCATCAATGGTGGGGAAAGTTGTTTTCTAATATTTGTGAAAGGCAACATTCATTTCCATCTTTTACTATTTTCTCATCTTCCTGATATGTTATCAAAAGTAAGGGTTCATTCTTATACATAAACTAAAATTCTGTCTGAAAAGAATCCAATTTAGCTTTGCAGTCAATCTTAGCATGATAAATAGATAGCCAATCCATACCCAAAATAACATTAAACTCTACTAGGGGAAAAAAATAAGGTTTGTAGGTAGATTCTTTCCACACACAAGTACATGAAGGTTCTTATAATTTATTTTTGCCTCAAAATTTCCACCAGGTGTTTTTACCACAAGTTCAAGATTTATATATTCAGATGGAATTACCAATTTAATAGAAAATTTCTAATAAATGAAAGAATGTGTAGATCCTAAATCAAACAACACATTGGAATAATATGAATAAACAAATAGTGTACCTGGTACTCCTTCATTTGATGGCCCAACATCTACTGTAGTAGTTGAAAATTATTTCACCATCCCTTTCTACTTGTAGTATGACTGATTTCCTTAATTTTAGTTCTTCATTGGACACTCATTTTCATAATGACCCATTTCATTACACTTAAAATTTTTTACTGACTATAAATCAGATTTTGTCTTACCATTAACCTAATCTTTTTCAGTAAAATTACGAGCCTTATGTCTCATTTTACCACATCAGTAGCACTTACCATAATTCAAAAGAAATTCCCCAGTGTGCTTTTTAGCACAATTTTCACAAAATGTAAACTTATGTTTCTTACCATCTAATTTTTTTAAAGAGTTCTTCCCTTTCATATGCCACCTCAGCCTCTTATTCTATTGTTTTTAAAAGAACACCTGATCATCAGAAAACTCCATTTCCACCTTCTCCGCACATCAAACAAGTTTTTTATAACTTTTTAACTCACAAGAATCTAAATCCCTTTGATACTGTGTCTTTAATCCTGATTAAAAATGGTTGATTTTAACATCAAGATCTCTTATAAAATTTGGAGTATACTTTTCCATTTAAGAGAATTTTTCTTCATAAGCTAATACTGAGTCATCCTCCTACCACAATTCAAATAATTTTTTTCCATCCTAAGCAGAAATGACATAGGAAAAATATTTCTCAAGAAACATACCTTTGAATTAATCTCAATCAAGATCATCAATATTCTCACTATCCCTGATATTTTTGACCATAAACCACCACTGATTAGATTTACCTTTAAAAAAATAAATAGAAAGACTAACCTTTTGATGTTCTGAATACCCCATGACCTCAAAAATATTTTCCAGTGCTTTAATACACCCTTCATCTAGAACAAGGTCAGATAATCCTCTGAATGATGGGGGATGTTGCCTCATGAAATGCTCCACTACTGAAATGTTCCTTTGTGGTTGATCTAGCTGATCTCGTGCATGGATACTACCACCATTTATATCTAGATTCAGCTATTCCATCACTGCAACAAACTGTTCAGTTTCGATTTCAGCCATCGGATGTTGATTATTTGGAAGGTTTTTTTCCTCTTGATATCTTCCCATAATATCTACCCTATTTCCTCTACGACAAACCATTCTGAACTCAAAAATATCTTATACAAAGAAACATGGTAATGTTCAAATTCTATATCATTACAATAATACCATAAAGTAAAAATAATTTACGGATATTAATTTAACAATATCCCAACTCCAAAATTTTTCTAAAACAACCTCTGATACCAACTATAAGGCCCAATCCTTAAATTATTACTTAATCTTGAGCTAAGTCAAGAATTCTACAGTGAATATCTTTTCTAGTTTAGAGTTTTAGAGAATTAGGCCATAACTATTACATTACATTTCAAATATTACAAAGTAAACACTTATACTCTATCGATTTTTTTTCAAATCAATAAAACTTCTTAAATAATAAAAGAATTATTTTCATGATATAAATCATCTTGAATTATTTCTTTATCTTACCCTTCCTTATACCCTATGAAATAAATTTCAACAACTTAGGATGAGAAGAACAATTTCAGTAAGGGTTATAAAATAAGGAAAGATAACATTAGTCTATCAATACATACAAATCAATAAAATCATACTTTTCAATCATAAAACATAATCTCTTTAATATACCTCATGAAATCATAATATTTATGAATAACATATAGAAATCATAAATCATAAAGGTAACTTGTGGAATCCATAACTTACTTACATTGCAGATTTCACAAATACATAGGGATTTATGTTTGGAATACCTATCATAGTATATCCCTAAATCTCTTAGGAGAAACATTAAAGTTTACCCCATGACGTTAACCAATTCATTAGAGAGATATCTCGAGATCACCTACCCAAGGTTTATCATGGAACCACCTGTATATGTATACAATTCCCAAGAACCATAATATAATCTTAACACATAAAGGAATGATAAAATTTACACATTGCAATCACAAGATATTAGTTCAAGATATTAACACAATCAATCCATTATCAAAAAAATTTCAATACCAAATTACATAAAAAGGGTATATGGTATTTATTTTCCTCTTAAAAACACTTTGATTTATAGAGGAATCCAAATATTAAATTATGCTCATGGCGACAGAAAGGTTGTTGTCATTACGTTTGTTAAAAAGAAACATTCCCTTTGTCATTTAGTAAAATTCTACGTAGAAAAAAGATTCCATTTTAATTAATTTAAAATTAAAAGTTATTTACACACCGAATAAAATCAAGTTGGGTATACATCAAAATATGCCTCAATGAAAGGATATTGAGATGAAGTCCCTTACCTTGAGTCCGACACATCATGTATGTTCCTTGTTCTTACTGAATAATAAGCTTATGTAAATTTCTACTTTCTTCAGAAAATTTTCAAGTTTATTATTCCTTTTATATCAATTATTACCATGTTATAAACATTACATAATTATTTAAGTTAATATCAGTCGTTTTTCTGATATTTGGTACTTGAGTTAAAAAATGAACTTTTTATAATTACAAATTGTCCATGCGGTAAAAAGTACATTATCTTCATAATTTTATTCATGATTTAAATATCATATATATAATTTAGTATATATGTATTTAGAATATTCCATAACATTTGTATATAATAAATGAAAATCATAGTTCTTGGAGATGGTAAGCCGTAAGTACGCATGAACGCTACTTTCATATGTTTTTCATGTTTAAAGGAATGAAAAATAAATGATACATAGGTATATTATAATTCCAATATAATATAATATTTTATACACATTACATAAGTTCATTAAAACTATCCTTTATACGTGCCATGTATTGAATTAACGAGTCATATCACTTTGAGGGGGTGGTAGTCCACACTTTCTCAAATGAAATTATCATATTTACCCATTATGGAAACTATAAAGATATGATATAAATGAAAAATACAGAATCATAGAGATGATATAAATATAATATATATCACATATAAATATAGTTCTATCATAATAGAAACCATGAGAGGTGGTACGGAAAAATCGAACAATCATCGTTTCATGAGGTAGTAGTTCACCGTACACAGAAATAGTATGTTCGTATCCATTAGATGGAGGTGTGTGGAAGTGTAGTTAGAATAATTCTCATAAAAAAATACTAGTATATTTAAAATAATGGTTTTGTTATAAAATAATGGAATAAAGAGAGTTTAGTGGGTTGGAGAAGGAAAATTAATAGAAGAAGCTTGAAAGAAGACATTACCTTCAATTAGGTAACTTCTTTTGATTTAAACAAAACGTCCTTCTTGAATTGCCATATTCTCAAGGTAAGGCTTATAGGTGGAATGGAGAGATATTGGGAGCTTATATGGGAAGAGTTTGGTTGAGCCAAGGGGGATTTATAGGTGTGATTAAGGGCTATATGTGGTGCCCTTTTAGAAGAGGGAGGAGGGGCACTTAAGGAATATCTTGAAATATTATTTTATTATAAATTGATATTTGGTTTAAAAAAGTCCCAAAGTCATTTATTTCAGAGATAAGATGTTTTTGGGTCTAAAACCTCTAAAAATGGGTTTTATACAAGTTTTGGTCTCATGTTTAACCTTATCTTTTAGCTTTAACCCTTAGTTAACTAATTTGACTCTTACCATGTCTTCTTGTATTTTCAAACGATATGGTTAATATGGTTACTATAAAATGCCAATAGAACCTCAAGTTGTTCGTTAATGATATGTTCAAAATTATTTAAGTCATATTTTTTAATATTATATTTTTAGGACTATTATATTATTTTAAAAAATATTATATGTTTTAAAAAAACTCATTTATTTCAATTTATATACTATTCATATCATGACTTTTAAAAAATCCATAACAACATGATTATTTTAAACAACCTTCATTAATTAAAATATAACAAGTCATAATTTTCTTTAAAAAAATTTTATGGCATAAAAAGTTTCAAAATAAATTTATTTTAATATTTATAATCTAATTTATTTAAATAATTCATTAATAAGAAAATCACTACATTGTCATTTTGTCATAAATATATTTATTTATTTGATGTCTAAAAAAATATAAATAAAATACCATGATGTATTAAATATTTTTATATTTCTAATGATTATTTTTAGTCGAATATATTACTTATATGACCCCATATAAAAATTGTTTTAATAAAAGATACATGTTTAGTTTATATTTTCCTTAAATTTAAATTAAAAGTAATTAAATGTCATTTTCACACACAAGTGGCTCCATGGGGTCCTAACTTCTACCCAAGTATGCCCATGGTCAGAAAGATATCACCCAATAGGTTTAGGATACATGTTATGGTAATTTAATATTATTATAATATTATTTTTTACCCTTATTTACCAAATTTTCCCTTTAACCACGGTAAATAAAATATTTACCGAAATTACTATTCACAATGTGTAAAATTAAAAGGTACATATTTACACAATTTGAACCTCCTTATTCAAAATATGGAATCAATTTTTCATAATTCAAAATGTAGAAGTTGAATAAATTAATTTAATATTAATTCCCATTGTAAAAACCAAAAAAACGTGTTTTAAGAAGTAAAAACTACCAAAAGAATGACATGTGTTTATGTCCTATTTAAAAATGAAATTACCTAAAATGACCAAAATTGCATTAAATGATAAAAATATAATCCAATTACCCTTTAAAACCAATTAAAAAGATAATATATCCATATAATTAAATTAGATGAAAAGCAAATTTTGACTTAAAATGCATTATTTTTCACTATTCATTAAAAAATGAACTTCATCAGAAAAATACCAAAAATTTACCCAAAGTAAGTTTTGATGTCCCTTTTATAAATAAGAAGTTTATTTTGTCAAATAGAATATATAAAAATGAAAAAAACTAGAATTAAAAAGTGTTCACCATGAAAAGACGGTAAAACTACTATTTAAAAATATTAGAGTATTTATGCTTAAAATTGGTTATTCTCATTTTAAGCCTCTAATTGTTTTTGGATAAATGTAACAACATTTAAAAAAAATGTTTAATCATAATATAGTTAGTTATATTAATTCTTTCTTTTACAATGACTAGTCATTAACTAAAATTTAAAATAATAATAATAATATATTATTATTTTCAATATGACTCAGCATTGTGTGCAACATAATATTTCAGAGAAACCCATTGTTGCATGTGGGGTACACCATCGAACATATAATACACTTTAAATTAAAATTTATATTTAATTCAAAAATATTAATAAATATGAAAATATCATATTCTTTATTTACCTAGGATGTTACAATTATTAAGTAAATAAATATTCTATATATTAGAGAAATACTTATTTTTGAGTAATCAAATATTGAAGTTGTTCAACATATTAATCTAGATGCTTATGGAATCATATAATTATTCACTTAATGTTTAAAATTAATTATATTCTAAAATATATAAGGAATTTTATTATCAATTACTTAATATTATTGGGTATACTACATGATATTCAATATAATTGAATATGTTAATGATTTTGTGAGAATAAAAAATTATTTAAGGATTATTCTGACACATATTTGATATTGACTGTATGTTTTAGACAAGTTGTAAATATATAGAAGGTCAAAAATAAAAAAGAATTGATGATTGGATTTTGAAGTTTTATTTCAAGTAGTAGAGAAAATGAGTTGTTGTATTGATGAATTGGATGATTTAAACTTGGATAAAATTATCATACGATGTGAATTTGTCTCATTTTTTCTCTTGAGAAGAGCATGTAAAAAATAATTGTTTGAATGAAATGAGATGAATTTTATTGATATAGATAGTTATGATTTATTTAATTTTATAACAAGATTTAAGGGAGACCATAAATGGTCTATTATGGTTAGGAAATTCAATTTTTTTTGAAAATGATCAATCATAGTGAACGAATTCAAGAATATATTATTATATGTTTTCAAAATGTTGAGAATATATGGACTATATATATACTATCTAGTTTCTGAGTGTTGTATAGAAAAAGAGTGGGTAAAATTTAAAACCGAAAGAAGAAAAGTTAGTTGAAGTGTTCAAAAATGTTTCTTCAAGGATATAGTAAAGGTTTTTGAATCCTAGGATTGTTAATAAGAAGAAATAATAATTCAATTTGATTATTTAAAATACATAAAAGATTTTAATAAACTCCATGGAATGTCTATTTTATGTATATGTGTTATGGAAATTAATTCTCTAATTTTTAATTTTACTTGATACCAAATGTTGTTAATAAATTAGAGTTCAAAATTAGACTAATAATTGAATGAGATTGTATTTTATATTCATGTGATAAAGTAAAATAGTTTCTAAATTAAACATTTGAATGTAAAGGAATGTGTTAAGATCAGATGGATCCAAGTAAAGGATATGTATACTCATATCATTCCTCTTATGTGATAAGGGAAATTGTTAACTATACAAGTTTTGTTATGAACAACATGAGATCATTAATTGTTTACATATTGTTTATCAAATTATATAACATATTTTTAAAAGTACATAAGGATAAAAATGTTTTATTTAGGTTAATGTTTTAATATTGGAATTTATTAAAATATGAGGGAATGTGTTCCCAATACCCATATGTGTTATATTCTAATAAAAACTTCTTTTCAAAATAAAATGTTCCAAACATATAGAACACCATATAATAACATTAGTTTATTTGTTAAATATTCCCATTAAAAGTAAATAAGCTTTATTTCCCAAACACAATGAAGTTTTTGTATCTTAACAAGATATTATGAAAATAAAATAATCTATAAGATACTAGTGGGAGTGTTATTAAACTTAGAGAAGTTCAAGGTTAATTAAAAAAATATAACACCAATCCAAGATTAAGGTGTTATTTCAATTGATATTATAAAAGAGTTTATGGTATAATGGTAAAAAATAGTGAAAATAGTTACATTATTTATGATATATTTCAAATAATAAAAATGATGAAAATGGTTCCAAGAAAGATGATTATTAACCTAGAAAGATTTTTCATTGTACAAAAAAATTTAACATAATGACATTTGATGTTATGAAGTTAAATAGTTTAAATATGTTCAAGAAGTTGAATGTTAGGAATGTGATTCATAAATATATCCATTATTCAAACAATCCTACTTCATAGATATTAAGAGTTAGTGAGAGGGTTTATTCAACTGGAAAAATATATATTTGAAAATAATAATATATGATGTAATGAGTTAACAAAACTTCTGAAAGTGTAGAACACATAAGGAAAATTTGTAAATTTATCATATATGATATGATAAATAAGTTCTTATGTTGGATTTTTCAAATATTCTTAAAAATGTTTTAAACATATAAAATCAATCATATTAGAGGAAATATTAACTTCATAATTATATAATGTTGGATTCATAAATAAATAAATATATATATACACATTTGGATATTAATTTTCTCTATATGATATGATGGATGATATCATTCTTTAGAAAATAACCTTCTGCTGGAGTTGGTTCCCTAGAACCAACTACTATGTAAATTTTACTACCGAAATATTTAATTATTAAATATTAATTAATCACTTATCACAATATGGTTGTTCTTCTATTGTAATCTATGTGATAATATCCTTAGGGTACTTGTCGCACCGAAAGGTTATAACCGTTCCCTATTATGATGAAAACCTAGAAGTGTTATGACAATATTCTTAAATATATATTCTATATCTAGATGATATAATTTGATAAGAAACAAATTATAGAATATATTATGGGTGAATACTCATAGGATATTGAGATAATTTTTCATGGTGTATTCTGATAGAATTCCTCAGAGTAAGAGATTATGAGAACATGACCCGCCAGTTGGAAATCTGCATTTATATGTTTCATTGGATGTTATAATTCGTAAATGTGTGTAACAGACCTTATAATTTAATATTATTATTAATGAATGTAATGATTCATGTAATTTTATTTATTGATGAAAATCATGACGATATATGATTACATCAAGGTAGGATATGTTTGGTGAATCCTGAGTGATATTGCATTAATAAATAAAATGAGAAAGAATTTCTTCCATTTGTTATTTAATGGAAGTTGATATTGCTGGACCTTTTATGGAAATATAAATTCCTTATTATGTCTATTTACTTGGAATTATATTGGGATATTAATTTCCAGGAAGTCAAAGAAAGAGACATCAAGAACATAGGTTGATAACACCAGTATGAAACATACTTGATTAAAGATATCTTCATAAAGTAATTATATTGAATGATGTATGTTCATATGTGGTTAGTCATTACTACATTTAACTTCATTATATATTGGTTCCTTGATATATTCTAAATGATAACCTTGGACTTTTTTGGTTCTTCCTAATGCCACTATGAAAGAGGCCCAGAGGGCCACACATTAAGTGTATTAAAAAATTTATTTAAATTCAATTTGAATTTAACATGTTGAATTCATATTATTATTGTATTTATTATAATAATTATTCATGTTTAGTTTATCACATATATTCTTTCACTAGTTATTCTATATAATATTATTTGATTTTAATATTAAATAAATATTCATTCATAAGGAAATTATGAATTACATGAATATATAACATTTATTTATTCTTGTTCATTTTCAAAGTAAAAAACATTTATTTATTTTTTATGTAAATATTTAATAAATATTTATTTACCAGTTTTGAGAATATAATATTTATTAGGGAATTATTTATTGTTATTTATTTACTAAATAAAGTGTTATTATTAAAGACCTGATAAATAATGTGGTGGATTAATAAATTGAGTTTAATAGTTCGATTAGAAATTTCATAATAAATATCATTTGAATAAATATTAATTTATTTATTCATAGAAATAATATTTATTTTATCCTTGTTTTTAGCTCATGTCAAGTAAATAATAATAATAATATTATTATTTAGATATGGGGTTCACTAGGGATTAATAAAAACAATAATTCTCCATGTGAAATTATTATTTGTCTAGCTCTAGCTCTATTTAAACCTGATTATGTCATTCCTACACCGATTCATCATTATGCACAATAAAATTCTAGATAGAATTCTACCATTCCCTAGAGAGATATTTTGTCAGAGAATTCTCGAGAATGAAGAATGATTCTCCTCCACCAACCTATCAAGACTAAAGAGATCAAGAAGAGTCCTTCCACCCAAAATGATTTTTATGGTGATCATCAAGGAACGATGCAAGTATTAGAATACTCCATGATAGAAATTGAGAATCTCTATAGCGATGTTTGGAAGTTCATCATGTATGTGTGTGTCACTGATAGAGGGATTCTATATTTGAATCATATCATTGGAAAAAAATAATGAAAATAAGTGGTATACTGATCCTTTAATTAATAAATAAATAAATTGTAATGTATTTGTTTACAAAAATAAATTAATTATAAATTATATGTGGTGATCCCAGCTTCTTTACTTTTTGTGTAACAGTCAAATAATAATTAATTTCATTTCATTTTTCATGATGTTATTCACCGTGTACATCTTGGATTATTCATTGATTATGAAAAAAACTAAATTGGAAATAGCCCAAAGGTGATTCTGATATTCCCAAAACCTTCAAGTGGTATTAGAGCAGTCATATAATTAATTTATAATTATTTACTAATCATTGATTTATGATATGAATTCATTGTTAGTTTTCATTTTTTGATTATTCATTCTTTAAAACCAGGCATTGAAGGATTCTATTATCCTTCTTCATTCTTGATAATATAACCAAAACTAGTTAAAAATACAAGAAGAATATTATAAGATTTCATATTTAGGTGCCAAGAGTTATAGATAGATAACACAAGACTGTACAGTGTGTAACCTATTGATATATATCATGTATCTTTTTACACATCACAATGATTAACTGCAATAAATCCAAGTCATTGTATAGTAAATTCACATAGAATGCATTTAATGCACATAGTGTTTTAGCCGATCAGGTTAGAACATGGAATGCCAAGAAACATGGCATCTGACCAGAATATATTTTGCGTGGTCAATGAATTTTTTCACTAAAAACCATGAAGTAAAAAACACATCGTGTATTTAATACACAATGTGTGTGACTGATAGCTGAGGAACCCAATAATTAATGCACATGACACAATAGTCGGGTAATTAATACACACAAGGTATATTTAATTCCCAAAATGTGATATTCATGTAATTAATACACTTGTAGTGTATTTAATAAAAATGACGCATTGTTCGTTTGATTAATTCACATGCATTGTAATGTATAGGTTGTGCAATTAATTTACATATAATGTGTAATTAATTAATACAAGGTGTGTAATTAATTTACATGTTATGTGTAATTAATTCATATGTGATGAAATCAGTTAATTAACACATAGTGTATTGGTTTCACATGCATAATAATTATTTAATTCTCACATGGTTTAATTAATTCACACAATATGTAATTAATTCATACAAGGTGTATTATTAATACACAGACAAGGTTCTTAATACACTTTTTATAATTAAATTTTTTAGATGATGTACTCATAATTTCAGGCTATACACAAGTAAATTAATTTACAAAAAAATAAAATTAATTATTGTATTAAACTGGTCTACTTGCAATATTGAAATGTTTTAAATAATATTAAATACCTAATTAGTTCCATGTTCAATTTTTAAATACTCTCTATGTTTCCTTTATGTACACAAAATGAACATATTTAATTTTATTTATTTATAATTATGGGTGATATAATTTCTAGGACCATTTAGATAAGATAAATTGAAAGAATGATTAAATTTATGATTCTATACTAGCCTATGTATGTGATTGGATTATTTAAATTTATTATTATTACATATTATTTATAATAATTTATTAAATTAAATGATGTCTGATATGTGATCCCCTCCTCTATGTATGTTAAGGGCCTATGTTCCTGCATTTTATTTTATATGAACCCCCTTAACCAATACTTTCACCCCCTAACCAACATGTGAGTAAATATTATATAATGGATGGTGCTTGTAGGAATGTGAAGGCAATCCAAATGGAGTTGAGGTGAAACCAATCTAGTAGGTACATTAGTGGATAAGTGAAATGCTATAGTTTTAACTAGTGAGTGTTCAAGGAGTTATTCCCCTAGGGTCATAGTTATTTTATCATCCTCCAGATAAACAAACTATTAGACAATACTCATGATCGTACCACTTTATTTATTTATTTCTATCTGTTTCATGGTTAGTTATTTATTTGAATGGATGTAGCTCACATTAAATAAATGAATGTAAAATCATGAAATACAAAATTAATTAAATTGAATTATGTGTAATTTTATTAATACATGGTTAATCACTCTAGTAAAATCAACTTAATATTAAAATTCATGTAATTAGATAAAATGGAAAATTTATACATAAAATATAAATCCCACAAATCTAAATATTTAATCTGTATGAAATTCCATTACCTGATTTAGAATGCAACCACTTGATCATAGTTCTTGATCTATACCTCATTTGGATAATAACATTTAATGGGGAGTTATAAAGAAGGTTTTGGGTTAAATTAAACAAATTCCCACCAAAAGTAGTATCCTTCACAACAATTGGTGTAAATTTGGAGGCAAGTGTTAAAGAAATCTGAACATAGGATTTCTGGATTTCTCAATGGACCAAGGAGATTTGTGTTAATGTAGTTGGAAAAGACCTTCCTATCCAAATACTTTTGAGTAATTGACCAGACCCTCTCTTGAGTTATGAGAAGAGGAATATGGATCCTTTCCACCAGAATATCCATGCAAAAAGGTATTCTGAAACCAATGGTGAGGTCCATTGAGTTTCAATTAAAAATTGGGAGTCTTATAAAAATAATAAATAAAATTTATTACATCATATATTTTTGTAATCAAGATAAAACAAAAATCTACTTTTAATTAATGTTGAACTTGGAAAGTGAAATCATCGTAACAATGTGACCAATTAGACACATTTCATGTACTCACCAACACATATCTCTAAGGGTAGTATATGTGTTTACACACTTATGTACAACATGAAAATTTATTCCATGTATTGGAATCCCTTATACATATCTAGCCACATAACTAAACAATTGAAGGTGAGAAGGATGCCTATAAGTGGTACGTGGGTATACTCTTACTATCTAATACATTGGGATATCTGTTATGTTCAGAGAAATGATAATGAAACATAAGGACTTGGATATCTATACCATGAAATTTCATATACTATCTTCATATATGGATAAAGTGAGGCTTTAGATAAATGATATTGTCACTAAATTGCACTAGTGTAAACTAGAAAGGGGTACTTAACAATTAATCTGGTATTTAATATAATAAACTACATTAATTTATTAGAAAATCCTGGGGACTATATGGATAATAAATTATCTATTAATCTCATATGAACATACTTACCTTTCAGGTTCTCCTCATTCATATATATTATGTGATAAACAATATGAATGAATGAATCGTGAATATTTTTACTAATATTAACCAGGAAAATAAGGTTTATGTGGAAATAAAACTTAAAAACCTTATAATGAAGAAATTTTAAAGTAAAGGGTTGAAAATCCTATAACTATTTTATAGTAAATGGTTCCTTTATAATTTATTATAATGAGAGAAAATATTTAGAGGCAATATGAGGCTTCTTGATTCTTGTGTGAACAAATGGGTCATTTTAAAGAAAATTACAATAATATTGATGAAGACACAATCAATTTAATTTACTTTAAATACATTCGTCATATATTCCAATGTTACTATTTTACTTCTTGGGTATCAAATAATATCTTATATTTAAAATAGTAAAACTAAGAATGAATGATTACTATAGGTATGGTGTATTCTTATAGGATCCGAGGAATGGTGATTCCCATGTCTATTAAGAGAATTACACAACTTCAAGAAGTAAATATTAATTCTCTAAGATCCCAAAAGGGTGATTCCTATTCCAACAGTGTGAATTTTACAAATTCCGATTGCACAGTGGATATATACTAGTTTAACTATTGTTTGTATTAATTATTACCTATAAACATATCGTAGTGTTCAATTAGACATGACGAGACATTATTTGTTGAGAAATTCTATATTGTTATGGAATTCTTTACTTAATTAATAGTTCACTACTACTAGAATCATTATTATAAAACATTGAGAATATATAATGATTATAAATTCAAAGATTCATACCCCGTTGTGGAAAAATAATTCTTTGGAAAGTAAAAAAAAGGTTTTGGTCAAAGATACACCCAAAATATTATTTAGTCTCTTTGAAGATAAAAAAACTTTAGGTATTACCAATATACTTATTGAGTTTTAAACAAATAAACCTTTATAATTGAAGGCATGACACAGATATTTTAGAATTTATTCTGCTACATATAATGAAAAATACTAAGGTAAAGATATAGTTAAATTCATATAATTTATTAAATTATCTTAAGAATTTTTTTGAATGAAGGATTAAAGTAATAAATACACTTTATAAAAGATATATGATCTTATAGGTTTGTATGTGAGAGAATATATTAACCAAGTATTCATTAATCATTAAATGCATAATGAATGTTTTAAAATAATTACATTACCTTATTCACATCATAGAGAGAGTGATTATATAATATATATTGATGAGGATTATTATATATGTTGCAACTCTTCCATGATTCCTTTTCGGATATGTTTTTTTAATAGTATAGTAATAACTAACCATATGCCAACTAAATTGACTAATGGGTATCATATAAATTTTGATATGATGAAAGTCCATTATGTCATAAACCTATGTGATTTTGATGGGATACATTTCTAAATATGTTAAAATCTTTAAATGTACATCATTAAAAACATAAAATTCATATTATTTAATTGTCCCCTTACTACTAAGGATATTAACAACCCCAAGATAAAACATGTATGAAATCAGACCAACTATATTTCTATTAGGGTAACACATATCTTATGAGATAGTGATATAAAGAAATACTTTAGTTGAATCTTAGATCCAGATGCATAAGTTTACATAAGAATATTAAATGCATAAGAACATTAAACTCTATAATTGTTAGTGGGAGGAATTTCTCTAGAGACATATACTTTTTAGGAAAGTTAAAACCATCATGGTATTTTTATATTTACCATGGTGGGTGATATATTATTTAATAATAATAATAAATCATACAACTAGAAGTATGTTTTAGATAAATATTCTTTAAAATTTCTTATAAATTAAAAAATGGATTATATGTACCAAAATGTATTCTATATTTTGGTAGTTGATGTAAATTGATTAGTGGGTATTCAACAGAAATAATACATGGATGGCACAATCAAGGTACCAATAATTCCTAACTTGTTTTACAAAGAAATCGTGATTAAGTCTATTTGAACTCTACTCTTCATAGCTAGTATGGTCAATATATTAGGTATCATATATTAAGGACACCTCTTTTAGAGGTTACTTTATGGTACATTTCTATTTGATGTGACCAAAAAGGATGACAACATCAAAGAAACACAATATAGAATACAAGTTGCAAGGATCCATTTATGGGTAAAAAAAGTATAATAGTCATAGAATATTTATTTGAAACAAAATGTTACAAGGTGTGTAAAATAGGTTAGTAGAAGAACTACAATTTTCTAAGATATGCATGTTTAATGATATATGGAAAACAAGTGATTAGTATTATGGCTATATAAGGATAAATAATTCCTCCAAAGATGACATAATTAGTATCCTAAGTTCTAGGGAACATGATATACTAGTATATATCAAGGGGTTGTTTATTCCAAGTCATAATACGCATTTGGCATGGTATTGAAAAATACAGTATAGAACAATACACTATAATTGTTCTAGTTTCACATGGAATTTTTGTTATGTATAGACTACATAAGCCTAAAAGTACTTTGAAAATATATATCACACACCATTATATATACACAAGTTTGATCATTCTTATGTATAAATCATAACATGAAAATATCAAAGAACATTAGGATAACTACATAGGAAGGAAGTTAGAAATATCAATAACTTCTTTAGAAAGAAAAACCGAATGAGTTCCTAAAAATTAGAGAAATGGGAATTATAGTTTATAGGTAATATAAAACTAGCCTTATTTAGACCAATTTAGACTAGAATCATAGTAAGGATAATGCAATATACAAATTTAAAGCTTGTTTTAACTTTTAGTTTTCATACCTATATTTTAATGAGTATGTTGTAGATTTTAATATAGTTTAAGAAATGAGTGTAGTAATTTTTTGTTCAAGATTTTGAAAGTTATACCATGATAATAAAATTATAACACATCATAATGATTTTTTTATTATGATATTATCCAAGATATTAGGTATGACAAAGGATATATAACTAGGTATATCATCTCTTGAAAGATTTCATCATATAAATGAGGTTGTAGTAAGAAGATCATACATAGGTAATGTGGTGGGGTAAAAAAACTATAGACACATTATAGTAGAATAATGTTTATCATGTGAGGTTAAACATTTGAGTTTCTAGCATTTTGTTTTAGTTCAAGTGAGAGTCTGTTGATGTTAGTTCCCTAGAAAAAACTACCATGTACATTCGATTACAGAAATATTCATAGTCTCAAATATTAGTAAATTACTTTTCACATGATGATATTCATTCTACTAGAAATCTATGTGATAATGTCCTTGGGTACTTGTTTAACTGAAAGGTTATACAGTTCATCACAATGACAAGAACCTAGATGTTCCATGATAGTATTCTTAAATATATGTTATATAGCTAGATGAAAACATTTTTTAGGACACAAATAATACATGCTATTAGGGGTGGAGATTCAAAGGACTTCGAGACACTTTCTCATGGTGTACGCTATTGGTAATCTTTAGAGAATGAGATTATGAGAATATGACCCTTCGGTAGGAAATCCACATGTTTATATGGCATTGGATGTTTCTATCAGTATACATGTGTAATGGTCCTTATACTTTAAGATTATTATTAATGCATATCATGATTCACGTACTTTGATGTATTGAAAAAAACAATGATGACATATAATCACTTCGAGGTAGGGTAAGTTGGGTGTGTCATGAGTTATATTGCATTAATAAATGATGTGAGAAAGGATTTATCTCTTCTGTTATTTAATAAATGTTGATATCTTAGGACCTTTTATGGAAATAAAACTACCTTATTAAGTCCATGACCATGGAGTTCAGTTGGCATGTCCATATATAAAAAGAAAAAGAAAAAGACATCTTTCACATAGGTTGATAACACTAGCATGAAACCTACTTGAGTAGAGATATCAGGATAAATATATTATAGTACGAAAGTAATGTTAATATATTTCTATTTCTATTATAAAATATTAATTATTTATCTATGGGTTCCTTGGTGTGTTGTTTAATTCAAATCTTGTACTTTAGGTGGTTCTTCCTAATGCCACTAAGAAAGTGTCCTAGTGGGATACACACTAAGTGTATTTAGAATCATAATTAAATTATATTTGAATTTAACATATTTAATAAATATTATTCTCATATGTTGTTTAATAATTATTCATGTTTACTTGATCACATATATTCAATCACTGATTATTTGATATAATATTATGTGAGATAAATATTAAATAAATATTCATTTTGCAAGGTAATTATTAATTACATGAATATATAATATTTATTTATTCTAGTTCATTTTCAAGGTAACAAATATTTATTTATTTTCTTACATTAATATTTAATAAATATTTATTCACTAGTTTTCTAAGTATAATATTTATTTATTTATTAGAGAATAATGTTGTGATGTTTATTTATTAAATAAATAGTAAGTATTTAAGGCCTAATAAATAATGAGGAGTATTGGTGGATTGAGTTTAATGGACCAATACAAAATCTCATATTAAATATTATTTGAATAAATATTGATTTAATTATTCATTCAAATAATATTTATTTTATCCTATTTTTTAGTACATGTTAAATAAATAATAATAATATTATTATTTAGACATGGGGTTGTTTGAGGATTAAGAAAAATAATAAGGTGCCATTTAAAATTCTTATTGGTATAACCCTAGATCTATTTAACCATGATTATGTCATTTATATACTTAATCATCATTGTTCACAATGAAAGTCTAAAAATAATTATCTCTATCACGCCCCAGCTTTCGAGAACCTGGGGCCGGTGCCATACAGAGGATCGAATTCAGTTCGGGCTCTGAGAAACCAACTACTGCTGAAATGTTTCATATGCTAAAAGATGTTACCTGAATTTTTTAATTAAAAACGTAGGGTGAGCATACGAATACCCAGTAAGGGGTTTTAAAATAACATACTATACTCAAAATAACTTTTGAAAACATTCTTTAAAATTTCCATAAAACATTTCTTTTAAAATGATGTAACACATTAAACATACCAAGAAAATTCTCTAAGGGATATAAGTGCACAATTTAAAACATACTAACATCATCATAATTCAATTATAGAAATTCTCATCTAGTATAATAAGTAAAACAAATTTCATGTTAAAATCAAAGTACAGAATTAAAAACTAAATGTTATGCATAATCAGAGTTGTTCTTAAAATAATAACATCAATTTCATCTTATACCCTTGTGAAACATACACTGGCCATAAAATCTCCGAATATTGCGTAAATAATATGCCACACATATACTCCATGAATTATCATAATCATAAGCTCTTTAACCAGGAATATTCTACTAGTCGAATATTCCTCTGGTTAATTATTTTACATAGTCTTAATGAGGAAAGTGCATATGCCAGACTGTGTCAAGGCCTCGTGCCAAGATGTCCAATGATTAAGGCCTCGTCCAAAATAGATAACTTATAAATAGGAAAGGCCTTGACCAAATCCACTACTAACTGTCTCATGAGACCTACCGATCCATCGAGGGGCTGTATTGGGCCCCACCCATCACATATTAAGTCCAATTCATTCCACATACTACTTAAATCAAAGTGCACTTACCATTTTGATTTATTAAATCACTTATCATTTCGAATAATCATAATTACTTGGATTATCATTTCACTTTATTAAAAGTGTCCCATTCCACTTTGAATCACAAATTATCATGAAAAATGAGTTGTTTGATTATCACATAAAGTAGAAACTTTACAACTCCCCCATAGTAACAAACTTTTAATGATTCACAATACATTTTCATTAATCATGCTCAATTCATGCACTGATAAAAGGAATTGGAAATAGACTTAACTATAATATGACCGTTATTATTTAAACGGTAGTTTTCTTAATGACATGCATAAAATAGTAAACATTCTTTGTGCATGTGATGTTAATTTAAAACATGCAAGTAATGAATGGATGAGGTTACCATATAAAATGATAAATCCTTAGTTTTCAAAATCCATGATTTATCGAAATGAATATTTATAGTTTAAAATGACCAATTTTAAATTAATATAGATGTCATTTGTACACATGCATGAATCATTGAGTACCACTATAAATAAAATGGAAAATGAAACCATTTAATCCAAATATACATAATATGATATATTACATTGAAAATGTATCCGTTTTAGTTTATCGAAGGTATTCATGGTTTATTACACATTCTTTTCACATGAGGAAATTACTAAAGAATATCAAATAATGGAAAACAAAGGGTTTTACATATAAAATTACAACAAGGCTAATATCATTAAAGGTTCTTTTACTAAAATGATTTTGACATAGGATATACATATTTGAAAACTAATGTTTTTCTTAATATTATAAAACCACTAAAACCCAAAAATATATTCGCATCCATGAATTTATTTAATAGTTTTAAATCATATTTATTAGCATAAAATAAAACTATATTTAATTTTGTGGACATTTCCAACTATAAAATAAGTGTTTATCCATTTCTTTTAATAATTAACAATTCATACTAAACACACCCAAGTATAATTTTCAAACTTAAAAAAATATTTACACATGCAACTTTTAACCTTTAAAAAAAACTTAATTCACTTTTAGATGATATCTATAGTTTTAAACCATATGTATATATATATATATATATAGAATTAAGTATATGAAATTTTCATTTCACAACAAAAACGAGTACTGCTTCATTGGTTAAACATTGAAAAACACTTTTAGAAAACCAGAATAGGGTTAGGATGGAAAACTATATGCATACATATATTTGTGGGTATGAACATATACATGTTTATATATTCGAAACAAACAAACATATATATATATATATATGTGTGTGTGTGTGTTTTTTTTCTCACAAGGAGGACCAAGTATAAAAGTAGACCTTACCAATTAATGATTACCTTTTTAGTATTTTTTAATCACCAAAACTTAGAAATATGAAATCTTGTTTCAGATTATTATAAAAAGAAACCTATAAGCACAACCCTACACCTATATATATATATATATACACACACACTCATACAACTTGAAAACAAAGGCAATACAAAGGTAATCCCTTACTTTATCTTGAGGAGGAAGAGGAGGTGGAGCTCGAGAAAGCGCTAGAAATTCCGAAGGATCATTGAGGTCCACTGGAGAATTTTGTACAATGAACCAAGAAGGTTCATAAGACAGAACTTGAAACATATATGTCACACGGAGGTCTCCCTATACTGCAGCTTCTTAGAACGCCGTGAGGTATGGGAAGTCTTCCTCTGCAGTGAAGCATCTAAGAAGTCCCTCGTAGTATTTTCCCCATCGTGCATAGGATAGAAACTAGGCTTGCATCATAAAGCTGTAATCCAGACCCACTCTTCAGTGGAGTTGAAGTACTCGGGGGAAATTGGATATTTCATAGAGATATTTGCATGATATACAGATATGGGAATAGTTTATAAAATTTTCTTGGCTAGCTATGGAAATTATGGTTTCCAAGGCCTCCTTGGGAAGAGACAGAAGGTTAGTACACTCATTTTCCATCTGAAATTAAGAAAAAATCCTTCTTAGTATTTCTTAGGTAAATTTTCATTGTTCAGTTCTATTTTTCCAGAGTGTTCCAAACTAAATCTTCTTATACCAACTATCACGCCCCAACCCCCGAGCACCTGGGGCGGGTTCCATACAGAGGATCGAATTCGGTTCGAGCTCTGAGAAACCAACTATTGCTGAAATGTTTCATATGCTAAAAGCTGTTACCTGAAAAATTTTAATTAAAAATGTAGGGTGAGCATACAAATTCCCAGTAAGGGGCTTTAAAATAACATACTATACTCAAAATTACTTTTGAAAACATTCTTTAAAATTTCCATATAACATTCCCTTTAAGATGTTGTAACACATTAAACATACTAAGACAATTGTCTAAGGGATATAAGTGCACAATTTAAAACATAATAACATCACTATAATTCAATTATGGAAATGATCATTCAGTGTAACAAGTAAAATACATTTCATGTTATAATACAGGTATAGAATTAATAACTAAGTGTAATGCATAATCAGATTTGCGCTTAAAATAATAACATCAATTTCATCTTATACCCGTGTGAAACATACGCCAACCATAAAATCTTTGAATATTTCATAAATAATATTCCATACTTATACTCCTAGAATTCTCATAATTATAATTTCTTTAACCGGGAATATTCTACTAGTCGAATATTCCTCTCGTTAATTATTATACATAGTCTTAATGAGGAAAGTGCATATGCCGAACTGTGTCAGGGCCTCGTGCCAAGATGTCTAATGATTAAGGAATAAACCAAAATCCATAACTCATAAATAGGAAAAGACTCAGCCAAATCTGCTACTAGCTGTCTCATGAGACCTACCAATGCATCGAGGGGCTGCAGTGGGCCCCACCCATCACATATTAAGTCCAATGCATTTCACATACTACTTAAATCAAAGTTCACATACTACTTTGATTTATTAAATCACTTATCATTTAAAATACTCATAATTACTTGGATTCTCATTTCACTTTATTCAAAGTGTCCCATTCCACTTTGAATAAAAAATTATCATTAAAAATGAGTTTTTTGATTATCACATAAAATAACTACTTTACAACTCCTCCATAGTAACAAAATTTTAATGCTTCACAATACATGTTCAATATTAATGCTCAATTCATGCATTGATAAAAGGAATTGGAAAAAGACTTAACCATAATATGATAGTTATTATTTAAACAATAGTTTTCCCAACAACAGGCATATTATAGTAAACGTTATTTGTGCATATGATATTAATTTAAAACACGCAAGTAATGAATGGATTGGGTTACCACATAAAATGATAATTTCTTAATTTTCAAAATCCATGATTTATAGAAATGAATATTTATAGTCTTAAATGAACAATTTTAAATTAAGATAGATTCCATTTATACACATTCATGAATCATTGTGTACCACTATAAATAAAATGGAAAATGAAACCATTTAATCCAAATATACATAATATAATAGATTACATTGAAAATGTAGCCGTTTCAGTTTATCGAAGGTATTCATGGTTTATTACACATTTTTTTTTGCACATGTGTAAATTACTGAAGCATACAAAATAATAGATAACAAAGGGTTTGACATATAAAATTACAGAAAGGATAATATTATTAATGTTTATTTAACTTAAACGAGTTTGACATAGGACATACATATTTGAAAACTAATGTTTTTCTTAATATTATAAAACCACTTGAACCAAAAACTATATTTGCATCCATGAATTTATTTAATAGTTTTAAATCATCTTTGTTAGCATAAAATAAAATAGTATTTAATTGTTTGTTCATGTCCAAATATATACTAAGTGTTTATCCATTTGTTTTTATAATTAAAAATTCATACTAAACCCACCCAAGTATAATTTTCGACCTTAGAAAATATTTACACATACAACTTTTAACCTTTGAAAAATAAAACAGAATTCACTTTTAGATGATATATGTAGTTATAAACCATATGTATATATATATATATAATTAAGTATATGAACTTTTTCATTTCACTACAAAAAAGAGTACTACTTCATTGGTTAAACATTGAAAAACACTTTTCGAAAACCAGAATAGGGTTAGGTTGGAAAACTATATGCGTACATATATATGTGGGTATGAACATATACATGTTCGTATATTCCAAACGTATATATATATATATATCTCTGTGTGTGTGTTTTATCACAAGGAGGACCAAGTATAAAAGTAGACCTTATCAATTAACAATTACCTTTTTAGCATTATTTAATCACCAAAACTTAGAAATATGAAATCTTGTTTTGGATTATTATAAAAAGAAACCTATATGCACAACATTAAACACACACATATATATATATATAAAGACACACACTCATACCACTTGGAACCCAAGGCAAGACAAAGGTAATCCCTTAATTTAGCTTGAGGAGGAAGAGGAGCTGGAGCTCGGGAAAGTGCTAGAAATTCCGGAGGACGCATTGAGGTCTGCTGGAGACTTTTGTACAATGAACCGAGAGGGTTCTTTAGATTCTTAGGTGTATTTGTATATACTATTCATATAGGGATTATTTTAATGTAAGATGAGAGGGATCTGAGGCCAACTTGACTTATAAAAATAATAGGGTGAAAGGTCTCCATGGAAACCGTGTGAGTGGAGGGTCTGATGGCTATAAGAGTAAAGAAAAATAGTGCAAAAGGTAAGTAGGGTATCAGTGTATAGCACGCCGCTGGAGGAAGAAGACAGCGCCGCTGGAATAAATCAGGGAAAAAACAAATAGTCCGGATTGTGACTGTCCTTGATCCAAGGGTTGGGGCACGACGACATGTTTTTAAAAAGAATGAGCGACTCAGATTAACTCTGAGTTGATCGGACGACCTAAGATAAACACGGTGAATCTTCTTCCTAGATCACTCAATACGTGATATGATGGTCATGATTTCATTTTTCCCGAAAAAATGATTCCCACATCGAAATGGGGGGGGGGGGTGTGCACGACTTCCTTATAAGCCTAAGCCTCTGATGCCACATTCATAAATCACACAACACACACATAGGGGGCCTTACACACGGGCTCCCGCTCCCCCTGATAGGCTTCAGCCTACCCATGCTCATAGTGGCCTTGTGCCCGCACTACATGCTCATGCACTTTCTCCCATACTCCTGCACACCTATCGGGAGACCTATGTCCGAGCTCGGGCTGGCCCAGGCTTGGGCTGAGGGCTAGGCTCAGCCACCCAGCATGAACTGCCTTCCTCGGACCAACCATAAGGGCTGGCCCAAGCGGGCCCAAATTTTTACAAAAACTTAACCTTAAGAGAATATATATATATATATATATATATGAAGTCTTAAGGTAAATAATTCTCTGTAGAAATTTCATTTTTCAAACATGACTTCTTGTTTAAGCTTGACGAAGGACTAATGAACACCTAACTATACCTTGTCTAGTAATATTTCTAGAGCTATTTATAGCACCAAAGCTTTGACATTAATTGAAATTTGGTATAACCATGTAAAATATTTTTTACTAATAGTAGTGAAAGCTATGTTAATCAATAATATAGTTTAATTAAAAGAAATTAAACATAACATAAAAAACTGAATGAAAATATTTACAATATATTTTCATTAATTTCCTCATGTTTTGAATTCCTTGTTACATTTAAAAAATAGCAATGCATAATTCAAAACATTCTTCTTTACCCTTTTAAATTTCATGGTTAGGAGTAGTTTTATAATTTTTTCCAATTTATAACCTAATTACATGGTGGACTAGAATATTCTTATAAGTTTTTAATTAATTGTCCAACGTGGCCGACGACTATATTTATATCCATTAGAGTCCCATGGTTTCCCAAGGAAACGGTCACATTAATATCTTATAAATCCCAGACTTAGGGTGTCCTAACACTCAAGTTGATTGAAGTAGATGGTTCACGTCATACATTTGGTACTTAGTGTGGCCGCGGTGGCTTCGGTCATTATCATGTTCATTACGATGAATTATAAGATCCATATTATTTCCTTGGGGTCCTCATTATTTTAAGTTGTCTCCCTATAATTCTGATAGGGTTCTTAATAGGTATTTTTAGTTAGCATGATTACTCTTTTGATCTCAGTGTATTTTAAACGCTAAGGTATTTTTATTTAAATGAAAAGTCTTGCATCCACTTGTGTGTTTTACTCAGTTGCATTCGAATATAAATTAAAACCATATTATTAACCTCTCATGAGAAACACGTTTTTTTCAGTTATTCAAACAAAAGTAACCATAAATTATCAATACATATGGTTTGGGTTTTGGGGTGTTAAAATATCAATACCTAGAGATTTTTTCTCCTAGAAACATATCAAGAACAAATTTTGATTCTACTCCTATAACCTCTCAAGACTGGATTGATCAAGAAGAGTCCTTCCCCCCAAAGTGATTCATGTGGAGATCATCAACGAATAACAAAAACATTAGAATCTTTTGTGACAACACCCATAGATTTATACGACACTGTTTGAAGGTTCATGGTGCATGTATGGATCATCACTAGAGGGTTTAAACACTTTAATCCTCTCATTGTAATGAAAGAACGATAAGAAGTGGTCTACTGATTCCTAAATTAAAAAGTAAATTCAATGAAACATATTTATTTACCCAAATAAATTAATTATAATTTATATGTGATGTTTTTGTCTTCATGGTTCCAGTGTAATAGTCAATTAATATTAAATTCAATTATGTTGGTCATGATGTTCTTCATCACGATCTTCTCAAATTATTAATTGATTACAAAAAAACCACAATTGACCATGACCCAAAGGAACTTTTTCTGTGCCCAAATCCTATATATATATATATATAGTGAAGTTTAATGGTAATATTTCTCTCAAAGAAAGACTTTGAGTTATCCCTAAATTATGTTTATCATAAATTATTATAGGTTATAATGAAATGATAAGGTTAGAGTGAGTATGATTATTGTATAGAGATGCGTAATATACTCATGTAGAATAAAAAAGGTGTCCTTGTGCACTAGATAACCCACTAAATATACCACATGGAGTTTTATACACAATTTCATTGGTATAATTGGTGTACATGGATTATATTTTCATCTCCACTACCTAAAGTTAGTGATATAACTAGCATGAGAATATTTAATCTATGATACACTACTTACATATGACTACATGTTGACTATTAAATTTAGGGGTGGTTGGGTATGTTTCTAATTATGTCATTGGTTAGAGCTCAACTAGATATGGGATTTTTCCTCTCATATTATGAGTATGAAATCTAGGCCCTCGATTGAGATATACCATGGAGTGTGTGACCACACATAAAAAGTATATATGATGTGCTCAAATATGAAGATGAATAGAATGTGATTTATCCATTAACCACGTAAGTATATGCTTAGATAATTTAGAATCTATGAGTTGGATATATGGGATTTAAATAATTCATACCACATGATTACTCGAATCCCTGTAAAAAAGGAAAATATGAGAATTTACATTTTTATATGATATCGACTTATATACATGAGTATAGGGATGCATGTATTTTATATAGACCACAAAAAACCCCTTTATAGTTTGAGTAACATTGATGATTTTATAGAGGCTTCTCTTTTATTACATATATCGATCCAATGATTCATATTTATTGTAAATTATATAAAGTCTTTTGGGTTCACACTTTGTGGTTAAGTAAATGGGGATTGAGTTTGACTTTGAGATCTTCTTAGAAAGTAATTTAGATTTAATCTATTTTTTTGGATGGGTATTCACAAGGAATTACATATGATGAAATATAAGTTGATGTTAATGAAAATTTTAAAAAATTTGTTTTGGATGACATATAAAAATATTTTTTTATTTTATTTCAAAAGTTATTTCATATGATACAATATAAGGTGAAATTACCCAAAGACTCTGGGGATTTAGTGTATGTTGGATATTGAAGGAGATATGCCATATATACTTATATATATATATATGATATATATATGAAAAATATCATATTACAATAAAATTATGATTTTCAATCATAATTGGCATATCGTTCTATATATACTATGATATTAATGGATGATAACTTAAGAAATCATCCACCTAAACCATCATTTAATAAACCATTTCATAATATGAAACATGAGGGATAAAATGAATTCACCCAATTAATGCATGACCTAGTCATGGAATTTAATTATGTGTTATAAATTTATGAGTAAATAAAATAGCACCCAGGAGAATACTCATTGATATATAAATCCACTAACATACAATGGTAGTGTTTGCGTGTACATTCACAATTCTTTGGATGAACTCCCTATGACAACCCATATTTTAATACACATTAATTCTTGATTTATTACATAATAACACACTTAATACAAACCCAGAATATCATGAGGCTTAGTGTATTTGGGGAATTAGTTACATAGCACATTAACTTGATACATGAATACCAAAAAACTTATTAAAAATCCCAAAATACACCCTTAAATTTCCTTGATCATCTATAACTGCATGGGATAACCTAAGGAAGTACATAAGAAAGGGGTGAGCTATAAAGTACATTAAGAGAATAATTAAAGAATAATATGATGAAATAATACATGTGATTCAATATAAATATCAATGAGACGTAAAAGTGGTGAGAATCATAATCTTGAACAATGATGTATGATATAACATGATAACATCAATAAATATAAGAATGTGGCAACAACATAAAACATGACATAAGCACAAGTCAGGACTAGCTTGCAAAGAAAAAAAACATGTTATAAAAATTCACATAATGAATTAGGTTCACTCCCTAATCCCAGAAATAACATCTCATGAGACAAAAATATTACCAAATGTATTGGAGGACAATACAATTTCGGACTGACCTGCTATATTAATATCATGTATACGCATAGTGTGTTCCATATAGATTATAAAACATAATAATGCATTTAATAACTTTTAATAGCATGATTAAGGACCATGTATTACTTTAATGGAGGTACCAACTCAATTAAGGTTAGTTAAAATTATTTTAATGACCTTGAGTGGAAATGGGGATGAGAATTCATTACGCAAATGTTTGTCATGGAAAAATCACAGGATAATTTCAGAAGCATAACAGGGTGAATAAAGATTCATGAAAGATTTTAATGAGAGTGAAAGGGGTATATAATCACATGGAAATCATAAGGCTAATAATAGGGATGTGTAAAATCATATCACAACTAAAAAAATTAAAAATAAAAAGGAATAATATAGTGAACGTTTTGGAATAAAGAGGTGAAGGAGAAGATCCCCTACCTTGAGAGGGTGCTTCTAAAAGCTTGGGAGGAGATTATTAAGAGTTTAGGGGAAATTTTTTAGGGATATATAGAGGTATTAGAAGATTAAATTATTATTAAAAATGGTTTTAGTGAAGAGGAATGGGAGGTTGGGTGTGTTTTAATAGCAAAAGGGAGGAGAATTTATTAACTTCTAAAATTATGTTTTGGACTCTATATGTTAAATTAATAGAAACCAAACACCATAAAATGGGTTTCCCCCATGGTATCTACTAAAGTGGAATTAATTTAATTATTTTATAGGGTTAAGAACCAAAATCATTAAAATAATAACCTTGGTGATGTGGAAGTGAGTCTTGTTTATAAAGAATTGATTTTAAAACCATAAAATATAATATAGGCTTTGAAGGATTAATTAAGGGTTTATAAAATTAATCAAATAACTTTAAAGGCACATTATTTTAAATTGGAAACATAATTTTGTTTTTTTATACTATTTATAGTATTCATTACATCATTTTTTACCTTTTATGATGTATTATTACATATCATATATTTATACCATATTTAATTTTTACCCAAAAAATTAGATGTCTCAGAAAATTATGAAAAATTTACCATCAGATAATTTCAATGTGATGATTTTTAAAATAATATTTATTTTATCAAAATAATTCTCTAAATATGAGAAATTTAAACTTTTATATCCAAAATACTCATTTATTGAAAAATACTGGTTTTTTTATAATAACAGTTTTCTTACCCTTATAAAATTATATTTGACCACATAAAATTATATTATAATTTTTATTTAATAAATATTATTAAATTAAAATACCAATTATTTAAAAAATTATCAATTTCATCAAAAATATCATCTTGACTGAAACTATACATTTCCCAAAAATACAATTTGTGTTTCATCGTATAAAAATATAATTTTTATCAAACTTATAATTTAATCATTATAAATTAATAATAAAAGATAAATATAATCATTAAACTATTAAAAAATATAAAAATTCATACCATTAGGATCTAGATACATATCTATTTATTACACTAGTGAAATCCCTAAGTGTAATATGTGCAATGATAATATTTTCTTAGGGTGGGTTGGAGAATATGTTTTGGGATGTGATCTTAATGAGCTTTCACTTCTCTAGTAAATAGTTTTTCCCATGCTTAAGTTATTGAATCTAGAATTAGGCTAGATAAAGGAAAAAATATTATGATTATATATCCCTCAAAATCTCTGAGAAATGGGTTTTATAGGGTATGTTTCTACTGGTCGAGACCATAAATTCCTTTGTCTGTGTCAATTAGACTTATCATAATCCTATATATATACTAATCATATGATCAATGCATAAAGCCTATACTATCAATGGTTATGATGCTTAATGGTCTTTTAAATTTTATAGGATACAACTTATAATTTCCCAAATAACCAAATAAGTGCATGTGTTTTCTATAACTACATTAATTAATAATTCATTTATTCATTCAAAAGGTAATTTCATTTATAAAATTTTAGGTAATTACATACCCCTTTAGAAATTTCACCCCCAAAATTTCATTTTGCACCTAAAAACAGAAGAGGGTATTTCTATTTCATTTCAACTTCTGGTTCTCGAGTTTCTTTTTCAGGCTTGTGGTTTTTCCACAACACTTTGACCAGGTGAGTTTTCTTGTTTTGTAGAATTTTTCTCTATGATTTAAGATGTTCACCAGTTTCTCCTCATATAAAATATTATTCTGTAATGGAACCACCTATATATTTAGTACATATTAAGGGTCTGGTATATACTTCCTAAATATGGATACATGGAACACATCATTTACTTAAGATAGGTTAGGTGTATTACTAGTCAATAGACCACCCCTCTGATACGATCAAGGATATCCAAGGGGTCAATGTATCTAGGACCGGCCTTTATATTCTTCCAAAACCTCATGAATTTTTTCCATGGTGATATATGAAGGAACACATTATCTCAAAGCTCAAACTCTAGGTCTCATAGAAGATTTTCTACATAGATTTTCTGTTGAATTTTTACAGATTTTATATGATGTTAAATAGTTTAATCCTTCTCTATCATCTCTTTTAAATGATCAATTCCACCTATATTTTTCTCTCTAATTTCATCCCATCATGTCGGATTCTGACACCTATTCCCATAAAGATCCTCATAGGGTTCCATTTTAATGGTAAAATAGAAAATGTTGTCAAATGAGAACTCCACTAGGTTAAAGTTCTGATCCCAAAATCCTTATAAATCCTTTTAACAAGATCTCATCATAAATTCTAGAGTTTGAATGGTTTTATCAGAATGAAAATTTATCTAAGGGTGATATGCAACATTGAAATGTAATTTTGTATCCAAATGTTGCTAAAGGATTCTCCAAGACCTTAAGGTAAACCTCATATATTGATCATACACAATGGAAAGTGGAACTCAATTTAATCTTACCACTTACCTTATGTATATACTGGTGAGTTAATCAAGAGAGAAATTTTACTTGATAATAATAAAATGTGATGATTTTGTATGGTGATCGACTACAACCAAGATATATTTATTTCATTTAGAAGTCTTGGGGTGTCCTATGAAAAAATATATGGTTATGTTTTCCCATTTCCATACTGGCATGGGAAATAGTTGAATCATACCCTTAAATTTTTTTCAATCAACCTTGACTTGTTGGAATACCAAGCATTAAGAGATAAATTTTATAATTTCCCTCTTCATGTTATCCCTCTAGAAGTTTTGATTTAAATATATATACATATTATTTCTTCCTAGAAGAATATATAAGGATAAGTTATGTGCATCATCCCAAGTCCCCTCTTCAATTTAATTTTTATTAGATACATATCTGGGTTCCAAACCTTATAACTTTATATTTATCAAAGTTTAAATCTTAAATTCTTTCTTCTTTTTTCTGTAGCACCTTATCATCATTATGGTCCTCTTTGATCCTCTCAAGAATAGATATTTGAACAATAATTTGAGATCCAAATCATTTTAATATTCCCATTTACATCCTCTATATGTCCAAGAATATTGTATCCCTTTCAATTTTCATTATGGATTAGGTTATATGACCCTTTATACTCAGATCATATCCCTTTTATTTACTTTCCTAGGATGATAATTTATTGAAAAATCATAATCCTTGATCTTCTCTAACCACCTTAGTTGGTTCATAGTGAAATAGTTTTATATGAATATATACTTGTGGATTTTATGATATATGTGTATTCCAAATTTCTCCGCATAGAGATAATGTTATTAAATCGTCAACATGAAGATCATTGCAGCTAATTCCCAAGCATGTGTTGGGTTGTTCTTCTCATGGATCTTTAATTGGTAGGAATAACAAGCTATCACTTTTTCATCTTGCATGAGGACATAATTAAACCTTTTTTTGGTCACATCACCGTAGATCACAAATCCTTCCCCACTAGTGAGTAATATGATACCAAGTGCAGTGATGAGCCTCTTCTTGAGATCTTTAAATATTTCTTTATATTAATAATTTTAGAAAAAATTCATTCCATTTTGAGTTATCTTGGTTATTGGTTTTGAAAATCATGAAAATTTTATCAGAAATTGATTATAGTACCCAACTAATATAAGGAAACCATGGATTTCCATCATAGATATTAGTCTGATCTATCCTTCAATTGCCTCCATTTTTGAAGGATTTATATATAATCATTTGTTGGTGATCACATACCCGGGTAATGTTACTTCATCCCTCAAAAACATTCATTTACTATATTTTAGATACATATTTTATTTTTTCAAGGACTTTAGTATAATATCAAAAAACTCCTCCTGATCCTCCTTTATTTTGGAGTAGATAAGAATATTGTGTATAAATACTACCAATTGATTTTTTAGGTAATACCTAAAGATGCTATTCTATAAGTCTATGAAGATTTATAGAGCATTAGTGAATCCAAATGGTATCAATATTAACTCATAGTTACCATAAATAGTATGAAATGAAGTATTGGTGATATACTCCTTCTTGACCTTTACTTTATAATATCCTGACTGAAGATCCACTTTAAAGAAGTACAAGTCTCCATTCAGCTGATTGAAAAATTCATCAATCCATGATAACAGATACGTATTCTTTATTGTGATTTTTAAGCTCACAATAATAAATAAAAAGGTTCATTAACCCATCATTATTCTTTATGAAGAAGACTGATTACCCCCACATAGAAGCACTTGGTCATATAAACCACTTATCCATATTCTTCTGCAGTTTTTTATTTAACTCCCCAAGTTCAAAAATATATATTATATATAAAGTATTTAATATTGGAAAATCTTCGGGTATATGTTCAATCAATAAATCAACCTCTTAACTTGGAGGAAGACCAAAAAATTCTCCAATAAACACATCAGTGACCTTACAATGGGCATGTCATCAAGGATGATCCTTACTTAGTCTCAATCATTTGAGCTAGATAAACTTTACCACAAGGTAATAATATCCATGGTAGGGATGATGATACCAAATGGGATTCATACTCCCCCTTTCACTTGTATCGAATCAGAGGGTGTTTTTTGATATGAAAGTTTATTTCTTCCTCTCATAAAATCATGTTAGCTTTATACCATGAAAACCAATCCATGCCCAGAATATCATTGAATTCTGAAAATGGGTGTATAATAAAGATTTATGGGAAATTAAACCCACAAATTTTTATAGTTGAAGAGTTATAGAATTAGAATGAAATAATTTCCCAATTTTCTATTTTCACTGATATCACTACGTCTATGTTTTGTGGTAATTTTTGAATAGTTATACTATACATGCATGATATGAAGAAGTGCATAAAAGCAAAATCAAATAGTCTGTTCACTATACTTGAATTAATAACTAGTGTACCTACTACCATTTCATTGTTGAGATCCACTTCAGTAGTTGTAATGAAATAATCTTTCCATTTATATCTAGGACTTGGAGGTTATTTTCATCAGTTATCATTGACAACCCTTATCTTAGTGTATTGGTTCATATAGTTTCCTTGTTCCTTGTAGTTGAAACATTGTATGGTAGGCTGAGGGTTTAATAGAGAATTCATTTATTCCGTCACATTGATGTGTTTCTCCCATAAAAAATCACTAGTTAGGTGACCTTCCTTCCCCCATAAAAAGCATTTCCTTATCACCTTCAGTAAGTTTAAGGATGCTTCTCCCCACACTTTTGACAAGTGGGATGTTGTAATTTCTTTTCAGCATGAGTTTTATCCATAAAAAAATCTAGGATTAAAATATGTTCTCTGATTATTATCTCATGACCCATGAGACCCATAAGATTCACCAAAATCTATTTTGACTTTTTTTGTATATCAAAAAATTTACTTATGGCTCTCAAAGTCTCAAATTTACAAAATCTTTTTGTAGAATCGACTTTATATCACAAAATAATCGGTCAAATTTACTTTCTAGGGAGATGAAAAAGTTGGAAGCATATTATAAAAATCTTTTGAAGTTTTCTTCATACAACTCAATGGATTTGTTATCGTTTTAATTGAGGATATGGAAATACCTTCCAATTTTAAGTCAGAGAGTGCAAGGAAAATATTTTTTGATTTTTTTAGAATTCCATCCCTTACATATATTTGATCTTCTCCTCATGCTTCATGTTTTTTACCAACATACACCATTGATTACCTCCTTCTTCTATATGATAAATGTTGGTAGGAGTAGAGTACTCAAGAGGGGGTGGAAGTGAATTGAGTATCTATAAAAATTTCTATTAAAAATTTTTCTTAAAAAGGTTCCTCAATAAAAAATAAATACAACCTAGTCAATCAAGGTAATAAGGTTATAAAGGTTTGACTATTCAAATAACCTCTCATAAGATTGATTAAATCTCAGTAATATTAGAATGAGTTATTGATATTACTTTTTAATATATTCTAATAAGGGAAAAACAATTATAACTTCTATCCAAGATTAATTATCAAAGTTAATCTAGTGATTTATGAATTATACAGTAAAATAGAGAATGATTAAATTAAAAAACATAGTGGATAAAACCAGTGGTTCAGTCTTAAGCTAAGACCTAATCTACTCCACTTGGTGATCACCTACCACCAAGTAGTTTATATTAATAAACTTGATCCACACGCTGTATCAGGGTAAAAACAGTGCACATGAATGTCCAGGTCACACGACCTCTTCCACAGTTCTTCGTGGGTAAAAAATATAAGGTCACACAAGGACCTCTTCCACACTTATCTATGGGATTAAACAAGTGTAAAAAGATATTAGAGGAAGGATTTATTGTATCCATTAGTTTAATACAAGAGATAGTGTGTGTATTTAATACCGACACATAGACAATGCTCAAAAGATAAAAAAACACAATAGAGAAAAGATGATGAGATCAGGTTAGAAGTGATCTAGGTGTTTTTCTATTAAAATTTGGACTTCTAGGATGAAGCATATGCAAGTATCAAGTCCTCTTATAATAAATAGAGCATCGCAAGTCTGGTTCTCTGGTTTCAAATTTGATCTAGCTCGTGTTCTTCTTGGAGTTGGTATTGAGAAGACTATTTGGATATGATCTTTGTTATTCCAGCTTTTTGATTCAAGAATGCTTCATGTGTTCATCCGATGTATCTTGGTGCATGTATCGATCCACCTTTCAAGAATTCTCATGCTTCTATTACACACTACTACTCGTCACTTGTTTCAGGGGCACACTTTTCTTTTTTATTATTAGAGTGCATGTGTTGGATCCAACATGATGCATGTATCCTACACCTCATACCTCGTACTGTCAGGTGACATGTATACAAATAAATAGTAACTATTTCAGTGCATTTAAGACTCAAAAATGACTAGTAGAAATTAAATTGAAAATGAAAAAACATATTAAAGAGCGGTGTCATAGTCTGTCTCGAAACAGTTTCACCACAAAATGGTGCCTTCTTATTTGCCTTTGAGCAGCGAGACAGTCATGATGGAATAATTCTTTTGAGATCAGGAACCCATAGCATTGATGCGGTGTTAGGATCACAGTGTCTGGTCCTTTTCCAAACTTCAAACAGTGTCTTAGAAAGTGAACTGATTTCATAGACTTCATGAGATCTGAAACTCATTATAGTGTCTGGGTCACGGTGTCTGGGTCACAGTGTCTGGGTCCTTTTCTAGAAAACCAGTATTAGTGGCAGACTCACAGTTTCTCAGACTTATCCAAATATCTATATACATACTTAAACAGTAATATTCACCGTATGAATTTGACTTAACCATTCATAAAAGAAATCATTATATACCAAAGTTAAATATAGTTTACAATAATCAGTCATGATTTATATGAATCAAGATCTTGAGAAAATTTATTTAAAGCATAAATAAACCAAGCATACCTACACATGATATGAGATAGATTAAATAGGAGTAACAATTTGTGATCATTAAAACATGTTAAAAACATGATAAAAACATGAGGATTCCAACAATCTCCCCCTTTTTGATGATCACAAATCATATGAGTGAGATATCTGTTCTAAGAAAGCTGTCTCTCCCTTAGTGTACATGTCTCTACCCCTTTTGGGATTATCAAAAAGTGTATAAAGTTAAATAAGAGAATAATCAATAAGAGTTCACAGTGCATTAGATGGAGAAATATGTGTCATTATAACTAATAGACAACAAAAACAAAAAATATCCCTATAAAAAGATAGTGTTCACTTTTCTTCAGCACTGGATGTCATCTCTTTTCTCTTGGCAGTAGAATCAGGAGGAGCCGCAAGAGTAGAGGTAGAAGTTGAAGATGGGAGTGAACCAACTATTAGAGAAGGAATTGTAACCCCTTCAAAAATATAGGGTGCCATGGTAGGTTTGGTGGAAGACTGAGGTAATTGTTGGTCAAGGATAATAGGTCTGATCAGACTCAGAGCTTGAGATACATACATAGAGGTAGAGGCAAAGGTAGTGGATGAGGAAGGAGGAAAACCAGGCCGCAAGGGTGTAGTTGCAGGAGCCACAATAGTAGTGCTCTGCACATGAAGATAATCCATCAATAAATTTATGAAGTTAGAAATAATATCAACACCATACTGTATCACTTTCTCAAAATCATATTTGTTTTCTATGAACTTTTCCAACAAAGTAGTGAAATATTTCATCTTTAGAACTTATGTTTTGAAAGATTGAGCGACAGGAGGAATTCTCAAATTCTCTATAAGGTACTTGAAATGTATTTTTCATATAATGCTTTGAGAAAATACTATTGATGTATAAATCCACCTTCTTAGTAATTTTTTCCTAAGAATCATTTGAAATCTTTGAATGAATCATTACCAAATCAAGGACTCTGTCCCTGTTTTTGACAACCATTGATAGAATCTCCTTATCAAAGACACTTAGCACTAATTGAAGTTCCTCCTTAACAATAGTTCTTAGAATATCACTGTCAAAGGGTTAAGATGAATGTCCAGAGGTATTAGAGGCTATAACAGCTATAGAGAGGGACTTGAGCTGATTTCGAACTTTCTGTAGACATCCCTTATATTCATTAGTCAATTTTTTGAGACCAATAAGAAGCTCACACATTTCTTGAACTATCTGCTTGTTTCTATTATCCACCTTGTCAGCTAAGGAATTTAGGTTTGGTTGAATCAGAGAGGCAACTTCATGTGGCATATAACCACTAACATCCTCAAAAGGATAATCAACATGATCTGTTCCTGATTTCAACACTTTATGCATATCTTAAAGCATAACTTTGAGAATTCACTTCATCACTTATTTGTTTGTTCTCAATTATGACCTCTTGAATTTCATGAAGAAATTTTGGTTGAATCTACCATATGATCTTTTCTAATAGTATGGAAACATCTCTTTCACTTAAGTTTATTATAGGAGCATGTTGAGTGTTCATGAGCTTTTCAACTCTAGCCAGTAAAGTATCTCTATAGTCTTTCAGATCATTCCAACTCGCAAAAGTAGGAGGTTCTTGTAAAGGTTCACGAACCAGAGTTGCGATAGGCTCAGGTTACTTTGCAGAGATTACTTCAAAAGAAGATACCGGTTTCAATTGAAACATAATAGATAGGTCTATGATTTTAAATGAGGCTTCCTAGGCATCATTCACATCAAAGTAGCTATATAACTTGTACTATGTGTCCAAAGTTCTTTGATAAACAGGGTTAGGAATTTCAACAATTTCTAGACTAGGGTGTTTCTCCCCCTCAACAAGTGCATCTCTCACAAGACTAAGAGATTCAGTTATTTGATATGTTTCCTAGATTTCATCCCCAATAGTCTCACCCAATTATTTTCTAGCCAACTAAAAGGCTTGATCTATTCTTTCCTAAGAAGAGATTATAATCTTCGGATCAGATTGTTCCTATAAGTGTTCCTCAAAAGCATCTTATTTTTAAAGATAAATTTCTTCTTCTAGATGTTGTTCCAGAAAATCGTTTTCCTTTACATTAACATTAGAATCTTCTCTAGAAGTAGGTTCTTCTTCCAAATCAACAGTTTCTTTAGGAACAAGTACTTCCTTTTCAACTATGTCTTGAGGAACATGTCCACTATCTTCCCTATCTAAGACAATTTACCCTGTAGGTGCAAAAAACTCCTCCTCTTCTCCTTCAACAGGATGGTTATAAATTTTATATGGTTTCAAACTAGGATCATAGATGTCCTCAGGTATTTTATAATTCTCAACCAGATTAAACTTTTATACAACATTTCATTACCCTCCACCCAATCCTTTTTCCACAGATTCCAACTAATTTTAATTCTTTCTTATTGTAACCTTTGAGATACATAATTCATAGTCCTTAATTAATTAATTATTTATTCCAACCATTCCTTTATCATATAACATAGAAGATAGTATCCTTGAGTAGAACAAGGAGGTATACTTTGAGGTTGCCTTAATCAACTCACCCATATGAAGTGTAACATACATGCACAGGTTAATCTTGTGTCCATTCTTCATAAGATGTATCAAAAATATATGTTGATATTTGAGGGTAGAAAAATATCTTTTTCTTGGACTAATCAGATTCTGAATAAAAATAAACAACAATCTGGTTTCACCATCCATCTCAGCAGTAATATCTCTTCTCTTTATTTTATTTCCAATCAATCTTCCCAAGGATTCTTTTAAAACAAAGATATCATCGGGTGGAGGAGGAACTCTCTGATAGTCCTAAAAAATTCCTTCATGAGGTATCCCTAGGAAATTATCCCATAACCTCAAATAAAATGTACAACTTTGGACATTGATCTAGCTTCTTACAACAAAATAATCTTCTATATTGAAATATAATTGAACAAACTGATAGAAATGAACAACTAACTTTGGGTAAATGGTCCTTTTTTATTTTATGAATCAGGCCAGCCATCCCTTCTCTTTCAGTAATTACAACATTAAAGAATTACTTCAAAATAACCACTTAGGACAGTTTTCCTTTTCTGGTACCAATATTCTATCAACAAGATTTATATTCAAAGGACATTAGGGCACTATCTTCGATTCTCTTTTCACTTTCTTCTTTGATTTGTGCTTCTCAGGAGTTGGTGAAGACGAGTGTTTAATTCTGGGAATTCAAAAAAGGTTAGAGATAGAGAGATAAAACTGAACGGTTAAAGGAGGACTTATGGTTTTATAGAAGAGAGTTCGAGTGAAGGAAAGAGTGAAACCTCTTTTTTTATCATTTATGGATATAAAGCATTGCAAGTTCAAAATAATGGGAAAGAAAAAGAATAAAATAATAAATTACAGTGATATGAGTTATAATATGTAAATAAAACGAAAAAGTGTTATTACGGTGATACCAGAAAAAAATTTCACGATGATACCGGAACAGGTTGTCACAGGGAGACCGTAACACGTTTTCACGATGTCATCTCTACTGTGTGACCTCAAAACAGTGCGATCGTATTATTTGAAACAGTTTGTGCAAAACAGTAACTGAGAGACAGTAACTGTGAGACAGTAAACACAAGATATCAAATTTAAGAGAGTAACCTGAATTAACATGAGAGTGAGATAGTACTTCTAAGACAGTGACTCGTGAAACCATAAACTGTGAAACAGTAAGCTATGAAATAGTATGTTTTGAAATCAGTACATTTTCTACTTAAGATTTATCATTCCTAATTCATGTATGATGAAATCTATTCTTTCAAAATTTAATCGTTTGGTGAATGTATCTGCAAGCTGATATTTAGTTCTAATTAATTCCAATGTGATATCACATTTTTGATAATGGTCTCTCAAAAAGTGATGTCTTACATCAATATGTTTTTTCCTAGAGTGTGAAACAAGATTTTTTGAGATATTAATTGCACTTGTATTGTCACAATTTATAGGTACATTCCAAAATTTATATCCATAATCTAGTAATGTGTATTTCATCTAAAAAATTTGTGCACAACAACTACCAACATCTATGTATTCAGCTTAGATAGTAGATAATGAAACAAAGTTTTTTTCTTACAACACCATGATACTAGAGACTTTCCTAAAAGGTGACATGTTCCATTGGTGCTTTTTCTGTCTAACTTACAACCACCGAAATCTTCATTAGAATAACTAAATAACTCAAATTATTGTCCTCTAGGATAGAACCATCCTAGATTGGGTGTATATTTGAGTTATTTAAAAATCATTTTAACATAATTTAAATGATATTCCTTAGTGTTTGATTGAAAACAAGAACACATACATACACTAAATATAATATTAGGTCTGCTAGTAGTTAAGTAGAGTAAGCTTCCAATCATTCCTCTATAAGTGGTTTGATCAAAAAAAATTCCATCTTCATCAATATCAACTTACAAGTAGTACTCTTTAGAGTTTTACTACTTTTAGTACTATCCAAGAGAAAATTTAGAAGATATTTAATATGTTTTATTTGATTTAAAATAATACCATATTTATTTTAAATGACTTTAAATCCCAGAAAGAATTTTATTTCATGAATTAAACTCATTTCAAGTTCATTTCCATTATTTTAGAAAATTCAATACATAAAGAATTTTTTGAAGATCAAAAAATAATGTCATCTACAAAAATTTCAACTACTAAAAAATCATTGGAAATTAATTTTATAAAAAGGGTAGGATTAGATATTACTTTTGTAAAACCTTTGGAAAAAGGAAAAGTACTTAATCTATCATACCAAGATCTTGGATATTGTTTTAAACTATACAAAGCATTTGATAATTTAACAACATGATTTGGAAAGTAAGGATTTTTAAAACCAGGGGGTTTCTCAACAAAGACATTATCAACTATATACCCATTTAGGAATGCACTCTTAACATCCATTTGATATAGTTTGAAATTAATATGAGCAGAATAAGCAAGTAAGATTATGATGCCTTCATGTTTAGCTACTAGTTAACAGGTTTCCTCATAGTCAATCCCTTTTTCTTGACTGTAGCCTTGTGCAACCAATCTAGCCTTGTTTCTAACTATGTTACCTGCTTCATCTACATTATTTCTAAACACCCACTTAGTTCCTATGGTAAATGTGTCTTTAGTCCTATAAAAAAGTTTCCAAACTTTGTTCCTTTCAAACTGATTAAGTTTTTCTTGCATAACCATCACCCAAAATCCATCATTGATTGCATCATTAATGTTTTTAGTTCAAGTTGTGACAAGAGAACTTGATGTTCAAACTGATTTCTAAGATAAGTTCTAGTTTGAGTTCCTTTATCTAAATCTCTTACAAAAACATCTAAAGGATGGTTCTTAAAGGTTATAATAGTTCTAGAAAAAGAGGGAATAGTGATTTCAGGTTCATTAGTAGGTTAAAGTTCATTATGACTTGAATTTAGAGAATTTCTAGAACAAAACGTTTTCACAGATTCCTTTACAGGATGGTTATATGATTTTGCATTGATGTCCATATTTGACATATCTTCCTCTAGGTTATCTATAGTGGTCTTAGGCTCATGTGGATCTGTCTCATCAAACGTGAAATAAACTGATTCTTCTACACATTTATTTCTTTTTTAAACACTCTATAGTATTTACTAGAGATTTATTATCCTAGAAATATTACATCATCACTCTTGGATGAAAACTTGTCAAGATTTTCCTTAGTATTAAGGATATAAACTTTGCAACCAAAAAAATTCAAGTATCTTACTTTGGATTTTCTATTGTTCCACAACTCATATAAATTTCCTTTAAGAATAAGTATAATCAACACTCTATTAATAATATAACATTCTATATTTACTACTTCAACACAAAAAATAAATAGGTAAGTCATATTCACTAAGCATGGGTCTAGCAATTTCTTACAGGGTCCTATTTTTTCTTTTTACAACTCCATTTTGTTGAGGTGTTCTAGGGGTATAGAAATTATGACTATAGCCATTTTTTGAACAAAAGGATTCAAACTCATGATTTTAAAACTCATAGCCATAATATATTCTTAAGGATTTAATTCCAAGTCCACTAATATTTTTTTATAGTTTTAGCATATTTGGGGAAATGAGAGTAGGCTTCACATTTGTGAGCCAAAAATAAAGTCCAAGTATATCTAGAAAAGTCATCTACAAAAACATAAACATAGGTCTTCCCATTTAAACTAGAAACTCTAGATGGTCCAAAAAAATCCATGTGAACCCGTTCGAGAGGTTGAGAAGTTGACACTTCTTTATTCAGTTTGAAGGAAATTTTGTGTTTATTTCCCTTTTGACAAGGATTACACACTTTATCATTTGGAAACTCAAGTTTGGGTAGGTCATTGATTAAACTTTTTCTAGTTTGCGTTCTGAGGGAGTGAATATTATAGTTTCTTAGTCTCCTATTCCAAAGCCAAGAAACATTCTAAAATACACTTAAACATGAAGTATTTTGAAAAACTAATGAATCTATGTTAACAAAGTATATATTTTCATTTCTAAATGTAGAAAACACTAATTCATTTTTATAATTAAAAACATTGAAAGCCTCATTCTCAAATTTAACATGAAATCCATCATCACATAGTTTTGAAATACCAAGAAGACTATATTTTAATCCCAAAAAAAGTACTTTGGAAATTAAAAATGAGTTAGAGTTACTGATTAGGCCAAGGCCAATGATTTTTATTTTGGAATTGTCACCAAAAGTGACATGTACACCATCAATTTTTATTATCTTCTTGAATAATGAATATTCTCTTATCATATGTCTTGAACACACACTGTCTAAGTACCATGAGCTTTTACAGAAGCTCTTTAAAAAATTTTCCTACAAAATAGTAAAATTAAAACAGAATTTGGTACCCATATTTGTTTGGGTCCAATAATATTAGTGATTTGTGCTTTAGGAACCCAAATCTACCTCATAGGTTTCCTATAATAATTATGTAAAGTACTTGAAAAATAAACTCTATTTGGTCCAGAAAATCTTGAAACAGTAGAAAGCATATCATAATTTGAACTAGTAGAATGTTTTCCTGAACTAGGAGTAAATATGTATGTCCTAAATTTAGAAAAAAATTGGTTTTTCCAAAATATATTTTACCAGTTTGATATCCAATACCAGTAGTATATTAAGGATCAATCTGTTTACCTAGAAAATTTACCAAATTATCTTTACCATTTGTAAACCTTTCATGTTCCTTTTTCAATTTCTCATTAGATAGATTTAGTTCATTGTTTTCTTTGAGTAATTGAACACTTTTCTCTATTTCTATAGTAATTTCATATTTAACAGTTGAGGTAAGAGCTTGTTGTTTCTTTAAAGACTTGTATTTATCTTTTAGTTTATTATATGTATCCTCAAACATATTGAAACACTCAAAATTTTATTCTTTAAACATATTTTCAGAATCACTTTCATCTCCACAATAATAATAATGTTGTACAAGAGATGTCAACATTACCTTAGATGTGTTTGTCATGAAACACATATTTGATTTGCTAGCCTGTTTATCATGTGAAGACTCTGAATCACTTGAATTTTTCTCAAAAGCACTTCAAGTTTATTTCATTTCCTTTTTATACTTTGTATCCTTTTCCTAATATTTCTTTTTCTACTTGAGCTTGGGAAAGTCAACCTTTATATGCCCCTTTCTCTTTCATTCATAACATACTATTTCATTGGACTTGTCATTTAATTTCCAGTCATTCTTCCAGCTTCCCTTTTAATCATATCTTCCTTTGAAGCTAGGCTTTCTGAAAAATTTATTCTTCTTGTAAAATTTATTAAACCTTCTGGCTAATTGATCCATATATTCATCACTATCAGGTGATGATTTTTCACTACTATAACTTTCTATAGAGACTTCCAATTTCCCTTTTTCTTTTTGTTTAGAGGTGGTGGTCTTGAATGCAACAAATTTTCTTTTGTGTTCATCCTCTTCTTCCTTATTGACTTTGAACTCTTTTTCACACATCATTAGTTTCCTAATGATTTATTCAATAGGAAATTTTCTGATGTAACATGACTCTTTAATAGATATAGAGGTTCTTATCCATCTATTAGGTAGGAATCTGAGAATACTCATGATTTATTCTTTGGTAGTAACTTCTATTCTAAGAGAAATCATTGTGTTGACAATTTCATTGAACCTGAGATACATGTCAGAAATAAGCTCATCAGGTTTCATTTTAAAGTAATCATATTTAATAGTATAAGTGTTAAGTCTCATTTATTTCACACTAGAAGTTACTTCATGTGAAACAAACAAAGTATCCCAAATTTCATGGGCAGTTTTACAAGAAAAACTTATGTTAAATTCCTCATCAAATAAATAGAAATATTAATTATTCATGGATTTGTAATTTCTATTTTATTAAGTCTTGTTTGGGTTATCCCAAGTAATTCTATTAGTGGTAGGAATCTTATACTCATCGATAATTGAAGACCAAATTTCAAAACCAATACCTTCTAAATGTATTTTCATTTTAATCTTCCATTGGGAATAATTAGTTCCATTAAAGAATGGTGGTCTATTTATTGCAGAGACTTCTAGTATACTATCCATAATAAGTAAATACTTTTAAATAGATATAAAAATTAACAGAAATTTACAGATCTTTAAAGTACAACTAAAATCACAGCTTAATAGTTTTAAAAAATAGAGTCTTAATAACGGCCTCTGATACCAAATGTTGGTCGGAGTAGAGTACTCAAGAGTGGGGGGGGGGGGTGAATTGAGTATCTATAAAAATTTATATTAAAAAGTTTTCTTAAAAATTTTTCCTAATAAAAAATAAATAAATCATAGTCAATCAAGGAAATGCGGTTATAAAGGTTTGACTGTTCAAATAACCTCTCAAAAGATTGATTAATTATCTATAATATCAGAATGAGTTATTGATATTACTTTTGAAGTTATTATAATAAGAAAAAACAATTATAACTTCTATCCAATATTAACTATCAAAGTAAATCTTGTGATTTCTGAATTATACACTAAAATAGGGAAAGACTAAATTAAACAACACAGTAGATAAAACAAGTGGATCAGTCTCAAGACGAGACCTAATCCACACTACTTGGTGATCACCTGAAGAAAGAAATTTATATTAATAAACTTGATCCACACCCTGCATTGGAGTAAAAAAAAGTGCACAAGACTCTCTAGGTCACACAACCTCCTCGATAGTTCTTAATGGGTAAAAACAATAAGGTCACACAAAGACCTCTTCCACACTTATCTATGGGAGTTAACAAGTGTAAAATGATATTAGAGTAAGGATATCTTGTATCCTTCAGTTTAATGTAGTAGGTAGTGTGTATATTTAATACACACACACCAAAACAGATCAGAAGATAAAAACAAAACACAATAAGTTAAAGATGATGAGATAAGGTTAGAAGTGCTCTAGGTGTTATTATATGTAGCTCTAGACTTCTAGGATGAAGCAGGTGCAAGTATCGAGTCCTCTTGCGAGAAACAGAGTATCGCAAGTCTGGAGCTTTGGTTTCCATTTAGATCTAGGTCATGTTCTTTGCGGATTTGGTATTGAGAATATGATTTGACTCTGATATATGATATTCTAGATTTTTGATTCGAGAATACTTCGTGTGTTCTTCATATGTATCTTGGTTCATGTATCGGTCCACTTTTCAAGAATGCTCATGCTTTTGATACACACTACTACTCATCACTTGTTTCAGGGCCACACTTTATTTTTATTCTTGGAGTGCATGTGTTTGAGTCAACATGATTCATGTATCATGTACCTCATACCTCATACTTTCAGGTGACATGTCTATAATGAAATATTAATTATGTCAGTGAATTTAAAAGACTAAAATATAACCATCAAAAATTAAATTGAAAATGATAAAACTGATCAAATAACGATGTCACAGTCTGTCTAGAAATAGTGTCCCCACAAAATGGTGTCTTCTTATTTTCCATTGAGTGGTGATACAGTCATGATGTCATACTTGTATTGAGATCAAGAACCGGTAGCATAAATGTAGTGTTAGGATCATGGTGTCTGGTCCTTTTCCAAACTTCAAACGGTGTCTTAGCAAGGAACCATTGTCACAGACTTCCTGAGATCCGAAACTGGTTATAGTGTCTAGGTCACCGTGTCTGGGTCATGGTGTCTAGGTCATGGTGTCTGGGTCATGGTGTCTGGGTCATGATGTCTGGGCCCCTATGTATGGGTTACGGTGTCTGGGTCATGTTGTCTAGGTCCTTTGATAGAAATCCAAAACTGGTGGCATACTCACAGTTTCTTAGACTTAGCCAAATACCAGTCTATAGAATTAAGAAGTAATATTCATCGAAAGAATTAGACCTAATCATTCATAAAAGAAATAATTATAGAACAAAGTTAAATATAGTTTACAATAACCAGTCATGATTTATAGGAATCAATATCTTGAGAAAATTTATTTGAAACATAAAGAAACCAAGCTTATCTACATATGATATGAGATATATTAAATAGGAGTAACAATTTATGATCATTAAAACATAATTAAAACATTAGGAGTCCAACAATAAAACAACAACACAACCTTCTCTTTCTCCTAACATTGAAGGATATATAAGATATTTTCAATAGAGTTGATCCATTATTCATTGATTAAGGGATTATAAGTTCTACTAAAAGTCGAAGGCCTTTTTCTCATAAAATAATCAATTGAAACTTGATATTTCTTAGGGGATATTTGAGTATTATTTTTTATTGATGTTTTAGTACAAAACTTGAGTTAATTGAAAAATAATTGCTATGAAGTTCCCAAATTCTTCTCCCATTGGGTTGGGCATATCATTTGGCCATCATAACATTTCCCCTCACATTGGTTTTTCAATGAATTTCTCCTATTATATCCATTGAATAAGACAAAGGGAAATTAGGGATGATAAATTTTAAACTATTAGAAACATAAATGGGAAACCATGAATATTAAAGGGAAAAATCATATATTGTTTTTAATATTAACTTTTAGGTTTCAATCCATGATATATTTCCAAATATAAAATCTTATGGGTATTTTTGTTCCCTTAATAATGGTTTGTAATGATCTTGAAAATTTTCCAAAGAATATCCCCCAGGAGCGTTAAACTAGGTGTACATCAAGGCCTATTTTTTTTTTTGCACTAGGTGATGATCGAGTCTAGCCCAATGTTCCATTTTCAGAGTTATTACCCCTAGTTATAACTATGCTAGAGCCACATCCTCTTGTAGTATCTAGAGATGGATGTACTTTCTTAGAAACTAGTTACTCTATACTTTACCAAAAATTAGGGATGTTTATCCATGTTTAGTCTTATCCCTAAGGCTTTAACTAGTGTTTTCTAATCCTAATCACAAAAAATAGAATTTTCGGTATTACTAACTATGACAACCCATATTTTAATACACATTAATTCATGATTTATTACATATGAACATAGTTAATAAAATCCCATAATATCACGAGGTCTGGTGTATTTTTTAAATTAGGCTCATAGAAAATTAACTTGATATATGGATATAATAACATTATTAAAAACTCTAAAACATGCCCTTACATTTCGTCGATCTTCAAAAACTATAAGAGATAACCTAGGGATGTACATAAGAAAAGGGCATTCTATGAAGCCCATTAATGTAATAATCAAAGAATAACATGATGAAAGTAATACATGTGATTAAATTGGAATATCAAAGAGACATAAAATGGGTGATAATCATAATATTAAACAAAGAGTAATGATATAACATGATAACATTAAATAAAAATAGGAATTTGGGAACAAAATAAAACACGACACATGCATAATTCAACGATAACTTCCCAGATAAAATAACATGGTAGAAAAAATACTTTCATGGATTAGGTTCACTCCCTAATCTCATATATAACATATCACAAGACAAAAACATTACCCAATACATTGGGTGGGTATATAATTCTGGGATGACCTGTCATATTCATATCATGTACATGCATAAGTGTGCCACATACATCATACAACATAAACATTTATTCCATCATTTTTAATCCCATGATTAAGGAGTGTGGGTTACCTAAATAGAATTCCCTATTAAATCCAGGATATGTACACCTATGTGAATATCCTTGAGTGGAAATGGAGATAGGAATTTAGTACATAAATGTTTGGCATGAAAAAATCATAGGATAATTTTGATAGCATGATAGGGGAAAATAAAGATTCTTAGAAGGGTTTAATGAGAGTTAAAGGGGTATCTAATCACTTGTAAATAACAATTATAGTAAGAGGGATGTGTAGAAACACATCCCAATATGGATTATTTGTAATCAAAAGTCATAATATAAATAATGTGTTTTAAAACCTTAAAATAGGATTTTATTTCATTATTTTATAAGTATAATAACCTAAATAATTTAAATAACACACTTAGTTATGTGGAAGTGAGTCGGTTCTGTAAATAATTTATTTTAAAACCTTAAAATATAATATAGGTTTTGGAGGATTAATTAAGGGTTTATAAAGTTAATCAAATAACATAAAAAACATATTGTTTTAAATGAGAAAAACAATTATTATTGTAGATACTTTTATAGTATTTATTATATCACTTTTGATATTTTATGATGTTGAAATATATATCGTATATTTGTACCGTATTTAATTTTTACCAAAATATTTGGCTGTCACCGAAAATTATGAAAAAATAACTATTGGATAATTTTAATGTAATGATTTCAAAAAGAATATTTATTTTATCAGAATAATTCTATAAATATGTGGATTTACACCTAAAATAAAAATCCCCATTTATTGAAAAATATTGTTTTTTTACAATAAAATTTTTTCAACCCTTATAAAATAAAATTTAACTTCATCCAATTATATTATCATTTATATTTAATAAATATTATTTAATAAAAATGTTATTTTTTAAAAAAATTATTGAATTCATAAAAAATATTATCTTGATTGAATCTATATATTTCCCAAAAATACAATTTTTGTTTCATCATATCAAAATCTATTTTTTATAAAACATTTTATTTAATCATTATAAAGTAATAATAAAAGATAAATGTTATAATTAATTTATACAAAATATAAAATTCATAATGTTATAGTCAAGATACATATATAACAACCCTCCTCTTTATTACACACATAAACATGATTTATTACATAAACTCTTAACTTGATACAACATGGAAGATCGAGAGGTCTAGTGTCTTTGGGGATTAAGAACATTACATAAAAACTTCAAACATAAAACACACATATTTATTGAAAACATTATTTTCATGACCACTACATTCCCTGGTACTTAGCATTGAATGTGATAACCTGATGGCATGCATAAGAAAAGGGTGAGCTATAAAGCCAAGTAAGGGAGTAAACAAGGCATAACATGAAGAAAAAAATACATCTTAGGAAGTAGGAATATAAATGGAGAATAAAATGAACATGAACATAAAGGAAATATATAGCATGATTATCATAACATGTAAATTTGGTAACAACACTTAACATGGTATTAACATGTGCCAAGGATCATTGCCCATTAAGTATGAGTAAACCCTCATTGCACTTGAATTAGCATGAGTAATTCCTAATTAAACTTGAATTAGCATTAGTAAACCCTTATTTCACTTGAAGTATCATGATAATAATCTTTACACAATATATTGGAGCGCTATCAGGGTGAACCCTTCTTAAACATTTCATTTCATGCATAAGTGTGCCATATAGATCATACAACATGGATTCATTAAACATCATCATTTATTCCAAAATAAAAGAATGTGTAATTCATACATGATAATCTATAATCAATAATTAAATGTGCATAATGGTGAATTCCCTTGATAGATAAATGGGCATGGTTTTCACTACACAATGAATTTGGATTGAGAAAAACCGCGGTGCAATTTCTACAGCATAATGATGTGACATAAGAGTTTATAAAAATTGTGGATGAGAGAGAAAGGGGAGTTTCATCATATTTTCATGAAATGGATAGTAATGGGGTCATATAAATGCACTTACCAACAAATGTAATGGACTTTAGATTCATAATACCAAACAATTACTTGAATGTGATTGAGAAGAATGAAATTCCTTTTAGAATTTCGGAAAGGTAACAAGTGTACATGGGAGGAATTAATGAGAGAGAAATAGGTTTACCATAATTTCAAACATAGGTAGGGGAATATAAATGAGGTGTGAAATCATACCCCAACATTGTTAATTGAAAATAAAATGGCATAACAACTTAAAGAAAATTTGAAAAAAAATGAGAAAGGAAGAAATACCTTATGGAATTTCGACATGGTAACGGGTATACATAGAGGGAATAGATGAGTGGTAAAAGGGTATCTCATCATCATAACATAAAAAGGATATTATATGGGAGGTTATAAATCATACCCCAACATTTATAACTGAAAATAAAAGGTCATAACAATATTAAGAAACTTGTATAAAATGAGAAAGGAAGGAATCCCTTACTTGGAAGTGTGATCTGAAAGGATTGAGAGGGGATTGAGAGAGGCTTCTTGAGATATCGGGGAACATTGGGAGGATTATATATAGAGGAGGGAAGTGGTTGTTCTAGCTCCAAAATCTTTGAGTGAAGAGGAAGTGGGAGATTGGTTGGGTTTATATAGGAAAAGAGAAAAAATTCTTTATTATTTAGGTTTTGGTCACCACACATTAAACTAATACAAACCACAAAACAAACCACGGTTTTTGCCCATTGTTTTTTTCAACACATTAAACAATATTTTATAAGTCCAATAAGAAAACTTCCTAAAATAATAGGTTTGCTTATGTGGAGGTGAGTCACACTCAATGAAATCAATTTAAAAAGGTATAATGTTTTATAAATCTTGAAGGGTCCACTTAAGCATTGTAAAATAAATAAAAAAACTAAAATCACATTATTTTAATGGAAAACCATATATTGTCTTAACATAATGCCTATAGTATTTTATTACATCACTATTCGGTCATTACAATGTCATAAATCACATTATATATTTAGAAGATATTTAATTTTTACCCAAAAATTGACTGTCTTAGAAAATTATGAACAATTCAACATTGGATACTTTCAACATCCTGATTCCAAAAATAATATTCATATTATCTAAATAATTTTTTAAATATGTGAATTTTTACTTACAAAAAAACCCGACATTTATAAAAAATTCATGGGTTTTGACAAAAACAGGTTTCTAACCTTAACAAAAATTACAATTGTATTCCTTAAAATTATATGATAATTTATATTTAATAAAAATTAATTTTTTAATTATATTTTTTAAAATATTATTTAATTCAATAATCTATTAATTCATCAAAATAGATTTCATAATTGAATATTAACTAAAAATACTATTTGGGATTTAAAAACTATTTACAAAATAAAAATAAAAAAATGAATGTATATTATTTATTATATAAAAAAATAATTCACATAATTATAGTGATAAGGTATTGGTACATAACCCCCTATAACACCTGCATCAGACCGAAGGGTAAGGTGTGCGACGGTGATAAACTCTAAGGGTGGCTCGAATAACATCGCTCGGGTGGTAATCTCCATCAACTTCCACTTCTCCCGTAGGCAGTTCCACTAAAGCTTAACGTACTAAAGCTCGACTTAGGATTTTTTAAGGGAGAATCCCAAAGATGCCACCTCCTTTTCAAGCTTTGAAAAATGGGCTTCGTATGGGGCAAGTCTACTGGACGAGGCCATCGCTTCCTTTTTCTGAGTAAATTAGGTTTGTTAAAGCCCTATATTTATTCTAATCATGTGATCACTGTTAAAAAGCTATATTAGAAATAGTAACAATTCTTAAAAGTATTTTGAAATCCAAAATAATAAAGCTAAACAAGTTCATATGTTTTATATAACCATTTTACATAATAAGACATTAAATTAGATCAAGAGGAATTTTCATTAATGAAATTTTTGGTCATTACAATCTTCCCCCCATAAGAAATTTCACCCTCGAAATTTATTTTTCCCACAATAAAACAAAAGTGGGTAACTCTGTTTCATCACCTCCTCCAATTCCCACATTTCTTCGTTAAGCTTTTGGTTTCAGAACAACACCTTGATGATGGGCATTGTCTAGTTTCATAGAACTTTTTCTATACAATATAAGATCTTCATCAGATTCTCTTCATAGGAGAGGTAATTCTCCAATGGTACTACGTCTGGATTGAGTACATGTGATGGTTCAGGTATGTACTACCTCAAGAGTGATACATTGAATACATCATGTACTTGAGACAGGTTCAGTGGGAGTGCTAGTCGATAGGCCACAACTCCAATTTGATGAAGGATCTCAAAAGGAACAATGTTCCTTTGATTAAGCTTTTCATTCTTCCCAAATCCCATAACTGTAGTCCATGGTGATATGTGGAGGAATACCATGTCTCCAACATCAAACTCTAGGTCTCATTTATGATTATCAGCATAGCTCTTTTTTTGACTCTAAGCATCTTTAATGTGCTGTTGGATGGTCTTAACCATCTAAACAATTTCTTCTACCATCTTTGAACCTAATAGATTTCTCTCCCCAAATCCATCCCAACATTCTAGTGTTCTGCACCTCTTCCCATATAGGGCTTCATAAGGAGCCATTTGAATTATTTAGTGGAAGCTGTTGTTGTATGAGAACTCAATAATAGGGAGACGTTGATCCTGTCCTTCATAGAAGTCTATTGAGCATGATATCAACGTTTCCTCAAGTTTTTGGATAGTCCGCTCAGATTGGCCATCAATTTGAGGATGATAAGTCGTACTGATGTTCAGCTCAGTATCCAGAGTATGTTGAAGACTCTTCCAAAACATAGAGGTGACTCTTGGATATCGATCAGATACAATGGATAGTGGTACTACATGCTGCCTTACCACATCTTTGATGTATATCCATGCTAGTTGATAAAGATAAAAATCCTCCAGAATTGTAATAAAGTGTGCAGTCTTTTTAAGATGATCCACAAAAACCCAGACAACATTGTTTCCATTGGATGTATTCGGAAGTCCAGTGACAAATTCCATGGTGATGTTCTCCCATTTCCATGTAGGTATGAGTAATGGTTGCATCATCCCCTTAGCCTCCCGCCTCTCAGCCTTCACTTGCTGACATACCAGGCACTTTGATGTATACTCGGCAATCCCCTTCTTCATATAATCCCACCAATAATGCTCTTGAATTTCTCAATACATCATTGTGTTTCCGGGGTGAATGTAGAAATTTGAACTATGGTCATCATCCAAATGTTCCTTATTTAACTCCGAATTCGATGGAACACATATTCTTGACCCAAATATCACAATTCCTTCTTCATCGACATTGAAATATGAGGATTTCCATTTTCTAATAGTTCCCACCTTCTTCTGAATTCCCACATCATCCTTTTGATAATACTTTAACCTTTCCAAAGGTTAAATTTGAGAAACAATTTGTGAAAGTATTGATAATGTTCTCTTGTTTATGATTCCTATTTTTATATTCATCAAATCTAAGAAGATTGGATCCTTTTCAATTCTCATCAATGATAAAATCACTGGGTCCTTTCTACTTATAGCAACAGCCACCTTGTTCACTTTCCCAGGGTGGTAATGGATTGAGAAGTCATAGTATTTTATCAGCTCTAACCATCTTTATTGGCATAAGTTCAACTCTTTCTATGTGAATATATACTTGAGGCTTTTGTGGTCCGTGTATATCTCACACTTCTCCCCAAATAGGTAATGTCTCTAAATTTTTAAAGAGAAGATCAATTCTTCCACCTCCAGATCATGTGTGGGACTACCTTAAGGAATATGCAATGAATTTTCCCTTTTTTCATCTAATTTCATCAAAGGGTTCAAGAAGAACATTCCCCCAAACTTTAACATGTTATACAACACTTATAGAAGTTGTTTCCATAATTATTTAATATCATTTCTATTGGGGACTCAATTTTCTTAGAAAACATAAAAGATATACTAATAGGACATGAATTTAAATACATTACGACATACACTAATTTGAAGTAGTGGTTACATGTAATTCATTCATCATTATCCTTATTAGCATAGTACTTCCTTTGCTTCCTTGATCAAGGAGACTGTTGATGCTCATCATGCTTCTCAGCACTTGAAATAGAGCATCATCTTGGATAATTCATGACTTCCCCACATTTATGACACAGAACTGTGTTAAATGACTTATATGGAGATTGTTTTCCATCTATCACATTATCCATTATTTAATGTCAATTGGATACTTTGTTCCCTATCTTTCTTCACTAAAAGTATCTCCTAGCCCCTTTGTGACATTTCCCTTGGTGCCTCTTTCCAGATTTTTTGCATGAAGGAAATTGGGTATTCTCTTCCCTATCGCCTTTATTAGATGGACTTTAATGAGATTTCATCTTAATATTCCTTGATGTGCTTGGGAATTCAAAAAAGTACCAATTGTTAATTGTGATTTTTGATACATGGTTTGACATAATCATGAGATGTCCTAATTGAGCTCCCATTTGATTGGGAATCTCATTGGTACATTCATCATGTTTCCCTTCATATTAGTTGTTACATATATTCATTATATTACCGGAAATTGGATGGGATAAAAGGAATGTTATGGGTAACACATAAAGGGTAATACAAGGACAAACAAATTACTTGTAAATAACTTTTATTTCCTTAACTTATGAATTTATAGACTTTAATCTATGTTATCCATGATCTACTTCCCAACATATATTATTAGGGGAATTTTTTATTCCTTAACAATGGTTCATACTATGTTTGTGAATTTACCAAAGAATATCCCCTAGGAATTTCATATCCTAGAGTGCAGCAAGGCCCGTTGTCGTGTACCAAGACAACTCAGGTAAATCCTGAAACTCCTTGTCAGATTTTTCGCTTCTAGGTACATCTGTGCCAGATCTGCCACTACCTACTCGTATCCAGATAAGGAAGTACTTTCTTGATAAACCACTTACTCAATACAAGCCAAAATGTAGGGATTTTTTCATTATAATTAGTCTTATCCCTAAGTCTTTCACTAGGGTTTTATAATCCTAATACCCAAAATAACTAAACCTATCCTCTAATACCCACTATAACAACCCTGCTCTTTATTATAAACTTAAACATGATTTATTACAAAAACTCTTCACCTGATAAAACATGAAAGATAAAGAGGTCTAGTGTCTTTGGGGATTAAGAAAATTACCTAACAACTTCAAACATAAAACACACATCTTTATTGAAAACTTCCTTTACATGACCACTACATTCCCTCGTACTTAGCATTGCATGGGATAATATGAGGACATGCATAAGAAAAGGGTGAGCTATAAAGACCATAAAGGGAGTAAAAAATGCATAAAATGAAGAATAAAATACATGTTAGGAAGTATAAATACCAATGTAGAATAAAATAAACATGAACATAAATCCAATATATATCATGGTTATCATAACATGGAAATGTGGAAACAACACTTAACATGGTATTAGCTTGAGCCAATGCTCATTGCACATGGAGCATGAGTAAACCCTCATTTCACATGAATTATCATAAGAAATTCCTCAGTTAACATGAATTAGAATGAGTAAATCCTCATTTCACTTTATGTAACATGATACTAATCTTTACCCAATGCATTGGAGCACTATAAGGGCACACCCTTCTTAAACATTTCATTTCATACATAAGTGTTCCACATAGACCATACAACATGGATTCATTAAACATAATCATTTATTCAAAGATAAAAGAATGTATAATTCATACATGAAACTCTATAATCAACAAGTAAATGTTCATAAAGGTTAATACCCTCGATAGATAAATGGGCATGGTATTCACTACACAATGACTTTGGATTGAGAAAAATCGCGGTGCAATTTCGGCAGCATAACAACATGACATAAGAATTCATAAAAATGGTTGATGAAATATAAAGGGGAGTCTCATCATATTTACATTAAATGGACAGTAATGGGGTCATATAGATACATGTAACAAAAAATTTAATGGAATTTAGATTCATAATACCAAACAATTTCTTGAATGTGACTGAGAAGAGAGAAATTCCTTACAGAATTTTGACATGGTAACAAGTGTACATGGGAGGAATTAATGAGAGATAAAGAGGTCTATAATAATTTCAAACATAGGTAGGGGAATATAAGGGTGGTGAAATATCATACTCCAACATTTTTAATTGAAAATAAAAGGGCATAACAACTGAAATAAAATTGGACAAAAATGAGAAAAGAAGGAATCCCTTACAGAATTTCTCCATGGTAACAGGTATACATGGAGGGAATTGATGAGAGGGAAATGGGTATATAATCATTAAAAAATAAAGAGTAAAATATAGGGGAGGTGTGAAATCATCACCCAAAATTTATAATTGAAAATAAAATTGCATAACAATATTACTAAACTTGGATAAAATGAGAAAGGAATGAATCCCTTACTTGGAAGTTTCAACCAAAAGGCTTGGGAGGGGCTTGAGAGAGGCTTCTTGAGAGCTTGGGGGGACTTGGGAGGATTATAGAGAGAGGATGGGTGGTTTTTTTAGAGATCTAAATTCTTTTAGTGAAGAGGAAGTGGGATTTTGGGTGGGTTTATATAGGAAAGGAGAGAGAATTCTTTATTATTTAGGTTTGAGTCACCACACATTAAACTAATCCAAACCACAAAACAACCCATGATTTTTGCCCATGGGTTTTGACAAAGGGGAGTGGAAAAAAATATTTTATAATTCCAATGTCTTAACTTATTAAAATAACAGGGTTATTTATGTTGGGGTGAGTCACACTCTCAAAAAAGCAATTTTAAATGGTAAAATGTTTTATAATTCTTGAAGGGTCCACTAAAGCATTGTAAAATAAATAAAAAAACTAAAATAACATTTTTTTAATGTTAAAACATATATTTAACGAAAAAAATGTTTATAATATTTTATTACATCACTATTGGGTCATTATGATGTCATAAAACACATTATATATTTAGACGGTATTTAATTTTTACCCAAAAATTCGGCTGTCTCAGAAAATTATGAAAAATTCACCATTAGATAATTTCAACACCCTGATTCCAAAAATAATATTCATATTATCTAAATAATTCTCTAAATATTTGAATTTTTACTTTTAAAAGAAAAACTGACATTTTTTCGGAAATTCACGGGGTTTGGCAAAAAATGCTTTCAAACCTTAATAAACATTACAATTGTATTCCAAAAAAATATACGATAATTTATATTTAATAAAAATTAATTTAGTAATAATATTTTATTAAAATATTATTTAATTCAAAAATCCATTAATTCATCAAAATATATTTCATTATTGAATATTAACTAAAAATACTATTTTTACTTTAAAAACTATTTAAAACGTAACTATAATAAAATTAATATATATTATTTATTATATACAAAAATAATGCACATAATAATAGTGCTAAGGTATTGTTACATAACCCCTTATAACACCCACATAGGACTGAAGGTAAGGTGTGTGATGGCGACATACTCTTGGGGTGGCTCAGATAACATTGCTCAAGTGGTAATCTCTATCAACTTCCACTTCTCCCGTAGGCGGTTCCACTGAAGCTTAACATACTCAAGCTTGGCTTGGGCTTGGTCAAGGGAAAGTACCAAAGATTCCACCTCCTTTCTGAGATCCAAAAAATGGGCTTCATACAGGGAATGTCTATTGGATGAGGCCATCTCTTCCTTTGTCTGAGTAAATCGGATTTGTTAAAGCCCTATATTTATACTAATCATGTGATCATTGTTCAACAATTAAAATAGAAACGGTAACAATTTTTAATGGTATTTTAAGATCCAAAATCAAAAAACTAAATAAGAGAATATGTTTTATATAACCATTTTAAATAATAATACATTAAATTAGATCAATAGGAATTTTCATTAATGAAATTTTAGGTCGTTACAACATATCCCTTTATTACACTAGTTAAAGCCCTCTAGGTAAGGTGTTTAATGGTGAGATTTTTTTTGGGTGGTCAAGAGAACATGGTTTGGGACATGATATTGATGAGATTGAAATTCTACCATAAATGGTTTTTCTTGTTCTTTAGTTATTGAATCTAATCTTAGTCTTGGTCAAGGGAAAAGACTATTGATGCAATATCCCGCAGAAGTTCTGATAAATGGGCTTCATAGGGCACGATCCTACTAGTTGAGTTCATCACTTCCTTCGCCAGTCTCAATTGGAATTATCATAAACCAATATATATAATAATAATATTATCACTATATATCGGCTATACTATCAAAATTTATTATGCTTAAAGGTCTTTTAAATATGATAGGATATAACATATAATGGTCAAAAATAACCAAAGTAGTGCATGTATTTTCTAAAACTACATTACTTATTAATTAATTTATTCCTTAAAAAGGGAATTACATTTATAATTTTTTAGGTTATTACACTCCCCATCACCCAAATCACTCTTTTTAAAACCTCCTTTGCATCATGACATAATAGCATACAGTGGAGGATGTAGAGTCCCATACAAATGATGTGTGATTCAATTTAGCTATGGATACATATGTAGGTGGGATAATTTTGTCTACCACTTTAGTGATCTTCCTAAAATATATCTAATGAATATCACGACATTTTAGAGGTATAAACAGTGTAAAGTACTCAATTTTTTGTATTTATTCATTTCTTGTTTCAAAGTGGTTTCATATTTTTTTCATTGGTGATCTTAGGTAGTAGATTTAATAACTTATATAATTTATAATAAGTGTTATCTCATCTACTACTTGAAAGTTTTTTTCCTATGAAAAATTCTATTTTAGAATGAATTAAATGGGATTTTTTGATATTTAATGATTTTAGTAGGTTTACCTGGACTTATTTTAAGTCTTATAAAAGTGAATCTTTAACTAAATTTATATCTTTTTGCGAATTTGTTCAAAATCAAAAGGGTTTTTTAATAGTCACTATTAGAAGTTATAGAGGTAGTGAATTTTTATATATGGATTTTTAGATTTTTTTAATATAATGCGTATTTACATTATTTTCTATCCCTAGAACACCACAATAAAAATGAATTTTAGAAAAAAATAGAATTATTTTAAAAATAGAAAGAATGATACTGAATTAATATGACTTATCTAATTATTTTTGGGTAGGATTGGTTAATAAGACAACTTATATTTTAAATAGAGTTTTTATAAGACCTTTACCAAAGAAAAACTATTATGATTTTTAAATGAAAAGAAACCTAAATATGGTTATTTTAGAGTTTTTGAGTGTGAAGTTTTTTATTTTAAAAACCAATAATAATTTAGACAAATTTGAAACTAAAAGTGATGGAAGTATTTTTATAGGATATTTTAATAATACTAAATCATATATAGTACATTATAAAATAACAATGATTTTGGAAGACATTTTTAATGTTAAATTTGATGAATTTGTCTTTAAATCAAAAAGTTAAGATTTAGATAAACTTAAATAAGAATTTAGAGAGTTTAATTTTAGTGAAAATAAACCTAAAAATAATAATCTATCAACCGAGGGGGAGGATAATTCTTCTCAATATTATTTTGGTGTTTGGAAGACCATAAATATCACCCGTTATACAAATAAAATTGAAAATGTTTATTATGGAATTAAAACTATAAAATCCATTTTTAAAAATTATAGTAATTCTGCTTTTATTTCTAATTTTTCACCTAATAATTTTGACGATTCTTTAAAAGATTCTAATTTGATAATTTTCATGAAAGACCAACTTAATCAATATGAGATAAATAACATTTTTTATCTTATTTAACCCCTAAAAGATAAATATATTATATAAAATAAATTGTTTTTAGGTATAAATACTTTAAGTTTATTATATTTAACCAATTCCAATATTGATAAAATGTTTAGTGTTTTTATTCATACAAGGGTTTAAAATTATAATAATGGAAGTTATTTAAAGGTTATTAAAAGGAAAATTAGATATATAAAAGGAACTATTAATTCTAGTTTATTTTATTCGAGTCAATTCTATTTTAATTTAATCTCTTATTATGATTCTATTTTTTTATATAGGATTGATAACTGAATAACTTATGATATGTTTCATTTTCTTAGTAAATTTTTGATTTCATGGTTATTTAAGATAAAATTATCAGTTGATTTATCCATAGTTGATGCTTAGTATATTACTGTTGTAAGTTATTGTGCTCAAAGTATTTGGATTAAATAAACACTATCTATTTTTAATGTTTATTTATATAAAATTAATATTTATTGTGATAATACTTCTACTATATCAATTTAAAATAATCCTTTATAAAATTAAAGAAAAAAACATATTTATGTTAGATTTTATTTTATTAGAGATCATGTTAATAAAAGAGATTGATTTATAATTTTTATCAATTGATAATCAACTTTTCGATATATTTACTAAACCATTGGATGAAATGAAAATTAAAAAGATAAAATTAGAAATTGGAATGATGGTGATTTATTTTTAAAAATTGTATTTTAATTTTTTTTTTATTTTATATTTATAATAGATATGTTATATATATATTGGTTTGAATCTATTTTTCATGAATATATTTTATTTATTCAAGTGTTTTGATTTATTTTATACTAAATTTATAAGGCATTATTACTGTTATACTTTCATTTATGTGGATTGTTTGTTTTAATTATTACTTTTTTTATTTTCTATCACTGATATATATGTTTTTAAGTAATTTTTATTCAAGTAATAGATTGTATAATATGAAAATTATTACTATTTTCTTCACAGTTTTTAGTATTTTTGTATGAATTTATTTAGGAGAGCTTAAATGATTTTAAGTTTTATAATATCTTAGTTCAACTATTTCTATAAACTTTTTTACATTCTAAAATTAAGGGAGATAATTTTTTTATAAGAGTATGAATATTTTTCAACTTTTTGAAAAAATTAAAAAAGGGGTAGTATTTTTATAATGTTCTATTTGGTTTTTTAATTTTCAAAAATGTGAAAGATTATAAGTGTTAAGTTTGATTGATGGGGAAATTATTAGTATTGATTTTTTTATTTATCTATTTTTTAATATTATAAACCTCATATTTTAATAAATTAGATAATCATAATTTGGATAATTATAATTTCTCAAAACATTAGTTAATTATTGATTAAATCATCTTTTTTATGATCAATTAATATATTTTTTTATTTTTATAAAGATTTATATAGTCACTATATTTTTTATAGTTTCTAGAATTTTAGTGTTTTTTAATTATAAATTCATAAATAGTTGGACTAAAGAATTATAATTTTATTAAAGTCTTACATGAGGCCTAAATTCATACAAAATATCTAAACACTTAAACGAATAATGGATGTCTTATGAATTACTATTTAAAGTCTAATGAAATGATATTTTAAATTCATATGAAATGTTTCATGAAGACTTACTTGATAATAATTCTTATGCATTTCAGATCCTGATGTAGCAATGGAAAATGATGAATACAAATATTAAAGTCATGTTTACACAAACTAAAACAATGTTCACACATTGTGTAGTTCATGTTTAAATAGAACTCAAATTTATACTTGAATTAATTTTGTTTATGTGAAAACACCCATACATGGTTTCATTCTTACATGAAAATTTTAAGATATATGTTATTATTTTTATTTTTTCACACTATTTTTGTTTTTCTCCACAAGAATGGTGTAAGTTTTAGGAAACTATTTCGATGATGTTATGAGAGGTTCACATTTTGGAAACCCATATGGAGAAGATCATGGATCTCTATGAATATGACCATTGGGTATTTTTTTTATAATTTTTTTTCTAAAGGAACCCAATTGTAGAACACAAGATATATGAATTATGAAAGTGAAAAAAATTTATTCTACTACTATGATTACTATTATAATACTAGTGAATCACTATTAAGGAACTATAATGTGTAAATGCATTATTAAAGTGGTCAAGCTATATCAAATTGTATTATAATTCAGTTATTTATTGGTTTTCAACGTTGTATTCTTTATTAATTTATATTTTTTCCTTTAAGTTTAATTTTATGATTTTTTATTTCCAAAGAAGGAAGGATTGTTCTTGGTTGTACCTATACTAAAAATTAGGTTAATCAAGCTTGTGAATATCATTATAGTCTAGTATATTCTTGGTTGTTACTTGATCTATAGAAAGGAAGGATTGTTTTCTAGGTTATTCCACCAAGTGATAAAAATGAAAAGTATTATAAAGGGTTATCACATCATTTTGAAAGTGTGGTTCTAAGTGAGTTCCATTTTCTTGAGGAGAAGAGAGGTGTGAATTGTGAATGTATAACTGTGTTGATCCAAACTATTATAAAAATAATTTTTTCATTATTTTTTTTCACATGAACTTATAGTTTACTACACTTAGACTTTAACTATTATTACCTGAAATTGTATTTTCATGATGTGTTTAATCTATTTAAATTTCAAAGAAGGTATGTTCACCCCCTCTATAGTTATTCAGTTTCACAATTATGCCAACACATTTACGGTCTTCCCAGCCTCATAATAGGACAGTGAGATATCTCTAAACTCCCCCCATTCATATATTTGGTGCATAATAACCTTACATGCATGGTGTATGGTATGCATGCATGATGCAGCAATAGAAACCTTATCCCTGAGGGAAGAAGAACTGAACGACATTGCTCTGCCCCTACTCCCTATCATGCACTTTAAAATTTTAAAAGTGTCATGTATCACCAATCATACTTGAAGGTTTTATTCATTAACCTTATACTTCATATATATGGGTGTGACATACCAACATAAAAAATCTTCCATGGAGATTCCTCACTCTATGACCACTTGATCCCCTCTACCGGTGCTTCCCCACACTATCCTCTTAATCCTATATCCAAGAGCTAACCTGAACTAGGTGCCTACTTACTCACCTATGCCACCTCATGCTAATTTTACTACTAGGATTTAATAGTGCCTCAAAGTGGATTAGATTCATATTTTTCCTTATAAGGGGTTGTTCATATTTTTTAGATCCTATTACATGTTTTCCTTTATAAAAAATAATGCTTCATACAAAAGATTTATTAATTTATTCATCTATTAATTTTTAATCCAAATTAATAATAAAAGAAATTCCTTATATAAACATATTAAACTAATGAAAATTAGGTCAAACACATAATTAGATAAATAAAATCAATGAATTTAAGTTATTAAAATGTATGAAATAAATTGGGCTATCAAGTGGTATCAAAGCCAAGGTTTCACCTATGATTGGATCTATTTTATTTCTTTGTCATTATATATCTTATAAATTAAGTACATATTACCAATAATTGACAATTAAATTTCCATATTTTCAACATTAACATGGAGGTTTTAGACAAAACCTTGAAGAAGAGGAAGTAAAGAGAAGCTAAAAATACATGGAATCCCATATCTGTAAAAAAATACAAAGAATGGAAGTCCTTATCAGTACATAAGGACAAAAAAGATTCCTAAATATTTAAAGGTAATAATACTAGTTATTTACATATTAAAACTATTTATGATCATCCTATTAAAGAATAAAATCCATATTATGAAAAGTTTGTGCCTATTGATACACTTACTGACTTTTACTAAATATCCGTTGTGATGTTTAAATAAAAATGGTTTGTATTTGCTGAAAATTTTATTTTTTTTAATATGATTTCATCGAACATGTGAGAAATAACTTGTTAGAAGTTCATATATATTTTTTATGATGTTTCTAGAGGATATTAAGAAGTTTTCTTAACTTTTTAAGAAACTTACTTATCAAGTTAGATGATGATAATCTACACTACAAGTTACTAACATCGTGAAGTAGAACATGATCCAACCTATTTTCAAATAAAGGGAGAAATGAAATCTATAACTGAATGAAATAGGGAATAAACTAATATAAACATATTTACAAGCATAGATTTTTGGACATGGTTTACTTGAAATTGGGTGATCAGATAAAGAAGTTGTTAAATTGGAGAGTAGTACAACTTTTTTACTGAACACACTTCACCAGATCCGAGTGATGATGGGAATATTTCAAGGATCCAAGAGGAAATCAATAAGTTAATGGAATATCAGTGCATTCAAGGAAAATGGGATGATATTGAGGATGAGTCCCCAAAAAAATCATCTTATAGTCAGGTATTGTCCAAAAAGAAAAATGTTGTTGTGGATGATGGAGGTTTTCAACATGTTCCTCCAAGGAAAGTGGGACGTTGAAAAGATTATTACTACCTGAAGCAGACTATGGTTACCAGGTCCCATAGTCCTGTTGATTTTGATTCTGATTGGTATGGTGATGATGAATAGTATCAATATGAGTATGACTTTTGAACTGGCATGAGGGCATTAATGCTTGTATTACCCCAACCTTCTACTTTATGTATTTTATTTTTCTTAATAAAAGGGCTCTTCCCTAACCTTTCTAGTAAAACACTTCACCCGAAAAAGATCATATAACACAAAAATTTGGATAGATGAAAATGAATAGAGATATAATGGTATATAAATTCCGTAGGTATAAATATAAAAACACATTTTTGGAAATATATTTTCATAATCCACTAGATAGAAATTAGAAGATTGTATTTCTGAAAAAAGAGTTACAAGAAAACTATATGTTGTGTTTTGTATGAGTATACAAAAAAGGATAAAATGTTTAACTATAAAAAATGAAATATAAACAGGGATAAGTATAAAAATGATATGTCAAAATTTGATATTTTGTCTATGAAAACACAAAAGGGGGTAAATCCGAGTATGGAATCGAGCATAGAAATTTCATGTAATAGAATTCTTTAGATGTTATAATAATGTTGAAAACCATATTTAATAACTCATGTTTAGAAAATAATAGATGATGAAGTTTTATAGATTGATAGTTTTTATGAAGTTCAAATGGAAATTTTTTTATAGGTTGTACGAAGTTTAATTTTGAGAATTTATAAAGTGCATTGTTGATGGAAGGTCAATGGATTAAGTCCATCGAACGAATGAGCATAAAATGAACATTATTGATGTCATTATATAGATGATTCATAGAAGTTGTTCTAGAATTTATTTTATAAATCAAATAAATATATAAATATTTAGTTGATGAAATATGAATTGAAAAAGTTAATTAGGTGAAGAAGATCAGATAGAAGGGAGCCAAAAGGAGCATCAGATGGAAAGTTCTTGTTAATTCATCAGACAAATCGTACTGGATGGAGTTCTAAGAAACATTAAAAAACCTTATAAATCCATTTTTTAATATTATAATGATGATATATTTTTAAAATATTTTTTATATATACATTTTATGTATTTTTTAATGAGTTCCTTAACATCTGAGGTAAAGAAATTTCAAGGATGTTTGGAATTGAGGGAGTTTTCATGAAGGTTTATGATTATTATAGAATAACCCGGAATTGTTGAGAAGATCTCAATTAGTTTCAGTTAAGTGTAAAACTAGAATTAATTCACATATTTTCTACTTCAGGAGAACCTATATAAAGTGGGAAGAAAAGTACAACTGTACAAAACTATTCATAAGGACAAAAAGGTGAACTGCTAAAGAATTTGTGTTAGAGTGAGTTTCTAACCAAGATTACTTTTTAGTTGAACAAGATACACTAGAAAGAGTTTCTTGTTGGAATCATTGGACATATATTTTGATTAGTACAAGATGATATATATTTCTATCTGATGTAAAAAACATTGCTACTCGTGCTGGCCAGAGAGTAACATATAGAGTTTCTAAGAAGATTTTGAGGCATAGTAGTTTTGTTCAATGGATAGAAATTAGGTCAGAAAACATGTAAAATTTTATCAAGTCACACCCATCATAGAATATTGGATGATGATAGGTACACCATATGGAAACTTATTAGATAGAAATATGGATGGAGATTTTTTGATGAACTTTCTGGGTGAAATTTAACAAATATTCATTCATTTATGATGGATTATTTTTGTAAGAAAAACTTATGTAAACTGACGGGAGTCAATATAATCATTCCTATCGAGATATAAAAAAATTATAATAAAATTTCACTCAAGTTTTAATCCCTTTTTACTAATAGTGAATTTTTATAGACTGATGGGGGTCTCCACGGGGAGGAAATATGTATTCACATTAAGTATGAACCTTTTAAATCTTACATATTAATTTATCATCATTGAATTATTTTGAGATTTTGATAAAATATTGACAAAGATAATAACTCTAAAAACTTTCAATGGTTAATTTACAAGAGTTTAATTTGAAAAAAGATCACCACTGATTCAACTCCCCTTTCTTAGTGGTTCCAACAATCATAAGGAACTTCAATTGATATCAGAGCAAAGGTTCCCCAATTTGATCCTTGTCAAAAAAAATCTCAATTTAGTCAACAATAGAGGTATTCATACTTTTGATGGAAATAATCATCATGGTTTTAAAAAAATAATGATACCATTTATTTTATATTTTATCCTGGATGTCATTAATGAAATAATAGTTGAGTTTCCACCCATTGAGAAAAATTATCCTATAAATGTTTGTTGGAAAAATAAATATTGAGCTAAATAGGACACATAAAAATGATATCCTAAATTTTTATCAAAAATTATATTCATTAAGTAGATGGGTCTCATAATGGATAAAGAAACTAGGGAAAAACTTAAAATTATTTTCAGGGGAAACACCAAAGTGAAGGAGAAAAAGGTATAAATATAGTACAACAAGTTTTAATATATCAAAATGATGATAAATAAAATGTTGATGAATACTTAACTAAAGTTAATGAAGTTTTTTCCCCAGCAGAGGTTTCAAATATGTCTGATAAGATTAATATATTGTTAATAAACTCATAAGAAACCTTTCTGACGAGTTTGATTCTAAAATCCATTTTTAGAAGATAAAGAAAATTTATCTCTAGGTGAATTACATAACTTTATTTTTGTAAATGAGATGAGGAAGTCTCAAGAATTCAAAAATAATATTAAGGATGAAATGGATTTTAAATATATGAGAATGTTAAAAATTAAATATGCTAATATTTCCAATCCTAGTGATTCAAAAAATATTGAAGATGAAGAAATGAATGAAAAATTTATGTCTCTTATCTTAGAACATTTATGAATAGGTAGAGGAAAATATGAAGGAAAAATCCCACTTAAATGATTTTATTATGATGGAATTGATCATTTTTCTTTGAACTATCCTAAGAAGAAAGTTATAGAATATATAGTTGATTCTGAAGAAAACCCTCAGTGGAAGAAGTAGATCCATACCACCAAAGAAGATGATAAATCCTCCTACATTGAAAATATTCCACCTGGAAGAACAAAATAAGTATATTGAGTAATAAAGATAAATATGGCTCTTCAAAAAACAATTATTTAAAATATAAAAATCTATATAATTTCATAACATTCTTTTAAAATGTTGATAATATGAATTTTACATAAATAATGAAGAATAATTAGGTGAAGAGACTTAAAAAGAATATCATTTAATATTAAAACTCATTTCTTATCTTTATAAAAACAAAAAATTTAAGAAAGAGATCATAAATTTGAAGAAATAAAGGGGAGAGAATAGTGAAGTAAGGAAATATGACCTTAATTAGGAAGATGAGAATATCTAGGAGATCATAAACCTCAAATGTAATGTTACTGGAAAAGGAAAGATGGGGGAAAATTTTATTAAGAAACATTCTTCTATAGAAGATGAGGTTTGTAAAACCCAATTGAGATTTTTAAGATTATTTTTTTCTTAAAGAAGATAAGTGAAAATCTGGAATCATAGATTAATGTTGAATCATCTAAATCAATTGAGAAAATGCATTCCAAGAATCATGTGAAATTTATATCCAAACACATAAAAGTTCATTTGATTATACAAACTATGTTGGTGTTGGAAAATATGTTGAAAAATATTGGGTTGATAAAGATTATGTGAAGTCCATGATATCAACAAAATTTGAGAATAACCTTCATCAAATAATTTCCCTATATAAGAAGGAAGAAAAAAATAGAAAGATGGTAAAAACATTGCAAAACATTATATAGGTAAAATACTCTATCTACAAAAGATTAAGATTAGATGTTTTTTGGGTGATATTATTTTTATGGGAACATAGTGTTTAGAAAGTGTTATTTTCAACAATACTTCATTTTATTATTATTAGGGGGAGATTTTTTAGAACAATACTCTATATTTATATGATTATTTTGATGCTCACAAATACACTTGTTTGTTATTATAATAATTTTACCTTGAGTATATTTTAGGAAATTAATATTTCTTTATATTCTTATTTTTTGACTGATATTAAAGCGTTTAAACCACATTGAATATTTGAAAAAGTATTTGGAAATCATTTGAGTGTGTTCTAGAAACACTATTCATACCCTACGTTCAAGAGTGTAAGTGTAAGGAAAAAATCCATCATTTACTTTATGAGAGTTCAAAAAAAAATTAATATGGTTAAGAAACCATATGTTATTGGAAAAGTATGGAAGAGTAACCCTATGCTTGGAAGAAACATTACTTTTGTAATATTAGAAAATTATAGAAGAAAAACACTACGTAATCATGGAACGTTACATTTGTTTCGGAAAAGTATGGTTCATCAATTTTACTTTTATAATGAACCTTATGTAGTATGGATAATGTATCTTACATTTTTCTAAAGAGGAATGTATGGATAATATACCATACATTTGAAAGCAGAAGAGAAAAGTATAGATGATCAACCTTACATTTGAGATCAACCTTACATTTTCAACCTTACCTTTGAGATCAACCATACATTTGAGATCAACCTAACATTGTCAACCTTACATTTTGAGAAAATAATTCTATGCATCTCAACCCAACATTTGGCGTCAGGAATTTAAATTTTGACTTTATTAAGCAATGATCTTTATGTGGATTATCAGCCTGATTTCAAGCTAGATTCAAAGCCCTATATTAAAGCATGTATTTGTCTGATTCAAAGTCATTTATTTATGATTCAAAGGATCAATTTAAGAGGAGGATTTTGTGTGGATTATTAAGGGATGTTACGATTGCTCTGTTATTCGAACATTTGAATATAGTGATTCTTAAAGAGAATTTTGTGGATTCAAATTTGAAAGGAAAATGCTCTTTTTTATTCTTTATATATCTGTATTTTTTTTAAAGAGAAAAAAAGTAAGATGGTTCATTTTGAAAAATATTAGAAGTATAAGCTGTCAAGTTTTTCAACATCAGTTTTTACAGAGGTATTCAAGATATACATATCTACTATTACAAAGTACGATAAAAATCTATTTTCTAAAGAAGAATAAATACATTGAAGATTCACTGTTTCTACATCGAAGATCTATCGTGAATCCATTTTTATTGGAGTTGCTGAATTTATTTCTATATCTATTGAAACAGGATCGATTCAGAATTTCTCTTTCGTGAAGAACATCTTTTATGAAGATGATAATCCATCTACTATCAGTTTTGTACTGTTGCAACTATAAAGAACATATTGAAAGTATTTTTAAACAAATTCTCTTTTCATTTTGAGTAACCAGATTCTCATACTAAGGTATTTATTTGGTTCTGTGTATGAAACATAAGGCTATGTTATAGCCTTAACTTGTAAGTGTGTCAACTGCCTACACTCAGTTATGGAGGGTTTGTTGATAAGAGGACCAAACCGTGAAAATCACCAAGCTCATGGAGTAGAGCATTGGTGGAGTGTACTAGGGGCCTTCTATTCCCTGAACCACTATAAATATTTGCATCCTGATTATTGTTTATTTCCATTGTATAAAAATTCTGATAAAGTAAAAGGACAGATTTGAAAATCATCATGATTCTCAACCAAAATTGTAAAAAGCACAATTCCCCCCCCCTCTTGTGCGTATTTGGTATAACCCGATCCAACAATTGGTATTATAAGGTGGAGATTTTGTCAAATCTATAACAAGATGAAAGTTTTATAGGATTATACTCATAGGTCTCAATGGCTGATACAGGAGAGGGAATGCTAATGGTTCGAGATCTATATTTCAATAGTGAAAAATATGGTTGTTGGAAGTCGAGTATGATCATTTATCTAAAAAACATTGGATATAGAGTCTACTAATTTTTTTTACTCCTTATGAAATTCCTGAGAAACCTAAAACATGAAATGCAGCTACTAAAGCAGATTATGAAATAAATTCAAAAGCTATGAGTGCTATCATCTATGTTCTAGGACCAGAAGAATTCAACAAAGTATCTCAGTGTCTGACTGCTTATGAAATGTGGAAGACGATTACAGTTGCTTATGAAGGAACCGACAATGTCAGAAAATTAAGGTATGCCACAACTAAATTGAAATTCGACACATTCCTAATGTTTGAAGGAGAAATCATCACCTAGATGAATGGAAGGCTAACGGAAATTGGTAACAATATCACTTCCTTGGGTGAGCCTATCAAACGAGCGGATCAAGACCTGAAAATACTTCCAACCCAATGGAATGGGATATCAGTGGCCATTAGACAATCATCACCATTCAAAGATCTATCTATGAGATAATTAATTGGAACCCTGATGATGTATGAAGATAAGATGTAAGATGAAGAAAATGAGCATAAAGTCTTGATCAAAAGAGAAACTATTTCTTTGAAAGTAACATCCCAAAAAAAGAATAAAAAGAAGAAGAATGAAATCAAAGTGAAATCAGAGAGTTCTAATTCATCCAATTCAGATATGGAAGTAGCTCATCTATCCAGAAATTTTAGAAGGTTCTATAGGAAGAAGAAGGGATTCATAAAATCCTTCAAGAAAGATGAAAAATAACCAAAGGAAGTCAAATGCTATGAATGAAACAATGGGTCACATAAGACCTGACTATCCTCAATTAAAAAGAGAAAATAAAAAGAAATTTTTCAAAAATAATGATTATGAGTAGAATGATAAAAAAGCAATCAATGCTACTTGGAGTGTTTCTAAAGACTCCAGCAGGTCATTAAAATATGACTCAAAAAAGGAAGAATCAAATCTAAAAGCAATTATGTACTTTATGGCAGAAGTAGATGAGGTACAATACTATTACTCATCTGATTTGGATTCTAGTTCTAGTTGCTCAAATGATAAACTTGCATCCTACTACAATATTCTAGAAAGGAAATCAGATTTTTTTTAAGAAACAAAAATCTCTAAAGAATATTCACACTGATGTTTTAGGGGAAAGATAAACTCTTCTAAAACAATATCAAGAGTTAATTGAAAAATATAACTCATCAAACACAAAATTTACAGATAATGAAAATAAAATAAAAACACTGCTAACATAAGTAAAGACCTACAAAAATTCAGCACTTGTTTTTACAGAAGGAGAAAATTCACTAAATTAAATTCTTGGAAGGAATGCGATTAAAAATGAATGATATGGAATATGCAGTAAAGGTGAGAAACCCAAATTGTATAAGAAATATTTTATTCCAAGTAAATAATATATACTTTGCAATTACTTTGGAACAAAAGGGAACATATCTAAAAATTGTTATTTAAGGAAACCTCATATAAGTGGAATTAAGAAATCCTTTATTGTAAATAGTTTATATGATTCTATTGATTATAGAAAAACAAAGAAAATCTGTTTACCTAGATCTTTGGTAGCTAACACTGTTGGACCCACTAAGGTATGGGTACAAAAACAAACTTTTATTTGAATGCCTTTGCAGGAAGCAGGTCATAGAAGCCGAACTGAAATATGGTATATGGACAGTGGCTGTTCTAGGCATATGAGTGGAAACTCATCAAACTTTAGAACACTAACTCAAAAGGATGTTGGATTAGTAACATTTTGTGATAATTCCAAAGGAAAAATTATTATAATTGGAACTACTAGAGATCAATAAGTCATCTCAATCAATAATGTACTCTATGTACAAGGATTGTAACATAACCTGATAAGTATCTCTCAAATCTGTGGTGATGGTTATTTTGTTGATTTTTCTAACAATATTTGTTCTGTTTTTAAAGATAAATTACTAAAATTTAGAGCACCCAGAACTAATAATGTTTATACCCTTGACATAAATTCCTTGTGTAAACAAAAAGTAAACTACTTACCTGCTAAGATAAATGAATCTTGGATCTGGCATAGAAGACTTGGACATTACAATATATATGTTTTACATAAGTTATCTAAGAAACAACTAGTTTCTGATTTTCCTAGTCTCAAATTTGAAAGTGATAGATTCTATGATGCAAGTTAACTAGGAAAGCAACACAAATCATCCATCAAATCAGTTAACAAAATTGATACATCTAAACCTCTAGAACTTGTCCATATGGATTTTTTAGGCCTTCAAGAATAGAAATTTTTTCTGGTATATTATATGTATATGTATTAGTTGATGACTATTCTAGATTTACTTGTATTTTCTTTATAAAATATAAAAATGAATCTTTTTCATTCTTTGGAAGTTTTTGCGAAGCTGTTCAAAATTAAAAAGGTTTTAAAATAATTTCAAATAGAAGTGATCATGGTGGAGAATTTGAGAATTTCAAATTTAATTCCTTTTTCTCAAATATGGGTATTAAACACACCTTCTCTACACTAGGAACACCTCAACAAAATGGAACTACTGAAAGGAGAAATAGAACTATTCAGGAAATGTCTATTACTATACTAAATTAATATAGTCTTCCTACCTATTTTTGGGAAGAATCTATAAGAACAACCTGTTATATAATGAATAGAGTTTTAATTAGACCTATTTTTAAAAAAGAAACTCTATGAACTCTGGAATAATAGAAAACTGAAAGTAAATTACATTAAAGTTTTTGGATGAAAGGTTTTTATCATGAACACCAAGGACAACCATGGTAAATTAGATCCAAAATCTAATGAAGGAATTTTATTAGGATATTCTGTAACTTCCAAAGCTTATAGTATTTTTAATAAAAATTCAAGGATTATTGAACAATCAATTCATGTAAAATTTGATGAATCTAATCCCTTTGAGAAAAGGAAAGACCAAATTGATTAATTTGACTCTAATGATAACGTGATGACTAAAAACATGGAAGATGATTTTGAAAAAGATATAAATAAAATTCAGTCTAGTTCATAAGAATATGACACTGATGAATCTAAACAAATTTTACCTAGAAAGTCTAGAACCCTAAAGAATCACCCTTTAGAAACTACAATAGGAGACCTAGACATAGGAATAAAAACTAGAGGGAACATAGGAAATCTTGTTGAGTTTTCTTCCTTCCGATCCCAATTAGAACCTAAGTTAAAAGAATAATCCTTAGTTAATAAAAGTTGGATGATAGAAATGCAAGAAGAACTAAACCAGTTCAAGAGAAATAAAGTTTGGAATTTAGTTGAAAGACCACAGAACAATCTAGTTATAGGAACTAAGTGGGTCTTTAGAAATAAAAAAGATGATCAATGAATAAAAACAATAAATAAATCAATACTAGTTGATAAATGATATAATCATAAAGAAGGTGTAGATTATGATGAGATCTTTACACCAATAGCTATATTAGAAGCCATTGGGATCCTTTTAGCCTATCCATCTCATATGAAATTTAAATTATTTTAGATGGATGTTAATTATGCCATTGTAAATGGTTATTTACAGGAGGAAGTTTATGTTGATCAACCTCATAGTTTTGATAATTCTCAGAAACTAGATTCTGTTTTTAAACAAACTAAAGCTATTTATGGCCTTAAACAAGAACCTAGAGTTTTGTATGAAAGATTAAGTTCTTTTCTTCGGAAAACTGATTTTACTGTTGGAATGGTAGATCCAACATTTTTTAAGAAAACTGTAAAATATAATATTTTATTTTTTCAAATTTATATTGATGATATAATTTTTGAATCAAAAAACAAAACACTTTATCATGAGTTTTCAAATTTAATGCAAAAATAATTTGTAATGAGTATGATGGGAGAATTAAATTTCTTTCTAAGACTTCAAATTTATCAAAAATATGTTGGAAATGTTTTGAATCAAAGAAAATAAATTACTGATTTACTCAAGAAGTTTGTACTTGAAAACAAAAAGATATATACAACTCCTATGTTTACTAATATTAAACTTGATTTTGAATAAACTAGAAAATTAGTTGACAATAAGTTATATAGAGGTTTGATAGGAAGTTAATTATATATTATTTCTAGCAGGCCAGATATAATGTATTCAGTATGGCTTTGTTCTAGATTTCAATCAAATCCTAAAGAATCTCATCTAAGTGCTATTAAAATAATTTTTAGATATTTAAAAGGAATTTTATTTCAATCTCTTCTCTATAAAAAAACTTATGATTTTAATTTAATCTCATATTCATATGCTAACTTTGGAAGCTATAGATTAGATAGAAAAATCACCTCAGGAACCTGTCACTTTTTAGGATAATATTTAGTTTCATGGTCTAGTAAGAAACAACACTCAATTTCTTTTTCAACAACCAAGGAAAAATATGTCTCTACAGGAAGTTGTTGTGCACAAGTGTTGTGGATAAAATTCACACTTATAGACTTTGGAATAAATTTTAACAATACACCTATTTTATGTGATAATACAAGCACTATAAATATATCAAAAAATCCTAATAATCATTTTATGACTAAGCATATAGATATCATACGTCACTTTCTAAGAGATCATGTTCTTAAAAAAGATATATTCTTAGAATTTGTAAGTACTGAAATTTAATTAGATGATATTTTTACTAAAGAACATCCCACTGCAAGGTTTTATTTTATTTAGGGGGATCTAGGTTTATTTAATTTTCAATGATTTTTTTTCATGATTATATTAATTATTATTTTATTTTATTTTAATATTCACTATTTTAAATAATTTTATTATTTATTTTAGAATAATTTAAAATTTTCATTTTTATTGCTTTAATTTTTTTTCTCATGAATTTTATTTTATTTTAAATAATGTAATGCTTATTATATATGTAAATGATATGAGAATAAAGGCTATTAGATCCGTTTCAAATTCAAAACCTATTTTTTCTATCAAAACCCTTCAAAACTAAAAAATACTTACCGCTCTTGTTTACCAAAACCTGATCCTTCAAAACCCAAGATCATTGATCCTTCAAAAATCTGTGACAGAGATGGATGAGACAAAGAGAATCGAGGAAGGAGAAGCTAGTAATGCCAAGCGTCAATATTCGGTAAGAAGGAAGATCTTACAGGGAAAAGTAATTGATTTGGAATGGCTATACTAGACCAATCTAATTGTAACACCCCAAGCCTCCATGGTACGCTTCTCTTTGAATAATACAATAGCGTGTGTTGTACGGAACTTCGAGTTCTAACACACACCACAACCAATCGAACTAGCCATTATGAATAGTAATACCTACTTTTTGAAATTTTATAAATTTTAACTCTCAAAATGGACTTCATTTTTGGATTCATAATATCGAATTTATCCTAGGGTGAAATTTTGGTACTTTTCGGATAACTTTTATATTTTGATGAATAGTGAAAATTACTAAATTTTAATTAAAAAGAACTTTTTTTAATAAAAATAATTAATAGTGATAAATTATTAATTTGAGTGGGTTTAAAGTATATTTAGAATATATTTTTACCATTTAATACAATGTTGGTCATTGGACATAATTTCACAATTAAACCGGACATAAACTACTGTCAATCTTTTGATAGTTATTATATCTTAGAAACACACTTTTTGTTTTGATAGCGGGAATTAATTTTAAATTAATTTCTGCCACATCTGTGTTTTGAATTTGGAAAACTGAATTCCATATTTGGAATCAAGATTTCCAAATTGTGTAAATAGGTAACTTTTATTTTTAGACATTTTAAATAATTACTTCGGTAAATATTTTATTTACCATGGTTAAAGGGTAAATCCGGTAAATAAGGGTAACAAAATAATATTATAATAATAATAAATTACCCTAAAACATCTCCTAACCTTATTTTTAGATACATGTTCGACCATGGGCATCATTGGGTCGATTTTGGGACCCCATGGAGCCACTTGTACGTGATAGGGACACTTTATATTAATTAAGTTAAAGTAAATACAAAAATGACATAAGCTTATATCTTTTAGAAAACAATTTTTACATAGGGTTATATATGTTATATTTTCAATTATAAATATTCATTATAAATATAAATATATTTCCTACATAATTTTATTTTATTTATAAATTTTATACTTTGAAAAAGTAAAAATATATATGACGCAATAATGATGCAGTATTTTCCTTATTAATGAAAGAATCAAATAATTGGTATTATAAATGTTAAAATAAATATAATTTAAAAGTTTTTAGGACATAAACTAATTTTATTGGTTAATATTACTTTTTTAGATTTCATAAATAAATTTGTTTTGAATTTATAAAGTTTTTAAGACTTTAAAAAAAATCACTTATTGTGTAGTGTCAAAATTGACATAAATGAGTTTTTTAAAAAAAATATTATATTATTAATTTATATTCTATTCCAAAAAATTTAATGTTCGGCCATATGACTTATATAATTATTGGTTTATCATTAATGGACCACATGGGGGTCTCTTGTAGGTATATAGTAAGATTATTAAATATATAATATAAAAATACAAAGTGACATGGTAAGTGTCAAACTAATTAACTAAGAGTTAAAACTAAAAGATAAGGTTATTATAATGACCCAAACCTATCTAAATTTTATTGGTTGAGTGGTTTTTGACCCGTCACCACCTTAAACTTTAAATAATCCACTTTGGAGACATTAGAAACCGAATATGAATTTATTATAAAATAATATTTTAAGTTTTTCCTAAAGAGACCCTCCTCCCCCTTATAAAAAGACACCACTTCTAACCAATTCTTCACACCTTAAAAGACTTTTAGTTCGGCCAAAACCTACCAAAATACTCTATGAACTTCCCTCACTTCAATCTAGAGGCCTTATTTTTATCATAAAGTCAACCTAAATAGCCCTTTTGATCAAATAAAAAAGAAGAACCCGAAGAAGAGGTAATGTTTTCACCACCCTCTTTAAAGTTCCTTTCTTATTCAACATCTTATTTCCTTGTTATTTCCATTATTAAATAATAAATCTAGTATCTTCTATATACTGTGATGTTATTATAATTATGGAACAAACAAATTCATTATTCTATCCATCTCTTGAATGACATGTCACCATACGTGCGTACGTACGGCCTACCGTCTCCACGTTGTGGAGTAATTGTTATTCAATATATTATTATTTAGATGGGTATAATAATGATGTATACTTCATGTAAATAATAAATATAACATGATAATTATTCTGTCTATATGATATACCATCCAATTATATATTATTTTAATATCAAAAGAATGATATTGTCGCTCGTGCGTACATACGGATTACCATCTCCACGAACGCGATGAGATTCATTCCCCATCGTATCCATTCAAGACTAAATTTTATTGGATGATTAAAAATAATATTTAAGGACTTGATATCATTTTGGATATGAATAAGATACAACCTATCCATAACAAACATGGCTTATGTAACAAAACATATAAAAGAAAACGAGTAAGTTAACACCTAAAACAATGATAATACTACGATATTATAAACAAAGAAATATTAAAAGAACATATATGAAATCATATTAATGTATATGATTCTTGTATAATTTAATAACAATTATTTAACCATTATAAAGGAGGTTAACCAACCCTCGACCAAGGAAAAGTACAAGGTAATGGTTTATTTCACAATCTCTTCATTATCTGAGGTTGTTTATACGTAATTATCTACTGGAACCTCTTTATCATCCACATCCATGTTTCTTAAAAATGTATTTCAAAACATTCTTACTATTTTAAAGAATATGGTTTAATGTCATTTATACCCTTGATTGAATTTTTATAAGAATTTTATAAAGGAATCTTTCCGTCGTTTTCCAAACAAGGTCCTTTTTAACCTTCTCGACAGAATTAAGGTAAGAATGTCTTTTTTTAACTTATACGGAGGATGCGTTCATTCTACGCCATTTTATGAGTTTAAAGATTCCCTTACAATATTATAATAATATTTTCAAAATAAAGGTTTTCTGTAGAATTATGTGACTTTTAAATGATTAAAAAAAGAGATATTTCTCTCAAATAGTTTTGATTTTCATTTATGTCAACATCCTTTGATGGATTTTAAGTTTATTTGAAGTTGATTTGTTATGATACAAAACTTTCATATTGTATTGAAGGTTTTGTGATATGATTGACTGTGGATGGGTTATTTTTATTCCATTCATGGTTTATGGAGAAATTATTAACATTTCATATTCTAGTTTTAATACGAATGTTTATGTATTGTTTAAACCTGTTCATATGAGGAATGAATTGGACTTAATAAGTGATGGGTGGATCCCGCTATAGCTCCTTGATGCGTCAGTAGGTCTAATGAGACAAACTAGTGTCTTGGCATGAGGCCTTCACAAAATCTTATTTGTAGTCTTGGCACGAGGCCTTGGCAACGTGGTTATGATAGTCTGGCATTATGCATTCCGTCATTATGAAAGTGGTTATTGATATTTCATGTGATTATTCAATGAGTATAATATCCATGTGAATAAGTAAATGGAATTATTTCATTTTATCTTTGCCATATTATGTTGATGTTAAAGTTTAAAAGGCTTCTGTTTTAGTTATACATTTCCTTAAATGTTTATGTTTATTTATGAAAGTTTCCGCTATATTTTTATCCTTACTGAGCATATGATCTCACCCCTTTAAATGTTTTATTTTTCCCAAGATGTGAAGAAGTAATTTATGAATGACATGAAGGGATAGTATGTGGGGATATGAGTGTGGAATATGGAGACTATGTTGTTGTAGTTTTCATTTTTATGATGTAATTTAAGACTTATGAATATATCTAGTGTTTCCAAGGATACTAAACTAATCGATCTTTCGAGATTTGATCTTTCTTGTGATCATGCCAATGTTATAAAATAATGCACCGACTCTGGGTAACTGGGGTCGGGGCGTAACACTAATGATGAAGCAAGCTTTGGCTTTTCAGAATCATGAGAAAATGTTCAGTGATGAAAAATTATAATTTTTGTATGAGGTAGAGTTACAAAATTTCTTTAAATCTGTTCATTTCAGTCTTGGAGATATAGAGGACACTATATTTTTGAAAATTGAAGATCATGATTTTTCTATTTCTTCTATGGAAATAGCTAGAATCTTAAACTTCCCTCCTGAGGGAGATTATCATTTTGACTTAAAGAATGTTAGATATAATGAAAATAAGTTACATGAAATTATGTCATTTTTATTTGATTATACAAATATCATAAAGATGTTAGTCAAGGACCTGGAGCCCGATCAAAAAATTCTTGTAAAATTGGTTCAAACAGGGATTTCCCAAAGGATGTCTGAAATGGAGAAGATTTAATATCCTGATATGTATTTGATGTTTCAATTTTTGAGTGAAATCAAGTAGAATTTTACTCATTACAAGATAAGGTATTTGAACTACTACTGTCAACTAGAGGCTTGAATGAACTTCTATCCTTATGGAAGTTTCATTTCAAAATTATTTTTTAAGTATGATATGGTGAGATTAGTAGATACTAGAGTGAGATTCCATCACAAAAATGTTTTCAATGATGGAACTCTATGGAATATTGGATTCATCTTGAGTATTGTGAATGGAAATCTTATGCCTGTTGGAGTTGAGGAAGACCAGGAATCAGCTCTAGGGGAGAAACCTGGAAAGTCTAAAGAAGGTATGGCTAAATCAAGAGTAAGTGAAGATTCAAAAGTTTCAAAAAGACTAATATATGAAGATGTTGATGTAAATGATGATGAGGAAAGTCAAGAGGTACTTCAGAGGACAAGGAACATAGTGGCTCAAGCTGGTGAGCAGACTGTTCAAACAACTACTGTTCCAAATGAAGATATGTCATCTATATATTTGTAAGAGAAGTTGTTTCTTAGATTGAGGTGGTACCTCAACTTGAAGAGGAGGTTGTAACTCAGATAGAGGAAGATCCTGGAGAAGTTGAAGTGGCTTGAACTGAATCTGTTCAAGAACAGTCTGCATAACCAACTAAAGTTATTCTAGAAGAAACTTTTCAAGAAGAACATGTTTCAGAGGAAACAAATAAAGATGCTCATGAGGAGAAACAACCTGATGAAAACATTAATGGAGGATTGAATCCATCTGAAATTCATACTAATGTTTTAAATGAAAATTTTTCTGTGGATGAGTCAGTTAATGACTCTGATGATAAATCGGTTGAGAAACCATAGAAAAAGGCTACAGATCAAAGATCTGATGCTCAATTATTGCCTTTAATTTTGATAAATCCATTTGAGAATCATGAATAGGGTGCCTATGATTCTGAGAATAATTATATATAGGATTTAATCAAAAACTTTAATAGAGTTCAAGCTGAAAATGCTTCTTTTAAAAGATCATTTGAAAAGGAGAGACAAAAGTTTCAGAACATGAAATAAACTTGAGTTTCAAAAAGAGAAGTGGAATATTTTAAGAAGGAAATGTTAGCTGAAGTTGGGAAATTAAAATATCAAATTGTACTGAAGATAGATTTGGAAGATTTTAAAATTTTAATGAGGAAATAATTCACAACTTTCAGGAGCAATCTAGCAAGTACATCTGTCACTTCGCCTGATCTGATCAAGATATTTTAGGCCATTACAACTATAATGAGCAATATGGAAGAAAGATTACAGGATCTTTATTGTAATAGTGCTCCATTATCTATTTTTTAGACAATTAAAAGAATCTCGTTGACCAGCTTACAGAAGGTGAACCAGGAGTAAGAGAGTTACTAAATAGGTTCACTGAAAAGCTAAATCAATTTATAGATAAGGAAGAAATATTACATGAGTTTTTCATAGTAAATCTAATTGAATATCTCAATTTGACTCAAGAAGGAAGGGATCTCATAGTCTGGTTGGGAGATGGACTAATAAAAAGGTTGATACTGCAGATGACAGAGCTTAAGGAAATTATTCAGAGGCACTGAACATGTTTCACAAACATTTTTAGCACAACCATGATTCCTATTTTAATTTCTAAAATTGTATATATATTTTCTCAATAAAATATATTTTCATTTAATTTTAATATGTCTTGATTTTTTTACAGTACTGTTTGTATTAAAATGTCAGTAGTCCAGATTGAAGTATTGATAAACAGTTTATCATAGTATTTACTTAAGTCTAGTGCTGCATTAAAATGTGTTATATTCCTTATTATGTCATTATTTTTGATATCACCAAAGGGGGAGAAATATGGATAAACACAACATTTTATTTTAAGTTTTTATTATTTTTAAATAATTTACTAAAGGGGAGAAAATCCATTTTTTTGATTTCTTTTATTTTCTTAAAGGGAAGAAATTTGGATAAATATAAATATTTTTTCATCATAAAGGGGGAGAAATTTTAAAAATTTAATTTTTTATATAAAAATTTGGATAAAATATCATTTTATTTTTTGTTGAAATAATTTTGTTAAAATTAAATATTGTTTCTATACTTCCAAAATTATAAATTACATGTAATTAGTTCTGTAGGTTAATTTCATGGGTTTTGTGATCATTAAAAAGAGGGAGAAATTTGAGAATGTTTTGTTTTCAAAAATACTCTATTTTATTATTATTAGGGGGAGATTATTGAGAATAATACACTATATTTTTATGATGATTTTGATGCCCACAAATACCCTTATTTGTTATTATAATGATTTTAGAATGAGTATATTTCAGGAAATTAATATTTCTTTATATTTTTATTTTTTGAGAGATAATAAAGAATTTAAATTGCTTGAAATATTTGAAAAAGTATTCTAAAATCATTTGAGCGTGTTCTGGAAACATTATTCATACCTTACATTGAAGACCACAAGTATAAGGATAGAATCTGTCATTTACTTTATGAGATTTTAAAAAAAGTGTTATGGTTAAACAACCATACATTATTGGCAATGTATAGAAGATGAACCATAATTTTGGAAGGAACCTTACTTTTTTAATATCAGAAAAGTATGGAAGAAGAACCCTACGTAAGTATGGAACGTTATGTTTGTTTCTGAAAAGTATGGTTCATCAACCTTACTTTTATAATGAACCTTACATTCTATCAAAAAGTATGAATCATGTATCTTATGTTTTTCTAAAGTGGAAAGTATGGATAGTATACCATACGTTTGAAAGAAGAAGAGAAAAGTATAGATGATCAACCTTGTGTTTGATATCAACCTTACATTATAATCCTTACATTTGAGATCAACCTTACATTCGATATCAACCTTGAATTTGAGATCAACCTTACATTTCCAACCTTACATTCTAAGAAAATAATTCTATGCATTTTAACCCTATGTTTGGTGTCGGGAATTTAAATTTCAACTTTATTGAGCAACAGTCTTTATGAGGATTATCAGGATGATTTCAAACCAGATTCAAAGCATGATATTAAAGTGCGTATTTGACTAATTCAAAGTCATTTATTTATGATTCAAAGGATTTATTTAAGAGGGGAATTTTGTGCCAATTATTGAGGGTATTTACGACTACTCTTTTATTTGAACATTTGAATATCACAATTCTTAAGGGGACTTTTTTGATCTAAATTTGAATGGAAACCACTCTTATTTATTATTTATATATCTATGTTATTTTGAAAGACAAAAAAAATATGGATCATTGTGAAAAATATTATAATTACAAGCTCTCAACTTTCTCGACTTTAGTTTTTACAGAGGTATTCAAGATATACAGATCTCCTTATACAAAGTTTGATAAAACTCTATTTTCTAAAGAAGAAGAAATGCGTTGAAGATTCACCATTTCTACATCGAAGATCTATCGTGAAGCCATTATTGTTGGAGTTACTGAATTTATTTCTATATCTATTACAACCTGATCGACTCAGAACTACTATTACCTAAAGAACATATTTTCTGAAGATGATTATCCATATACTGTCAGTTGTGTACTGCTGCAACAGTGAAGAACATCGAGGATGTATTTTAAAAAAAAATACTCTTTTCATTTTGAGTAACTGGATTCTCGTACTAAGCTGTGTATTTGGTTCTATGTATGAACCATAAGGCTCTATTTTGTCCTTAACTTATAAAGATGTAAACTTCCTGCACTAAGTTTTGGACGATTATTGATAAGAAGACCATATTGTGAAAATCACCAAGCTCATGGAGTAGAGTGTTGGTGGAGTGAAATAAGGGCCTTTTGTTCTCTAAAATACTATAAATATTTACATCCTGATAACTGAATATTTTCTCTCCATAAACATTTTGATAAAGTTAAATGACAGATTTGGAAATCATCACAACTCTTGAAGAAATTGTAAAAGGCACAATTCACCCCCCTCTTGTGTATATTTGGTATAACCCGATCCAACACAGATCCTATAAATTTTTGAAAAATATGTATCTTCCTATAAATATTAATAAATTAAGGGGGGGGGGTGGACAATGGATGAAAATATAGAAACATTCACAAGCCGCAAGAAGAAAAAAATATGAAAATATGGTAGAAATTTTACAATTAATAATTAGTTTGGTTATCTTGAAGAATTTTGAAGAATATTTGACTAAATAGGTCACTTTTCTAAAAAAGTTTGACAACTCTTTCAATACAATTTTCTTATTCTTGTAAATAAAAGGAAGTAAGAAATTAGAAAGTTAATGAAAGAGAATTTGTTGTGAAGTCATGTAGAGACCCGAAGCTTGACGTACATGGACATTAAAATACATTTGCGGAATACTTAGTACATAACAAAAAACACACACACAAGGACCGTAATAGTTTAGTGTCTTTGGAAACTCGGAATATAATCTTCTAATCGTGGTGAAAGATCTTCAACATCTCCCATAAAGTTCTTTTTTTTATACCTAAAACCTTTCTTTATATCCTGGGGAAAATAAAACATAAAAGGGTGATCTCAAATGCTCAGTAAGGGTAAACAAAAGAAATATCAATCACATCATATTCATAAGAACATAACATTTTGGAAGTCTTAACCTGCAAAAGAGATCATAATATCATAACATGGGATAAATCATGGTAGTGAAATGTAATCCCAATAATCATAACTTTGTGGCATACACACATAATCATAGAGAATCATTTATTATTATTCAAGACTCATTTCCATGACTATCTTAGTGGACAAAGTCCATTTCTGAACCGAGTTCACTCCTCGTTTCAGTCTTGTTTCACTGAACCGGTTTAACCTTCTGTTCCAGCCATGTTTATCTCATGAGATATAAAATCTTTACCCAATTCATTGTAGGGAGATATAGGTCCCACCCATCTCATAATGATACCATTCTTATGTGTGCCACAAAATCATAAACCATACATCATTGCATAACCCATGTAATAAAAATGGGAATCTTAAACATCGTGACATCAAAAAACAATTCATATAAGATAAAGGAATTCATAAATATAATTCCATCACAACATAATAAAATCAATGTAATAATAGAGATAGAAACAGAACCTTTTATTATCTTAGATGGAAAATAATTTTGATAAAACACTTGAACTCCATTCTTGAGGAAAATATCCTTTCTATTTCAATTTTTTTTCCTTTCTTAACATGTCATACAATTTTAAACTAAAAGAAGTTGATTAAAATTAAATTTGAAAACTTGTAAAGGAATATTCTTGGAAATAATGTTTTAAAAATCCATTCATGCCGTATAAGTTAAAAAAACATTCTTCTCGTACTTTTGTCGGAAAAGACAAAAAGTACCTCGTATGAAAAATGACAAAAGATTCCTTTCATATTTTTTACTAAAAACTCATCTAAGGGTAAAATTGGACTTAAAAAGTTGTAGGTGGATGTAAATAATATTACATATTGAGGAAACATGGATGTGGATGATAAAATACACCCCAGTAAATACCAAAGTATAAACAATCTCAGATAAAATGAAATTGTGATATTTTCCATTACCTTAGGTCCGATTTGCTTCGTAAGTATCCGAACCTCCTGTATAATGATTTAAATAATGTCATTGACTTATTCCAGAATCATACTCATTGTTATGATATCATATATGGTTCACTTATGACTTTATATTACCCGTTCTTTTGTAAATTTCATGTTAAAGAGCGTTTTGGGTAAAATCGTTTCATTTGTCGTCCGTGTTTTGACTTGTAATTATTCATAAGATTACTTATATCATGATTACATAATTATAGAATATCAAAAATGATTTATATATAATATATATTCATAGTGTACATATATATAATAGATTATTAAATGGAAATAAATACACCGTTCATGGAGACGGTAGGCCGTACATACGCATGAACGCTGTTTTCGTTTCCTTATTGAATTGAATGGAATTAATTATATGACATAAATTTATATAAACATAAATCCAGTATCATTATTATGTCATAAAATTCATTATTACTTATTATATATACTTTATAATCATTCATCAATGGTTAACGTGGAGAATGAATCTCATCACGTCGTGGTGACTGTAGTCCGTACGTATGCACGAGCGATGATATCATTCTCATGATCGTGGAATTGTATTGGAGTGTATGTATACTATTTCATAATCAATATCACTTTACAATAATCATATATATTTATTATTTACACCATTATACCCATCCAAGTAAGGTGGTGGTGGAAAATAGATTACACCACGGCGTGGAGACGGTATTCCGTACGTACGCACGCGCGGTGATTTCGTTTTCCGTAGGATGGATAGATGGTGAAATAGGTTTGTTTCATACTTATAATAAAATATCAGTATATGAGTGATACTTATGTTATTACTTCATAATGAAACAACCTAAGAAGAAGAAGTGGAAGAAGAAATAAAGTTGAAAGAATCGGTAACGGACATTACCTCTTCTTTGAAGCGCCTCTTTGAGTCCTCCTCTTAGGGTACTAAAATTGGTCTTTGAAGAAGCCCAATACCTCCATGATGTTTTTAGGGAAGTGAAGAAGAAAATTTGGCAGGGTTTGGCCGAGCTTGAAGGCTCAAAGTGGTGTGAGGAAGAGAGGGAGGAGGTGCCCTTTTATAAGGGAGGAGAGGGGCACCTTTGGAATAACTAAAAATATTATTTTATTATAATGCCAAATTCGGTTTTAAATGGCTCCAAATTGATTTATTTCTAAGCTAAGGTGGGGATGGGTCGAAATCATCTCATACAATATAATTTAGACAAGTTTAGGTTCCTATTGTAACCTTATCATTTATATTTAACCTTAAGTTAGATAATTATACTTTTACCGTGTCTTTTTGTGTTCTTACACTATAAGGTTAATAAACTTACAATAACAAGACAAACGAACCACAATTTGTTTATTATTAATATATATAACCTTAACTAAGTCATTTTGCAGAAACTTAGATTTTTAGGAATAAAATAACAACTAATAATATAATATTTGTTTTAAAAACTATTTTATGTCAATTTTGAAACTATTTAGTAATTGATTTTTGTAAAAATCATAACAGAATGATTAGCTATAAAAAGGTTAATTATATCAATACTAACATGTCATATTAACCTAGAAAATTAGTTTAATTCATAAAAAGTCTCAAATGACATTTATTTGGGTATTTATAACATCAATTATGTCAATATTTCATTAATAAGATAATTACTACATCATCTTTGTGTCATAAATAAACTAACTTATTTAAAGGCTAAAAATTACAAATATAATATAATTATGTAGAAAATATTTTTATCTTTCTAATGAATATTTATAGTCGAATTTAGCTTATTTATAACCCTATATTAAATATGATATACTTATTAAACTTTGATTTTAACTATTTTAACCCTTCTTTAAATAAATTAATAATAAATGTCCTAATCTAATCCAAGTGGGCCTAAATGGTCATATTTTATTCCTAAGGTTGTTTTTGGTCGAATTACACTTATCCAATAGAATTAGTACATGTGTTAGGGTAATAATAATATCATTTTTACCCTTAATTACCCTATTTACTTTTAACCATGGTAAAAAAAGTAAAAAGTTACTATTCACCAAAAATTATTTTCATCTCATTGAACCAAATTTTACTTACTGACATCAACCGTGTCTCTCGTATTTTTGAAATTCCACTCACAGAAGTGGTAAAATTATGTTTTATGAAAAATTCATTTTTTTTAGCTACCACTTAGTGGTTTCACTATTCATCAAAAAATGAAAGTTTCCAGAAAAATACCAAAAATTAGGCCTAAGCTATATTTGATATTATGAACTGAAAAATGATGTCTATTTTACCAAATTCAAAATATATCTATTGCATTACTTAATTTAAAAATTAATTCCTGTCGTCAAAACAAATAGCGTATTCTTAAGAGATAATAACTATCAAAAGATTGACATTTGTTTATGTCTGGTTTAAATGTGAAATTACATCCAATGACCAAAATTGTATTAAATTGTAAAGATATATTCTAAATATACTTTAAAACCACTCAAATTAATAATTTATCACTATTAATTATTTCGATTAAAATTTTTGTTTTTAATTAAAATTTAGTAATTTCCACTATTCATCAGAAAATGAAAGTTATCCGAAAAGTACCAAAATTTCACCCTAAGCTAATTTTGATATTATGAATCCAAAAATGAATTCCATTTTGAAAAATTAAATTTACAAAATTTTAAAAAGTGGTTATTACTATTCATAATGGCTAGTTTTAATAATATTTTAATAGCATATCGTTGTTTAGTGAAACTCGGTATTGCGTACTACACACGCTATCGAGGAAGGTTGCGATTGTGTGTAATGCAAGGCAAGTCAATGATGCATGTTGTGCAAGCTCCTTTTGGTGTATCGTACAACACAAGAAATTAATGAAATTAAAAATAATATTTTTCATAAAATCCCGGGGTGTTACATTCTACCCCCCTTAAAATGAATTTCTCCCTCGAAATTCGTCGGGGTTATAAATGGTTTACTACTCGAAAGTTTCTTTAATAGAAACCCACATGGTAAAAAGGAATACGAAAACCAATCTTTAAAAACAAAAGTATGAAACGTAACGGTTACCCAAATAAAATAATCACTGGGTTTCCACATAGGTGAAAATATGGATATGGAAGAAAAATCTAACCATCAAGTTATGATGGAGAGTGGTAGAGAACATGGATATTAAAAATCCAACAATCACAAGGACATAAATTTGTTAAGATCTAAGGTGCCATCTGATTCGTCAGATATAAGAGCACTATGACAAAATTTTTGGTTTTCAAGATCATTTCCTTAAAGTTGATGAAATTGGAATTAGAAGAAATACTTTCGTGATTTTGGTATAGTCTCACCGTTGGTTGTTCTTTGGAAAATTTCCACTTCATCTCTTAAATAAATGAAGTTGAATTTGTCATTCATGATGTGTTAGCAGATCATGTGATAGAATGATGGGTCATTCCATCTGTCTCAAACAAAAGGTTAGAAAAATTATCAAAAAAATACATAAGTCCATCTATAGTGAGATTAATCATATATGGTTCCTAAAATGGACTTATACTTCATATATAATACTGCTTAATATAATAAAACTAGTTTCTACTAAACAGGGACTTCATGTAGGCCATTGGTAGGCGATAAAGGCCAGTCACACTTCGGTTGGGGGTTTGATTCCCACAGCCTTGTCTGATGCGATGGGCTGTCGCCCGTCCTGCAGGTTGTCCTTTTTCTAAAGCTATATTACTATAACATCCCATCAATAATATCGAAAAAAGTTCTATACTTAAACAATACTAACTTATGTCCAACATAATCCATTCCAATCTTTAGGATTATCTAAAATACTTCGGTCCAAGCTCATAGTATAAAGAAAATGATTATTTGAAATTTCACATAACAATCATGTGAATTCCATCATTTATCCCCCATATATCATAAGATATATCTTGTTGGTCAAATTACAAACATGTGAATACCTTAAACATTTATTCTCTTGAATAATGAATACCCATTGAACCTTAGTGAAAACATGAATGCAGTTAAAAGTTAACACTTTCCACAAACCAAAATCCTCAAAATTCTTTATACTCAAACCATGATATCACTTAGTCCTTATATGAATCCTGAGCTCATGAATACTGTCAAACATTTAATTTTCTCCTTATCCCTTCATTATGCGCATATCATCTTCTTTCCAAAAATATTTGAATCACTTTTCATGGTTACCGGTACCTTAAAATATTGAAAACCACAATATAATAATACAAAAATATTCTAATACACAATAAAAGTACCTCAACAACATTATTCTTGAATACCAATACATAAACCCTTCAATCCATCCTCTTCAATTATTATCCTGGAATAAGTCCTTCCTTGATTTAGAAGTAACTTTTTAGGTCAGGGCATTGAGTTGGGTAATGCCCATGTTCTCCACAAATAATACATTGAACTCCATAACAATCTGTCACTCTATGACCCTTTTCTCCACACATATAACATCGGTCCCTCCATTTGAGGTATTCCTCAAGGTTCTTCTTACCTTCTTTAGAAATCTCAATCTTACTTTCTTTATGCTCCTCAACATGTGAACATGCATAATAGTCTATCTTCATCTTCTTTGATGAATTAGGCATACCACTAAATTTAACCTTGTTAATCATATATCGCGATGACTGATTCGGCATAATCCCAATATCTTTCTCTCTAGGCATTACATAATTTTGTTGCCCATAGTCACCAATTTGTCCATTAGATTCAATGTTAACCGAATTCCTTTTGGTTCCCTCCATTAACTAAAACACAAAAAGAATTCTATGAGAGGATAAAATCATGCTAGAGAAAACAACACAGCAAAGGGGGAGTACCCTCAATATCTAACATATTTGGTTAAATTCTAAGATCGTTAGCACAATTCTAGGACTATAACCTATACGTATACTTAACCTTAGAGACATCCCTAGACATACCTTAGAAATATCTCTAGGGATCTCACTAACGTTTTCGAAACCTAGTTTCCAAAGGTTGACTAAACCTTTCCTCTGATACCAACTGTAGAGACCCGAAGCTTGACGTACATGAACATTACATTACTTTTGCGGATACTTAGTACATAACAAAACACACACACACAAGGACCGTAATAGTTTAGTGTCTTTGGAAACTCAGAATATAATCTTCTAATAGTGGTGAAAGATATTCAACATCCCCCATAAAGATCTTCTTTTTTTAATACCTAAAACCTTTATTTATATCCCGGGGAAAAGAAAACGTAAAATGGCGAGCTCAAATGCTCAGTAAGGGTAAACAAAAGAAATATCAATCACATCATATTCATAAGAACATAACATTTTGGAAGTATTAATCTACAAAAGAGATCATAATATCATAACATGGGATAAATAATGGTAGTGAAATGTAATCCCAATAATCATAACTTTGTGTCATACACACATAATCATAGAGAATCATTTCTTATTAGTCAAGACTCATTTCCAAGACTATCTTAGTGGACAATGTCCATTTCTGAACTGAGTTCACTCCTCGTTTCAGTCCTGTTTCACTGAACCGGTTTAACCTTCCGTTCCAGCCATGTCTATCTCATGAGATATAAAATCTTTACCCAATGCATTGGAGGGAGATATAGGTCCCACCCATCTCATAATGATACCATTCTTATGTGTTCCACAAAATTCTAAATCATACATCATTGTATAACCCATGTAATAAAAATGGGAATCTTAAACATCATGACATCATAAAACAATTCATATAAGATAAAGGAATTCATAAATATAATTCCATCACAACATAATCAAATCAATGTAATAATAGGGATAGAAACATAACCCTTTATTATCTTAGATGGAAAATAATTTTGATAAAACACTTGAACTCTATTCTTGAGGAAAATATCCTTTCTATTTCAAAAACATTTTTCCTTTCATAACATGTCATACAATTTTAAACTAAAAGAAGTTGATTAAAAATAAACTTGAAAACTTGTAAAGGAATATTCTTGGAAATAATGTTTTAAAAATCCATTCATGCCGTATAAGTTAAAAAAACATTCTTCTCGTACTTTTGTCGGAAAAGTCAAAAAGTACCTCGTATGAAAAACGACAAAAGATTCCTTTCATATTTTTTTTACTAAAAAGTCATCGAAGGGTAAAATTGGATTTAAACAATTGTAGGTGGATGGAAATAATATTACATATTGAGGAAACATGGATGTGGATGATAAAATACACCCCAGTAAATACCAAAGTATAAATAATCTCGGATAAAATGAGATTGTGATATTTTCCCTTACCTTAGGTCTGATTTGCTTCATAAGTGTACGAACCTCCTGTATAATGATTTAAATAATGTCATTGAATTATTCCAGAATCATAATCATTGTTATGATATCATATATGGTTCACTTATGACTTTATATTACACGTTCTTTTGTAAATTCCATGTTAAAGAGCGTTTTGGGTAAAATCGTTTCATTTGTCGTCCGTGTTTTGACTTGTAATTATTCATAAGATTACTTAGATCATGATTACTTAATTACAGAATATAAAACATGATTTATATATAATATATATTCATAATATACATATATATAATAGATTAGTAAATGGAAATAAATACACCGTTCATGGAGACGGTAGGCCGTACGTACGCATGAACGCTGTTTTCGTTTACTTATTGAGTTGAATGGAATTATGTGGATGACATACATATATATAAACATAAATCTAGTATCATTATTATTTCATATATTTCATGATTACTTATTATATATACTTTATAATCATTCATGAATGGTTAACGTGGAGAATGAATCTCATCGCGTCGTGGAAACGGTAGTCCGTACGTACGCACGAGTGATGATATCGTTCTCATGATCGTGGAATTGTATTGGAGTGTATGTATACTATTTCATAATCAATATAAATTTACAATAATCATATATAGTTACTATTTACACCATTATACTCATCCAAGTAAGGTAGTGGTGGAAAATAGATTACACCACGACGTGGAGACGGTATTCCGTACGTACGCACGCGCGGTGATTTTGTTTTCCGTAGGATGGATAGATGGTGAAATAGGGTTGTTTAATACTTAAAATAACATATCAGTATATTAGTGGTAATTATGTTATTACTTCATAATGAAACAACCTAAGAAGAAGAAGTGGAATAAGAAATAAAGTTGAAAGAATCGGTAACAGACATTACCTCTTCTTTGAAGCGCCTCTTTGAGTCCTCCACTTAGGGTACTAAAATTGGTCTTTGAAGATGACCAGGACCTCTATGATGTTTTTAGGGAAGTGGACAAGAGAATTTTTCTGGGGTTGGCCGAGCATGAAGGCTCAAAGTGGTGTGAGGAAGAGAGGGAGGAGGTGCCCTTTTATAAGAGAGGAGAGGGGCACCTTTGGAATAACTAAAAATATTATTTTATTATAAAGCCAAATTCGGTTTTAAATAGCTCCAAATTGATTTATTTCAAAGCTAAGGTGGGGATGGGTCTAAATCCTATCATACAATATAATTTAGACAAGTTTAGGTTCCTATTGTAACCATATCATTTATATTTAACCTCAAGTTAGATAATTTTACTTTTACCGTGTCTTTTTGTGTTCTTACACTATAAGGTTAATAAACTTACAATAACAAGCCAAACGAACCCCAAGATGTTTATTATTAATATATATAACCTTATCTAAGTCATTTTTCCAAACCTTAGATTTTTAGGAATAAAATAACAACTAATAATATAATATTTGTTTTAAAAACTATTTTATGTCAATTTTGACAATATTTAGTAATTGATTTTTTTAAAAATCATAACAGAATGATTAGTTCCAAAAACATTAATTAACGCAATACTAACATGTTATATTAACCTAGAAAATTAGTATAATTAATAAAGAGTCTCAAATTACATTTATTTGGGTATTTATAACATCAATTATGTCAATATTTCATTAATAAGATAATTACTGCATCATCTTTGTATCATAAATAAACTAACTTATTTAAAGTATAAAAATTACAAATAAAATATAATTATGTAGGAAATCTTTTTATCTTTCTAATTAATATTTATAGTCTAATTTATCTTTTATATAACCCTATATTAAAAATGATATACTTATTAAACTTTGATTTTAACTAATTTAACCCTTCTTTAAATAAATTAATAATAAATGTCCTAATCTAATCCAAGTGGGCCTAAATGGTCATAGTTTATTCCTAAGGTTGTTTTTGGTCGAATTACACTTATCCAATAGAATTAGGACATGTGTTAGGGTAATAATAATATCATTTGTTCCCTTAATTACCTTATTTACTTTTAACCGTGGTAAAAAAAAGTAAAAAGTTACTATTCATCAAAAATTATTTTCATCTCATTGAACCAAATTTTACTTACTGACATCAACCGTGTCTCTTGGATTTTTGAAATTCCACTCATAGAAGCGGTAAAATTAAGTTTTATGAAAAATTCATTTTGTTAACTACCACTTAGTGGTTTCACTATTCATCAAAAAATGAAAGTTTCCAGAAAAATACCAAAAATTATGCCTAAGCTATATTTGATATTATGAACTAAAAAATGATGTCTATTTTACCAAATTCAATATATATCAGTTGCATTACTTAATTTAAAAATTAATTCCCGTCGTCAAAACAAATAGCGTGTTCTTAAGAGATAATAACTATCAAAAGATTGACATTTGTTTATGTCTGGTTTAAATGTGAAATTACATCCAATGGCTAAAATTGTATTAAATTGTAAAAATATATTCTAAATATACTTTAAAACCACTCAAATTAATAATTTATCACCATTAATTATTTCAATTAAAAAGGTTGTTTTTAATTAAAATTTAGTAATTTTCACTATTCATCAGGAAATGAAAGTTATCCGAAAAGTACCAAAATTTCACCCTAAGCTAATTTCAATATTCTAAAACCAAAAATGAAGTCCATTTTGAAAAATAAAATTTACAAAAGTTTTAAAAAGTGGTTATTACTATTCATAATGGCTAGTGTTAATAATATTTTAATAGCATATCGTTGTTTAGTGAAACTCGGTATTGCATACTACACACGCTATCAAGGAAGGTCATGATTGAGTGTAATGCAAGGAAAGTCAATGATGCGTGTTGTGAAAGCTCCTTTTGGTGTATCGTACAACACAAGGCATTAATGAAATGAAAAATAATATTTTTCATAAAATCTCGGGGTGTTACAAGTCAGCTCTAAAAGCTATAAGAAGGAACAAACCTTGCAATCTTGATAGTGATTGGTCCTCCTACTTGATAGGTCATAAAAATATCTTTAAAAATATTGAGGAATGTGATGGAGGAGAAGTTACTTTCAAATGGGTAGTTCCTTAAAATCATAGGAATAAAAACGGTTGAGATTGAAGCTTAGAAATTGAGATCAATGGAAGTTTTAAATATTGTTAGGCTAAAAAAATGTACTTAGTATTATACAACTTTGTGATGATGGTAAAAATATATTCTTTAGAAAATATTCAGGTATCATTAGAAGTTTTAATGATTGAGGGTGAAGGAACTAAAAAACATATTTTTCAGATTGGATAACTTTGTAGCTCATGTTACTTAAGTGTTGAGGATGAAAATAATTTATGGCATCAAATACTTGTGAATAATGTCTAGAAAAGTATGAGTATAATTTCTAAGGAATATTTTGTTAGAAAATTATCATCACTAAAGAGGAAAGATGATTCTATTTGTAAAACTTGTCAAAAATGAAATATGGTTAGTGGAAAAGATAATTTTTTTGAAAAGAAATCCACTCAAATTCTTGAACTCATTTACTTAAATCTTTGTGGGATGGTGTGACATCAATCAATAGAAGGTTATTTATAATTTATCACTTTCATTATTGACTTCACTCAAATAACCAACATAATGTTTAAGAATCATAAATCAAAGGCTACATAGATGTTTATATTTTCTAAAAGGGAAGTTAATGGGTGTTTATATACTACATATGAGAATTCAAAATGTAAAGGAGTACATAAGAAATGATTTCAAATACTATCTAAAGAAATATGAAATAAAATACCCATACAATGATCCATACACTCCTAAAAAAATGGAGTGGCAGAATGGAAAACAAAAGTTTACTGGAAATGTGAAGAAGTATGATGGGTATATATAAACTTTATATGTTTGTCTAAAGAGAAGATATTATTAAGGCTGTTCATGTACAGAATAGATGTTTATTGCATTCAGAATTCAAAATGGATTCCTACAACATTTGATATAAGATAAAACCTTTAGTGACATATTTCAAGAATTTTGCGAGTACTTTCTTTATTTTGATCAAAAATAAAGATCTTGGAAAATTTTATGAAAAATATAAGGAAGGAATTTTCATGGGATATTTATCCAATGTAATAATTTTTATATGTTGGAATAAAAATTTACAAAAGTGGATGGAATCTAATGATGTTAATGTTGTTCAAAACAAAACTTCTTTAATTTTTTTGTTGAAAATATTACAAAAGAAAAATTGAATATTTCCAAAAAAATAAAAAAAGTGAAGATAAAGGTGATCAAATATAGGTATATAAATATTTATAATAATTATATGTTGATAATAGTGATACAAGTAGAAAATATTTCAAATTTTATACCCTATAGAAATAGGTAGAATCTAAAAACATCATTAGAAGTTAGAAAGCTCCAGTTCAGTCCAAAAGGAATTTGAGATTAGAGAATAATACATCACTTATCCCACAGGTTGAACTGGAATAAGTTTCAGAGTTATTTTAACATAAAGAGTGGGTTTATACTATGAATGAAGTGTTACACTATATTAATAACAATGAAACCTGAGAACTTGTTCCATAACAAACATGAAATAATATTATTGGGTAAAAGTGGGTGTTCAGAGGCCAAATGAATGAATATAGATAAATTTAATGAAAAATATTGACTTTTTTTCAAAGGTTACTCATAGGTGTAAGGTATATATTTTTAAGGATATTCTTCCTCCATTGAAAGTTTAGAAAATATAAAAATGTTCTTAGTAGTTTATGTACATTGTTAATACAAATATTATGATATAGATGTCAAGTAAAGTTTCTCAAATGGAGAAACTGAAGAAGAAGTTTACACTGAGAAACCGAGTGGGTTTGTACTTAAAAAATATGAAACCATGGTGTGTAAGTTGAAGAAATATTTGTATGGTCTGAAATAATCTCTTCATATATAGTACTCAAAACTAGATAGTTTCTTGAAGAAATTAAACTTTTCTAAAGGAAAAGTTGATAAAAACTTATATGTGAAGGAGAAAGACTTAGGTACACTTATTTTTATTGTTTATGTTGATTATATAATTTTTTCAAGATATATGTAAAAGGTTTTTAAAGAGTTTGTAGAACAAATGAAGTAAAAATTTAAAATTTCAATTCTTGTAGAATTAACTTTCATTCTAGGATTACAATTTTAATGGACGGAAATATATATATTTTTATCATATGAAAAATATTCTAGGGAGTTTCTACAAATGTTTAGAATGAAAGATTCCAAATAATTTTATACTCCCGTTTCTATTTAAATAATGATGATTAAAGATAAATATGAGTAAATTGTGAATCCAAAAGACTTAGGAAAGTTAATATGAAGATTTTCTATCTTACATATTTAAGTCCCTAAATTCTTTATGTTGTTACATTATGATCATGATATCAATGTGATCATAGGAATGCCACATGTTAGATGAAAAAATAATTCTCAGATATGTTAAAAGAATACATTCTTATAGGATATTTTGTTTAATAATTTGTGAGATAAAATTTATTGGATACACTAGTGATAAATGGGATAGAAATTACACTGACAGAAAATCAACATTAGGAGTAACTTTTTTATTGGGATAATATTGTGTGAGCTATAACAGTAAGAAACAAATTTCAGTTACTTTAGTTATAATTAAAGAAGAAAATGTTACCACTACCCATGATTGTATGAAAATGATTTGGAATAAAGTTTAGCTAGAAGAGTTGAGATTAAAATTTTCTTAACTATTTAAAATTCTTTGTGATAGTTAAAGTTCCTTCGAGATTTTGAAAAACCCTATACAACAATCAAGATAAAATCACATTAATATAATGTATCACTTCACAAAATATATAGTTATTGGTGGAGATTTATGCTTGAGTACATTTTAACAATGTATCAATTTGATGATGTTTTTAGAAAATATATAGAAAAAGAGTGAATTGTCGAATTGATTCAATAACTTCAGGTTCAGTATTCACCAATGACTTTAAAAGGTTCTTAAGGTTGAGACCCAATTATTCTTTAGATTATGTTTTCCAAGGAGGAGAGTAAGTATAAATATTTTTAAGGGGGAATTCATGTACAATTATTTTAGTTTTCAATTTGAATATAGGTTAATAATTAAATAGGGGAAAACAAAAATTAAGAGAGTAAATTTTGAGAGAAGATAAAATCAAGTGGGGTTTTATCTTAACATGTTTAAAAAATTTATTGTCACCTATGTAACATATCATCTTTTTTAACAGGCATAAAAAATTATGATACTATTAAAAACCAATTGTTTTGTGTTCTTAATGTGATCAAATGGATAAGAAGTGGTTCGAGAAAAGTCTGGGGCTCTTTTAGAGCCCGAAGCTCCAGATTTTGGGAGAGGCAGATTTAGTTTCAGGATTAGTGCAAAGTCAATGCTAACCATGTGACTCAACCGTGCAGGATTCTTAGTGAACAATAGAGGATTGCATGGTTTTTCCTAACCATGAGACCCATGCTTCACACCCATTCATGTTCTATAGGATTTTTAATAGTGGTTTTTTTTCACGGGTTCTGCACGGTTACCAAACCATGCGGCCAACCCATGAGAGGGGTGTCCTTGGGCAGTGGGTGATGCATGGATGACATATGGCTTGGACAACTATGTGGGAAAAAAATTTTACCCTTTAAAAAATTAGTGAAATGATAATTTTCCCTTTTCTATTTATAAAAATTAAAATCTTATTCCTCATATTTTTTTCTTCTGTATTAGATAGCCCCTCTCCAACATAAAAGAACCTCTACAAGCCTAAACTAGTCTTTTCCATTTCTTATCCATCCAAACTCGGAATCAACCACTATTCATCTCATTTGATTCTTATTGGTAATAAATTCACTCTAATTCCTTAATTTCATTGTTTATCTTTCAATATTTTGTATAATTATTGTGTGAGCTCAAATTCCCTATTTTTAGGGCTTTTGTCTATTATTCATATTTCTCCTATTGTAGCTTGATTCGAAGGATGAAAATTGATGAGGGATCATCTATGAACCTAATTTAGGTGGTATAGATATTTTCCATAAAGTATCATTTTATCTATATTATGAACCATTTTTACATGTGTTGGACTCTTCCAGTGTCTCCTCCATAAAGCCTATTAAATTAAATTAAATCTTATTCCCATGACTAATACGATACTAGATAATGATGAATCAATATTGTCAGTCAATCTCCTTAATGTGACCCACCTCTATGGGTGTTACCTTCCTAAAATTCCAAAATTCCCCTTTTTCTTAAATTTTTAAACCACCAATTTAGGTGTGTTTCTACCCTTGAAATAAATACTTTCAAATGTTAATTGATATAAGTAAAATTATTGTCCATGTGTTATGCCATTGTTCTTTATGTCATAGCTTCAATTAGTTGAATAAAATGAATTGGAAAACTTGATTAAAGTATTATGGTTATAATGAATTATATAAATGGTGAGTTATTGAAAGCTATATCATACTTTTATACAAATCTGAGGGTGATATAAGGGTCCCAAATTAAAGAATCCTTGGTAGGGATCATCATGATTTTTGATTAATACTTGTCATGGATTTTAAATACACTAAGAGTGAAACTTGGAATTCTTTATAGAATGACTTGGATAAGCTTATATGATAGATTAATTAACTACATGTGAGTGATACTAGTTCCCTATGGGATTCCCCATAGACAGTCTTGGTGGGAAGATAATTATACCATGCTATGATCAATACTCAATTCCCTTTTTGAGATACTAGGGATGGGATTAGAGGGTAATGATTTACAACACACTGAGAGTGATACTTGGGATGCCTTTATGGATCACCATGGATGGAATCTTACAGTGTTTCATATTTATTGTTCTCTTGGTGCGATACTTGGGTTCCTCTATATGGTTTGACTTGGACGGGCCTAGGATTCCAATTATTTAAAGTCTGGGGATGCCTTAAATATAATTTCAAAAAATAAAAATCTATTAAAGTAAAGGATTCATCTGCAACTCCAAATAACAGGCTTCGGTTTAGTCCATACTGTATAATTTCCTTATTGACATGCTTAGTTAGTCTTCCATTCACGTATTCTAAAGAACCTTTATATACCCATAAAATATATATACATGTTTAATTTGTACATAGATATCCTACTTAGGATGAAGAAGGTAATGACGGCTGAGTATCTAATGAGGAAACCATTCCGATGTATTTATTTATTTATTTCCTTGAATTTATTACATACCTATACATTGATCATTTTATATGCACATTATGGATTCTTCTAGACACCTTTGGTGGTGGCCTTCTGAGTATATCTCAGACCCTACTTGGGGAACCTCTTATAATTGATCAGACTTCATGACTGAAGGTGTAGATTATGGGAAGTGTCAAACTTCCAATGCTTGATTTTGAATACTAGGATGGAGTATGAGAGTAGATGAATAATCATATGCTCATGATACTAATAGAGGAATATTTTGGTACTTTTCTTATTTTTTTAGAATGCGGTGTATGCATGTTTCTCCTGTATTCCATCTACCCCATTTTTTATAGCTACATGACATGATCATCATCATTTTTTTATCAAATTATGATTCATATTCAACTTATTTATTTATCTAGATGATTTATTATTCAACTATTTCTTATTTATTAATACTTCCAATGGATCCATTAATTATTTACTACTGTGTCTTACTCTGATCATAGAGGTATTGTCTCCCCACTATACCGTTGTAGACCCTCTCTACTAGTTGAAATCCTCTCGTACTAGAGAGGCATTGTTGAGGTCAAGTGTCCAACCGTCTCAGGAAACCACTTAGTGGATTCCAGGGCAGGACACCACAAATTAGTATTAGATACATTTTTCCTTTAATATTACAGTTTGTGTATTAACCTAGAGACTAGGATGTATCTGAATTTGGTAAATGAGCATGTTCCTAGGAGTATCTAACCCACATAACGGGGAAACCTCAATTACATGGGATGGGTTATTACTCTTTTGGTTTTTTCCTGTTATTTTTCAACTAATTTCACCATTGGTTGATTCACATGTTTCAAAAAATTATCATTGCTGAAATTATTATTATGGATTTCCTTTTATTTTTATCCTCATAATGCAAGGAGGTATCATCTCATGCATCATATTAGGAACTTAAGGACTCACATGTCATTCATTATTCCATGTCATATTTATATTAATACATGAATTTCCTACTACATATTATTAGTGGTTGTATTTTTCTATATGGAAATGTGCTAAAATTTATTATAGGGAAAAAATAATTGAATTAATTAATGTGTATCCATCAATATAAGTTGTGTTTTCCCACATAGATTGATGGTGTCACCTTAATTAACCAATTATTCCACTTTTGATCCATAAACCATCTTATCTGTGGACTAAAATGTTAGTTGATTTGATTATATGAATGAAAATTTTAATTTATCAAGCATGTACTTCTATAAATTTGGAATGATAGTTCATTTAACCAAATCACTATGCATGACCTGTCACATCCTGATACTGAAAAAAAGGTCAGGTCGTAGTTACTTGAGGAACCAATTTAAATTTATAAATAGTATGGTCCTTTATAAATTCCGAATGATGATGTATATAACTAAGTTGTGAAATATTTATTCATATAAACAACAATGGACTTAAATAAATGTAAAATTTAAATGAAAATGGTTACCATTAAATGGGGATTCTAGTTGAAAAGTAAGGGGTTTTTTCCTCTACACCTTACACATGAAACTCCATATACTAGAACCTATGTTTTTTTAATATGGGACCTTTACCCAAAAACATTATTAATTATATTAGGAATGAATTTGGAAATTGTAGAGTTATGTCACCACGATGTCCTAGAATCATATTCTAGGAGGGTGGGAATGACTTTTCTTCGAAGGTGGTGTCCCTTGAGACACTAGTATTAATTCATGTAGTTCCACCTGAGGCACCTCCTATTGATCTTCCACTGGGTGATAATTATAATTTTTGAGATATATTTTCATGCTTCATGCAGTCTATACTGAGAGCTCCACAACCTACCTCTACTATGGAAGAATTGATGCAGGAATTCCAGAAACACCATCCTCCCACCTTTTTGGGGGATGGAGGTCCTCTGGATGTAGAATCTTGGCAAGAGTCCATGTTATAGATCTTTGAGTATATGAAGACACCTAAAAGAAATAGGGCCAAGCTCGTCACCTATATGATCCGCAACTCTACGAAGAATTGGTTGTATGTTATATCATAGGCTGGTGGTCATTAGGGTATATTCTAGGTGGATTTACAGATATCCATATATTATGACTTCTTTCTAAAAACTTTGAGGGTGTAATTTTCTAGAGAGTTTATGATCATATAATAGGGAACTATGTTCATGATGGATTATTCATCTTGTTTTACGAATAGTCATAAAATTTCACCAAATTTGATCAGTGATGAGATGAAGACTGCTAGATGATTTGATTATGGATTGCATACAAAATATGATCATAGGTGAATGTTTTATGAAGGAAAACAATTTTATAGAGAGTGAACTAGGACCTTATCACAAAGTGAAGCTTGAGGGAAGCTGGAAACATGATCTAGGGTAGTCGAGTGTCGAGATAGGGAGATGGTTCATCTATCTGTAGGAAACTTTGATTAGAGGTTGAACGCGGGGGTAGTGCCATCTATATGACACACAAAAATAGTCATGCGGTGATCCAATAGTATGTTACGGTAGGCCATAATATCCCCAACGTATGAGGAACCCAATCAAGTGATAATCTTATGGTGGGATGGGTCACCTCTAGTGTTTCTTCCAAACATTACCTCATGTTCATAGTGATAAGGGATCTATACCAACACCCCATTCAAGAACATGATCAGTAGCTACACATTTGGATTGGAGTCTGTATACTATTACCTGATCTAGCTGAGAAGGTAGATGTACATGATGTATAGAGACTTTAAAGGTTCAATGCCAAAAGGGAAGACCTATCCAGGGTATCTAGGTTGCATCTTAGGGCCTAGGATCATGCTATATCTATGTAGTGTATCCAAAAAAAATTAGGAGAAGAGTCCAAGGCCTTTCACAGTATGAGGTACTATTCTATCAGCCTCTAATATAATTTTTTCCTTATTTGATACATGTACTTAACACTATTTTATATCTTCAGCAACTATGGAAATCATGTACCTAAAAATGGGGTACTTCTGTGGCGCGATGTCCCTTGACAGACCATTAGGGGTTTGATCAAAGAGTATATGATAGTTCAAGGAGTGTACCTTGAGATAGTTGGATACTAATTCTTATGGAATTTCTTTATCTTTTAGGTGAATGAATTTGATGGAATTCTTGGGATGGACTAGTTTTCTTCATACCACACCCATGTTGATTTTTTTCACTAGAGGGTATCTTTTATATCAATTGAGGGAAGTTCTTAAATCCATAAGGGAGAATCAGATATTTATCCATGTCAATATAGACATGAGCATCATGGGATGAGTGGGTGACAACCCAGATGGATGGTATCTTTATGAGTGATTAGGGAATAAAGTTTATATAATTCAATACCTATGGGGAATCATTCAGTGATGTATTCCCAGAAAACGTCTCTGGATTACCTCCTATAATAGAGGTGGAGTTCACCATCGAGATAGTTCCAGGAGTGGAACCAGTGTCAATTCATCCTTTTAGGATAGCTCTTATAGATCTCTAGGAACTCAATAATTAGTTTGAAGACATAGAAGAAAAATGTTTAATATGACCCAATACTTCTATGTGGGCTTCACTTATCCTTTTCACTAAGAAGGCGCGTGATCCCCTAAGGTGGTGAAAAGATTACCATAAGTTGAAGTATCTTGTTTTTAAGAACTAGTATCCACTACCCAATATAGATGACCTCTTTGAAAAACTTCAGTAATTTTCTCTAAGATCTATTTGAGTTTGGTCTACCATCAGGTGCATGTGATACCATCATACATACCCCATATAACATTTTGGAGTCAATACTAATTTTATGAGTATCTGGTTATGCCATTCAGTCTCATGAACAAACAAGATGTTTTCATGTATCTAATAAATCAGGTTTCTATCCATACCTAGATTCATTTGTGGAAGTATTTATGGATTGCATTTTGATGTATTCTCATACCCAACATGATAATGACAAAAACCATGGAATCATTTTGAATACATTGATATAGAACTAGTTTTAATCTAATCTCACCCAATGTAACTTTTTTATTGATAAGGCTCACTTATTAGGTCATATCATCTTAGAGGTAATAGTATCTGCTAACCCAGATAAGGTGAGCACCTTAGTTTCCTAGGAGAAGCCTAATAATTTCTTTGACATACGTAGTTTATTGGGGATGGATAGATATTACTGTCATTCTATTTAGAATTTCTCATATCTATAAGAGACTTTTGGTGGATTGAATAATAAGGGTGTGGAGTTTGTATATTCCAAATCTTGCAAGAAAGCCATTCGAGAGCTGAAAGGGAGACTAAATTAATTGCCTATACTAATTATTCTAGAGATGGTTATAATCTATATAATTTATTTTTATGCTTCAAAAATTAGGCTTGGAGAAGTTCTAATGTAGGGAGTTTGGGTTGTAGTGTATGGATCCCTCCATCTGATACCTCATGTGAAGAACTACCCTATACATGACCTTGAGAAATCATCCATGATTCATGCTTTATGTTGTTGGAGGAATTATCTATTGGGTGAGTGGGTTGTCATTTTAATGGATCATAAAAGTATCAAATACATTTCCACACCATGTGACTTGAATCTCAGGCAGTGTAGACATGTATAATACCTACTATCATTTGACTTTGAGCTTGATTATACACCCAGAAAGGAAATTTCAGTAGCTAAATCCCTAAGATGGAAGACTCGAGAATATTCCATCCATGAGGCTAGTGGTGTGTGGATGTTTATAGATATATTTTATAAGATACACCTTGAGTTTCATGAATATCATGGTCATCCAGTTTCAGAAACTTTTGAAATGAAATCATCTCTTATGGAACAGGTGTGGATGAGACTTATTTCTGATCTTGAGGGTTTACTCCTAAGGGAGAGTGTATGAGGAGAGAACCCATATTATATTTGATTTATTGACGAGGATTAGATTCGACACTTTTATCGACATATCTATGTCCCTTAGAACATACAAGAAGAAATGATATAGAAATCTCATGCTTCTGTTTGGGTAGTTCACCCAGGGATTTTTGAGATGTATCAAGACACGTGTGATCGGTATTGTTGGCTGGGAATGAAGAGGCATATTGTAGGTTTTATCACATGGAGATCCAACTATTATCATGTGAAGGCTAATAACTTGTGGCCTATGAGACTTCTACAACCTCTATATATTTCTAAGTGGAAATGGAATGACTTCACTATGGATTTTGGGATGGGTTTAATGAGATAACATTGAGGTAGTGATGTGGTATGGGTGATCATCGATAGAATAACCTAGGTTGAGCACTTCTTACATATCTGAGAGACCTTATCAGTTGATGAGTTTAGAAGGATTTATATTCAAGAGATTATATAAATTCACGGTGTTCTCCATTATATCATATTAGAACGAGATGCTCAGTGTACCTCACTGTTTTGGTAGGGGTTATAGAAAGAACTGGGTCACAAGAGCTATGAAGTATAACATATGACGCTCAGATTGATAGGGGGTTTGAGTAGATGATATGGCTGTTAGAGGACATGCTCTGATCATAATCCCTTAATTTTAGATGTTCATATAAAAAACATATACCTATCATTGAGTTTTCCTATACTAATATCTTTAAGGAAAATCATAAGATGTATCCTTATGAATCCCTTTACATTATACCATGTCACTTACCCTTATGCTGGTTAGAGGCAAGTGAGTTAGTGCTACTATGTCCTCATCTCATATAGGAGACTCCAGATCAAGTATAGATGATTCACAAACATATGCATAAAATTTAGTACAGGAAGAAGACTTATACCGATCATCACTGATGACCTTTATAGTTCTAGGTGGGACATCAGTTCTTTATACACGTTTCTCCCAAATTGGGTCATATATAGATACACATATGGGGAAATCTATCACCTCATTATGTCAGGCCTTTTGAGATCTTAGAGAGAGTCGAGCCAGTAGCCTATTGGTTTTAGTTACCTAAAAGGTACCAGGAAATTCATGAAAACTTCCATGTATTGATACTTCACCAATATTCTGACCCATCACATTCATTTTAACCTGAGGATATTGAGATGGAGGTAGATGCATCCTTTGAGGAGAATCCAATACATATTGTTGATCATATCAAAAAATATCTCTAAGGCCTGTTATTTCCTCTAGTATATGTGATATGGAAGCACATACATGTATTGGATGAGACCTGGGAGAAAGATCCCAACATATGTGCTCAGTGGCTAAAACTTTTCTTAGACAACACATTACAACCCTGGGAATGGAAACATGGGGATGTGTTGTTTTAAAGAGTGGAGTTTGTAATGTTCTAGATTTTTTAAAGAGGTATAGACACTTATGATACTATTATAAATATATCATTTTATGTTCTTAATGTGCTCAAAAGAATAAGGAGCGTTTTGAGAGGGTCTAGGGTTTATTCAAATCCTGAAGATCTATATTTTGGGAGAGGAATATTGAGCATCATGGTTATCACATAGTTAGTGTTAATCATGCAAATCAACCATGTAGGGTACTCAATACATAGTGGAGCGATTCAAGATTTTACCTAACTATGCCAACCAGGACGCATGCCCATGTGTGTGATGAAATTTTTTTAATAGAAGGTTTTTTCATGGGTTGTTCATGGTTATCTAATCCTTGTGACCAACCCATGAAAGGGGTGTCCTTGGGAAATGGTTGACACATTGTTGGTGCATGACTTGTCCAACATTGCTGCCAAAACATGCACCCATTTAAAAAATGGATGAAATGACCATTTTAAACTTTTCTATTAAAAAAACCTAAACTATTCTTCCTCTTACATGTTTATAGTCTAGAGGATACCCTCTCTCCCACGTGAAACTCCTCCACAATACTAAGCTAAACTTTTCAATTTCTTCTTCATATAATCTCAGAACCACCCACTTTTCATATCATTGGATTCTTATCAGTAATCTCTCTACTCATATTCCTTCATTACATTGTTTATCTTCCCATATTATGCACTATTTTGGTAAGATATCATATGTCTTATTTTTAGGGTTTTCATCTATTCTTATAATTTCTCCCATTCTAGATCAATTCGAAAGCCAAAAACAGATGTGGGTTTATCTAAAAACCTAACGCAGAAGGTCAATCTCTTTTATATAAAGTCTCATGGCGTTTATAAAATGTGTTATTTTTTTGTACGATAGAATCCTCTGATGTCTCCTTTATAAAGTCCATTAAATTAAATTAAATGTTATTTCCATGCATAATACAGTCCCATCCAATGGGGAATCAATATTTTTGGTTAATATCCTTTATGTGAACCAACCCTATTGGTGTTCCCTTCCATAAAGGCCTAACCCCCTTTGAATTAAATGGTTAAACAACCAATTTAGGTGTGTGTATTCCCTGGTAATAAATAATTTGGGATGTGAATTGATATAAGGAAAATTATTGGCCATGTGTTAGGCCTTAGTGGTTTATTCCATAGATTTAATTACTTGAATAAAATGAATTAGAAATCTTGATTAAAGTATTATGGTAATAATTTATTATTGATATAGTGATTTTTGGAAAGTTAGATCATAATTTCATACCAAGATGAGGGTGATACAAGGGTCCCAAATTAAAGATGCCTTGGATGGGATCATTATAATTTTTAATTAAGACTTATTTTGGATTGTAAATACATAATGAGAGATACTTGTATTATTTATATAATACCTTAGATGAGATCATTGGACTGATTACTTACCTACCCATGACTGATATCGGTTCCCTAGGGGAGTACCCATAGATGTGATAATTTTCATGATGGTTATACCATTCCATGAGTGATACTCAGTCTGTGAGATACCAGGGATGGGATCAGATGGTCATGCTTGAGACCACACCGAAGTGATACTTGAGAATCCTTTATGGATCTCCTTAAATGGAATTTTATGGTGTTGGGTATTTATATCACTATTGGTATGATACTTGGGTTTATCTATACAATTTACATTGTATGGGCCTAGGATGGAACTTATTTAAATTATAGGAATTCCTTACATATAATTTTCAAAAATGAAAATATATTAAATTAAAGGATGTATCTCACAATCCAAATAACATGATTGGGTTTGGTCCGTAATTGATAAATTATTTGTTGAAAAGCTCATATAGTCTTCCTTTAATGTATTCTAGATAAACTTTATATATTCATATCATATTTGTACTAGTTGAATTTGTTCATAAATATATATCATAGGATGAAGCTCGTAATTTTAGTTAGGTATCCCATGAGGAACCCAGTCATATGTATTTATTTATTTATTACCATGAATTTATTATGTACTTTCAATGTTGTCTTTTTATATGCATAGGATGGATTATTATAGACACCATTTATAAGGCCCCAGCCTTAAACCTTACTTAATCTTGAGTTATTACAAGATTACACATTGAGGATCTTTTCAGGTTTAGACTTATAGAGAATTAGATCATAAAACATGAGTTACATTCCACATTTAAACAAAGTGGTTACAAAAAAATAGTATTCATTTTTTCCCATCAATGGAAGCATATTTAATATAAAACATGGGTTCTTTCTTGACACTTCCTTGACACTATCATCATATCAGGTACCTTTCCCTTGACCTGTGAAAAACATTTCAAAAAAACTTGGGATGAGCATAAAAAGCTCAGTATGGGTTATAAAAATATGGAAAGGAAACATAAGTTCATATATACATAAGAATGAAATCATACTTTACCCATAAAACATAAGAACTTTAACATACCTCATCAAATCATGAATAAATCATAGAAATCATAAGACATAAAAGGTAACTTGAGGCATTCATAATATTCTTACGTAGGGAGTAACCCTCTTGGTTACGTTTGGAATACCCATCACAGTATATTCCCTAAATCTATTCGGAGAAACCTTAACGTTTCACTCCTTCGCATTACCTAATGCATTAGAGAGCTATATCGGGCTCACCCGCCCTTAGTTTATCACGGAACCACCCGTCTTCATAATAATTCCCAAGAACCATAACATAATCATATCACATAAAACATGCATAAAGGAAACATAAAATATCCACATTTCAATCACAAGATATCAATACAACACATTGATATAATAAAAACATTATGAAAACCATTTTCAATACCAAAATAAAAGAAAAGTAAAACATGGTATTTATTTTTCTTTTAAAAAAAGGTATGGCTTGTAGAGGAAGCCGAAACTCAAATAATGGTCACGGCGGCGGAGAAGTCGTTGTCGCCGCATACGTACGACAAAAACATTCCCTTTTGTCGTTTTGTTAAACGCTTCGTATAAAAAATATATTCCTTTTTGATAAAAGTAAAAGTCAAAGGGGTTTATACACCGTATAAAATAAAGTTGTGTATAAAACAAAATATGCCTCAATGAAAGGAGATTGAGACGAAGTCTCATACCCCGGGTCCGACTTGACTCAGTCGTTCTTTAATCTCCTGAATAATAAACTTGAGTTAATTTATACTTTTTAAGAACCTTTTTCAAGTTCATTATTCCTTTTATATCACTTATTGCCATGTCATGAACACTATGTAATTATTTAAGTTAATAACGGTCGTTTTAATGATCATTGGTACATGAGTCCAAAATAAACCCTTTATAATTACAAGTTGTTCATGTATCCATTATATCCAGAATTATAATAATGATGTATATATCATATATATCATATATATCCAGTATATACATGCATTTATAATATTACATAATCATTTAAAGGTAAGAAATGAAATGCACCGTTCATGGAGACGATAAGCCGTACGTAGGCATGAACGCTACTTTCATTTCTATTTCATATTTTATAGAATGGAATCATAATTATATATAGGTATATTATAATTCCAGTGTAATATCATATATAATATCATAACTCCATCCTTTATATGTCCCACATATGTTATTTAACGAATCAAATCACTTTGAGGGGGCGGTAGTCCGCACTTCCTTAAATGAAGATATCACGTTTACCCATAATGGAAACCATAAAGGTATGCCCAAAATTAAAAATACAGAAGCTTAAATAAAACATAAACATATTATATATCATATATAACTATAGTATCATCTTAATGTCCACCTTTTAAGGTGTTAAAAGAATGTTGAACAATCATCGTTTCGGGAGGCAAAAATTCACCATCCACGGAAAAAGTATGTTCTTTAACCATTAGATGTAGGTGTGTGTAAGTTTAGCTCTAATACCTCTTGTAAAAACATCCTAGTATATTTAAGATACTGGATTTGTTACAAAATAAATTAATAAAAAGAGTTTATGGGGTTGGATAAGTAAAATAAAACAAAAGGACTCAATTAAAGACATTACCTTAAAATTGGGTAACTCCCTTTGGTTTGAGCTCAAAGGCTTCCTTGGGAAGACTTATGCCCAAAGTGAGGCTTCAAGGAGTAAGAGAGGGAAGTGTAGAGACAAAATGGGAAGAGTTTGGCCGATTCAAAGGCTTTGGAAGTGTAGGTAAGGAGGTAGAGGTGGGGACCTTTTATAAGAGGAGAGGAGGGGCACTCTTGGAAAGTAATGAAATGTTACTTTATTTTAAAATGATTTTCTGACTAAAAAGGTCCCACATTGATATAATTAGAGGGTAAGGTGATAAGGGTTCGAAATACACCCATCTAATAGGTTTTGGACATGTTTTGGTCATAGATTTTACATTATCGTTTCATTTTATTTAAATCCTTTATTAATGAGGTAATCGCTGCATCATCATGATGTCATAAATAATTTAATTTATTTAATGTCTAAAAATTATAAAAAAAATATCATGATGTAGGAAAGCTTTTTATCTTTATAATTAATATTTATAGTCAAAAATATGACTTGCATAACCCCATGTAAAAAGTTTATTTAGTAAAACATTTCATGTTTGTGTCATTTTTAATTTTACATTAAATAAAAAGTTATTTATGTCATTTCCCAACCAAAGTGGATCCATGGGGTCCCCAAGTTGACCCATGTCTTGTCTTGGTAGGACATGAAACATCCAATAAGGGTAGGACATGTGTCTAGGTATTTTCATTTTATGATAATATCATTTTTGCCTTAAATTGCACTAATTACCTCTAATCGCGATTAAAAACTTAAAAGTTACTATTCACCAAAAAATTATTTTAATCTCATTGAACCAAATTTTACTTCTTAATGAAAACCATGTATGTCAGATTTTTGAAAATCAAATCACAAAAGTGGCAAAGTTTCATTTAAACGAAAAATCAGTTTCTTTAACTACCACTTAGTGGTTTCACTATTCATCAAAAATTGAAGTTTTTCAGAAAAATACCAAAATATCACCCGAAGCTATATTTGATATTCTGAATTCAAAAATGATGTCTATTTTAAAAAATTAAAATCATATAAGTTACATTAATTAATTTAATAATTAATTCCCGCTGTCATGACAAATAGCGTGTTTTTATGAAACAATAAGTATCAAAAGATTGACACCAGTTTAAGTCCAATTTCAAAGTGAAATTGATTCCAATGACCACCATTGGATTAAATGGTAAAAATATATTCTAATTCCACTTCAAAACCAATTCAAAAGATAATATAATTATATAAATAAATTAGATTAAAAAGAGGTTTTGAATTAAAATACAAAATTTTCACTATTCATTAAAAAATGAACTTTATCGGAAAAATACCAAAAATTCACACAAAGTAAATTTTGATGTCCCAATCATAAATAATAAGTTTATTTTGAAAATAATAGCTTATAAAATTGTCAAAAGATAGATTTAAAAATGGTTTTCCATCAAAAGGCAGTAAAACAATCTTTTAAAAATATTAGTGTATTCTATGCTTAAGATTAGATTTATTTTCATTTTAAGCCTCTAAAACACTATCTAATTCATTAATAGACATAGATAAAAATATCTATTATTCATTACTTACTTGGGATGTTACATCCTTCCCCCCTTTAGAAAATTGCATCCCCGCAATTTATTTACTTATTGAATAAACGGGGGTACTTATCCCTCATTGCATTTTCAGATTCCCATGTTGCCTCTTCCATCATATGGTTTTTACACAAAACCTTTACCTGATTAATCACCTTATTCCGTAACACTTGCTCCATGTGGTCAAGAATCTGGACTGGTTGTTCCTCATAAGATAGGTTCTCTCCAGCTGAACTACCTCTTGACTCAAAACATGAGATGGATCTGGCATGTACTTTCTCAGCATCAAAACATGAAAAACATTGTGTACCTGAGATAAAATCAGAGGTAAAGCCACTCGGTAAGCAACTGATCCAACTCTCTCTAGAATTTCATATGGTCCAATGAACCTTGGACTCAGCTTTACTTTCTTACCAAATCGCATCACACTTTTCCATGGTGATACTTTGAGAAAAACATGATCACCTACCTCAAAAGATAGATCCTTCCTCCTGTTGTCCGCATAACTCTTCTGCCTGCTCTGAGCTGTTCTCATGTGTTTCTGTATCAGTAGAACTTTTTCTGCCATCTCTTCTACCAATTCCAGTCCCATCAGCTTCCTTTCACCCACTTCATCCCAGAAAGCTGGAGTTCGACACTGCTTCCCATATAACGCCTCAAATGGTGTCATCTGTATACTGGAATGAAAACTGTTATTATATGAAAATTCAACCAAAGAAAGATGTTGGTCCCAACTTCCCTGATAATCCATCGAACAAGAACATAGCATATCCTCCAATGTCTGAATTGTTCGTTCTGACTGCCCATCTGATTGAGGATGAAAAGTTGTACTAAAATTTAATTTAGTACCCAACGACTTCTGAAGGCCTTTCCAAAAGTTAAAAGTGAACCTGGGATCACGGTCAGATAAAATGGAGAGGGGAACTCCATGTAACCTTACTATCTCTTTAAGATACAAACGGGAAAGTTGATCTAGGAAAAAAGTATCTTGTATAGTAAGGAAATGAGCAGATTTAGTCAAGCGATCAACAATAACCCAGATTGCATTATTACCTCGAGGGGTCTTCGGCAATCCCACAACGAAGTCCATGGATATATTCTCCCATTTCCACTCTGGCACTAGTAAAGGCTGAAACATCCCTTTCGGTAACTGCCGATATGCTTTCACCTGTTGACATGTCAAACACTTCACAGTAAAATCAACAATATCTCTTTTCATTCCATCCCACCAGTAATACTCCCGCAGATCTCTGTACATCTTAGTACTGCCATGATGAACTGAAAATGGAGAACTATGAGCTTCACATAACAACTCTCTCTTAAACTGTGAATCACAAGGCACACACAATCTCTTCCCAAATCTCAAAACACAATTATTATCAATGTTGAATTCAAGCAACTTACCTTTCTGAACCAGCTCTACCTTTTTCTGCAACTCACTGTCTTGCTTCTGTGCTTGCTTGATTCTGTCTGATAGAGAAGATTTCATTGATACCTGAAACAAAACAGAAGAACATCCTGCACCAACAACTTCTATGCCAAAGTTCATCAAATCCTTAATCAAAGGATCACGTTCCAAACACAACATTGTTAATGAAGCATTACTTTTTCGACTCAAAGCATCGGCCCCTTTATTTGCTTTTCCCGGATGGTAATGAATTGTACAATCATAATCCTTGATTAATTCCATCCATCTCCTCTGTCTCATGTTTAACTCTTTCTAAGTGAATATATACTTTAATCTTTTGTGATCGGTATATATTTCACACTTTACTCCATACAAATGATGCCTCAAAATTTTTAAAGCGAAAACAACAGCAGCTAATTCCAAATCATGTGTAGGGTAATTTACCTCATGTGTTTTCAATTGTCGTGAAGCATAAGCAATTACCTGATCATTCTGCATTAGGACACAACCAAGTCCTTTCAATGAAGCATCACTGTAGACAAAAAACTCCCCATTCCTGGAAGGTAGTGCCAAAACTGGAGCATTCACCAATCTTCTTTTCAGTTCCTGAAAACAATCATCACATTATTTTGTCCAAATAAACATAACACCCTTCCGAGTTAGATTAATCATTGGACTATATAACCATGAAAAATTTCTAACAAACCTTCGGTAATAACCTGCCAAACCAAGTAAGCTACGAATCTCAGTTACATTTTTGGGTCTTGGCCATTCTTCAAAAACCTTTGTTTTTGCAGGATCAACAGTTATCCCATCTTTAGAAACAATGTTACCAAGGAAAGAAATTTGTTGCAACCAAAACTCAAACTTGCTAAATTTCCCATACAATTTCTTTTCTTTTAAGGTTTGCAAAATAACCCTTAAATGTCTTTCATTCTCCTCTTTACTTTTAGAAAACACCAAAATATCATCAATGAAAACCACCAGAAACTTATCCAAGAACTCATGGAAAATTCTATTCATTAAGTCCATGAATACAGCAGGTGCATTGGTTAGCCAAAAAGGCATTACTACAAATTCATAATGGCCATATCTTGTACGAAACGCAGTCTTCAGAACATCTGATTCTTTTACCTTCAGCTGATGGTACCCCGATCTCAGGTCAGTCTTTGAAAAAAACTGAGCTCCCTGGAGCTGATTAAACAAATCATCGATATGAGGCAAAGGATATTTGTTCTTAACATTGATGTTATTCAAGGCTCTATAATCAATGAAAAGTCTCATAGAACCATCTTTCTTTTTAACAAATAAAACAGGAGCACCCCATGGTGACGTGCTAGGTTGAATGAAACCTTTCTCTAATAAATCTTGAAATTGCTCCTTCAACTCTAAAATTTCAATTTGAGCCATTCGATAAGGGGGTTTTGAAATTGGCTTAGCATCCGGAACTAATTCAACAGTAAACTCAACTTCCCGATCTGGTATTATTCCAGGAAACTCATCAGGAAAAACATCAGGATACTCATTTACCACTGGCACATCATTAATCTGAACAGTTCCTTTATTTTCAATGATGTGTGCAAGGTGACATTCATTTTCATCTTTTACAAGTTTCTCGGCCTCTTGATATGTTATCAACAGTAAGGGTTCATTCTTGTACAAAAACTGAAAGTCATTCTGAAAAGAAACTTCTTTAGCTCTACAGTCATCTTAGCATGGTAAATAGAGATCCAATCCATACCCAGGATAACATCAAACTCTACTAGAGGTAGAACAATAAGGTTTTCAAGTCGGTTCTTTCCACAGATAAGGATATAAAGATTCTTATAAATTCTTTTTGCCTCAATATTTCCCCCAGGTGTTTTTACCAAAAGTTCAAGAGTCATTTCTTGAGATGGTATTCCCATTTTACTAGAAACGTTTTCAGAGATGAAAGAATGTGTAGACCCCGAATCAAACAACACACTGGCATAATCTAAAAAAACAAACAAAGTACTCGATACAACTTCATTTGATGGCCCGACATCTGCTGAAGTAGTTGCAAAGGATTTCACCACCCCTTTCTACTTGTAGTCTAACTGCTTCCCATCACTCAAGATATTTGTCGGACACTCGTTTTCATAGTGACCCACCTCATTGCACTTAAAACATTTCACTAACTGTAAATCAAATTTGAACTTACCATCACCTTGATCTTTTTCAGTGAAATCACGAGCCTTATGTCCCATCTTACCACATCGATAGCACTTTACAGAATTCAGAAGACATTCCCCAGCATGCCTTTTACCACATTTATCACAAACTAGAAACTTAGTTTTCTTACCATCATACTTTTTTGAAGAATTATTCCCTTTCTCCTTCCACCTTGGTATCTTCTTCTGCTGGTTGTTATAGAACACTTGATCATCAGAAAACTCCATTTCCACCTTCTTAGCACATCGAACAAGCTTTTCATAACTTTTGAACTCACGAAAAGCTAAAGCCCTTCGATATTTTGACTTTAACCCTGAGTAAAAACGAATGATTTTACTATCAAGGTCTCGAATAAAATTTGGAGCATACCTTGCCAATCGAGTGAACCTTTCTTCATAGGTAGCCACGGAGTCTTCCTCTTGACTCAATTCCAAGAATTGATTTTTCATCCTAAGTCGAACAGCCTTAGGAAAATAATTCTCAAGAAACATACCTTTAAATTCATCCCAGTCGAGAGCATCAATCTCATCAGCATCCCTGATATTTTTAACCATCGACCACCACTGATCTGCTTTACCCTCCAAACGGTAAATAGCAAGACTAACCTTTTAATTTTATGAACACCCCATGACATCGAAAATCTTCTCCAGTGCTTTAATCCACCCTTCAGCTAACACATGGTCAGATGATCCTCTGAATGATGGGGGATGTTTCCTCATGAAATGTTCCACCATTGACATGTTCCTATGCGGTTGATCTCGCTGATCTCATGCATGGATACCACCACCATTTATCGCTTGAGCCAACTGCGCCATTACTGCAACAAACTGTTCAGTTCCAATTCCGACCATCTCAGGATGCTGATTCGGAAGGTTATTTCCTTCTGTATGCCTTCCTAGCACAGATTCCCTGTTTCCTCTGCGGAAAACCATTCTGAACAAACATTTCATAGATGAAGCAACATGGTAATCTTCAAATGCTTTATCATTTCAATTTTTCCATAAAAAAATATTTTTGGATAATCATTTAATAGAATTATAACTCCTAAAGTTATCTAAATTGACCTTTGATACCAACTATAAGGCCCCAGCCTTAAACCTTACTTAATCTTGAGTTATTACAAGATTACACATTGAGGATCTTTTCAGGTTTAGAGTTTTAGAGAATTAGATCATAAAACATGAATTACATTCCACATTTAAACAAAGTGGTTACAAAAAAATAGTATTCATTTTTTCCCATCAACGAAAGCATATTTAAAATAAAACATGGGTTTTTTATTGACACTTCCTTAACACTATCATCATATCATGTACCTTTCCCTTGACCTGTGAAAAACATTTCAAAAAAACTTGGGATGATCATAAAAAGCTCAGTATGGGTTATAAAAATATGGAAAGGAAGCATAAGTTCATATATACATAAGAATGAAATCATACTTTACCCATAAACCATAAGCACTTTAACATACCTCATCAAATCATGAATAAATCATAGAAATCATAATACATAAAAGTTTACTTGAGGCATTCATAACATTATTGCGTAGGGAGTAACCCTCTTGGTTACGTTTGGAATACCCATCACAGTATATTCCCTAAATCTCTTCGGAGAAACCTTAACGTTTCACTCCTTCACGTTACCCAATGCACTGGAGAGCTATATCGGGCTCACCCGCCCTTAGTTTATCACAGAACCACCTATCTTCATCATAATGCCCAAGAACCATAACATAATCGTATCACATAAAACATGCATAAAGGAAACATAAAATTTCCACATTTCAATCACAAGATATCAATACAACACATTGATATAATAAAAACATTATGAAAACCATTTTCAATACCAAAATAAAAGAAAAGTAAAACGCGGTATTTATTTTTCTTTTAAAAAAAGGTATGTCTTGTAGAGGAAGCCGAAACTCAAATAATGGTCACGGCGGCGGAGAAGTCGTTGTTGCCGAATACGTACGACAAAAACATTCCCTTTTTTCATTTTGTTAAACGCTTCGTATAAAAAATATATTCCTTTTTGATAAAAGTAAAAGTCAAAGGGGTTTATACACCGTATAAAATAATGTTGTGTATAAAACAAAATATGCCTTAATGAAAGGAGATTGAGACGAAGTCCCATACCTCGGGTCCGACTTGACTCAGTCGTTCTTTAATCTCTTGAATAATAAACTTGAGTTAATTTCTACTTGTTTAAGAACATTTTTCATGTTTATTATTCCTTTTATATCACTTATTGCCATGTCATGGACACTATGTAATTATTTAAGTTAATAACGGTCGTTTTAACGATCATTGGTACTTGAGTCCAAAATAAACCCTTTATAATTACATGTTGTTCATGTATCCATTATATCCAGAATTATAATAATGATGTATATATCATATATATCATATATATCCAGTATATACATGCATTTATAATATTACATAATCATTTAGAGGTAAGAAATTAAATGCACCGTTCATGGAGACAGTAAGCCGTACATACGCATGAACGCTACTTTCATTTCTATTTCGTATTTTATAGAATGGAATCATAATGATATAAAGGTATATTATAATTCCAGTGTAATATCATATATAATATCATAGCTCCATCCTTTATACGTCCCACATATGGTATTTAACGAATCAAATCACTTTGAGGGGGCGGTAGTCCGCACTTCCCTAAATGAAGATATCGCGTTTACCCATAATGGAAAGCATAAAGGTATGCCCAAAATGAAAAATAAAGAAGATTAAGGAAAACATAAACATATTATATATCATATATAAATATAGTTTAATCTCAATGGCCACCTTTTAAGGTGTTAAAATAATGTTGAACAATCATCGTTTTGGGAGGCATAAATTCACCATCCACGGAAACAGTATGTTCTTTAACCATTAGATGTAGGTGTGTGTAAGTGTAGCTTGAATAACTCTTATAAACAAATCCTAGTATATTTAATATAATGGAGTTGTTACAAAATAAATGAATAAAAAGAGTTTATGGGGTTGGAGAAGCAGAATAAAACAAAAGGACTCAAGTGAAGACATTACCTTAAAATTGGGTAACTCCCTTTGGTTTGAGCTCAAAGGCTTCCTTGGGAAGACTTCTGCCAAAAGTGAGGCTTGAAGGAGTAAGAGAGGGAAGTTGAGAGACAAAATGTGCAGGGTTTGGCCAATCCAAAGGCTTTGGAAGTGTAGGTAAGAAGGTAGAGGTGGGGGCCTTTTATAAGAGGAGAGGAGGGGCACTCTTGGAAAGTAAAGAAATGTTAATTTATTTTAAAATGCGTTTCGGACTCAAAAGGTCCCACATTGATATAATTCTAGGGTAAGGTGATAAGGGTTCTAAATCCACCCATACAATAGGTTTTGGACATGTGTAGGTTAGACATTTTACATTATCTTTTCATTTTATTTAAATCCTTTATTAATGAGGTAATCACTGCATCATCATGATGTCATAAATAATTTAATTTATTTAATGTCTAAAAATTATAAAACAACTATCATGATGTAGGAAATATCTTTACCTTTCTAATGAATATTTATAGTCAAAAATCTGACTTGTATAACCCCATGTAAGAATTGTTTTAGTAAAACATCTCATGTTTGTGTCATTTTTACTTTTACATTAAATAAAACGTTATTTATGTCATTTCCCAACCAAAGTGGCTCCATGGGGTCCCCAAGTTGACCCATGGCTTTTCTTGGTCGGCCATGACACAGCCAATAAGGGTAGGACATGTGTCTAGGTATTTTCATTTTATTATAATATCATTTTTTCCTTAAATTGCACTAATTACCTCTAATCGCGATTAAAAACATAAAAGTTACTATTCACCAAAAAATTATTTTAATATCATTGAACCACATTTTACTTCTTAATGACAACCATGTATGTTGGATTTTTGAAAATCAAATCACAGAAGTGGCAAAGTTTCATTTAAACGAAAAATCAGTTTCTTTAACTACCACTTAGTGGTTTCACTATTCATCAAAAATTGAAGTTTTTCAGAAAAATAACAAAACTTCACCCTAAGTTATATTTGATATTCTGAATTAAAAAATGATGTATATTTTACAAAATTCAAATAATATAAGGTACATTAATTAATTTAATAATTAATTCCTGTTGTCATCACAAATAGCGTGTTTTTATGAAACAATAAGTATCAAAAGATTGACACCAGTTTAAGTCCAATTCCAAAGTGAAATTGATTCCAATGACCACCATTGGATTAAATGGTAAAAATATATTCTAATTACACTTCAAAACCAATTCAAAAGATAATATAATCATATAAATAAATTAGATTAAAAAGAGGTTTTGAATTAAAATACAACATTTTCACTATTCATTAAAAAATGAACTTTATCGAAAAAATACCAAAAATTCACACAAAGTAAATTTTGATGTCCCAATCATAAATAATAAGTTTTTTTTGACAAACATAGCTTATAAAATTGTCAAAATATAGATTTAAAAATGGTTTTCCATAAAAAGGCAGTAAAACAATGTTTTAAAAATATTCGTGTATTCCATGCTTAAGATTGGATTTATTTTCATTTTAAGCCTCTAAAACACTATCTAATTCATTAATAGACATAGATAAAAATATCTATTATTAATTACTTACTTGGGATGTTACACCATTGGTGGTGGCCTACTAAGTATATCTCACACGCTATTCAGGCCTCCTTTAGTACCTAACAATACTTCATTACTACAAGTGTAGATAAAGGGAATCTTCTGACCTATGAAGCATGATTTTTAGTACTAGGATGGATTATGAGAGCAGAGGAATAAGCCTATGCTCGTTATACTAGTAGTGGAAACTTTATGTTTTTTTGTTTTTGTTTATCATGTGGTATATGCCTATTTCCCCGGTATTCCATGTATAATTTTTTTTATAGCTACATGACATGATCATCATCATTTTTTATCTAATTATGAATTATATTATACCTATTTATATATATTTATGATATATTATTCCACTAATTTTTATTTATTACTTATTCCACTGGTTCCATTTATTATTTAACACTATGGATTACTCTGATCATAGAGGTATAGTCTCCCAAGTGTACTATCACAGACCCTTCCTACTAGTCATAAGCCTCTAGTGTTTAGGGAGGTACACTTGAGATCATGTTTCCATCTATATTGGGGCACTTCTAAGTGGAATCTAGGGTAGGACACTATAACTAAAGGATGTAATTCATTAAAGAAATTACTTTATCAAGTAGTATAGTGTTAGGAAATTATCTTTGAGAAAGACTTTGAATTTTTTAAATTTTAGAGTTTTTTTATACAAAATATGAATTGTGAAAAAGTTTTATTTGAAATTTCTTTTACATGTGATGACAACATATACAAGGGGGGGAATAAAAATCTATTGTGACGTTTTCATAAAAAAGCCTTGTATTTTTTGACAACATAATTTTTTAGGTATATTTGTTTTGAACATGTGATAAGGAAATTATTATAATTTAAGAAAGTTTTGTTATGAAGCTGTTGGAGGATGTTAGGAAGTTTCATCAACTTTTTTAAGATAAATTATTATAAATTGAGAAAATACTACACCACTTTCAAGTTCCAAACATCATGATGAATCTCACAATCCAAGATATTTTCGAAAAAAGGGAGAAATTAACTCTATAACTAGATGAACCAGTGAATAAAATACTAGTCACAGATTTCAAAACACCATGTTTTAGATATAGTTTACTGGTAAAAAGGTGATCAAATAATGAAAGTTCTGAAGGGGAGAGTTGTAATACTTTTTTAGAAAAAACACTTCACTGGTCAAATATCACTAGATTAGAAAAAAAGATAAATGAAATAGAATGAATATACAGGGGTATATAAATCCCATGGGGAGAAATTTAAAATTACATTTCCTAATAGATATTTTCATGATCCACTAGATGTAGATGAGAAAAATAATGTTCCAAACAAATAGTTGAAAGAAAACCATATACTGAGTTTTTTAAGAGTATCTAAAAAAAGAGAAAATGTTCAACAATGACAAATAAAGTACAAATTTGGAGAAGTATAAAAATAAAATGTCACAATTTGAGGATTTATCTATGAAACAAAATCTGAGTAGGGAACCAAACAAAGAAGTTTCATGTAAAAAAATTATTTATAATTCACAACAATTTAATCAATCATCTTCAATGGATCAAGTTTATTGTATATTGTTTGATGAAATAATTTGGATAGAATGTTTTTATAAAGTTTAAATGGAAAAGTTTTGTTTCATATTTTATGAATATTGATGGTGAGAAGTTATGAAGTGCAACATTGATGGAAGAAATGAGCTTTTGAAATGAATTGTAAATGTCATCAGATGAAAAATTCATAGAAGTTATAACAGATAGAGTTTTTTGAATTAAAATAATGTATAAATATTGATCTAATGTAGGATGAATAGACAAAGTCATCCAAATGAATAATATTACATAGAATGGAGTTATAAGGAGTACTATATGAAAAGTTCTTATGAAGTCACCAGATAAACCGTACCAGAAGGAGTCATGATAAAATTCACATAAACATGTAAAGTGACTTTTTTAATATGAAAATACTGAGTTGTTTTTAAATTATTTTGTAATATTTACAAGTTTATGAAAATTTTAATGAGTTCCTTAACATCCATGGATAAGAAAGATTGAGGAAGATTATAATTTTTGATGTTTTCATGATGTTTTATGATTGTTCTAGAATATTATAGAATGATTCAGAAGAGTATAATGAGTTTTAGTTGAGTGGAAAAATTAAAAAAGTTCCAAAATTTTATAATTTAGGACCACCTATATAATGGGGGGTTTAATGTATGACATCACAAAACTGTTCTTAAGGGAAAAAATTATAAAAACTAATGATTTTATATTAGAGTGAGTTTCCAACCAAGATTCATTTCTAGTTGAAGATGATCTAGCAGTCAAAGTTTCTTATGAGAATCATCAAATATAGATTATGATCAGTCTAATAAGACAAAAATTTCTATCTGAGGTAGCATGAAATGTTATTAATACCTAAAACAGAGTAACAAACAATGTTTTTTAGTAGAGTTTTAGGAACAATTGTTTTATTAAATGGAAAACCCCAGTTTAGAAATAAAGTTCAATTTTTGTGATGTACACCAGATAGGGAATACTAGACAAAGGTAGGTGTATCAAATAGACACTTACGAGACATGTAAAAATAGATGAATATTTCTAGATTAACATTATAGGGTAATTTTAATTGAGTTTCACACAAATTTGGATTCTATGTTTTTTATGATTTTCTAAAACTTATGGGATTTATTATAATAATTCATATCAAGATATAGACTGATTATAATGGGAGTTATATCAAGTTGTATTCACTTATTTCTAATATAGAATTTCCATGGGCTGATTGGAGTCACTATGGAAAGGTTGTACGTTATCACACTAATGCTAAACCATGTAAATATTTCATTCCTTGTTTACTTTATTATTATTTCATATTTGGGATATTATTATAAAATATTGATAATGATAATAACTCTAACAAGTTTTAGGGGTTAATTTTATAGAATTGAATTTGTAAAAAGATCACTGCTGATTAAACCACCTTTCATAGTGGTTCCAATGATAAAAATCATATTCATTTAATTTGAAGTAAAATATTATTTATAAAATGTCCAAGTTAAAGTTATCACATATATATTGGAGTTTATCAAGGGTATATAAGAAGATAAATTATACCTATAGTTAGATACTAATGTAATGTAGTAATAATTGAAAGAAAATATGAAAAAAATAAAACTCTCATATAAAACTTATTGAATATAAAGAATACTTACAGATATATAAGTAAATATTATCTCCAATTGATGAGTTATTAAAAAATATTATTTATGTGAAATATGAGGTAATTAAAATTAATGGAGAGAAGATTCATGCTTTAAAAGAAAATCATAAAGATATAATTGTTGTCAATAATGGTCAATTAGAAGTCAAATCCCTGAGAATAAAAGAGCTAGAAAACTCCTTGAAATAGATTATAAAGATTTAGGAATATCATATATAAAATATAAATAAATAATATAAAGATAGATTTAGATAAATTAAGGTTGATAAAAATACCCTCATTATGAAGTGTCTAGAGATGGACGTAAAATTAAAGAATCTTATAGTGACACAAGCTAAATATTCCCAAAACAATGAGATATTAAGTCCTTATATTAAGGTTCTTGATGAGATTATTTTGGTTAAAAGTTATCATGTCATTGTAAATAAGAGATTGAAAAAATATTTTAATTCATCTAATATAGGCTCAAGATCAAAGGCAACAATTTTCCTAGAAAATGTCACATGTATTAATTTTGTTCTAATAGTTAGTGAAAGATATACTTTATAATTTTTAAAAATATGGTTATATTAAAATTTTATGAAATTTACCACTATATAAAGGTATGATGAATTTTTTTCAACAATAATGGTTCCCAAAATAAATCTTTAAAAAAAGGTGTTTAGTCTAAAAACTAGGGAAAAAATATAAATAGGCTATAACTGAAGGAAAAAAAACCTGTTTTATAGGTCGTTACTGGTACTATAAAACATTTTTCTACAATGATATTGATTTTTGACATAATATTTCAATAATTTTATGAAAAATAAGGCCTATACCATGGGGTAGTATATTTGAAGTAAATATAAATCTTATTATATAGAAACTAAGCACCTCAAAAATGAAAAAATTGTTTACTTCAAGAAGACTTGGGAATTTATATAGTAGTTTTAGAAAAGTGTTAATTGTGAGGATTAGTTATGGATCACACCTAAATATAATGATTCATTTTCTATTTAATAAATAAGTCCACTGAAAATAAATAAAAATAAATTATGAAATGGTGGTGATTCTTCCTGGGGGTTTAGATGAGAGAAGTTTATTAAAAAATGCACACCCAAGAGGAATATATAGAAGGATAATACAATAAATAAGTGATAATTTTAATATAGGATAAACAAATACATCATGGACCATTAGAAAAATGACATAAATATGAAAGTTATAGGTAGAAAACTAGAACAAATAAGAGAGTCAATATAAGAATGAAACAAGATGATTATTTTAGTATAATAAATATAATAAGAAAATTAAAGAAAATTTAAAAAAAGGGTAACTTAATATTTTTTGAAAACCCATGTGGAATATTTAAGAAATATGATAATTACATTAAATAATTCTTAATTATGTGCCTATCCAAATTGGATATAGAAAAGAAGATGGAGAAATCATGATAAAAAGAATGTTCCTTACTAGGTGATGTGAAAAATCCACTTCTACATAAGAAGAAAGAAAATTTTAAAAGGAATACCATGGTTAACATGAATAATGATGTCTATAAAATCAAATAAGTAGTAATAATGACATGTTCCCATCAAATTAGAGCTAAAAAATAAAAGTGTTTCTAGGTTGAGATGCATATCCCATCATCATTTATATCATTAAGAAGAAAATTAGATGCCACATCATTCCCATATATTTTATTTTTTATGTTTCTTTGTATATAGAATGAAATTCGGAACATTTAAGAGGTTAAATAAAATTATGTGAACGTTTTAAAACATGAATTATTTATTTATCATGGATAAAATGGACTGGTATTATGATGCCTCCTTATAACACTTCATAAACTATTTAAAATATATTTTTTGATTTTATTTTTTATAAGACCATCCATGATGAACATTAACATAGTGTATCCCTTGAGGGGGAGTTTTACAAGCTAAATAAATAATAGAAATAATTATTACATATGAATATGAAATTTCTGGAAAAATCTAAAGTTTAGGGATGAAAATCACTTTCTTATCCTTATTTTGATTAAATAAAATATGATTATTAATGGAGTAAATTTTGTTGATATGGAAGGTAGCTTAAAGGGGGAGAAACTAGTTTTCACTTGAATGTTTTTGATGTGTTTGTTGAGTTGAGTGAAGGTAATAAGTTACTTGTAAATATTCTTGAACAACCTCTATAAAGAGAAATATAAGTTAGAATCACATGGTAATATGTTTATGGAAACTTTTATACTGATGTTTCTTACTCAGGGTTTCTACACTGATTTAGATCATATATACTTAGAGTTGATTAATTTATATATCATTTTTTATAAAAATGTGATTCCACCCTTCTCTCAAGTGAATCATGGACTTATTTCAAAAAAGGTCTAGATGTTGTATTTTCAAAAAATATTTGAGCATGAGATGAGTGTGGCTTCTTACCTGACCTTGAAGCTTTTAATTTATTATCAATTAGGGGGATAAGTACAACATATAGCATATTGAATTTATATTGATTGGAAATTAATATGGGTACTGAAATAATCTCCAAAATGGGATATTGGAACAACCAAATGGATTTTGAATTTTATATTTGTTTTTAATAATAAATGAAGTGCTCTATAATTTTGTAAAGTTAATATAGCCCAAAATAATAAAATGATTTCATTAAGGGATGATAAATGAAGATAAATATTCTACAAATAGGTATTTTATAGTACACAGATATAAGGAATAAACCTCTATATCTAATGATTCTTGAGCTAGAATTTATGATATTCAACGGAAAGTACTTATAGAAGACGAGTTTGAGATACCAACTATAATTAAAACTAATTAGAGAAGACCAAAATTGTCTAGAAGAGTTGGTACCCATCCAAGTATTTTTTCCGTGATATTTTTATGAAATCTTAACTTGGATAATGTCCATAGAATTATAATTTTGAATATGAATAAGGTTCTTTATTTATTGGTAATTAATAATCACTATAAATTGAGGTAAAATGAAGAATCATGAAGTTTGAATTGACGACAGAGTGAAATTTTGTTGAAAAACTCAAAGAAGAACTCATACACTACAAAATTACTTTTGAATTAGGATAACGATATTTTTGAAGGTTTGATATATTCCTAATTCCATTTTAATTGATTTGATATGAACTATAGTGATTTAATATTCCCAAATAAGGTTTTAATAGGTTTAAAGTTGATTTAAAAAAGTTATATAATTTTGATTTATAGGTGAATATTTAACAAATTACTGAATCTCACCATGAAATTTAACATTCTATGGATGATTTTTAAGAAAATATGGTAGTTATAAAATGATATATATGACATTTTTATATGGTATGTAAGGCTTTAATAATGGATAATAATATATTCAAGCCCATAAAGAAGATATATGATGAATCTCATAATGAAATATACAAAGGTTAATGTTTTACTATGACACATAAGATAATATAGATAATATAGAAGATTAATAGAGTGATACATAATATATTTCAGGCGATATGTAACATTTTCAAAATGATATGGAAATTGATGCAGAGTGAGTTTGGAAAAGTATCTGAACTACTCTAATACATAAGATATTTTTTTGATATGGAATATATTAAAAGTTATCAATAATATTCTTAAAATAAAATTTATGATACTCATGGGAATAAAATATATACTCTTGAGGATGCATACGATATTTTTTTCTCACTATAGTGATATGTAAGATATTCTATTTCATACATAAGTTTTATTGGTTTGAAAAAATAGATTCTAGAGAATTAAATTTGTGGATACTAATCTATTATTCATGGATTAAATATCATGATACTAATTATTGAGTCATGATATAATAAAATTTATAATTATAATTAATTGAGAATAAATTTATAGGATCATGGTGTGATAATTCATGGATTTAAAATGGGAATAATAAAAATAATCACAAATATCAAAACTACAATATATATGGGGAGAAATATTTGAATAATTTTAAAGGATAATTAAATGAGAATATTCTTCATTGATCCCATACACATGGAATATGATAAATATTTTGGGTTTTTGTGGAATACTAGTTGAATAATATTAACTAGATGAGAATGATCAAATATTGTGGGAAAATTACCATGTGAGTAGTTATTGATTGAAGATCATAGATAAATAACCGACATGATCCACTAAGAATATTTATATAAAAATAGAAGAAGAAGATATATTTTTATGGATGATAGTATAATAGAGCATGAGAAGAAACAAATACTCTATCCTACTAATGATCCTCTATATCTAAGTAAGAGATTGAGATTGAAGTTGGAGATATTTTTTAAAGAAGATCTTATACATCGTTGAAGAAGAAAAATAAGGCGTGCAAACCACCCTTATGGAACTCTTATACTATAAAGGCAGAATAGATGGAAAAAAATAATATTAAATGAGAAAGACCAATGTAGTGCCACTTTTCTAATTTTTATTGGCTGTTGAAGTTCTTGCTTCCAAATAGGAAAAATACTACATAAAGTTACATGATATATTCATGGTTGATCATTCTGAAATTAAGTCGAGAGAACAGGGATAAAATGAATGCTATAGTATCTAATCATAAATTAATATTCAAAGACCTATTTTTTGAAAATAATATATGATCATGTGATGCAATGACATCCTATAGTAGATTAGAGATTATGTTCCTTAGTGAGTTGGGAGAAACAATTATAAACTAGTTGGCGCCAGTAAAGAGAATCAATTACGAGATTATAAAACAATTTGGAAGCAATATATTCTTTTTGGTATAAAACCTTGAGGTAATGGATGATAACTTCCCCACCTATATTTACTTTATTATCATACTGAAAATCCATGACTCTGACTTGACCCAAACTAAATAAGGAGTATATTTCCACATAGGCATCAAACCTTGTAAAAATACACCGTTCTAATTATATTGTTTATTTCATGCTTTAACTATGGTGTGGTGTTTTGGGAATATTTAATAAGACCCATTCACCCTGACAGGTGCATAAGGTATAATATTAATACAAGATATTAAAATAGAAAAGAATAAAAAATGGTTCACACTAATTCACCCCAACTTAGAATGATTGTAAGATCCCGCTGGGCATGGAATATTACTTAATAAGTAATAATAATTAGATGAGTTCTATTTTATTATATAAAAAATAATTTAATTAAATTTTATACTCCAAATATGGGAAATTTAATTATTAGATAAAACATATAATATATAATAAAAAAATTATTTTTAAATAAAACTAATTTTGTTGACCATGAATCATTAAATTGTTATACCTTATAACTTATTAATTATTTATTGAATGTTATTTATCTATTTTATTAATAATTAATTAAATTTTATTATTCAATTTTATTGAAATAATTTTTTAAAGGTAATAAATTCTACAAAAAAACATAATTAATAAAAACAATTTCATTAAAATAAAATATATTTTTACCATAGAATTAGTTTCATTTTTTTAAATAGAAAATATAATATTTATATAAAATTTTAAATTTATACATTTATATTATAAAATATTAAATATCACTATTGGATACTTGTATACTCAATGACCATATATCCAACGATCATACAATAAAAAGTATACAACCAAAAACTATATATATAATGGTCACATTACAATAATATATATGAAATTACATACTAAACTATAATTAATTAATAAAATTCATTTATTTATATCTATAAATTTTAATTATATTTATAATGTTTTCATTATTTCCCTAGTTATAATCAATGGGATTATCTTAAAGGGAAATCACAAGAGTAAATATTTAATGTTTATAGTCTTTTTATTTAATTATAGTTTTATTCCCATTTTAATTTTATAACGATATTTACTATTTCTTTATCACAATGTATCAATATTCAGTACGTATTGAAATATTTTATCTTAATAAAATGTAGAATTTATTTGTTTGAGTTTTGTTTTTTATATGAAATAATTTTTTAAATGTATTCATAGAATAAAAATATGGGGTGTTACATTCTATTCCCTTAAAAAAGTTCTACAAAAAAATCCATTACACAGATGAAAATAGACAAGGGTGTTTTTTCCTCATTACATATTCAAATTCCTACATTGATTGTTCAAAATTATGATTCCTCTAGAGAACTTTAACTAGGTGAGTGGTCTTATTTCATAGTACTTTATCTCCATGATCAAATACCTCCACCAAATTTACCTTTTAATATAAATATTTTTCTATTTTTATAACCTTTATGTTTAATATATGTTATCAATTAAGCATGCATTTTTTCAAGAGTGATACATGGACACACCATACAAGTGAGGTTTTTAGTGGAAGTGAAAGCTAATAAGATACCATCCCTATAAGATCAATAATTTTTATGGGGATGATATATCTAGGGATCAAATTTCCCTTCTTTTGGAATCTTATATCCCTTTTACATGGTGATATTCTAAGGAATACCTTGTCTCCAACTTGAAAGTCCAAATATCATTTATGATTATCACTAGAATTCTTCTACTAAATTTGTGTTTATTTGATATATTATTTAATGGTTTGGGTATTTTATTAAATATCATGATCAAGATCAGGTATTAATAGATTATGGTCTTTAAGTTATCTCAACATGTTTAATTTATTCACTTCTTCCGATATAGATCCTCATATAGTGTTATTTGAATACTAGAATAGAAACGGTTGTTCCATGAAAACTCCACCAGAGGAAGATATTGCTCCCAAACTCCTTATAAATCCATCAAATAAGATCTCAACATATCTTCCAAAGTTTTAATGGTCATTTTAGATTTACCATTAGTCTAAGGGTGATAATCCATGACTAATTTTAACCCTATTTCTATTCTTGTTGAAGAATACTTGATTTTTTATCATATACAATTTAACGTTGTTCTCCATTAAAAATTAACACTTTATTTATATAAGGACAAAAATACTAGGATCCATTTTCTTTCTATGTTTTGGGTATTGGAGGTTTCTAGGAAAGGTTCCAAGGATATTGGAGGGTAAATGGGAGTGAATAAGTTTCTATGGTGTGTAAGGATTCTCTATTTCGTAAGGGTAGTGGATACATTGTAGAGGTGTTTATTGTGGCATAGGGACCCAAGGGGAAGTGTTTCAAAGATAATTATACTTTTTTTAATACCTAAGTCATGAAGCAGAGCTATGGTGTAGGAACCTGGGTTCCATAGCATCGAGAGATAGGCTGCAACATAGTGCTCTACGGGGAATTCTACCAAATTCAAGGTAGTTGCACCACTGGGCTTAGGCTGCAACTTATCCTTCATTTTGGTGATGGAGTTCTATGGGATAATGGTTTTCCATACACTGTGTTCCTATTACTTTATATAGGATCCAAATTTTAGATCTATATAGCCGTTTTTGGACGTAGTTTTACAAGGAATGTTGTAGCATGTTTCCTTAGACTACACCATAGTCTTTCCAATTTCAGCAAGTTCTATAACATGGTCAATGGGGCTATTCTATGGTTTTGTGTTGTTTATAAATCCTATAAATACCCAAACCCCATTTCATCCCATTTTCCTCCCAATTTTATTTGAAAAACCCCAGGTTTTCAAAAGTTATTTTTAAAGGCCTTTAAATCCCCTTTTGAATATAAAAAACCCCTATATTCTAGGGATCAAACCATGGTGATCTGAGGTGATTTCTTCTTATTTTATAGTGTTTTCTTCTCCATTTTATGTATTTTCCTCCTGTTATATATTTCTATGTTATAGAATTTTATCTCTATCATTCAAATGGAGTTTATTTGATGTTTTTAGTGTAGTTATGGTGAATTGTTCTTAGTGGGACATATCATTCTTTACAGGATAGGTGATCATAGATTTTAATTATTGTTCCATTATCTTATAAAGATAATAAACGCCTTGTGGTAGGGGATTCGTTTATTATCCTTTCATTTAAATGAAATCATAAAGTTATTATGCTTTAACTATGTGGGAGATGGTGTAATTGACCTAATTAAATATTGAATCAGATTAATGAAATAAATGGTTTGTGGTTATTGTGATCACATGTTTTCCACCATGATAAGGGTTTGAATCTTATTATGTTAGATAATGTGCTATATATGTTATGATTTTTTATAATGTTTTTTATGCTTGTTTTAACATGGTTTGAGGAAAATTGTGAAAGAATGTAAATCCAATAAGTACATGGTTGGATAAATAGCTAAAGAGTCATGTTTATTGAATCCTAAAATTATTATAATTTAATGGTAGTCAAATTATTCTAAGTGCATGTGTAACAAAAATTGTTCTTTAATATGCTAATGTAACTGGATAAATAACAAGAGGAGAGTAATTCTTGTAGATGATAATAATATAAATTCATGTTAATGAGATTTTATTATTTAAATTTTAATCAAGATGGTAGTCATTCTTAGAAGACTTATTTTAAGATTTATAGCTTGTTATAGATAATGAATTAGGATTCACATATTTTAACCTATAATAAATGCATTGGTTAAATCAATATAGAATGGAAACAAGTTTTTTAATAAAGATAAATGTTTGGGACCGAGTGATCCCATTTTCATGCGAAGACCAAATGCTTTATTTTTAGGGACTAGACTCCCTATTGAAACTTTTTTTGTTTTTTACTTATATGTTTCTATGGATATGAGCCTTGCTATGTGATATGATATAATTCTCGGATGGATGATGGTTTAATGAGATAAGAATAGGGTGGCAGGGTTTTTGGCTGCAGTTGATGCTTGTAATGACGGGATGCATAGTGATATGGATTTTGGTGTTGGGGATGGATCCAGGTTTGAAGGAATGAGTTAAAGGCAGTCTTTCCCATTGTTTTTCTTAAAGCTAGGATGCTAGATTGTTAATGTCATTCTTAATGGATAAATGATAGAGTTTCTCGTTTATCGTTGTTTATTTACCCACTGATTTAGGCAACTATATATATTTGGTTATATGTCTATTTTATGGTATCTTATGGCGTTTCATAGGGTACCTATATTTATTGAATTGTAAAACAATAATTAATGTTTTAACCTGTAACACCCCAAGCTTCCATTGTATGCTCCTCTTTGAATAATAGAGCTACGTGTGCTGTACGAAACCTCGAGTTCTAACACACCGCAACCAATAAAAGCAGCAGTTATGAATAGTGATACCCACATTTTGAAATTATATAAATTTTATATTTCAAAATGGACTTCATTTTTGGATTCGTACTATCGAAATTAGCCTATTTTGAATTTTTGGAATTTTTCTGAGAACTTCCAATTTTTGATGAATAGTGAAAAATACGTAAAAACAACTTTTTTAATCAAAATAATTTATAGTGACAAATTATACAATTTAGTGGTTATAAAGTGTAATTAGAATATATTTTTACCATTTTATCCAATGGTGGTCATTAGAATTAATTTCACTTTGAAATTGGACATAAACAATTGTCAATCTTTTGATTGATATTCTTTCTTAAAAACACGTTATTTGTTGTGACAGTGGGAATTAATTATTAAATTAATTAATTCAAATTATATGTTTTTAATTTTTTAAAATAGAAATCATTTTTTAATTAGGAATATCAAATATATCTTTGGGTTAATTTTTGGTGTTGTTCTGAAAAACGTCGATTTTTGATGAATAGTGAAACCACAAAGTGGTGGTTAAAAAAACTGAATTTTCATTTAAATGAAATTTTACCACCTCTGTGATTTTAATTTACAAAATTCGACATACATCATTGTCATTAGTAAGTAAAATTTGGTTCAATGGGATGAACATAATGTTTGGTGAATAGTAACTTTTAAGTTCTATTAATCGCGATTAAAGGTAATTAGTGAAATTTAAAGTAAAAATTATATTATAAAAATATGAAAATATCTTGACACATGTCCTAAACTTATTGGATGAGTCATGTCCGACCAATAAAATTCATGGGTCAACTTGGGGACCCCATGCAGACACTTGGGTAAGAAAATGACATTAATAAGTTTTTATTTAAAGTAAAAATAAAATTGTCACAAACATGTGTGGTTTTACTAAAACAATTATTACATGGGGTTATATAAGTTACCATTTCGACTATAAATATTCATTGTAAATCTAAAAATATTTCCTACATCTTGGTAAATTTTTTATAATTTTTAGACATTAAATAGTTTAAATTTTTTATGACACCATGATGATGCAGCGATTACCTCATTAATTAACGATTTAAATAAAATGAAACGATAATGTAAAATCGAAGACTTACACCTGTCAAAAACCTATTGTATGGTAATATTTAGATCCCTTATCACCTTAGACTCTAAATATATAATTTTGGGACCTTTGAAATCATAAAATCACTTCATAATAATGTAACATTTCATTACTTTCCAAGAGTACCTCTCCTCTCCTCTTATAAAAGGCCCCCACCTCTACCACCTTATTCACACCATAAAAGCCATTTGGATCGGCCAAAATCTGCCCAAATACTCTCTCAACTTCCCTATATTACTCCTAAAAGACTAACTTTGTGCAGAAGTCTTCCCAAGGAAGCCTTTGGCTCAAATCAAAAAGAGTTACCTGATTTTAAGGTAATGTCTTTTCTTGTGTTATTTTGTTTTATTTTGCTTCTCCAACCCCCTAAAATCTTTTTATTACTTTATTTTGTAAAAAAATAAGTATCCTAAATATACTTGGTTGTTTTTATGAGAAGTATTTTATTTACACTTACACACACCTTTGTCTAATGGTTAAATAACATACTGTTTCTGTGGGTGGTGAATTACTACCTCCCGAAACGATGATTGTTCAATTTTTTTTACACCTCTCATGGTGGCCATTATGATGAAACTATTTTTATATATTTTATATATTATGTTTTTTTTCCTTATGATTCTGTATTTTTCATTTATGGCATACCTTTATGATTTCCATTATGGGTAAACGTGATAATTTCATTTTAGGAAGTGCAGACTACCACCCCCTCAAAGTGATTTGAATCGTTAGTGCCATATGTGGGATGTATAAAGGATGGAGTAAATGGTATTATACATTATATTATACTGGAATTATATTATACCTTTATATACTTATAATTATATTCCATTAAATACGAAATAGAAATGAAAGTAACGTTCATGCGTATGTGCGGCTTACCGTCTCCATGAACGGTGCATTTCATTTCTTACCTCTAAATGTAATACAATATTATAAATGCATATATATACTATATATATATGATATACATGATATCTACATCATGAATATAATTCTGGATATAATGGATATTCCACCACATGAACAACTTGTAATTATAAGAAGTTTATTTTTGACTCAAGTACCAAATATTGACAAAATGACCGTTATTAACTTAAATAATTACATAATGTTCATAACATGGTAATAAGTGATATAAAAGGAATAATGAACATGAAAAAGGTTCTTAATCAAATAGAAATTAACTCTAGTTTATTATTCAGGAGATTAAAGAATGATCGAGTCAAGTCGGACACGAGGTAAGGGAATTTCTTAACCAAATTTCTGTTCTTTGGGTTAATATCCTAATTTCAAATTATGTCATGATATTATTATTTACTTTCTTGTATTTTTACTTTATTTATGTGTAATTATAGTGAATATACATAATAGATTTATTTTATTTAAAAAAAATGATCTTTGTAAGGGACTTCCTCTCAATCTCCATTCATTGAGGCAATTTTGTTTTATACACAAATTTCTTTTATACGGTGTATAAAACCCTTTGAATTTTACTTTTATTCAAAAGGAATATTTTTATATGAATCATTTTACTATAGGAAAAAAATTAATGTTTTTCTTGTCGTACGTATGCGGCGACGACGACTTCTCCGCCGCCGTGACCATTATTTGAGTTTCAGCTTCCTCTACAAGCCATAACTTTTTTATAAATGAAAAATAAATACCAAGTTTTAATTTTCTTTTATTTTGGTATTGAAAATAGTTTTGATAATGTTTTTATTATATCAATGTGTTGTATTGATATCTTGTGATTGAAATGTGGAAATGTTATGTTTCCTTTATGTATTTTTTTATGTGATACGATTATTTTATGGATTATGATATTTTTAAACCTGTTCATATGAGGAATGCATTGGACTTAGTAAGTGACGGGTGGAGCCCACTATAGCTCCTCGATGCATCGGAAGGTCTCATGAGACAAACTAGTGTCTTGGCAGGAGGCCTTGGCAAAATTCTATTTATAGTCTTGGCACGAGGCCTTGGCTACGTGGTTATGATAGTCTGGCATTATGAATTCCATCATTATGAAAGTGGTTATTGATATTTCATGTGATTATTCGACCAGTAGAATATCCATGTGAATAAGTAAATGACATTATTTCATTTTACTTTTGCCATTTTATGCTGAAGTTCAAGTTTAAAAAGCTTTTGTTTTTGTTATACATTGCCTTAAATGTTTATGTTTATTTATGAAAGATTCTGCTATATTGTTATCCTTACTGAGCATCCGAGCTCACCCCTTCCAATGTTTTAATTTTTCCAATAAGTGAATAAGTATATTATGAATGACCTACAGGGATAGTATGAGGGGATATGAAGAAAATATGTTATTGTAGTTTTGTTTTACTTTATGATGTAATGTAAGACTTATGAATGTATCTAGTGTTTCCAAGGCTACTAAACTAATCGTTCTTTTGAGACTTGATATTTTGTGATCATGCAAATGTAACACAATAACGCACCGACTCTGGGTAGCTGGGGTCAAGGCGTTACAGTTGGTGTCAGAGGCAGTTTAGTACTAACATTGGAAGCTAGATTTAGATAAAATCTGATTAGAGAACATAGCCTAAAGATAGACTTTGAGGATTAGTATAGAAGAAATTCCTAGAATTTTTGTATTATAGATATTTTTTTGAGTTTTCTGAGGAATACATCCTTGTCTGGATATGAGTAGGTAGAGTCAGCTCTGGCATAGATGTACCTAGGGGTAAAACCCAAAAACACCTCTTTGAGCTAGACTCGAACGGGAACTGGTGCATGACAATGGGCCTTGCTGCACTCTAGATTACGACACTCCCGGGGGATATGATTAGGATAATTCATGATTTCTTTACAAACCATTATGAAGGGTTTATGAGTATATACATCCCCAAATAAAACATTTTTATGAAAATGGATTATATCCATAAATAGTTCAATTTATGTTAAGTGGTTTGAAAGTTTGTTATTATGTATTTCGATTAATAAACTAATCTAGTTTATGACATTGTTTAAAAATGGGGCCTAGTGGAAGGAATGGAAACCGTATCAATGAACACACTCCATATATGGATTTCCCTATTGCTCAAGATAATTACAATGGAGTTGGGGAGACAACTAGTGCTGATCAGCTTATCACCGTATTGGGAAAACTCACTCAGGTTATGAATAATAACCTTACTCGTAAGGAGCACCCTGATCCGAAATGCGGAGGATCAATGTTAGACCGATTCATGAGGCAACAACCACCAACATTCAATGGGAGTACAAATCCCTTAGTAGCTGAACAATGGATAAATTCCTTAGATAAAATATTCCACGCCTTGGGGAGTAGCGAAATGGAGAAGGTTGTCATGGAAGTTTACCGCCTCACTGGAGATGCTGATCAATGGTGGTCGCTGATTCAAAACATAAAGGAAGATGAAGAAGTATCAAGTATGGAATGGAGGGAGTTTAAGGAAATTTTCTTAGAAAAATTCTTTCCACATGACCATCGAGCAGATATGGAAATGCAATTTCTGAGTCTAAGGAAGAAGGAGGATGATAATGTCGCAAAGTATGAGGCCAACTTTACAAGGTTAACAAGGCATGTTGCAGATTATATACGTAACCCAAGAAGTAAGATTGACCATTTCTTTGATGGGTTAAAACCATTTCTCCGTTGAGCTTTAGTATCACAATCTCTCTCAATGTATGAAGATATTGTCTCATGTGCTATCAAGACAGAAAAATAATTCTCTAAGTCTTATGACAACAAAGTAAAGCAAGAGAAGAAGAGAACGATGGAACAAGAGACAGATAAAGGGAAAAAGGGAAAGAAGGATTTTCCATTATGTGATAATTGTGGGAAGAATTAACCTAGTACTTGCCTAAAAGGAATGAGATTTTTTTATAAATGTGGAGAAAAAGGTCACCAGGCTCGTGATTGCAAGGGAAAGAAAGAGGTTATCAATGTTGAATGCTACAATTGTCGGGAAATGGGGAATTATGCAAATAATTGTCCTAAGTGTCAGGGAAACTTACCTCAGAAAAGGCCAAGGTATCAAGGCCAATATTATGCTATTACTACAGTTGAAGTGGAATAATTAATGTATTGGTTCTTTTGGACTCAAGGATTATATTCTGGTTATAATAATAACTTGATATATATAAGGATTATACTGCAGTACTTATTGTTTTCATTAAGGTTTTAATATGATGAAGGTAATCATATTTTTGTTATCTGACAATGAGGGAAACTTTACCTTATTTGGGGAATCTGATGTACCAATTGATTTTAGAATTTAGAGACCTTTTAGAGAAAGTTTGGACAGAGGTATTTTGGATAACTATAAAGGTTGTAATGGATTAAGTTGAACTTTGGATTGTATTGTTTAATGTTAAAACATTTATAAAGATTATTTTTTGGAATATTATAATACTATAGTTTTAGTAAAAGGAAAACCTGTAGGTCGGGGGATAACCCGCCGCGTCAGAAAAAGCTGTAGGAATCGAACCCACAACCATAGTGCGACATGCCTTTATTACCTACCACTAGCCTATAGGAAGTCCCTAGTTATTACAAAAAAGTTATCCTAATCTAAATGTTATGTGTTAATATTTAGAACTTTATACAATTTTGATAAATAGAATATTTTTGAGTTCTATTACCTTTTGAAGTGAAAGATGGGTTTGTGGTAAAAATTTATTAAAGAATGAAAGTCTACATGACAAGTAAGTATATTTCCTTACGTTCTTAGTAAATCTCCTAAATAAATATTAAAGGTAACTTAAAACAAAAATGTTGTCGCTTAAATTTTCCAATTGGGGAATCAATGACCGTTTAACCAATCACAATTTTGTGATTTTCTTGTAGTTAACTTTCACCTAATCCTGTTTTATACAACTCTCCATCAGACCTTGATAGTTTTTTTCCTCCATATCCATATTTTCATAGAATCCTAGTATGGGCTATCTCGGGTGAGCTTTGTACTTCTGTTTCTTTCTTTTAAAGTTATATTTTTATTAACCCTATTTCCGATGTGGGTTTTCCACAAAGGTATTTTCTATTTTCAACCTTTTATTTTCAAAGAAAAAGTTTAAATTGCGAGGATGCAATTTATTGAAGGAGGGGAGAATTTAACACCCCAAGATTCCATGGTACGCTCCTCTTTGAATAATAGAGTAGCGTGTGTTGTACGCAACCTTGAATTCTAACACACCGCGACCAGTAAAAGCAGTAGTTATGAATAGTAAAACCCACTTTTTGAAATTATATAAATTTTATATTTTAAAATGGACTTCATTTTTGGATTCGGAATATCGAAATTAGCCTGTGTTGAATTTTTGGTATTTTTCTGAGAACTTCCAATTTTTGATCAATAGTGAAAAATACATAAAAACAACTTTTTTAATCAAAATAATTTATAGTGACAAATTATAAAATTGAGTGGTTATAAAGTGTAATTAGAATATATTTTTACCATTTTATCCAATGGTGGTCATTAGAATTAATTTCACTTTGAAATTGGACATAAACAATTGTCAATATTTTGATTGATATTTTTTCTTAAAAACATGCTATTTGTTGTGACAGTGGGAATTAATTATTAAATTAATTAACTCAACTTATATGTTTTAAATTTTTTAAAATATACATCATTTTTTAATTAGTAATATCAAATATATCTTTGGGTTAATTTTTGGTGTTGTTCTGAAAAACGTCGATTTTTGATGAATAGTAAAACCACTAAGTGGTAGTTAAAAAAACTGAATTTTCATTCAAATGAAATTTTACCACCTCTGTGATTTGAATTTCCAAAATCTAACATACATCATTGTTATTATTAAGTCAAATGTGGTTCAATGGGATGAAAATAATTTTTGTGAATAGTACCTTTTAAGTTCTATTAATCACGATTAAAGGTAATTTGTGAAATTTAAGGTAAAAATTATATTATAAAAATATGAAAATATCTTGACACTTGTCCTACACTTGTTGGATGAGTCACGGATGACCAAGAAAATCCATGGGTAAACTTGGGGACCCCATGGAGCCACTTGGGTAAGAAAATGACATTAATAACTTTTTATTTAAAGTAAAAATAAAATTGTCACAAACATGTGTGGGTTTACTCAAACAATTATTACATGGGGTTATATAAGTTAAATTTTCAACTATAAATATTAATTAGAAAGTTAAAAATATTTCATACATCTTGGTAAATGTTTTTAAATTTTTAGACATTAAATTGTTTAAATTTTTTATGACACCATGATGATGTAGCGATTACCTCATTAATTAACGATTTAAATAAAATGAAAAGATAATGTAAAATTGAAGAATTACACTTGTCAAAAACCTATTGGATCAGTGTATTTAGATCCATTATCACCTTATCCTCGAAATATATAATTGTGGGACCTTTGAAATCCGAAAATCACTTCATAATAATGTAACATTTCATTACTTTCCAAGAGTTCCCCTCCTCTCCTCTTATAAAAGGCCCCCACCTCTACCACCTTATTCACACCATCAAAGCCATTTGGCTCAGCCAAAATCTACCCAAATACTCTCTAAAATTCCCTATAGTACTCCTAGAATCCTCACTTTGTGCAAAAGTCTTCCCAAGGAAGCCTTTGTGTCAAATCAAAATGAGTTACCTGATTTTAAGATAATGTCTTCTCTTGTGTTCTTTTGTTTTATTCTGCCTCTCCAACCCAATAAATTTTTTTTATAACTTTATTTTGTAACAAAAATAGTATCATCAATATACATGGATGTTTTTATAAGAATTATTTTATTTACACTTACACACACCTTCGTCTAATGGTTAAAGAACATACTGTTTCGGTGGGTGGCGAATTACTGCCTCACGAAACAATGATTGTTCAATCTTCTTTTAACACATCTCATGGTGGCCATTATGATGACACTATTTTTATATATGATATATATTATGTTTTTTTTCCTTCTGATTCTTTATTTTTCATTTATGGCATACCTTTATGATTTCCATTATGGGTAAACGCGATAATTTCATTTTAGGAAGTGCGGACTACCGCCCCCTCAAAGGGATTTGAATCGTTTGTGCCATATGTGGGATGTATAAAGGATGGAGTAAATTGTATTATACATTATATTATACTGTAATTATAGTATACCTTTATATAATTATAATTTCATTCCATTAAATACGAAATCGAAATGAAAGTAGCGTTCATGCGTACGTTCGGCTTACCGTCTCCATGAACGGTGCATTTCATTTCTTACCTCTAAATGTTATGTAATATTATAAATGCTTGTATATACTGGATATATATTATATATATGATATCTACATAATGAATATAATTCTGGATATAATGGATATTTCACCACATGAACAACTTGTAATTATAAGAAGTTTATTTTTGACTCAAGTACCAAAGATCGACAAAATGACCGTTATTAACTTAAATAATTACATAATGTTCATAACATGGTAATAAGTGATATAAAAGGAATAATTAAAATGAAAAAGGATCTTAATAAAATATAAATTAACTCTAGTTTATTATTCAGGAGATTAAATAACGATCGAGTCATGTCGGACACAAGGTAAAGGAATTTCTTAACCCAATTTTTGTTCATTGGGTTAATATCCTAATTTCAAATTATGTCAAGATATTATTATGTACTTTCTTGTATTTGTAATTTATTTATGTGTAATTATAGTGAATACAAATAATAGATTTATTTTATTTTAAAAAATGATCTTTGTAAGGGACTTCGTACGTATGCGGCGACAACGACTTCTCCGTCGCTGGGACCATTATTTGAGTTTCGGCTTCCTCTACAAGCCATAACATTTTTATAAATGAAAAATAAATACCAAGTTTTAATTTTCTTTTATTTTGGTATTGAAAATGGTTTTGATAATGTTTTTATTATATCAATGTGTTGTATTGATATCTTGTGATTGAATTGTGGAAATGTTATGTTTCCTTTATGCATTTTTTTATGTGATACGATTATGTTATGGATTATGATATGTTTAAACCTGTTCATATGAGGAATGTATTGGAATTAATAAGTGACGGGTGGAGCACGCTATAGCTCCTCGATGCATCAGCAGGTCTCATGAGACAAACTAGTGTCTTGGCACGAGGCCTTGAAAAAATCTTATTTGTAGTCTTGGCACGAGGCCTTGGCAACGTGGTTATGATAGTCTAGAATTATGCATTCCATAATTATGAAAGTGGTTATTGATATTTCATGTGATTATTCGACCAGTATAATATCCATGTGAATAAGTAAATGGCATTATTTCATTTTACTTTTTCCATATTATGCTGATGTTCAAGTTTAAAAAGCTTTTGTTTTAGTTATACATTGCCTTAAATGTTTATGTTTATTTATGAAAGCTTCCACTATATTTTTATCCTTACTGAGCATCTGAGCTCACCCCTTCAAATGTTTTAATTTTTCTAGGAAGTGGATAAGTATATTATGAATGACTTGTAGGGATAGTATGAGGGGATATGAAGACAAGATGTTATTTTAGTTTTGTTTTACTTTATGATGTAATGTAAGACTTATGAATGTATCTAGTGTTTCCAAGGCTACTAAACTAATCGGTCTTTAGAGACATGATTTTTTGTGATCATGCCAATGTTATGCAATAACGCACCGACTCTGGGTAGCTGGGGTCAGGGTGTTACATAACCCACGAATTTGGTGATTATTGTATTGAAAATGTTGATAATAAACCATGGACTCAATTGTGTTATATCTAGAGGGACTAGAATTTCACTGATTTTAATGAATAGTTAATGGTTGAATAATAATTAATGGATAGTGAATTAATTAACAGAAATTGAAATGTAAAAAAATAAGTAATTTAATGCAAGTCTCATTAAATGAATGTGTTCTTATTAGATATCTAGATATTAGTAGTGGTTTTTGGGTTTCCAAGAGACGATAGATGTAGTTGATCCTAAGATTAGGTAATTTACCATAGTGTGGTTGTGAGATATATTATACCATGAATGTTTTGTGATTTCATATGCTACCCCACCCATGTTGGTAGGGTGATTGATATCTAGTGTACAATGGGAATGTGTTTTCCCTAATATATTGTTTGGAGAGGGATAGATGACTGATTACCCCATCAGGACCTGCTCTCTTCTCCTGGTAGTTTTTATGTGTTTACTGCATGGGGGTTAGTCTGCCCTATATATGTTCATAGAAGGATGTAATGGATTGCGGTTATTTAAAACACTTGTATCTATGGATATAATATCCGACGGATTATTATAGGTATGACTTGTATGGGATATTATGGCTTAATGTGAATTACATTGTGTATGTACTATGATGGATTGAGGTATAATACCCTATGTATGATACATGACATATATGATATAGTGGATTTCAAAAACTACCCAGTTTTTCTATAGAGATGTGTATGAGATGATTAGATGATGTGATGCATGAGATGCATGTTATGGTAATTTATCCCAAGTGTCTTTGGGATGGATTCTTTTGGAGAGAGATGGATCACTGCGTACAATGTTGGGTTAGAGAGGTAAACCAGTAGGGAAGTAGTGGTGGGGTAACCTTAATTTATTATTATAATATATGATATATTTTATGTGTTCCTTAGTGAGAGATAGACAATGTGAGGCTGTGAACTAAGTATACCTATTTAGGCGATGAGTTAGTTTAACCTTCCATTCACTGAGATTTAGTATGCTTTATTAATCTTATACATGATAGGATCCAGGGAGGATCTTACTGAGTATACCTACTATGATCACTCTACTTATATATAAATATTTTTTCATGTTCACAGGAGTTGATAGAAGATAGGTCTATAGATTACTATATTGTGGTTTTTTAGGATTTGTTTGTGATATTTGGTCACCACCAAGTTTATCTTTTGATAAATTTATATCCATTTTAGTTTTATTAGTTTTGTATGAAATTAAATGTATGTAATTGGGTTTTATTTACCAATATTTGAGTAGGATTTAATTAGTTCATGTGTCTTATCTCTATTTACTCATGTTATATTAGAGGGAAATGCCTCCCATTTGTATGTATGTTATATCGTCAGGGATTGTTGCCCCCTATGGCCTATTGGAGGTGGGTTTTGAGTGGTCACTATCTTCCTTACCTCATTTACTGGCCAGAAGGTGTACCTTTGGGGGGAGTCGGTAGTGAAAAGGTGGTATCAAATGTTTAGGTTGGGGATAAGATTGAGTTTGGAGTTAGGAATAGGTGAGACTGCATGGGTTGGGAGGACAATGGTTTCAAATATGTTTAGTAGGTCATGTAAACAAGGGATAGCAAATGAGACACATGTACTTAGGACCCCTTATGTTAAGATGTATGGACCATTAAGATTATTGATCCTATTAAGAGAAGTGATAGTGTTTTTAGGGTAGAGACCTAGGAAAAGATCATGCATCATTCTTTTTTGATCTTGTATTTGAAAAGAAAAGACCTTGGGATTATTCTAATACTTAAATAAAATAAATAAATAAATAATATTAATATTTTTTATTATAGATTTAGGAGTCCTATAACATTTTTTATTTTATAGAGACAGATCAAAGTTAATTTCTTCATCAGGTTTTCACAAAAGATGATTAGTAGGACATTCTACCAGATCAATATAGAGTAGAGGTTGATGATAAAGACACATAGAGGAGGAAACTTTTACAGTTTTAGTAGTAGATTCTATATAAGTAAGAAGTATTTGTTTCAGACTCAGTAGTAGAGGACTGGTTTGTGGAGGGGGGGATAACTTTATACTCAATATATTCTTAGAAATAAGAATAGGTTTCATTTGTGGATGAAATACTGTATAGAGAAATATGGAATTGGTGGATCTTGTTCCTTATAGATCATAAAGAGTCATAGGTGTCATGGGAGAAGTTCATGGAACAATTCCAAGTAGATTTTATTTCTTCAAATACAAAGGTGGAATGTCTCCAGGAGCTTCTTACCCTTCAATAGGTATGTTACAGAATATGGGAGTTCATGATCCATTTCAGGACACTTATATATTATGCATAAAACTTATTTCCAGATGGGGAGACCATGGAACTTCATTTCAATGAGTCCTTACATCTAGAAATATATCACAAGGTCACCAAATTTATATTTTCGACATATATCAAGGTGATGGTGATAGAATAGGTTGTTGAGAAGATAGTAGAGAGAAACATATTTTCATGAGAGGGGAATCATCAGTATTAATCATATAGATAATCTTTGGTTCAGGGTTCTTAGTTACCAGGAAATAAGAGCTTTTAGACTATTGGTGATAGGTCCCAACTCTCATCATCTCATTTCTCAAGGGGTGGTGGCTCTTAGTCCCTTTTCAAGGGACCACACGCATGTTTTTTCATGTTGAGTATGAGACCATCAATGAGGAGAGTGCCCAAATGTTTTGAGTTGGTCACATGCATCAGGTGTTCCACTTTAGGTTCAAATGTTGAGGTAGTTTTTTCCAAAGCAGCAACAACAATATTCTCTAGCTGGGGATAATCATAGAAGTAATGGGACAGGAACCATATAACAATGAGATTATAATTATCCTATAAGATTAGAGTGTGGATATGGAGTTGGTAACCATCATGGATATAGAGTTAATAGATTAGATCATATAAAACTTCATGATCGATAATTTCCTATGCCAGGATATCCATACCTCATTTGAGGTACCCTTTTCATATTTTCTACTTGGTTGTGTGACTTTTTTGATTCTAGAGCTACAAAATCCTTCATATCACCTACCCTAGTCCATGATTTAGGAACTGAGGTAGAGAGGCTTGCAGTGTAAATAGATTTGAATATGCTAGTTGGAGGTAGAGCTTATCTATATGAAGTTTTCAGATACTATTATCTAGTTATGAGGAAACAAAACTCATGAAAAGACTTCTTATGTTTATAGATGCAACCCTAAGACATCATCCTTGGTATGTAATGGTTTTATTCATTTCATGCTATCATTTATTTTTTTAGGAGAAATATTGTGTTCTATGATGGTGATGGAGAGTATGAAATGTCAGTTTCAGAGTGAGACCCTTATTTGGGTCACTGGAATATTCCATCCTTGTCTTCCTTAATAACTGATCTGATGTTAAGTTTATCAGAGTTTTAATTGAGGGTGTTTCCCCGGGATGTAGAAGAGTACCATGATGTTTTTCCTAAGGAGGTTGTAGAATTTTTCCTCTAGATGGGAGATAATTTTTGGTATATAAATATATCTAGGTGTTTCTATGATCTTGATGTCACCATATAGGATGGTATATTTCAAGTTTCAAGAGTTGTGACTACAACTCAATGATCAATTGTAGCATGGTTTATATCATCTGAGTGCGTCACTTGGGGTGCACCATTGTTGTTCATGAAGAAGGGAAATGAAATTTTACATATTTTTATCAATTATCATCACTTTAATAAAGTGAAAATGGAAAACTCATATTCTCTTCCAAATATTGATGATTTGTTCTATTAGCTAAAAGAAGCTAGTTGGTTCTCAAAGATCGATCTTTGGTCAAGATATCCTCAGATGTGGGTGAAGGATATAGAAATTCAAAAGACTAATTTTCGATGTTGTTATGGGAATTATGAGTTCATTGTGACGCTATTTGGTATTATTACCACTCAATATGAATTAATGGGTTTAATGAATGTACTGTTCAAAGAATTTATAGATCAGTTTTTGATGGTTTTCATTAATAAAATCTTTGTGTACTCTATGTCTGAGGAAGAGAAAGCAAAGAATATATAGGAAACTTTGATATTTTTTCATCATCAGAAGATGTTTATAAAGATTTAAAATTTTGTGTTATAAAATCATGAAGTTTATTTATTGGGGAAATTCATGGCCCAAGAAGTGTTAGTTGTGAATCCTTTAAAGATCAATGGTGTCCTTTCTTGGGAATCCCCCAATATAGTTTTAGAGGTGTGGAGTTTCCTTAGTCTTGTGGGTGATTATAGGAGGTTTGTTGCCAATTTTCTTTATGTTTCAAATTATCTAACTAATTTGGATAGAAATTATTAGATGTTATTGTGGTAAAATCAGAGACAAGAAGCATTCAAGTACTTAAAGGATAAGATGGGAAATGCTATATTTCATCATATTTCAAAAGAGGGTGTTCAGTTCAAGGTTTTTTGTAATGATTCATGTCATGGTTTTTGATATGTTTTTATATAGAATAGATTATTTGTTTCATAGTTTTTATAGTTACATACCCATGAGCATAACTATGTCATCCATGATCTCAAGTTAGTAGTAGTTGTCTTTTCCTTGTAGTTTTTATGAAATTACCTCATTGGTGAGCACTTTATTATTTTTACTAACCATAAGATCATGGGGTATTTTTAATCCTTATGATATATGAATTTGCGATAATTATGGTGGATATATTTATTATAGGATTAAATTTTTGAGATTTCAAATACAACAGGAAAGGGTAATTTTATAGTCGATATGCTGAGTAGGAAGTCATGTAGTGATGTTGTGGAAGAATCTGGAGATTCTTGGAGAATTTTGGAAGATAGCTTAGTTATGAATCTTGATATGGGGGAGGTTAGTGGTAGAAATTGTATTTTTAAAATTATGGTACATCCATATTTGGTTTAGTAGGTGTAGTATTCCTATATGTGGGACTCCAAGGTGGAGGTTTTGAGAGATCGAGTTGTCTCTGATGATTCCTCTGATGGTTAGTCTGATGATGAACAACACTAATGGTTATTCTATGGGATTCATTTATTCCATTTTTAAATGTGTGTGGTAGTTCTTGCGGAGTTCCGTAGGTCACCCCTAATAGTACATACCAGTGTAAAAAAGATGTATCGGAATCTTTGAGGGTGGTTTTGGTGTATTGGGTTAAAGCATGCAATTACAGAGTTTGTGTCTTGGTGTTTGGTCTGCCAAAAGGTTAATTCCAATAACATTTTTCTTGACGGGTTTCTCCAGCCATTGTATATTCCTCGATGGAAGTGATAAGACATATCGATGGACTTAATTACCAGTTTACCTTGAGATCAGGGAGCCTACAAGGCTATACGGGAAATATTGGACCATTTTATGAAATGATACCACTTCATAGTTATCAATGAGTTGAGATGCATTGAAGTTTGATTAAGGAAGTACCTTAGGGAGGTGGTGAGAATCCATTGGGTCCTAAGGAAGATCATCTCTAATTGTGATCCTCATTTTACCTCCATGGCGTTGAGGGGTCTCCAACATGATTTTGTATCTCAATTATTCCTTTTCTCTATTATTCATCTTTTGAAGGATGGTCAATTTGGGCGGACTATCTAGGCTCTTGAAGACATGTTACATTATTGAGTCTTGGATTTTGATGGTTCTTGAATGAGGCACAAACTATTGGTAATATTTTTTTACAAAAAATAGTTTTAAATCCCCCATTCATAAGACACTATTTGAAGTTTTTCAAGAACAACGATTCCTTTCTCCATTCTACTGGACTAGGGTTAGATCGTTAGTAATTCTAAGGATGGAACTAGTGAATAGAATGATATAGATGGTTTGGGTGATTCATGAAAGGATAATGGTATCCCAATATTGTCATAAATCCAATAAAAATCATAATAAGAGGACAATAGAGTTAAATGGTGGAGATTATGTGTTCATTAAGGTGACTTATCATTATGTTCAATGATGTTTTGGTAATGGGAGTAAAATTTCTCCTCAGTTTATTGGGTATTTAAAGGTGTTGAATCATGTTAGAGTCATGGTGCATCAGATAGAACATTCCCCACCATTGATCTAGATACATGAAGTCTTCCATGTGTCTACTACCATCATGATGATTCCCACATCATAGATTGGATAGAGATCAATATTGATGATGATGCAACCTTCTAGGAGCTTCTAGTGGAGATCTATGACCATAAGGACAAGGTGTTGTGTGGGAATTATATTCACTTAGTTAATTTCCTTTTGTATCATGGTGTCATACTATAGATCAGATTGGAAGATTAGTCATAGATATACACTCTACATCCCAAGCTATTAGTTATTTAGATATTATCTTGTAATGTTTCTCATTTTTTAGTTTTTTACCTATTCAAGTTTATGATATGGCTTCCTCTTGTTGTTTTGTTTGAAACCATGCTATTTTTTTATAGGTATCTCATCCTAGAGAGAAGTTAGGAGTTGGCTATTGTTGCAACACAGTTATCTCCTTGGTTCCTCTAATAGAGGTGGTTGACCTCATGTGTTGGTGAGATTCATTATAGGTATATCATTGGGTGGTTGTTTGAAAAAACCTTCTTCATTATTCCACTCATGGTTTGGTTTTAAACTCTTGAGGATGAGAATGGTTTGAGAGGTATCTAATGTACGGTACTAGATCCTATTATCCTTTTCCATTGTTGGAGGTGTTCTGGGATGGTTCCAAGGAGTTTTGAGGGTGGTAGGTAAGTGGGATGGTTTCCACAATGTAGAAGTCTTCACTACACTGTAAGGGTAGTGGTTATATTTTTTAGGTGTCTTCTGTGGTGTTGGGATATAAGAGGAATGGTTTAAAAGCTACAACCATTTTTTCATAGATATGGTGTCGATAAAGGATTTGTAATAATACCTTTAGTTCTTTGGAAAATAGATCTAGGCTTCACCATAGTGCTCCAAGGGGTATTTTGCTAAATTGGAGGTAGTTGCGCTGTGGGGCTTATGATGGAGTGTAGAATCCCTTTTTATGATGGATCTATGTAGCCTTTTTGGTTTTCCATACACAATGAACATATTTATATTTTCTAGTATTTTCACTATGAATCTATTCCATGGTTCTCAGACATGGATTGACCAGGCCTGATGTGAAGTGGTACCTTGCGTTATACTATAGTCCTTCCTAGGTATACTGATTCTGTACTGTGGTCAAAGGGGCCACATCTTGGTGTTGTGTATTATATAATGTCTCTAAAAACCCATAACCCACATAAACCCACTTTTCATCCAATATTTTCTCTCAAAACCTAGGTGATCAGGATTTATTTTTGATGGTATTTTAAGCCCCTTTCAATTAGAATCAACCCTCTCCTTCAAGGATTAATCTGTGATTATCCAAGGGGAGTTATTCATATCTTCTAAAAATTTATTCTTCTTTTGAAATTTTTTGTTCCCATACTATCTTTTCATCATATGGAATTTAATTTCCATAATTCAAATATAGTTTCTTTGATGTTTGTTGTTTCAATTATGTCATATAATTCTTGGTGGGATGTAGTGTTCTTTGTAGGGGAGGTGATCAGAGATCCACATTTTTGTTCCATTCTTGTGTGAAGAACATATACACCTTGAGGTATGGGATTCATTAATTCTAATTTTATATATGTGAAATCATAAATTTATCATGATTTATCTTTTTGGGTGATGGTCAAATTAACCTAAGTAAATATTCTATCATATTAATAAAAGAAATGGTTTATGTTTGTAAAGATCTAATGCTTTCTTCCATGATAATGGTTTGCCCCATATTTAACTATATAGTTTCCAATATTTGTTATTCTTTTTTTATCAAATTTTCTATGCTTAGGTCAGCATAGTTTGATGGAAATAGTAAAATAATGTAAAGCTGATAAATTATTAGTTAGCTAAATAATTAAAGAGGTATGTTTAATGAATCCTTAGGTTCATATAATTTGATGGAAATAATAATATGGTAAGTGAATGTTTTATTAAACTTTTTCTTCCATGTGATATTGTAATTTGATGTTTAATTAAATCTGTAGAAACTTGTTGATGATAATAATAAAATCCATGTTAATGATATGTCCTTCCTTAAAGTTTAATGAAACTGGATGTTATGCTTGAAAGAACTATTTATATATTTTTATCTTATTATAGTCAATGAATTAGGTTATCTATAGTTTTAAACTGAAATGAATAAATACGTTAATTCAAGATAAAATAAAAACAAAATTTCTGATGAAGATAAATGTGTATGACTGAGTGATCTCATTTGTATGTGAAGGATAAATGCCTTGTTTTTAGGTAATAGATTCCCAATTGAATGTGTTATTTTTTTTCCAAACTTTTGTGTAACTCTAAATGTGAGACTTTCTATATGATATGATGTGATCCTGAGATGGTTTTTGGTTTGATGAGATATGGGAAAGGAGGAATGGGTTTGTGGAAGCAGTTGACACCAGCGATGGTGAGATGCATGGTGATATGGATGATGGTGTTGGGGATGAAAATGGGTTTTGTGGAATGGATTTAAGATAGTATTTTCTATTGTTATGATAAAATCTGTTATTCTTGCTTGTTAATGTTTTTCGTAATGTATGGATGACTGAGTTTCTTGTTTATATACATTCATTTCCTCACTACTTGAGGCAAATAGATGTGATTGGGTTTTTACCTCTTTTATGGTAGCATAGGATGTTTCATAGAGAGCCTAGAAATTATGTAATGGTAAATGAATAATTACCATTTTAATCCAAGGGGTTGGTTCTTATTGAAATTAAAATGTTGATAATATATTTAGAACCATGGACTCAGTTGAGTTATTCCTAGAGTGCCTGGAAATTCTTTGAGGTTAATGAATTTTGAATGGTTTCATGTTAATTAATGGCTAATGAATTTATTAATATAAATTGAAATTTAAAACAATAAATGATTACTTTAATGTATTTTTTCTTAAATTCTTGTGTTCTAATTGAATATATATCTCTTAGAAATGGAGGTCGGGTGTCTGATAGATGATAATTGTAGTTGAGTTTGAGATTGGGTTAATTACCATAGTGTAGTTCTGAGCTATAATATACCATGTATGCTTTTTCATTTCATACACCACTCCACCCAAGTCAGTAGAGAGAATGAAACCCATTGGACCCTAATAGGGTGTTTTCCTCAACATCAATGTTGGTGAGGGACATATGGATAACTGCCCCCTTTGGACCCACTCTCTTCTCTTGGAAGTATTATGTGCTAGTATGAATAGTTATTAGTTTTCTCCTTATACATGTGTAGTGACATGTAATAGATTGTGGTAATTTTGAACAAATTTATCTCAAGATATATTATCCTATGAATTATTATAGGTATAACGTGTATGGTCTATGATGGATTTAGGTACATTACTTAGTGTATGGGTTGTCATAGCTTGAGGTACAATACCTTATGTATGATATGTTAGAGTTGGTGTCCTATAACTAAATTATGTGTAATTTATGATTATCTATATTCATAGTATTGAATATTAATAAACTACCTATCACATCATGAGTGTTCTTCGACCTACATAGTATGTGATAATTTCCTAAGAGTAACTATTACAATGCAATGTCATTGTATTTTACATAAATGATGAGAAACCATAATTTCTTGAAAATATTCTTAAATATATATCTATAGTCGGATTAAATCATTTTATGGATATAACTGATACAAGATATTAGGGGTAGTGACTCATTGGAATTTTAGTGTCCTTCTCATGGTGTATTCCTTATGTAATTTCTAATGTAGGAGATTATGAGAACGGGACCCGCCAGTAGGAAATCCATATTTATATGTGTCATTGGATGTTCCTATCTAATGATATGAGTATTGATTCATAGACTTTAATATTATTATGAATGTATATTTTGAGTCATGTAATTCTATGTATTGATGAAAACTGTGGTGACATATGTTTTTGGTGAAGTAGGATACGTTGGGTGTGTTACAAGTAACATTTCATTAATGAATAATGTAAGAAATTATTTGTCCCTTATATTCTATAATGTAAATTGATATCTTGGGCCCTTTGATGTAAATGATACAACCTAAATAAATCTATGGCCATGGTGTCTTGTAGGCAAGTTGAATTTCCGAAAAGATGAAAAAAGAGACATCAGACACATTGGTTGATCAGACCGTCATGCAATCTACTTCATTAGAGATATCAAGATAAAGGTATTAAATTGATTAGTAGAAATATTTATGAGGTTTTATGTCATTGTGACATTAACTTCTTTATCTATGGGTTCCTTGGCATATTGTAGAATGCTAACCTTGGAATTAGGGATGCTTTTCCTAATGCTACTAAGAAAGAGGCCTAGAGGGTCATACACTAAGTGTATCCAGAACCTCAGTTAAATAATATAATAATTTATTATTTAAAAATTTGAATAAATATTATTATTTCTCATGGTTTAATAATATTTAATGTTTTCTTAACTGTGTATATTCATCCACTAGTTATTCCAATGAAGATTTCGGGAGAATAATTTTTAATAAACATTTATTTTCTATTTAGTGAAAATAATATTTATTTATTTATTAGAGAATAATGTAGTTATATTTATTTATTTAGTAAATAGTCATTATTCAAGTATGTATAAATATTGTGGAGGAAAAAATAACCAATTTTAAAGTTCTGATGAGAAAAAATATATATTGAATATTATTTAAATAGATAATATTTAATTTAATTCATGAGTTTAGCATATGTTATGAAATGATAATATCATTGTTATTATAGGTATGAGGATCCATTGGGATTCAGAAAAAAAAGTAAGAGAGCATGTGTAATTATTATTTTCTAACCCTACCATTATATAAAACCAATTATATTAAATCTTAAGGGTTAACACTTTAATTTTTTTTTCTATAGAAAGACATCTGAATAAAATTCCCTTGAATCCCTAGAGAGATACATCTCTAAGAAATCTCTCAAGAATGGAGAGTGATCCTCCTCAACCACCACTCTCAATTATAAAGAGATCAAATAGAACCCTTTATAGAATAGACTCTTTGTGAAATCAAATGAAAACAATGAAAGCATTAGGATCTACTGTGCTAGCACACAAATATTCCTACGATGATGTTTGGAGGATGATGGAAATGTGTAGATCACCACTGAAGGGAATCTATTCTTGATTCCGACAATGAAACGATGGTATGACATATAGACATTTTTAGATTCCTCAGTAAAGAAAGAGTTAATCACAAGGTAATTCATTAATTTTTTAAATGAATTATAAAAAATATGTGATGATCCCCTTTCTTGGTTATAGCATTGAATCATTAATTAATATTTGATTCAATTTCATCGGTCATGATGTTCACCATTGATGTATATCTTGGATTAATCATTAATTATGAAAAAAAATTTAGTTTATCTTTCCCCATTTAGTTCTTTCTCTATTCCCAAAAACCATCAAGAAGTATTAGAGTGGTCACATAATTGTTTATAATTACCTAAAGATCATTGATTGATTTACCCATTTATTGTTAGTTTTTCAATTCCAGTTTAATCATTATTTAATGTAAATAATGAGATCTACTATTATTTTTTTCTCACAAATATAATCAAGTTGATTAATTTTGTGATTGAAATACATTCTATGATCTCATCTAGGGGTGTTGAGGATTCTTTCTAGTCAAAACAAGAGTATACTGCAAAGACCTAATGTTTTCAATAGAAATTTACTTCTTATAATTATGTCATATAATCACATAAATCACAACATAATGAACTATTAAGTGCTATGTGACCTTTAAACTTAAGTTCGTCACTTATGTGTTGGGAATTTCAAAAATCAGATATACACGGTTGCGATCGGTAAGTTATTTGGAGTCCAATAAGAAAAACATAATTTTTGGTGAATAGTAACCTACCCTTATGAATAGTAACATACCCTTATAAATAATGATATACCATAATGATTAGTAATCTTACCTATGATTTTATCAAAATAATATTCAAGTGAAAGTATAGTGTACCTATATTTTAGAATAAGTAAATGAATGTTTTAAAAACGATTATTTAATAATAAATAACAGTTTTAATTAAATATTAAGTTAATCATGTTTAGAAAATTGTTTTTGAAAGTGGATTTTATATTTGGATGCTACATGTTGAAAAATGGTTTGGGTTAATTTTCAGGATTTTTTTGAAATACTTGAATTTTTTGTGAATCATAAAATACATTAATTTACCATATAAATACATTATAAATTAAATCCACTATTTATGAAATCACAAGTGATGTAAGAACCCAAAAATATAACTCACATGAAATTATGACTTTTCTTGGTCCTGTAATCATCACTATTTTTGGTCTTGAAAGAAAATAATAAACTAATGATTAAAAATTTATTAAAACCCTCCTCTCCTCCACTATAACCCCCCTCACTCCCTCTTATCTTCAATCCTCTCAAGCTTTGTTCCTTTCTAATATTCTGCCCAAATATCTCCCCAAGGTCCTCCCCAACTTACAAAGGCCCATTTTCTCCTCAAAATACCAAAACATCTCCCCTTAAGAGGTTCTCAAAGCAGATAAATTCAAGAGGCAAATTCCTCTTTCCAATTCTTTTATTTCTTTTAAGTTATTTTATTTCTTGTTTCTTTCCTCACCTCTATTCAACCAAATGGTATGATAACTCTAGTAACATACATGTACTGTAATTGTTTTATTATAATGGGATATTTCATTATCATCTTTCCTTTCCCCACCATTTATTTGAAAGGAATGAAAACACCGTTTGAGATATGTTAATTTGGCACATTCAAGGACAAAAATTTATCAATTTATATTATCATATTTAATTATGGTAATGAAACCATTTTTGTTAGGGTTGAACCAGATTATTATATATGTAATATATCCTTGTTATGTTTCTGCAAACCTTTTTTTTCAAATGGTTTTATGTTATAAAACAAAACATCTTCATTGTAATCAAACCCACAGTTAAACCAAAATGGTTATCACTAAGATTTTATATAGTAATTCATCTCCACTCATAATAACCGAATGGATTTTTACAATCATTAAATCTTCTAGTTTTTCACTAATAAACTTTGAATTCAATTCTTGAAAACCATTCTCATCTTCCATAATTATCCATTCATAAGTAAACCGGTAATGAAAGTCAAGGAAACAAACAGACCCAAACAATAAAGTTGAACATCTTAACCCATCAAAAAGGACAAGTATGAACATAAAAGGGTTATACTAAATAGATTAAATATAGATTATGTTCTGTAATTATTAATTAATAAACCTAATTTTTTTATTTAGTTCATTAACAACAAGTGGAGAACACCACCCGACTTAAGGTAAGGGATCTTCCCCATTTCACTCTAAATCAAGATGTCCTCTGTGCTATGCCATTTTTTGTGTAATCCCAAATGATGGGGTATGATTTAAAACTTCCAAAATACTTCCCTAATGATTTATAATTTATTATAAACCCCTTATCTCTCTCATCAAACCCTCTTATGTATACCCAACACCATGCTGATAAACCGTAATGAATTCTATCTGAACCTTCTTTGTTATTTTGGGTTTCCTTATATTTATTTATAACAAAATGGATTTATATTATATGTTTATGTAATTATTATATTTTAGGTTTAGTATTACAAAATTAATTTATGAATAACCTTTCATCACTCTTTTTTGGGTATATACTTGTTTTTAAAATATTCCCTCCTTTGTACTTTCCGATAAGAAAACTTGTTTTAAGGGAACTTCCAGAATTTTTACCCAATTTCAAGTAAACTATATCCTATGTTTTAATCAATATTTGTACTTATAAAATTAGCCTTTTTATTATTAAAACATTTTTGGTTCATTTCAAGTTTTATATAAAATATTTTCCCGTTTTCTATTTTGAAAGGTCTATAGTGTTTTGCTTAAAAACGCACAAAAATATTTTAATGCTAATGTTTCTCAAATACATTTATTATATGTTTTCACTTATGTTTGACATCACTTACCATTATATATTCCTATTTTACCTTATGAATTTTCATGTATGTTCTAATCCCTTTCTTTCATGAACATTTTTATGATACACCCACTGGTTATTCTTTATGTCATGATTGTGGTACCCAGTTCTTTCCATGGGAAACCCATATGTTTTTGTAATATTGATTATGTATGATTATTTATATGGAAAAATGTTCATGAAAAAGAATATTGGTGCAACCATATAGTGCTCTATTTAATTGGGTAATGTTAAGTCTCATGAGATGCGATGTGAAACGAGATTGATGGTTATCCTTGACCCATAATACTATGGGAAACATGATTTTCGGTTAGCCTTAACCCATACTAATATTGGAAATGAGATTGGTGGTTAGCCTTGAGTCATACCAAAGACATGTTTTATGATTCTTCCACATTTATATGATTCCATTTTTATATGATCCCATGTTTATATATTATGATTTCATATGTTCCATTATTTTGATATCATTATGTCATGCCTCCTAGATCATGTGCTTAGTCTTTATTCTTATGATCATTACCTTACTGGGATTTTAGCTCATCCCTTTGTTCATGTATTTCCCAGGGTACCCTATGCAGATGTAAGGGATCAAAGGAAGTTTGGATATTTTTATGAATATTAAATAAAAAAGTGTTTTTTAGCCCCATGTTTTATGTTTTATGTACCTAGTCTTACAAGAAACTATACTTAAAGATCATTGGCTTGAACCTTGATGTATAATTATGATTAAATTAATTTAATGTTATGTGAAAAAAACTTGGGTTGCTATAGTTGGTATAAGAGTGTGGTATAGTTTTATTTGGATATTAGGAATAAAGAACTTTAGTAATAACCTCATGGATGAGACAAAGTACAAGAAAATACCCCTAAGTTTTGATAATTATAGAGTAAGTGGTTTATGAAGAAAATAAATCCATGTATAGATACAAACATGTAGAGGAAGATCTGTGACAGATATACCTAGGAGTGAAATATCTGACACGGAGTTTTGGCCTTAACCCAGGGTATCCTGGTAAATGAAAACGGGCCTTTCCGCACTCTTGGTATTGACACTCCTGGGGGAAATGCTTTGGTAAATTCACAAGAGTACTACAAATCATTATTAAGGGAATAAAAAAACACCATAAGAATATATGTTATGAAATATATCTAGGATAACCTAGTTTAAAAAATAGGGAATCACATGTTAGGATATACGTATCTTTTAGAAGTTTATTATTTTATGTTCAAAGTTTCTTTTTTATGATCAATAGCTAAGTATTCAAGACCTCTAATTATACATTCTTTTTCATAGATAATGGTAGGAAATAGAAGAACACGTTCCAAAAACCAATGTGATAGGAAATGTGAAGATTTACCTAATGATACGCCTGATATGATGGGAACGGGTTCTCAAAACTCCATGACAGTACTTGCTCAGTGAGCTCAATTTATAAATAATAACTTGAATCATGTAGAACTTCCTCCTCCTCCAAGGAAAGATAAATTTACCATAGAATCCTTCATGTGGAAAAGGCCACCCATGTTTAGCGGATCTTCTGATCCCCTCCTTGTGGAAGAATGTATTAACTCCATTGAAAAGATATTTTCCATCCTCCAGTCCTCAGAAGAAGAGAAAATTGTACTGGAGGTCTAGTTTTTTGATAGGGAATCTGATCAGTGGTGGACACTGATTAAGAATACAATTTCCCAAGAGGAAATTGATTCCATGGATTGGCAGTAATTCAAGAGGATGTTTTTCAATAAATATTTTCCTTGAACCCTCCATATCAAGATAGAAAGAGAGTTCCTCATACTCAATAAAAAGGAAGATGAGTCCATCAATGCATGTGATGAAAAATTTACAAGGCATTCAAGGTATACCTCTGGAATTTTCTTGAACATAGAAAGAAAGGTGGATCACTTCTTTATAGGACTAAAGGCATGTATATTAAAAGAGTTGGTGATTTGTGACTTTGAACATTATGAAGAGATTGTATATTGTTCTCTTAAGGTTGAAATATATATTGGAGACTCTCATTGGTCTCATGGGCCCAATGGAAAGAAGCATAACATGGAGAAAAACATGGGTGGTTCAACAAAAAAAATACCATGATGGAAAGAATCATGACTTTTCCCCTTGTAAAAGTTGTAGGAAGAAGCATCCTGTGATCTTTCTAAAGGGAACCAATAATTGCCTCAAATGTGGACGGTTTGGTAAGTTAGCCAATAAATGCCAACGAGATATGAAAAATCCCTCTAATGCATAAGAATAAAGGAATGTTCAAATTAACACTCAGCCTATAGTGAAGTGTTACCACTGTAAGGAGCATGGGTATTATGAGAATAATTTTCCAAAGTATATGGTTGTAAAAGGCAATGAACAATAACCTCTAAGGCAATAAAGAAGGGCTTGTGCTATCACTACTCATGAGGTGGGGTCATAAAACGACATGGTGATAGGTACACTAGTTATTCATTCGTGAATAGTGGACATACTATTTGATTCTGGTTCTACACATTATTTCATATCATGCAAGTTTAGTAGAACTATTCAAACACCACATCAAAATCTAGAGGAAAAGTTATCTGTGAGAACAAAAAATGGGGATATTATTGCATCCATGGTTTATAACTGCTCCCCAGTTAACGTTTGTGGACTGAACCTCCCAGAAAATATTTTCATACTTCTTTTTGTGGAGTTTGGCGCTATCTTGGGAATGGATTGGTTATATTTATTCAAGGACAACATCAACTATTGTGAATGGTATATCACTCTTCACATCTTGAAGCATCCTCCGATTCATTACTAGTGTAAAGAGGAAGATGAATCTCCTTTATAATCATTGTCGCAAGTGTGGATATTGTTGCATTATGAGCAAGAATATCTAGCTCAAATGATTGAGATAAAGGAGAGAATCATGCTTGAAGACATGACCATCATGAGGGATTACACTAATGTATTCCCTGAAGTGTTTCTGAGTCTTCCTCTAGATTGAGATGTTGAGTTCTCAATTGAAATTATCCATGGATCTCGGCCTATATCAACAACACCTAACAGAATAGCCACCGTAGAGCTTGAAGAGATGAAGAAGCAGTTACAAGAGAATCTGGAGAACGATTTTTTACGCCCGAGTGCTTCCCCTTGGGGTGCTCCAGTCCTCTTCATCAAGAAGAATAATAGATCAATGCACCTCTGCATTGATTATCTTGAGCTCAATAAAATCAAGATAAGGAACAAGTATCCCCTCAAATGGATAGATGACATTTTTGATCAGCTTTGTGGGGCTAGTTATTTCTCTAAGGTGGACCTTCGGTCAGGATATCACCAACAAAAGTTGAGGAAGGAATATATTCCTAAGACTGCCTTTTGAATGAGTTATAGACACTCTGAGTTCATAGTGATTCCCTTCAGACTCACTAATGCTGCAAAAATTTTCATGGATTTAATGAATAGAGTCTTTAGAGATTACCTTGAAAAATTTGTGGTAGTCTTTATTGATGATATTATGATATACTCGTAGAGAAAGGAGGAACATGAGGAGCATTTTAATATTGTGTTAAAGACTTTTCGAAGGGGGAAGTTGTATACAAAGTACAGTAAATGTGAGTTCTGGATGGAGGTAGTATCATTCTTTGGGCATGTTATCACCAGAAAAGGGATATCAGTGGACCCTTCCAAGATAAATGTGATTAAAGAGTGGCCTAGGACAACTTCTATAATGGAGATCCATAGATGTTTGGGACTATCAAGGTATTATCAATGATTTGTGAAGAACTTCTCACAATTTTCAAACCTAATGACCATGCTGACATGGAAGGGAGTAAAATTTGTATGGACTTAGGAATCCGAGGACTATTTGAAGGAGTTGAAAAAGAGGCTTAGCACTACGCCAATACTCACATTCCCAAAAAGTGGAGAATTATTTTGGGTGTACAATGATGCCTCAAATAAGGTTTTAGGCTACGTGATAATGAAAAATGATAAATTTATATCCTACTCCTCAAGGAAGTTTAAAATCCACTAGAAAAACTATCCTATGCCTGATTTGGAGTTTGAGGTAGTGATCTTTGCATTAAAAAAATATGGTAACATTATCTCTATGGAGAGAAGTGTGAGATATATACTAAGCAAAAGAGTATCAAATATATATTCACACAAAAATAGATTAATATGCACCAAAGATGATGGATAGATATTATCAAGGATTATGACTGCTCAATCCAATACCATCCTAGTAAGGAGAATAAGGTGGTAGATTCTCTAAGCAGAAAGAATCCTACATCTTTATCAGTGATGATAATTGAAAAGGATTCGGTCTCCTTACATTTGTATGGGATTTACATGGGAATCATTAAGGGAGGAACATCATCATTTTTTTTCTCAAATGATTGCTCAACCATCTCTCCTGGAGAAAATAATGGATTCTCAAAGAAAAGATGTGGAAATTCTGAAGAGGGTAGAAACTATCAGATATGGGAAATCCTCTGATATCAAAATTGATGAAGAATGAGTTGTAATATTTGGGTCAAGATTACGTGTACCATCTGATACAGAGATAAAGAAGGATATTTTTAATGATTCACATAGCTCAAACTTCTATATTCACCTAGGTATCACAAAGATGTATTCAGATCTATGAGAAATGTTAGGGTGGGACAATATGAAAAAGGAGATTGATGAATATACATCAAAATGCCTGGTATGTCAGCAAGTGAAGGATGAGAGGAAAAAGTCTAATGGGATGATGGAACCACTACCCATACAAAGGTGAAAGTGGGAGAATATTACCATGTACTTTGTCACTGGACTTCTAATGACATCCAGAGGAAACAATGGTATATGGGTTATTGTGGATCGTCTTACAAAGATAGCACACTTTATCAAAATTTTAGAGGACTTATCATTAGATAAAACTGAACATATATATATCAAATAAGTGGTAAAGCTTCTTGGAGTACCACAATCTACTTTATCTGACCGTGATCCAAGATTCACCTTGAAGTTCTGGAAAATTCTCCAACATGCTCCTAGCACTAAACAGAACATCAGTACGGCCTATCATCCTCAAACTAATGGCCAATCTGAGTGATCTATTCAAACACTAGAAGATATGTTGAGAGCATGTTCAATGGACTTCAAAGGAGGATGGGACTAACATCTTCTACTAGTTGAATTCTCCTATAATAACAGTTTCCAATCGAGAATCCAAATGGAACCATATGAAGCCCTTTATGGGAAAAGGTGTATAACACCAGTGTGTTGGGATGAATTCAGTGAGCATAAGATTCTAGGACCTGAAATGGCTGAAAAAATGGTGGAGAAGGTGAAAACCAATTAACAGCATATCAAGGTAGCCCAAAGTTGATAGAAGAGTTATGCAGACAATCATTGATGAGACCTTGAGTTCAAATTTGGAGACACAGTATTTCTCTATATATCTCCGTGGAACAAGGTCATGAGGTTTGGAAAGAAACCGAAGTTAAGTCCTAGGTACATCGGCCCCTTCGAGATCCTTGATCGAGTCGGAGCTATGGCCTATCGACTGTCACTTCCACCAACCATGGCCAAAGTACATGATGTCTTTCATGTATCCCTCCTAAAGAACTTCTTAAAAGACCCTTCACATGTACTCTCTTTAGAGGTGGTACAGTTGGAGGATGATCTCTCCTATGAGGAGAAGTCAGTGAAGATCTTGGATCGTAGAGATAGAGTTCTACATAACAATACTAATCACCCAGTAAAAGTACTATGATAGAACCATAAGTACAAAGAGACAACATGGGAACCAGAGGAGGCAATTAAGGAAAAGTGCCCACACCTTTTTATGGCCTAGAATGTAAAAATGAAATTTCAAGGGTGAAATTTCTTAAGGGGGGAAGAATGTAACGACCCAAAGTTTTCAATAGAAATTTAATTATTATAATTAGGTAATATAATCACATGAAATCACAACATAATGAACTACTAAGTTCTATGTGACCTTTAAACTTAATTTTGTCACTTCTATGTTGGCAATTTCAAAAATCTAACATACACAGTTGCGATTAGTATGTTATTCGGATTTCGATAAAAAAACTTAATTTTTTGTGAATTGTAACTAACCTTAGGAATAATAACATACCATTATGAATAGTTATATAACCTGATGAATAGTAAACTTACCTATGATAGTATAAAAATAATATTCAAGTGAAAGTATGATGTACCTATATTTTAGAATAAGTAAATGAATGTTTTAAAATAGGTTCTTTAATAATAAATAATGGTTTTAATTAAATATTAAATTAATCATATTTAGAAAAATATTTTTGAAAAATGGATTTTATTTTTGGATTCTACACGTCGAAAAATGGTTAGGGTGAACTTTTGAGATTTTTCTGAAATACATAAATTCTTGGTGAATAGTAAAATACATTAATTTGCCGTATAAATAAATAATAATTTAAATCAACTATTCCTGAAATCACAAGTTATTTAAGCCCCAAAATCTTGAAATAAAATGAATTTATTACTATTTTTGGTCTTAGAATCATCACTAATTCTGGTCTTGAGGGAAAATAATAAACTAATGATTAACAAATTATGAAAACCCTCCTCTCCTCCACTATAACCCCCCTCCCCGCTCCATATTCTCTTCACTCCTCTAAAGCCTTCTGAAATGCCAATATTCTGAAAAAATATCTCCTAAAGATCATACCCCACGTCCAAAGTCCCATAGTGTCTTGAAAATGCCAAAATCTCTCTTCTAAAGAGGTTCTCAAAGGAGATGAACTCAGGAGGTAAACTCCTCTTTCCAATTCTTTTATTTCTTTTCAGTTTTTTTCTTTCTTGTTTCTTTCCTCACCTAAATTCACCCAAATAGTATGATAACACTAGTAACATAAATTTACTAGAATATTTTTTATTCTAATGGGATATTTCATTATCATATCTCTTTCCTAAAACTTTTATTTGAAAGGAATGAAAACACCATTTGAGATGTGTTAATTTGGCACATTCAAGGACAAAAATTTATCAATTTCTTTTATCACCTTTAATTATGGTCATGAAACTGTTTTTGTTATGGTTGAACCAAATTTTTATATATTTAATATATCCTTTTTATGGTTCTTTAATCCTTTTTTTACTAATGGTATTACGTTACAAATCAAAACATGTTCATTGATATCAAACCCACCGTTGAACCAAAACTGTTATCAGTAAGATTTTATATAATAATTCATCTTCACTTCCAAAAACCAAATGGATTTTTACAGTAATTTAATATTATAATGTTTCACTAATAACCTATGAATTCAATTATTTACAACCATTCCCATCTTCCATGATTATCTATTCATAAGTAAACCGGTAATAAAAGTTAAGGAAACAAACGGAGAACAATAAAGTTGAACATCTTAACCCATAAAAAGGAAAAAAATTAACTTAAAAAGGTTATAATGAATCTATTACATATATATTATGTCATTTAATTATTAATTAATAATCCTAATTTTTTTATTCAGGTCATTAATAACAATTGGAGAACACCACCATACTTAAGGTAACTGATCTTCTCTATTTCCTTGTTAATCATTATGTCCTCTATGCTATGCCATTTTTTGTGTAATCCAAAATGATGGGGTATGATTTCTTACCTCCCACATACTTACCTCATGATTTATAAGTGATGATAAACCCATTTTATCTCTCCTCAATCCCTATTAGTTACACCTGACACCATGCCGATAAACCGTAATGAATTCTACCTGAACCTTCTTTGTTCTTTCGGGTTGCCTTATTTTCTTTATATCAAAATTGAGTTATCTTATCTATTTATTTACATATTATAAATTCTTTATAGTTTTACAAAATTCATTTATTAATACCCTTTAATCATTCTATTTTGGGGATATACATGTTTTTAAAATATTCCTTCCTTAGTACTTTTCGATAAGAAAACCTATTTTAAGGGAACTTCCCAAATTTTTACCCAATTTCAAGTACAATATATCCTTTATTTTAAGCCAAATTTGTACTTATATAATCAGAATATTTATTATTAAATCCTTATTGGTTCAATTATGGTTTTATATAAAATATTGTTCCCTTTTATATTTTGAAATCTCTATAGTATTTTCCTTACAACGACACAAAAATGTTTTAATGCTTATGTTTCTCAAATAAATTTCTTATATGTTGTCACTTATATTTGAAATCACATACCATGTTACATGACTATTTTACCTTATGAACATTCATGTATGTTCTAATACCTTTATTTCACGGACAATTTCATGAAACACCAATTGGTTATTCTTTATGTCATGATTGTGGTACCCAATTCTTTCCACAGGTAACCCTTATTTTTATGAAAGATTGATTATGTATGATTATTTATGTATAAAATATGTTCATGAAAATAAATATTGGTGAACCCAGATAGAGCTCCAATGAATTGGTTAAAGTTAAGTCTCGTGATATGTGTTGGCTGTTATCCTTGACCCGTACTACTATGGGAAATGGGATTGGCGGTTAGACTGGTCTCGTACTATGGGAAACGAGACTTGAGGATAGCCTTGACTCATAATAAAGACATGTTTTATGATTCTTCCACATTTATATGATTCCATGTTTATATTACCCCATGATTATATGTTACTTCCATGATATTGATATCATTATTCCATGCCTCCTAGCTCATGTGCTTATGGTTTATTCTTATGTTCATTCCCTTACTGGGATTTTTAGCTCATCCAATTGTTCACGTGTTCCCCAGGATACCCTATAAAAATGTAAGTGCTCAGAGGAAGTTGAGATCTTTTTATGAAGATTAAATAAAGAAGTGTTTTTAGCCCCATTTTTTATGTTTTATGTAACCATTATTCCAAGACACTAGACTTAATGATCCTTGTCTGGTAATATGATGTTTAATTATGCTTAAAATCATGTAATGTTATTTGAAAAAGGCTTGATTAACTATATATACACCATGTATCCCATCGGTACACATTGGGTTCCAATGTTTAAGGAACTAAGAATTAATTCAAAATTAATTTGAGCTGTGTACATTTATTACATACAGTTTTTTATTTAATACATTGTTTGTTGATCAAGAAAGGCCAGAGAATGGTCAGCCGAACTACACTATGTGTAACATCTATACACGATTTTTAGTACTTTAATAAATGAATGGTCATGTATTTCATTACATGTCCTACATAACTGTTGACCTTGTAACTTAGAGACCACATGCTGTACATCCCATTTACACGCTAGGTACTCCATTATTTTCCATGTCATGGTTATATGTTGAGTCCTTAGGCATGTTCCACTGATAGACATTGATAAATATACATGCTGTGTAGCTGGGTAGTACACGCCTTGTATATTACCAAATTAAAAAGAATTAAATATTAATTTATTATAATACTTAAACCTTATCAATATGTGTTTAGTTTTTCATTGATTTATTGATGTACAAACCATGTGATGATTATATATATATATATATTAAATATATAATAAATTTTTGTGTAATGTTTGGAACTACATATCATGTCTAAGTCAAAATATAGTTATTACATTACACGCATTGAAACATAACACACTATGTAAATTCCATGTGTTCCATGTATCATTTATTGGACTATGTACACACCATGAAATCATGTGACAAGTAAAGTATTCCACATTATTAATCAATAAAAAATATACAAATATAATACACATTGGATAGTTTTAACGGGTACTCACCGTATTATCTCCAAGGTATATGTATTGTACATATTTAATTTTAAATGAATTTATTTTGTTTAAAATTATGATGGATGAAAATATTAAGATTGTTTGGATGAGAATTAAGATAATATAATTGATTAATTAAAGAAAATAATTAATTTAGTCAAGCATGATTTATCTTAAATAAGAATTATTATAATTGAATTCTATTTTTATTAAATTCATAATTCATTACATGTATGCGGATGATCATGAGCATAGAAAAAACCTTTTTTGTGATTGGTTTATTTTAATTTATTATTAAATTAAATTAATGGTCAATGTGTCATCCCTCCTCTCATTATGTAAGGGCCTTCATGCCCATGGTTTCTTTTATGTAAACCTTTTAACCAATCCTTTGGTTCCCCTCACATATGAGTGAGCAAAAGAATATGTAACAGATGGAGCTCTTAAACTAGTGGATGCAATTCAAGTTTAGAGTTGAGGTGAAACCAATCCAAGATATATATATATATATATATATATATATATATATTAGTGGAAAGGTGTAAAGATGAAATATTAACTATTAAATGGTTCAAGGTGTTTCCCCTATTAGTCGATTGCTAGTTTATCATCCTATAGATACACTAACCATTAGTAAAATCTCATGACTATACCATTTTTTTTATTTCATTTTTATCATGTTCTTTGTTACTTTTATTGTGGATGTTTTTTTTCAAGATCAAAGGAATTAATTAATTGACAAGAATAAACATGTAACTAAAATAAACTAGATTATGAATAAATTTTATCTAAGGTTTGGTTAATCACTTAAGTATTTCCACTTAATATTAAGAAGAAATAATAAAGATAAAATGTCAAATTAAATAATAAATTTAAAATCACTCAGTTATATATATTAATTCATTATATCCTTCAAATACTAAATTTTAAATCGAACTATATTTTGATGTTCTTAACTGGACAAAGTTGGGTTGATTTAAATTATTGGGGAATTATAACTTGATATTTTGGGTTGACTTGAATTAGTTTACATCAAGGGTTGAATTTGAAAGTAGGACTTGGTGTAACTAAGAGGAAACAGTTGAGGTAATATAATTTAAGGATTTCAAGATTGGGGAGTCCACTCAAAAGATCAAGGAACTATTAGTTAATTCCAGTTGGAATTTTAATGCCTATTTAAAGCCCTTAAAAATTGCTTGATCAACCAATGTTTGGGTGATGAGAAGAAGAATATGGATCCTTGAAACTAGAATGTCCAAGAATCATGATATTTTGAAGCTAATGGTGAGGGTTGTTGGGTTTTGATAAAATAGGGGGATATTAAGAAATATAATATAATATTTATTATCTACTTTTATCAAATAAATTAATAAAATTATGATCTTCTTATTTATTGAAAAGAAAATAAATAATATTTCAAATATCTCACTATGATCCATACTAGAGAAGGATTACCTTCTCACATGCACTAATTTCCAAGAGTGGAAAAATCACTTTTGTGTTATCCTATACCATGAAAGAAAATTACAAACGATGGACAAACCTATTCCTAAATTTATTGGTAAAGAGGCTACTAACAAAGAGTTTCTTCTCTATAAGAAACATTTGAATGATGCCACATATGTTTAGTGCTTCATGATATCATCCATGAACAATGACCTTCTAAAGAAACAAAAGGACATGGATGCATCTAACATGATGTCTCACATTCTATATCTCTATCAAGAGAAGTTGACACAAGAGAGATATGAGATATCCAATTCTCTATTTACAACCAATCATAGAGAGTTGGTGCAAGATGGGACTCATGTAATTAAGCTCATTAGATACATTGATACCTTATACATATTGGGGATTAAATTCCTAGATGAGTTGCACACATATCTCATACCTTCCTCACTACCCAAGTCCTTCTCTAGTTTTATTTTTAATTATAACATGATTAATAATGATAAGAGTATTTCAAAAGATCTTACTTTTATTCTCAAAGTTGATAAGAACATGGGGTGTGAAAAACCTAAAATCCTTTTGGAGAATAATAAAATGAGGAACAATGAAAGGGGACCAAGAATCATAACAAGTGTAAATATCCAAATCACCATTCTTCTTAGTAGAGATGATCCATAGGAAAGGAAAGAAAAAGGAAACAATATGTTTTTCATATGGAAATAAATTTCAATGGAAGAGGAACTATACCCAGAAGTAAGGAGAATCCACAGGTTCATTTTTTATCAAGTGTAATATTTCAATATCCACAAATTGGGTATTATAAAAATCTTGTGGAAATCACATATATACAAAAATTTAAGTACAAAGTATATTCTAATAGATTTCACGAGGAGAGGTGGATATTTGAGCTACCAATGGTGTGAGGATTATTTCTCTAGCTATTAGGCACTAAAAACTTTCATTGAAAATAAAAATGATATTAGTTTTAAGATATTTTTATTATGTATCATATGTTACCTAGAAAATAATTTATTTATCCTTCCTAGATACAAATGGTTTTGTTTTCAGGATTATAAATAAAAACTATTTATTTTATAAAGACATCATATGTTATGATATGAAACATTTAAATAATAGTAATTATGTATCAAATTATGAAAAAAAGTAGTGAAAAATGATAATGAATTATGTTTAAATGAATCATATAACAACCAATAGTGAAATCACCCTATTATTCATGTAAATGAGAAGTGTTTGATAAAAATATATCAAGATGTTTATTTAAACTCATTTGAGATAAAACCACTTGAAAGATTTCATGATTGTTTACAAGGAAAAATGACCAAACCATAATTTTTTGGACAAGGTGAAAGGGCCACAATGATTATAGTATTGGTACACAACGATGTGTGTGGAACATTTCTAGTAGAAGTAGGAGGTGGATATTCTTACTTCATAACTTTTACTAATGACTTGAGTATATATGGATATGTCTACTTGATGAGGTATAAGCTTGGGTGATTTTATAAATTCAAAGAATACAATAATTAAGAAAATAATAAACTTATAAATAAGATAAATAATCTTAGATGTAACACCCCAATATTTCATAGTATGTTATTTCTTCAAAGTAATTCAATAACTTGCGCTACACGCAACACCGAGTTCAAGCACACCACGACTTACCAAACTAGCCGTTCAAAAGCCGTTTTGAATAGTATTAACTGAATTTTGAATTTTATAAATTCCATATAATTTTAACATCCATATTATTTGTTTTCTAGACATAATATAAGAACAAATTCATTTTTTCGGATAAAGGAATTATTTTTCAAAAAAATGAAATTTTACCGCCTTTTAATGGAGAACCCATTTTAAAATAAATATTTGACACTTTTATATATTATATTTAAATAAAATAAATTCTCTTATATAATTGGGACATAAAAAATTAGTTTTGATAAATTTTTGGTACTTTTCTGACGACTTTCATACTTTGACAAACAGTGGAAAATACTATGTTTTAATTGAAAACAATTTTTTAATAGAAATAATTTATAGTTTTAAATTATGAATTTGAAAGGTTTTGAAGTATAATTAGATTATATTTTTATCATTTAATACAATTTTGGTCATTATAAGTAATCTCACATTTAAATTTACACAAAGACATGTAAATATTTTGATAGTTTTTACTTTTTAAAACCCGCTTTTTGGTTTTTACAACGAGAATTAATTTTAAATTAATAAATGAAACATCTATGTTTTAAATTTTTTAAAATAGACTTCATTTTTGAATATGTAATATCAAAATTATCTTTGGGTGATTTTTTGGTATTTTTCTGAAAACATTCAATTTTTGATGAATAGTGAAAAACACTGTGTTATTGGTTAAAACTGACTTTTTATTTAAATAATTATTTATTTCATTTAAATTTATTTTAGGTCAAAATAGATACATAATACCAATATAAGTTCAATGTAATTAATTATGTTCATTTTATAATAATTTTAGAAATATAAAAATTTATTGAACATTTTACTATCTTTTACACACCTCCTAGGAGCATTTACAAATTTTCATAAAACTAAATTTTAACACTTCTATGAGTTGGATTTAAAAAATTCGAGATACAAGGTTGATATTAGTAAGTAAAATTTGGTTCAATAAGATAAACATAATTTTTGGATAATAGTAACTTTTTTACTTTTTTTACCATAGTTAAAAGTACATATGGTAATTAATAGTAAAAATGATATCATAATTACCCTAACACATGTCTTAATTCTATTGGATAAGTGTAATTCGACAAAAAAGACCTTAGGAATAAACTATGATCCCTTTTTTTCCACTTAGATAAGATTGGGACATTTATTATTATTTTATTTAAATAAGAGTTAAAAGAGTTAAATTCAAAGTTTAATAACTAAAAAATTTCTAATATAGGGTTTTACATAAGATAAATTTGACTATAAATATTATTTAGAAATATAAAAATATTTCCTACATAATGGTAGTTTATTTATAATTTTTATGCATTATATAATTTAATTTATTTATGACACAATGATGATGTATTAATCACCTTATTATTGAAAGATTAAAATAATTGATATTATAAATATCCAAATTAATGTAATTTGAGACTTTTGATGAATTAAAATAATTTTATAGTTTAATATTACATTTTAGGGTTGATTAAATAATATTTGTTCGAAGTAATCATGTTTCTATGATTTTCTCAAAAACCAAATACTAAATAGTGTCAAAATTGATATAATTGAGTTTTTAAAACAAATACTATATTATTAATTGATTTAATATTCCTAAAAATCTAATGTTCAGCCAAAGGACTTATATAAGTTTATATATATTAATAATAAACTACATGGGGTTCTCTTGTCTTGTTTTATCAATTTTATTAACCATATAATATAAAAATACAAAGAGACATGGTAAATGTCAAACTATTTAACTAAGAGTTAAATCTAATAGATAAGGTTAATATAATGACCTAAACCCATCTAAAACCTATTGGTTGAGAGGTTTCCGACCAATACCCACATTTTACTCGAAATAATCTACTTTTTATCCATTAGAAACTGAAAATTATTTTATTATAAAATAATATTTCAAGCTTTTCCTGAAGTGACCCTCACCTCTCTTATAAAAGGGAACTTCCACTCTTTTTTAATTTCACACCTCCAAAGACATTTTCCTCGACCAACCACTTCCCAAATATCCTCCCAACTTCTCTCAAATCAACCTAGAGTCCGTAATTTTATCTAAAAGACAACATAAGGAGCCCTTTTGATCTAATCAAAAGGAAGAACCCGGAGAAGAGGTAAATATTTCATCACCTCTTTCATGTTATTTTCTTCTTACACTTCCACTCTCATTGTTGTTTACATTATAAAATAATAAATCCAATACCTTCTACATAATTTGATGTTATTATAAATATGGTAAAACCATATTCATTATTCTATCCATCCTATAAATGACAAAGTCACCATTCGTGCGTACGTACGTCTTACTGTCTCCACGTTATGGTGTAGTTTGTTATTCAAACACTTCATTATTTGGATGGGTATAATAATGAGTATAACTAATGTAAATAATAAATATAACATATTAATGATTCTGTATATATGATTTAACATCTAATTACATACGATTTCTCCATCAATATAATGATATTGTCACTCATGCGTACGTACGGATTACCGTCTCCATGACGTGATGAGATTCATTTTCACGTTCACCATTCAACGATGATTATAAAAATATATATTTTTAAAAATTATGTAATATATTTAATAAAAATTCTACTAGATATATATATATATATGTATGTATTTATATACTTACATATATCTTATTCACTTACTTCTTTTCAATACGATGTGAGAACGGAAACAACATTTATGTATGCATACGTCCTACCATCCCAAATAACAGTGCCTTCCATTTTATATATCTATCTATTGTAAATATTTATATTCTAAATATATATGATATATAAATAAAGGTTTATATTCTTGAAGTATTTAAATCATTATATAAATGACACGATCAAGAATAACAATTTAAAACACGTACGATAAAGAAAGAAATTATCACCTGAAATGTTAATTAAAAATAGAAATCATTATTAAATGGGTGGTATAAATTCATAACTGAATCATGTATGATATAATAAATATTAATATGGTTCTGGTATATTTTAATAACATAATATGGTCATTATACAGAAGTTTAAACTTACCATCGACCAAAGGAAAGTGCAAGGTAAGGGTCAATTACACAATCTCTTTATTATCTGAGGTTGTTTTTACACGAGTATATACAGGGACATATTTATTATCCATATCCATGTCTCATAATTTTTTTTTCAAAGGGATTATTTTTAAGGAAATATTTTACTAAAACATCATTTTAAATGTTTTAATGATTTATTCTTCTAATCATTTCTCATTAATGTTAATGTTTTCAAAATGGTTTTAAGGATTTATTTATACAGACATCAATGTTTTAAAATGTTAATTCCTTTAAAAAGTTTCAAAGTGGTATGGGACCCTTTAATTCAAAACTATCTTTTAAATTACTTCATTTATAAATTACGTGACTTTTAACTGATTTCATGAAAAAGAGATATCTCTCTTAAAGAGTTTTACACATCATTTTCATCTATGTCAACATCCTTTGATGGATTTTAAACTTGTTTGAAGTTGATTTATTATGATAAAAATCTTTCATATTATATTGAAGGTTTTTTGATATGTTTTACTATGGATGTGTTATTTTTATACCATTCATAAGTTATGGTTAAAGTATTGACATTTCGTATGCTAGTTCTAATACGAATGTTTATGTTTTATTTCAACCTTTTCATATGAGGAACGTCTTGGACATAATAAGTGATGGGTGGTGCCCTCTATAGCTTCTTGATGCATTGGTAGGACTCATAAGACAATTAGACATGGAAGTGGATGAGGCCTTTCCAAATTTTATATATGGTTTTTTCCGAGTCCTTAATCATTTTCAGACGTCTTGGTCGTGGCCTTGAAAAAATGTTTTAGAATGTCTAGTATTATAAATTCCCTCATTATGAAAATAATATTGATGGTTTATGTGGTTATTTAACTAGTAGAATACCCATGACTATGTTTCATTATGACATTATTTACTCAGCTCATATTTCTGCCATAAAGTGTTCATGTTTATTATTTAAGGCATGGGTTTTCAATTATTCATCATGCCTATTGTTTATGTTATCTTTCGCTAATTTTTTTACCCTTACTGAGCATATGAGCTCACCCATTAGTTATGTTTTATTTTACCAAGATTCCAAGAAGTGTATTCTGATTGATATGTAGGTTTACGATAAATAGAATAATGGTGTTATGAAAGAACTATTTATGCTATGTTTTATGTTTGAAATTGTAATGTAAAGTTAATGTATGTAATCTATTTTCCAAGACTGCTAAACTGATTGGTCCTTTGGGACTTGATTCCTTATAATCATGCCAATGTATTAAAATAATTCACCGACTTTGGGCTTCTGTGGTCGGGGAATTACAGTTGGTATCATAGGAAATTTAGCAATGATCGTGGAAAGTATATTTAGATAAACTCTGATTAGGAAACATTACCCTAAGATAGTCTTTAAGGATTATTATAGAATAACTTCCAAGAATTTTGGTACTGTAGAGATTTTGTGAGTTTTCCAAGTAATACATCCCTGTCTGGATATGAGCAGGTAGAGGCAGATCCGGCACAAATTTACTGAGGGGTAAAACCCGAAAACACTGCTTTGAGCTAGACTTGAATGAGAACTAGTGCACGACAATGGGCCTTGTTGCACTCTTGGTTACGACCCTCCTAGGGAGATATGCTTAGGATAATTTACATTTTTATTAAAATCCATTATGAAGGATTCAAGAGTAAATACTTCCTCAAAGAAAACATTTTATGATTATACATTATATGCATAATCTTTTCAACTTATGTTAGTTATTTTACAAGTTGGGAATTATGCATTGTGATTCATAAACTAACCTAATGTATGCCATTATTTAGAAATGGTGTCTAGTAGAAGGAATGAGAATTCCAACAATACGCATGATCGAAAGATTGAGAATGACCATATCTTTCATGGTATTAATCCAACATTTAAATGGGAAATAGTCTCCCACATATTTTCGTCATATGAATAAATAGTATCATGAGTTCAAATTTAACGTCCCGAGTCCGGAGCCCCTCCACTGGTGCCCCGTACCCGGTTCGCCACATGACCTCAAGCGCGTTTCCTTGAATGCTAGAGGCTGCCGACTAGCAGCGAGGGCCTAAGTGAGTCAGTGGGGAAACTATGCCCTCATTCGGTAAGGTACACAAGGTAAGAAAACAACAATAAACTGCGGAAGAAGTAACGACATGCATAACAACAGAAATCAAACAGCGGAAGCAATGTAGATATATAACTATGATGAAAAAGATGCAGCTGGTACAAGTATATAAGGAAAACAGAAAACACAACAACGTGCTGAAATAAAACTGAACCATGTGAAAAAGAAAACAAAGTAAGCTCATCAGCATCGCGATCCACGGCTCGGTCCCATGCTCCCCAGCTCTCGGTGAAATCAAGATCTTGTAGTAGAAGGGCGCTTGCCCTTATCTATACCTGCAGCAACATAGTCTTCTTGGGCCCAAAAGCATGGCCCAAACAGGGTGTGAGATACAATCCCAGTAGGCAACCACCCAAAGATCTGTGCCTAACAGTCAATGAATACCTGGAAGTACTAAAACAAGAAGCATTAAACAGAAAAGAACAACAGCTACATTCCACAGTTCTAACAAGCATAACACACAAGTAAGCAGCCAGCAACAAAAGTAAATAGGTAACCCTCTGGGTAGATCTCACAGTCTAACCCCTATGGTTCAACCTCTATGTATTAGCAACCCTCTGGGAAGCACACACAGTCTCACCCCTCTGGTTCAGCTACGTAATTAAGCAGACTCTCTACGGAATCACTCACCGTCAATTCCCCCTATAGTCTCGTATCGTGCTAAAGGCTCTCTGGGGAAGCACTCAATGTCAATTCCCCCTATATCCCGTGTTGTAATTAAAAGAATCTCTAGAGAAGCCCTTCCGTCAATTCTCCACTTGGTCCCGCATCGTGATTTAAAAGACACTCTAGAGAAGCCCTTCCGTCAATTCTCTCTTTGGTCTGCTACTCTAGGATCTCACAGTCCTGAGTAACTAAACATGCTCAGCATATGTGTATCGTCCAAGTAAACCTCAAGAACTACTTGTCTATTAACTAAGGCTCCACAATAAATATAAATCAATAGTTCCACTATCCTACGACTAGGCATGGCAACTGGCAAACGCCAAACAGGCAGAACAAGCATGGAAAAGAAAACTGAGCACAAACAAAATACTCTAATCACAAGCAATAACTTTTACTAAAGAAATCAAGAAAAGCAGGCAAGGAACATGGAAAAACAGGAAACACGCAATACCCCGTTCAAGGGTATTGGTGGAATTTGCACAAAATACTCAAATAATTTCTATAGAAAGGCACAAACCACCTACCTCGATCCTAGGAGATCAATATACGTGAACCACGATGACATATTCCCCTTAGAACGACATAGATCTGAGAAAACACAAAAAATGTTCATCCCATGATAACTTGGAAACGAGGAGGAATCAAGAAACAAGGCTAAATCATAAGGAAGAACTCACCGTTTTGCTTCCAACGCAACTGACCGTGCTCGAATCGCAGAACGAACGGCGAGGCGGTCATCCATTAAAGATCCGGCCGTACGGGTCGCTTCGGTGGGCCGAAAACTGAATAAGAAGATGAAAGTGAGGGTTAGACACGACCCTGGTCCGTTTCATGAAAAAAAGAAAGTACACGGCATGTACTTCTAATTTTTCCGTACTCCGAAATAAACGACCTCCACCTCAGCCTTACACACCGTGTGCGTGGCCCGGACACGGTCAGCACATGGCTTCGAGCCGGAACAGAGTACACGACGTGTACTCAGAAAGTACACAGCGTGTACTTCTGAAATTTCTAGAAAATTTATTTTTCTCAAAAACTCCAGAAAAACAAAAACATACCTGAAAAGATATCCGGGTTCTTACAAACATCCCCCTTTAAAGAAATTTGTCCCCAAATTTCCCTAACGAGGCGGAGAAGAAGAATCTCCGAACAGCTCCGGCCACTACGATCGTACATCGACCTCCCTCTCCCAGGTCTCGTCCGGTACTCGCCCGTGCTGCCATAGCACCCATACCAGAGGAACAGACCGTGCACGGAGAACCTTCGTACTACAATCGACAATCCGGATAGGATGCTTCTCGAACGACGCATCCGCTTCATGCTCGACTTCCTCGGGCTGAAAGACGTGAGATGGATCTGAAAAGTAGCGTCAGAGGTGAGAGACGTGGAAGACGTCATGCATAGCCTGATACCTCTGAGGTAGCTGCAACTGATAGTCGACCGACCCCACTCTCTCCAAGACCTCAAACGGCCCGACGTACCGCGGTGAGAGCTTACCCTGTCTCCAAATCCTTTTGTGTACCAACCTCGGTGCGACACGTAGGAAGACCTGATCACCGACCTTGAACTCCAGAGGTCGTCTCCGCTGATTAGCATAAGACTTCTGCCGAGACTGCGCTGTAGCCATCCTCTTCCAAATCATCTCTATCAGCTCTGAAGTCTCCTGAACAAGACGAGGTCCCATCAAAGCTACCTCTCCTACCTCCAGCCAGCATAAGGGTGATCGGCATGGCCTACCATACAAATCCTCGTATGGCTCCATCTGGATGGTTTCCTGGAAACTATTGTTGTAGGAAAACTCCACCAGAGGAATATTCTTCTCCCAAGAACTGCCAAAGTCAAGGATGCAAGCTCGGAGCATATCCTCAAGCACCTGGATTGTGCGCTCGGACTGGCCATCCGTCTGGGGATGGTATGCTGTACTCAAAAGTACCTGTGTACCCAAGGCCTTCTGATGTCCCTGCCAGAACCGAGAGGTAATGCGCACATCTCTGTCTGAAATAATAGAGCGCAGAACTCCATGCAGACGCACAATATCTCTGATGTAAAGTCGTCCCAGATCATCGACACTGAAGGTATCCTTGATCGGCAAGAAGTGTGCAACCTTCGTAAGTTTGTCGAAGACAACCCAAACAACATTGTTTCCCCGAGGTGACCTTAGCAACCCGGTCACTAAGTCCATCGCAACATCGTTCCACTTCCACTCCAGAATGGGTAACTGCTTTAAAAGGCCTGCTGGTCATTGATGCTCTGCTTGCACCTACTGACAAGTAGAACACCTCTAGACAAAAGCAGCAACATCATTCTTCATACCTGGCCACCAGTACTAGCGATGAAGATCCTGATACATCTTGGTGACGCCAGGATGAACTGCCCAAACCGAGGAATGGAAATCCCGCATCAGCTCCTCGCGTATGTCCGCTGGCACCCATACGCGTCCTTGGAAATGCAAGATCTCGTCCTTGCCCACTGTCCATACAGGAAGAGGGTCCTCTCCTGACACACTCTCCTATAGGACTAAGCCTTCTGAGTCTGATAGCCTCCTCATCCGTACCCGATCAAGTAACGTGGAGGTAACAACTACATAAGATAGACAAGTCTGTACCCATCTGTCGTGCACCTCCTGATGCATCTCAGAGAATAGAGCCATTAGCTTCCACTCACTACTGGACTCCTGAACTTCCTGAACTTGAGTTCTCCTACTCAAAGAATCATCCACGGCGTTGCCCTTTCCCGGCGTATAGGCAAGATCGAAATCAAAATACTGAAGATACTCGACCCACATGTGCTGCCTCAGATTCAGATCACGCTGAGTGAAAATATACCTGAGACTCTTGTGGTCAGTGAAGACCACAAAGTGATCTCCCAGAAGGTAGTGTCTCCAACAGAGGAAGGAATGAACAACAACTGCCAAATCCAGATCATGCGTAGTGTAGTTCCTCTCATGTGGCCTCAACTTCCGAGACCCGTACGCAACGACTCCATCTCCCTGCATAAGCACAGCTCCCAGCCCGATACCCGAAGCATCACAGTAAACAGTGTAGCTCTTTCCTGGCTCTGGTAAGACTAGTATCGATGCTGACGTCAAATTCCCTTTCATCTCCTAAAAGGATGACTTACAAGAATCTAACCATAATAACTTCGCCCCCTTCTTGGTCAGACCTGTCAATGGTGCTGCTAAACGGGAAGAGTCCCGAATGAAGCGTCTGTAGTATCCAGCCAGCCCTAGGAAACTCCGTACCTCAAAGATGTTCTTCAGATGCTCCCAGGAAACTATAGATCTCACTTTCTCTGGGTCCACTGATACTCCTGCCTCTAAGATGACGTGACCAAAGAAGTGAATCCGGTCCATACAGAAGTGGCACTTCGAGAGTTTAGCATAAATCTGATGCTCTCTCAGTATACTTAGAACGATCTCAAGATGTGTTGCATGGTCGTGTCAAGTGTGAGAGTACACCAAGATATCTCCCACAAAGACCACAATGAAGGAGTCCAAGTAAGGATGGAACACTCGGTTCATCACCACCATGAAAACTGCAGGTGCGTTCGTGAGACCAAACGGAATGACTGTGTACTCTTAAAGACCGTACCTGCTCCTCAAGGCTGTCAGAGGTATATCTGATGGTCTAACGCACAACTGATGATAACCAGACCTCAAGTCGATCTTCGAGAACACCTGGGCTCCCCGAAGCTTATCTAAAAGGTCATCAATCCTCGGAAAAGGCTATCGGTTCTTGACCGTCAACTGGTTCACCTTCCAATAATACACACAAAGCCGAAGGGTACCGTCTTCCTTCTTCGCAAACAAAATAGGAAAACCCTAAGGAGAATTACTGGGTCAGATGAAACCCTTAGCCTGTAGCTCCTCCAACTGCTTCTTGAGCTCCTGTGACTCAGGTGTGGCCATCCTATAGGGAGGAATGGACACCGGTGCCGCTCCTGGAACGAGCTCAATAGAGAAGGCCACCTCACGCTCCGGAGGAAAACCTGAAAAGTCCTCTGGAAAGACATCCCTGAAGTGATCCACCACTATAGGAAATTCCAACTGTGGAGTCCCCTGGTCATCCAAATAAAGACTAGCAATCTTGGTTGTCACCCCTCCTAGCCCAAGATGCTCGAGTCCCGCCCGACTCGCCCTAACATCCCATTCGCCTTTATGAAGGAAAGATTCACCTTCTAGTGAAATGAAACTGACTCTACGGCGATAGCAGTCGACGACTGCCTGGTAGGGAATCAACCAGTCCATGCTAAGGATGACATCATAGCCTGTCATCTCTAGGACATAGAGATCCCATAAGAAGCGATACCCTGCAACCTCGAGAGGAAACTCTCTACACTGACATACACTAGATGTCCTCATTCCCAAAGGTGTGTCTAGTGTCAACGAGTCGGCAAAAGAGAAGATGTAGAGTCCATGTCTCTCCACAAGGGCGAGAGAGATAAAACTATGCTTAGCACCAGTATCGAAAAGGGTTGAAGATAAAACTAAGGCTACTAAAATCGTACCTCGAATAGTAGAAGGGCCGAGATCCTGCTCAAGATAAGTCTTCTCCACGGCAAAAGACTGGCCTGCACCACAGCCCTGCGCCCCTGAATGACCACTCTGAGCTGAACCGCCCAGCTGGTGCTGAGGGACTGGTGGCTGACTGCCACAGCCTCGACCTCCACCTCAGCCCGAATGGCTGGAAGAACTCCAGTTCCCTGACTGGTGAGAGACTGATGGGGCTGTTCCTGAACGAGGAGTCATGGAAGAACTCCGATCACCGGCTGCTTGTGGGAAAACTTGGCAGAAACGCTGAAGGTGACCCAACTTGCCGCAAGATCGGCACTCCACGGGGTCTCTCTGGCACTGCGGCCTCGTGTTCCATGTCCGTCCACACTGGTAGCATGTCACCTGGCTGCCTGATGATGTGTCTCGCTTCCTCGAATCACTACGCGTAGGCTCCCTACGGTGCTTCATGCTGTCATCTTAAGGAAAGCTAACTCTGGAAGAAGAACCGCCCTGACTTGCAGCTCCAGAGTCTCTCAGATTGTGCTCCGCAATCAGTGCCTGGTTGACGATGGAAGTAATGGAAGTCAGCTGGAAGATGTTCACCTGTGAGCGAATCTCCCTCCCGATTCCATCCTCAAACTTCCTCGCCAAGAACACCCCAATCCCATCCCGAAGGGGTGTAAAATGCTACAGCTCAGTGAAATGAGAGGAATACTCCATGACAGATAGAGTACCCTACTCTAAGCTCATGAACTCCCGAGCTCAATCGTCCCTCAGGGTCTCTGGGTAGAAGTAGTCATAAAACACATGCTAGAACTCCTCCCAAGTCATAGCCTGCTGCTAACCCGCCTGTGAGATCACGTCCCACCACCTCTTGGCGGAGTCTCAGAGCATGTAGGTGGCGAGCTTGACCCGCCTCTCTGGAGGCATCTCCAGATGATCGAATATAGTCATCATGGCTTCCATCCATGAATCTGTAGCCTGAGGTCCTCCCTCCCCCGAGAACATGGGAGGATGCTGTTGCTGGAAAACCCGTGTCAAGTCTGCCATAGATGAGGCAGGAGGCATTTCCCCCTAGAAGCCCTACATCATCCTCATGAAACCTTCCCTGAACTGCGCATCAGTGCCTGCAACTGGTACGACAACCGGTGCCAAGGCTGGCTCGGCTGGGGGATCGACAGGAAGTCCTTGATCAGCCCTGTCTGGTGTCTGATCACTGCCTGATGACAGTCGTACGACCGGAGGACGTCTCGGAGGCATAGCTCTGAAAGATCAAAAGAACTCCATAGATCAAGAAAACAAGGACAGAGAACACAAGAGTAAAAAACGGGAACATGGGAAGAAAAACACACAAGATTGCAAAACACGACTACACGCCATGTATAAAACTACATGGCGTGTCTTCTAAAACCACTGACATGGGAATGTACCCTTGCCCTACAAGTCGTGTACACTACAAACTACATGGCGTGTTTTCCCCACACACGACGTGTACTTGAAAACAAATCCCTTGCTCGAGTCTCCTTACATGGCTAACCCACACGGTCCGACTCAATCCCAGACTACACGGCGTGTTCGAAACAAACACGGCATGCACTAGACAAGGCTCCGGCGCTCCGTGTTGTTGAGTACACAGCCGTCTACATGGATGGACCTTACACGGCGTGATCCAAACAAGAACAGCGTGCATAGGAAAAGGTGACACCATCCTGTGTTGTTCGTGACACGGCCGGGTACCTGGGCAAGACTACACGGCGTGTTCCGAACAAACACGGCGTGTGGAAAAGAAGGTCATGCCGACCCGTGTTGTTCGTGACACGGCCGGGTACTTGGATAGGACTACACTACATGTTCCCTACGGACACAACGTGTTCTACCCGAGCTTCCCCAACCCGTGTTGTTAGTGACACGTTCGGGTACACGGCGTGTTCCCGAAGTTACTCCTACGACACCGTGTTCTGCTCACACAGTCAGTGACACAGCCTGAAAACTACTCGGTGTGTGCCCGAGAAGTACACACCTTCTATTCTGGGTTTTTCTGGGCAGTAGCTCAGAAACTGCACAGAATTCCAGAAACACTAAAACGAGGGAAAAGATGCCAAATTCCGATCCGTGAGGGCCCACAACACCTCAAGAACCAAACATTGGCGTTCATTTTAAGAAAGAAATAGAACAATAGTTTTCAAACATAGCAGTATAGAATCTATCAAGCAACTATCACTACAGCATGCATAATCTACACAAAGTCTATCACAACAACATACAATCGGTGATGCACCCTAGATGGTATGGCAAGAATGCATGACATGTGATTTCTACAAGTGCCTATATGATGCATGAGATGGAATACCCTCATCTCATTGGGTTGCGACAGAAATTGAACCGAAATATCCAAACAATGACCGCACAAGTCATGTGAATCACTCTAGGTGAAAACATATCAACCACAAAACTCAAAACCAGCAACTGCAATTTAACGAGGTAGCATGGCCTTTCCCTGTACACGGGTTAGCTACTCCCGAGCATAGCTTAATACCAAGTACTGAATCCGTCCAATCCCTGGCTAAAGTCTCCAAACAGTAAAGCAAGAGAAAAGAAACCCTTTGATACCACTTTGTAATGTCCCGAGTCCGGAGCCCCTCCACTGGTGCCCCGCACCCGGTTCGCCACATGACCTCAAGCGCGTTTCCCCGAACGCCAGAGGCTGTCGACTAGCAGCGAGGGCCTAGGTGAGTCGGTGGGGAAACTATGCCCTCATTCGGTAAGGTACACAAGGTAAGAAAATAACAATAAACAGCGGAAGCAGTAACGACATGCATAAAAGCAGAAATCAAATAGTGGAAGTAATGTGGATATATAACTATAATGAAAAAGATGCAGCTGGTACAAGTATCTAAGGAAAACAGAAAACACAACAACGTGCTAAAATATAACTGAAACCAAGTGCAAAAGAAAACAAAGTAAGCTCCTCAGCATCGTGAGCCACGACTCGGTCTCATGCTCCCCAGCTCTCGGTGCAATCAAGATCCTGAAGTAGAAGGGAGCTTGCCCTTATCTATACATGCAACAACATAGTCTGCTTGGGCCTAAAAGCATGGCCCAAACAGGGTGTGAGATACAATCCCAGTAGGCAACCACCCAAAGATCTGTGCCTAACAGTCAATGAATACCTAGAAGTACTAAAACAAGAAGCAGTAAACAGAAAAGCACAACAGTTACATTCCACAGTTCTAACAAGCATAGCACACAAGTAAGAAGCCATCAACAAAAGTGAACAGGTAACCCTCTAGGTAGCTCTCACAGTCTAACCCCTATGGTTCAACCTCTAAGTACTAGAAACCCTCTGGGAGGCACACACAGTCTCACCCCTCTAGTTCAGCTACGTAATTAAGCAGACTCTATAGGGAAGCACTCACCGTCAATTCCCCCTATAGTCTCGTGTCGTGCTAAAGGCTCTCTGGGGAAGCAATCAACGTCAATTCCCCCAATAGCCCGTGTCGTAATTAAAATACTCTCTAGAGAATCCCTTCCGTCAATTCTCCACTTGGTCTCGCATCGTGATTCAAAAGACACTCTGGAGAAGCCCTTCCGTCAATTCTCTCTTTGGTCTGCTACTCTAGGTTCTCACAGTCCTGAGTAACTAAACATGATCAGTGCGTTTGTATCGTCCAAGTAAACCTCAAGAACTACTTGGATATCAACTAAGGCTCCACAGTAAAAATAAATCAACAGTTCCACTATCCTACGACTAGGCATGACAACTAGAAAACGCCAAACAGGCAGAACAAGCATTGAAAAGAAAACCGAGCACAAACAAAATACTCTAATCATAAGCAATAAACTCTACTAAAGCAATCAAGCAAAGCAAGCAAGAAACAAGGAAAACAGGAAACACGCAATACCCCATTCAAGGGTATTGGTGGAATTTTCACAAAATACTCAAAGACATTCTACAGAAAGTCACAAACCGCCTACCTCGATCCTAGGAGATCGATTTACATGAACCACGGTGATAGATTCCCCTTAGAACGACGTAGATCTGAGAAAACGCACAAAACGTTCATACCACGATAACATGGAAACGAGGAGGAATCAAGAAACAAGGCCAAAGCAGAAGGAAGAACTCACCAATGCGCTTCCAACGCAACTGACCGTGATCGAATCGGAGAACGGACTGCGAGGCGGTCGTCCATCAAAGATCCGTCCGTACGGGTCACTTCGGACGGCCAAAAACTGAAGAAGAAGATGAAAGTGACAGTTAGACGCGAACCCTATCCGTTTCATGATAAAAAAGAAAGTACACGGCGTGTAATTCTAATTTTTCCATACTCTGAAATAACCGGCCTCCGCCTCAGCCTTACACACCGTGTGCATGGCCCGGACACGGCCAGTACATGGCTTCGAGCCGGAACAGAGTACACGGCGTGTACTCATAAAGTACATGGCGTGTACTTCTGAAATTTCCAGAAAATTCATTTTTCTCAAAAACTCCAGAAAAAGGAAAACATACATGAAAATAGATTCGGGTTCTAACACATAAGATAAGTAAATAATTCTCTGAGTCCTATGGCTTTAAAGGGAATCAAGAGAAGAAAAGGATGGAAGAGAGAGGGGTGGATAAAGGGAAGAGGGGAAAGAAGGATTTTCCCATATGTGATAACTATGGAATGAATTACCTTGGTAAATTCCTAAAGGGAATGAGTGTTTATTATAAGTTTATAGAAAAAGGACACGAAGTACATGATTACAAGGGTAAGAAAAAGGTATCAAATGTACAATTATTCATCTGCAAGGAGTTTGGAAACTACAAGAATCAATGTCGAAATCATCAGATTATACCCCAAATGTTGATATTGGATAATAATCAAGTTATGATACTACCGAAGATGAAGAGGAATTATTATTGTTCTTATGTTGTTAAAGTATTGTTTCATTTGAGTATTGTATTAATGATGTACATGTTATAAGAATTATAAAGTATATAAGGATTATACTATAGTACTATTTCATTAAGGACTTGATATTGTGTAGAACCAAGAAAAGTGACTCAATAGAGAGTTATTTTTTTGGAAAATACATGGTTGAGAGAAAGATAAACCATAATATGGTTCTGATATTGAGGTAGTGATTTTGGAATAAGATAAGATTAATTTGGATAAATTATATTGGATATTCTTAACTACCCTGAAACTGATTAATGATTTTAATATTCCCTCATTGATGGAGTTTATAACATTTTTGGATATAAGGAGTATATCCAGTATTATATAATGAATAAGGGATCATGAATGCAATCAATAATGTTTTATGGTAATTTAGGGCATTATCATGTTTTAAAATAATACATGATAATGTTGTTCATATGTTATTATGTGGAAAAAAGGATCTTTATTATGTTTACCATCCTAACAAATTTTTGACTGTGAGTTTGGATAGAAGTATTTTGGATAAGTCTAATGGTTGGAATGAATTAAGTTAAACATTGGATTCTATTGTTTAAGGTTAACAAAAATTATTAATAATTTGTTTTTGGATTTTTTATAAAAAGGACAACTAGGAGGTCGGGGGACAACCCGTCGCGTCTGGAAAGGCTGCGAGACTAGAACCCGAAACCGAATGGCGAAAAGGGTGGATCACCTACCACTGTGATACATGATTTATTGGTTTGTATAATGTAGCTTTTTTTTAATAATCTGACAAATGAATAATAAATTCTTTATTTTTGGAACCCTATACGATTAGGAAAAATAGAATGTTTTTGAATTCTATTATCTTTTGAAGTGAAAGATGAGTTTGTGGTAGGAATTAGTTGAAGAATGAAAATCTACTTGTCAAGTATATATATATATATATTTACACTTATTCTATAAATAAATTAATTCTTAAACTTTCAGGAAGAGATCTTAAAACAAAAAATGTGTTATCCTAATACCTTATGTTTTGTTGAACCGATGATATTTCAAATCAGAGCAGATTGATGGCTTTGAGGCCCTCAATATTACACTTGTTTGTGATTTATGACCTCATTAACCCCCTATAAATATTTATTTTCCTCCAATTATGTGTCTATAATTTCCAACAATTTTCTCCTATTCTAAACCCTATGTTTGTGGTCACTTTTTCATTTTTCTTTCCCTCTTATTAAGACTAAATTTTATTAAACCAATTTCTGATGTGGGTTTTCCACAATGGTATTTCTCTATTTTTAAACTTTTATCTTTAAAAAACAATTTCAAATTGCAAGGACACAATTTATTGAAGGAGGGTAGAATGTAATGCCCCATGATTGCATAGTATGTTATTTCTTCAAAGTAATTCAATAACTTGCACTACACACAACATCGAGTTCAAGCGCACCACGAATTACCAAACTATCCATTCAAAAGTGGTAATAAATAGTATTAACTGAATTTTAAATTATATATATTCCATTTAATTTTAACATCCATATTATGTGTTCCTAGAAATAATATAAGAACAAATTCATTTTTTCAGATAAAGGAAGTATTTTTCAGAAAATGAAATTTCACCGGCTTTTAATGGAGAACCCTTTTTAAAAAAAGTATTTGAAACTTTTATATATTCTATTTAATGAAATTAAATTCTTCTTTAGAAGCAGTATATGAAAATTTATTTTGGGTAATTTTTTGGTACTTTTTTGATAACTTTCATGCTTTGACGAATAGTGGAAAATACTATGTTTTAATTAAAAACAACTTTTTTAATCGACATAATTTATAGTGTTAAATTATGAATTTGAAAGTTTTTAAAGTATTATTAGATTATATTTTTATCTTTTAATACAATTTAGGTTATTATATGTAATTTCAAATTTAAATTTGACACAAACACATGTCAATCTTTTGATAGTTTTTACTTTTTAAAAACCTACTTTTTGGTTTTGACAACGTGAATTAATTTTAATTTAATAAATGAAACTTATATGTTTTGAATAAGGTAAAATCTAATTCATTTTTGATTTTGGAATATAAAAATTATCTTTGGGTGAATTTTTGGTATTATTCTGAAAACTTTCAATTTTTGATGAATAGTGAAAAACACTGCGTTATTAGTTAAAACCGACTTTTTATTTAAATAACTATTTATTTTGTTTAAATTTATTTTAGGTAAAAATAGATACATAATACCTATATAAGTTCAATATAATTTACTGGAGTCATTTTATAATAATTTTAGATATATAAATATTTATCGAACTTTTTGTCGTCCTTTACCCACCTTCTAGGAGCAATTACAAATTTGCATAAAAATAAATTTTAATGCTTCTATGAGTTGAATTTCAAAAATCCAAGGGACACAGTTGATATTAGTAAGTAAACTTTGGTTCAATAAGATTAAAATAATTTTTGTTAAATAATATCTTTTTACTTTTATTTACCATGGTTAAAAGTAAATATGGTAAATAAGGATAAAATGATTTCATAATTACCCCAACACATGTCCTAATTTTATTGGATAAGTATAATTATACCAGAAAAAACATTAGAAATAAAATATGATCCCATTTGGTCCACTTGGATTAGATTAGGACATTTATAATTATTTTATTTAAAGAAGAGTTGAAGGAGTTAAATTCAAAGTTTAATAACCAAACCATATTTAATATAGGGTTATACATAAGATAAATTATACTATAAATATTCATTATAAATCTAAGAATATTTCCTAAAAATTAGTATTTTATTTATAATTTTTAGACATTAAATAATTTTATTTATTTATGAACCAATGATGATGAAGTAATTACCTTATTAATGAAAGATTAAAATAATTGATATTATGAATATCCAAATAAATGTAATTTGAGACTTTTGATAAATTACACTAATTTTATAGGTTAATATGACATTTTAGGGTATATTAAATAATTTTTTCCGAATTAATCATACTGTTATGAGTTTCACCACAACAAAATAATAAATAGTGTCAAAATTGACATAATTGTGTTTTTAAAACAAATACTATATTATTAATTGATATAATATTACTATAAATATAAGGATAGTCCAAATGACTTATATAAGGTTATATATATTAATAATGAACCACATTGGGTTCTCTTGGATTGTTATAGTAAGTTTATTAACCATATAATATAAAAATACAAAAAGACATGGTAAATGTCAAACTATTTAACTATGAGTTAAATCTAAAAGATAAGGTTAATATGATGACCTAAACCAGTATAAAACCTATTGGTTAAGAGGTTTTCGACCCATACCCACCTTATACTCTAAATAATTTATTTTATAGCCCTTAGAATCCTAAAATGATTATATTATAAAATAATATTTCAAGCATTTCCTAAAGTGACCCTCACCTCTCTTATAAAAGGGAACTTCCTCTTCTCTTAATTTCACATCTCCAAAGCCATTTGGCTCGGACAAACCCTGCCCAAATCTCCTTTAAACTTCCCTAAAATCAACCTAGAATCCTTAATTTGATCCTAAATCCAACTTACAGATCCCTTTTGATCAAATCAAAAAGAAGAACCCAAAGAAGAAGTAAATATTTCATCACCTCTTTCAAGTTCTTTTTTACTTCCACTTCCTCTTTCTTTGTTGTTTCCATTATAAAATAATAAACCCAATAACTTCTACATACTGTGATGTTATTATAAATATGGTACAACCATATTCCTTATTATATCCATCCTACAAATGAAAAATTCTCCATACGTGCGTACATACGGCTTACCATCTCCACATCGTGGTGTAGTTTGTTATTCAAACACTTCATTATTTGGATGAGTATAATAATGAGTATAACTGATGTAAATAAAAAATATAACATGTTAATTATTCTGTATATATTATATACCATCCAATGCCATATGATTTCTCAATCAATATAATGATATTGTCTCTTGTGCATACGTACGGATTACCGTCCCCACGATGCAATGAGATTCATTTCCACGTTCACCATTCAACGATGATTATAAAAATATATATTACAAATAAGTATTTCATATATGAAATAACAATTCTACTTGATATATATATATATATATATATGTAATTCCCCGACCTTAGTTAGCCCGAGTCGGTGTATTATTACATAACATTGGCATGATCACAAAAGATCAAGTCTCGAAAGACCGATTATTTTAGTAGCCTTGGAATCACTAGATACAATCATAAAGTTTACATTAAATCATAAAGTGAAAAACTAAAACAACATATTTTCTCCATAGACCACAATCATATCCCCTCATACTATCCCTGCAGGTCATTCATAAAATACTTCTTCACATCCTGGGAAAAATAAAACATATAAAGGGGTTAGCTCAGATGCCCAGTAAGGATGAAAACATAGCAGAAACATTCATAAGAAAACATAAACATTTAAGGCTATGTATAACTAAAACAAATATCTTTTATACTTGAACTTTAGAATAATATGGTAGAAATAAAATTAAATAATTCCATTTACTTATTCACATCGATATTCTACTAGTCGAATAATCTCATGAAATATCAATAACCACTTTCATAATGATGGAATGCATAATGCCAGACTATAATAACCACATAGTCAAGGCCTTGTGCCAAGACTACAAATAATATTTTTTCAAGGCCTTGTGCCAAGACACTATTTTGACTCATGAGACCTACCGATGCATCGAGGAGATATAGCGGTCTCCACCCGTCACTTATTAAGTCAAATGCATTCCTCATATGAAGAGGTTTAAACATAACATAAACATTCATATTAAAACTAGCATATGAAATGTCAATACTTTCTCCATAAACCATGAATGGTATAAAAATAACACACCCATAGTCAAACATATCAGAAAACATTCAATACTATATGGAATTTTTGTATCATAATAAATCAACATCAAATAAGTTTAAAACCCATCAAAGTATGTTGACATAGATGAAATCAAAATTATTTGAGAGAAATATCCCTTTTTTTTAAATCATTTAAAAGTCAAATAATTATAAAATAAAACATTTAATTTGAAAATATCCTTATAAGATTTTAAGGGAATCTTTGATGATTTTATAACGGCGGAAAATAACCACACCCACCTTATAAGTAAAAAAAAATATATTCTTACCTTAATTCTATCGAAAAGGTTAAAAAGGACCTTGTTTGGAAAACGACAGAAGGATTCCTTTATAAACATCTTATAAAAATTCAAACAATGGTATAAATGACTTTAACCCATAGTTTGTAAAATAGTAAGAATTATTTGAAATACATTTTTAAGAAACATGGATGTGGATTATAAACAGGTCCCAGTAGATAATTACGTATAAACAATCTCAGATAATGAAGAGATTGTGAAATAAAACATTACCTTGTACTTTTCCTTGGTCGAGGGTAGGTTAACCAAATGTATAGTGATTAAATAATTGTTATTAAATTATACAAGAATCATATACATTAATATGATATCATATATGATCTTTTAACATTTATTTGTTAATAATATCTTAGTATTATCGTCGTTTCGGGTGTTAACGTACTCGTTTTCATTTATATGTTTTGTTACATAAGATATGTTTGTTATGGATAGGTTGTATATTATTCATATCCAGAATGATATAAAGTTCTTAAACATTTTTTTTAATTATCAAATGAGAATTATTCTTGAATGGATATGATGGGGAATGAATCTCATCGCGTTCGTGGAGACGGTAGTCCGTATGTACGCATGATCGACAATATCATTATTTTGATATTAATATAATATATAATTGGATGTTATATCATATATAAATAATCATTATAATTTTATATTTATTATTTACTTCAATTACACATCATTATAATACCCATCCAAATAATAATGTTTTGAATAACAATTACACCACGACGTGGAGATGGTAAGCCGTACGTACGCACGTATAGTGACATGTCATTAAAAGGATGGATATAATACTGAATATGATTGTAAAATATTTATAATAAAATGAAAATATATAGAAGATACTGGATTTATTATTTTATAATGGAAATAACAAAGAAAGAAGAAGTTGAAGAAGAAAGGAACTTGAAAGAGGGTGGTAAAAACATTATCTCTTCTTCGGGTTCTACCTTTTGATTTGATCAAAAGGGCTCCTTAGGATGACTTTATCACTAAATTTAGGCATCTAGGATGAAGGGATGATAGTTTATAGGGTATTAGGGCAGAGTTTGGCCGATCCAAAAGGCCTTGAATGTGTGAATTAGTGAGAAGGGGGAGTGCCCTTTTATAAGAGGGGTGAGGGGCACCTTAGGAAAAGCAAGAGATATTATTTTATAATAAATTCATATTAAGTTTATAATGGCTCCAAAGTGTATTATTTAAATTTTATGATGTTTATAGGTCAAAAAACACTCAAAAAATAGTTTTTAGACAGGTTTGGGTCACTATATTAACTTTGTCTTGTTTATTTAACTCTTAGTTAAATAGTTTGACATTTACCATGTCTCTTTGGATTTTTATATTATATAGTCAATAAACTTACTATAAAATTCTAAGAGACCACTAAGTGTTCCATTAATAATAAACCTATCATTATATAAGTCCTTTTTCCAAACCTTAGATTTTTAGGAATAGAATATCAATTAATAATATACTATTTGTTTTAAAAAGTCATTTATGTCAATTTTGACACTATTTAAAATTTGATTTTTTTAAAGTCATAAAAACATTATTAATTTGAACCAAATTCACTTAAGAAATACTAACATGTCATATTAATCAATAAAATTTTTGTATGTAATCAAAACATTCGAATTATATTTATTTAAACATTTATAATACTAATTAATTGATTTTTACATTAATAAGGAAAATACTGCATCATTATTGTGTCACAAATAAATTTAATTATTCAATGTATAAAAATTATAAATAATATAAAATTATGTAGTAAATCCTTTTATCTTTCTAATTAATATTTATAGAAGAAAATTTAACATATTTAACGCTATGTAAAAATTGTTTTTTTAAAGATATATGCTTATGTCATTTTTGTATGTACTTTAACTTAATTAATATAAAGTGTCATTATCACGTAAAAGTGGATCAATGGGGTCCCAAAATTGACACAAAGATGCCCATGGTAGGAAATTTATCAAAAAATGGGGTTAGAACACGTTTTAGGGTAATTTATTATTATTATGATATTATTTATTTACCCTTATTTACCAGATTTACCCTTTAACCATGGTAAATAAAATATTTACCGAAGTAATTATTCAAAATGTATAAAAATAGAAGTTACCTATTTACACAATTTATACCTCATGATTATAAATATGGAATCCATTTTTCTAAATTCAAAACACATAAGTGGAAGAAATTAATTTAAAATTAATTCCCATTGCCAAAATGAAAAGCATGTATTTAAGAAATAATTACTATCAAAATATTTGCACTTACTTATGTCTAGTTTAAATGTGAAATTATGTTCAATGAACAAAATGGAATTAAATGTTAAAAATATAATCTAATTATACTTTAAAATCACTCAAATTCATAATTTATCATTATTAATTAATTCGATTAAAAAAGTTTTTTTTAATTAAAATTTAGTAATTTTCAATATTCATCAAAATATAAAAGTTATTAGAAAACTAATTTTTTTTTATTGAAACTAAATTCTTATGTCCTGATTCTAAAGAAGAAGTGTATTTGGTGAAATTGAATATATAAAATTTTCAAATATTGGATTTAAAAAGGGTTCACCATTAAAAGACAGTAAACGTGCATTTTTTTTGAAAAATACTTCTTTTATCTGAAAAAATGAATTAGTTCTTACATTATGTCTAAGAAACTCATAATATGGATTCTAAAATTATAAAGATTATATAAAATTCAAAATGTAGTTAATACTATTCATAACTGCTTTTGAACGTCTAGTTTGGTAAGTCGTGGTGTGCTTGAACTCGGTGTTGCGTGTAGTGCAAGTTATTGAATTACTTTGAAGAAATAACGCACTATGAAATATTGGGGTGTTAAATTGTTCCCTACTTCAATAAATTTCATCCTTTCAATTTGAAATTGTTCTTTGAAAATAAATGGTTGAAAATAGAAAATATCTTTGTGGGAAAATAGACATTGAAAATTGGGTCAATAAAATTCAGTCTTAATAAGACGAAAAGAGAAATTAAAGGGTCACCACCAAATTATGATCTATATTAGGATAACATTGGTGAAAATTAGAGACAAATAATTGGAGGAAAAACATAAATGTTTATAGGGAGTGATTGAGGTCATCAGTCACAAATAATTGTAGAATTGAGGGCCTCAAAGCCATCAGTCTATGATGATTTAAAATATCATCGGTTCAACAGAACATAAGGTATTAGGATAACCCATTTTTAGATTTAAGATCCCTTAACTAATGTTTAAGAATTAAAATATTCATAGAATAAGATAAGAAAATATATATATATATACATACTTGACAAGTATAGTTCCATCCTTTCACTAATTTCTAACACAAACCCATCTTTCACTCTAAAAGACAATAGAACTTTAAAAAAATTCCATTTATCATATTCGTATAGGGTTCCAAAAAAATGAATTTCTAATTCATCTACCAGGACTTAAAAAAAAACTAAATTATTCAATCCAGGACATCACGTGGGCTAGTGGTAGGTGATACTCCCTTTTCTCCCTTCGTTTGCGGGTTCAAGTCTAACGACCTTGTCGGATGCGACGAGTTGTCACCCGACCTCCGGGATGTCATTTTAATGGCAATCCAAAAATAATCTCAATAAATGATTTAACCTTAACAATAGTATCCAATGTCAAACTTAATCGATTCCATCCTTTAGACTTATCCAAAATAATTCTATCCAAATTCACAGTCTAAAATTCATAACAAAGGTAAACATAATGAAGATCCTTTTTTCAACGTAATAACATGTGAACACCTTCATCATGTATTCTTTTAAAACACTACAACATCCTAAATTACCATAAAACCTTATTGATTACATTCATGCTCTCTTATTTCTTATGGAAAACTAGATATAATCCTTCTATCCAAAAAAATATTGTAAACTCCAACAATGATGGAATATACAAATCATTAATCGGTTTCAAGGTAGTCAAGAATATCCAATATAATTTATCCAAATAAATCATCTATTATTCCAAAATCACTACCTCGGTATCATAATCATATTATGGTTTATCTTTCTCTCATCATATATTTTTCAAAAATTTAACCTGCTATTGAGTCACTTTTCTTGGTTCCACACAATCTCAAGTCCTTAATGAAATCATACTGCAGTACAATCCTTATATACTCCATAATTCCTATAACCAGTACAACGTTGATACATCAATCAAATGAAATAATTCTTCAATATCAACATAAGAACTCTAATCATTCATAATCATTTGTGGTAGTATCACAACTTGATTATTATCCAATAGCATCATTTAGGGAATACTCTAATGATTTGAACACTAGTTTTCATAGTGTCCCAACTCCTTGCAGATGAAGCATTGGACATTTGAAACATTTTTCTTACCCTTGCAGTCATGTACTTGGTGTCATTTTTCTCTACACTTATAACAAACTCTCATTCCTTTCAGTCAAGTTCCAGGGTGTTTCATCCCACAATTATCACATATGAGAAAATTCTTCTTTTCCCTCTTCCCTTTATCCATCTTTCTCTCTTCCATCCTTTTTCTTCTCTGGCTTCCATTCAAACCCATACGACTCAAAAAATTCTTTACTTATCTTATTAACACATGATACTATTTCTTCATATGTTGAGAATACATGGGAGACTGTTTCCCTTCTAAATGTTGGCTTAATACCGGGAAAGATATGATCCTTCTTACTCCTTGGATCATACATATTTATAGAGTTCACATTCCTTCTACTGGGAGCCATTTCTATACAATGGCATACACTAGATTAGTTTATGACTTGTAATGAATAATTCCAAACTTGTAAAATACCTAACATAGATTGAAAAGTTTATGGATATAATCCATAATCATAAAAATGTTTTCTTTGAGAAAGTATATACTCATAAACCCTTCATAATGGTTTGTAAAGAAAATGAGAATTATCCTAAGAATATCCCCTAGGAGTATCATAACCAAGAGTGAAGCAAGGCCCATTGTCGTGCACTAGTTCTCATTTGAGTCAAGCTCAAAGTGGTGTTTTTGGGTTTTACCCCTAGCTACATCTGTGCCAGAGAAGCTTCTACCTACTCATATCCAGAAAGGGATGTATTGCTCGGAAAACTCCCAAAATCTCTACAATACCAAAATTCTTGGAAGTTCTTCTATACTCATCCTCAAAGTATATATTAGGGCTATGTTCTCTAATAAAAGTTTATATAAATCCAGTTTCCAAGGTTTGTACTAAACTTCCTCTAATACCAACTATAACACCCCGACCTAGGTTACCCAGAGTCATAGAATTATTACATAACATTGACATGATCACAAAAGATCAAGTCTTGAATGATAGATTAGTTCACTATCCTTGGAATCACTAGATACATTCATAAAGTTTACATTAAATCATAAAGTGAAAAACTACAACAACATATTGTCTCCCAAGAACACACTCATATCCCCTCATACTATCCCTTTAGGTCATTCAGAAAATACTTCTTCACATCTTAGTAAAAATAAAACATATAAAGGGGTGAGCTTAGATGCCCAGTACAAATGACAATATAGCGGAAACTTTCATAAATAAAAATAAACATTTAAGGCTATGTATAACTAAAACAAAAGCCTTTTAAACTTGAAATTCAGCATAATATGGAAGAAATAAAATGAAATAATACCATTTACTTATTCACATGGATATTCTACTAGTATAATAATCTCATGCTATATCAATAACCACTTTCATAATGATGGAGTGCAAACTTCCAGACTATCATAACCACATAGTCAAGGCCTTTTGCCAAGACTACAAATAAGATTTTGTCAAGGCCTTTTGAGAGAACACTAGTTTGTCTCATGAGACGTAGAGATGCATTGAGGGGCTATAGCGGGCTCCACCGACCACTTATTAAGTCCAATGCATTTCTCATATGAACAGGTTTAAACATAACATAAACATTTGTATTAAAACTAGCATACGAAATGTCAATACTTTCTCCATAAACCATGAATGGTATAAAAATAACACATCCATAGTCAAACATATCACAAAATCTTCAATACTATATGGAATTTTTGTCTCATAATAAATCAACTTCAAATAAGCTTAAAACCCATCAAAGGATATTTACATAGATGAAATCAAAACTATTTGAGAGAAGTTTATCTTTTTTTAAAATCATTTAAAAGTCACATAATTATAAAATAAAACATTTAATTTGAAAATATCCTTATAATCTTGTAAGGGAAGCTTCGATGATTTTATAACTTTGGAAAATAACCGCACCCACCTTATAAGTTAAAAAAAGACATTCTTACCTTAATTCTGTCGAAAAGGTTAAAAAGGACCTTGTTTGGAAAATGAAAGAAATATTCCTTTATAAACATCTTATAAAAAGTCAAAAAATGGTATAAATTACTTTAACCCATAGTCTGTAAAATAGTAAGAATGATTTTAAATACATTTTTAAGAATCATGGATGTGGATGATAAAGAGGTCCGAATAGATAATTACGTATAAACAACCTTATATAATGAAGAGATTGTGAAATAAACCCTTAACTTGAACTTTTCCTTGGTCGAGGGTAGGTTAACCTCTTCTATAGTGGTGAAATAATTGTTATTAAATTATACAATAATCATATACATTAATATGATATCATATATGATCTTTTAACATTTCTTTGTTAATAATATCTTAGTATTATCGTCGTTTCGGGAGTTAACTTACTCATTTTCTTTTATATGTTTTGTTACATAAGCCATCTTTGTTAGGGATAGGTTGTATATTATTCATATCTAGAATGATATCAAGTCCTTAAACATTATTTTTAATCATCAAATGTGAATTATTCTTGAATGGATATGATGAGGAATGAATCTCATCGCGTTTGTGGAGACAATAGTCCGTACGTACGCACGAGCGACAATATCATTCTTTTGTTATTAAAATAATATATAATTGGATGGTATATCGTATATACAGAATAATTATAATGTTATATTTATTATTTACTTCAATTTCACATCATTACCATACCCATCCAAATAAGAATGTTTTGAATAACAATTACACCACGATGTGGAGACGGTAAGCTGTACATACACACGTATGGTGACATGTCATTCAAAGGATGGATAGAATACTGAATATGGTTGTAACATATTTATAATAACATCATAGTATATAGAAGATACTGGAGTTATTATTTTAGAATTGAAATAACAAAGAAATAAGAAGTTGGAGAAGAAAAGAACTTGAAAGAGGGTGGTGAAAACATTACCTCTTCTTCAGGTTCTTCCTTTTGATTTGATCAAAAGGGCTCTAGAGGTTGGCTTTCAGACTAAAGTAATGCCTCTAGGATGATGGTAGTATAGTTGAGAGGGTATTGTGGTAGAGTTTGGCCGAGACAAATGGCTTTGAATGTGTGAATTAGTGAGAAGGGGGAGTGCCATTTTATAAGAGGGGTGAGGGGCACCTTAGGAAAAGCTTGAAATATTATTTTATAATAAATTCCTATTCGGTTTATAATGGCCTAAAAGTGGATTATTTAAAGGTTAAGGTTGCGATAGGTCTAAAACCACTCAACCAATAGGTTTTAGATAGGTTTGGGTCACTATATTATCTTTATATTTTTTATTTAACTCTTAGTTAAATAGTTTGACATTTACCATGTCTCCTTGTATTTTTATATTATATAGTCAATAAACTTACTATAAACTTCCAAGTGACCCCCAAGTGGTCTATTAATAATAAAAATATTATTATATAACTACTTTGGAGAGACCTTATATTTTTAGGAATATAATATCAATTAATAATATAATATTTGTTTTAAAAAATTCTTTATGTCAATTTTGACAATATTTAATAATTGATTTTTGTTAAGGTCTTAACAACTTTATTAATTAGAAAAAAATTACTTTAAGAAATACTAACATTTAATATTAACCAATAAAAGTTTTTTATGTCATAAAAACTTTCAAATTATATTTATTTTAACATTTAGAATACTAATTATTTGATTCTTACATTAATAAGGAAAATATAGCATCTTTATTGGGTCATAAATAAATTTAATTATTCAATGTCTAAAAATTATAAATAAAATACCATTATGTAGGAAATCGTTTTATCTTTATAATGAATATTTATAGTGTAAAATATAACATATTTAACCCTATGTAAAAATTGTTTTTCTAAAAGATATATGCTTATGTCATTTTTGTATTTACTTTAACTTAATTAATATAAAGTGTCATTATCACTTACAAGTGGATCAATGTGGGTCCCAAAATCGACCCAAATATGCCCATGGTCGTACATGTATCAACCAATAGGGTTATAACACATTTTAGGGCAATTAATTATTATTATAATATTATTGTTTTACACTTATTTACCAGATTTTACCTTTAACCAAGGTAAATAAAATATTTACCGAATTAATTATTCAAAATTTCTAAAAATAAAAGTTTCATATTTACACAATTTTGACCTCATAATTATAAATATGGAATAAATTTTTCTAAATTCGAAACACATAAGTGGCATAAATTAATTTAAAATTAATTCCCGTTGTCAAAACAAAAAGTGTGTTTTTAAGAAATAATAACTATCAAAAGATTGACACTTCCTTATTTCTAGTTTAGATGTGAAATTATGTTAAATGAATAAAATTGGATTAAATGGTAAAAATATAATCTAATTATACTTTTAAATCACTCAAATTCATAATTTATCATTATTAATTATTTTGATTAAAAAAGTTGTTTTTAATAAAAATTTTGTAATTTTCACTATTCATCAAAATATGAAAGTTTTCAGAAAAGTACCAAAAATTTATTGAAACTAAATTATTATGTCCCAATTATAAATAAGAAGTTTATTTTTTCAAATTTAATATATAAAACTTTAAAATATTGGTTTTAAAAAGGGTTCACCATTAAAAGTCGGTAAAAGTGCATTTTTTGAAAAACACTTCTTTTATCTGAAAAAATGAATTTGTTCTTAAATTATGTCTAAGAAACTCATAATATGGATTATAAAATTATAAGGATTATATAAAGTTCAAAATTTAGTTAATACTATTCATAACCGCCTTTGAACGGCTAGTTTGGTAAGTCGTGGTGCGCTTGAACTCGGTGTTACGTGTAGTGAACGTTATTGAATTAATTTGAAGAAATAATGAACTATGAAATCTTGAGGTGTTACAATATATATGTATATACTTAAATATATCTTATTCACTTACTTCCGTTTAATATGATGTGAAAACGAAAACAACGTTTATGCGTACGTATGTCCTACCGTCTCCATAAACGGTGCCTTCCATTTCATATATCTATCTATTATAAATATTTATATTCTGAATATATATGATATATAAATTACGGTTTATATTATGTCAGTATTTAAATTATTATCTAAATTATATGATCAAGAATAACAAGTTAAAAAACGTATGACAAAGAAAGCAATTATTACCTGAAATATTAATTAAACATGGAAATCATTATTAAATGGGTAGTATAAAGTCATAAATGAATCATGTTTGATATAATAAATATGAATATGGTTTTGGTATAATTTAATAACATACTATGGTCATTATACATGAGGTTAAACGTACCCTCAACCAAAGGAATGTGCAAGGTAAGGGTCAATTACATAATCTCTTTATTATCCTAGGTTGTTTTTATGTGAGTATCTACTAGGAAATATTTAGTATCCATGTACATGTTTCATAAAAGTCTTTTCAAAGGGATTATTTTTAAGGGAATCTTTTACTAAAACATCATTTTATATGTTTTAATGATTTATTCTTCTAATCATTTATCATTAATGTCTATGTTTTCAAAATGGTTTAAAGGATTTATTTATATGGACATGAATGCTTTAAAATGATAATTCCTTTCAAATGTTTCAAAGTGGTATGGGACACTTTGATTAAAAAATATCTTTTAAATGAATTCCTTTATAAATTATGTGACTTTTAAATTATTTCATGAAAAAGGGATATCTCTCTCAAAGAGTTTTACAAATCATTTTTATATATGCCAACATCCTTTGATGGATTTTAAACTTGTTCGAAGTTGATTTATTATGAAAAAATCTTCCATATTTTATTGAATATTTTTTGATATGTTTGAATATGGATGTGTTATTTTTACGCCATTCATAGTTTATGGTTAAAGTATTGACGTTTCATATGCTAGTTCTAATAAGAATGTTTAAGTTATATTTCAACCTTTTTATATGAGGAATGTATTTGACATAGTAAGTGACAGGTGGAGAGTTCCATAGCTCCTCGATGCATCAGTTGGTCTCATTAGACAATTAGACGTGGAATTGGATGAGGCCTTTCCTAATTTGATGTAGGGTTTTGTCTGAGGCCTTAATCATTTTTAGACGTCTTGGCCAAGGCCTTGACAAAATGTTTTAGAATGTCTGGAATTATAAATTCCTTCATTATGAAAATAATATTTATGGTTTATGTGGTCATTCAACTAGTAGAAAACCCATGACTTTGTTTCATTATGGAATTATTTACTCAACTAATATTTCTACCATAAAGTGTTCATGTTTATTATTTAAGGTATGGGTTCTCAATTATTCACCATGCCTATTGTGTATGTTATCTTTCACTAAATTGTTTACCCTTAATGAGAATCTGAGCTCAGCCCTTTTCTGGGTTTTATTTTCCCAGGATTACAAGAAGTGTATTATGATTGATATATAGGGTTAAGCGCAATAGAATAATGGCATTCTGAAAGAACTATCTATGCTTTGTTTTATGTTTGAAATTGTAATGAAAAGATAATGTATGTAATCTATTTTCCAAGACTGCTAAACTGATCGGTCCTTCGGGATTTGATTCCTTATAATCATGCCAATGTATTAAGAAAATGCACTGACTCCGGGCTTCTAGGGTTAGGGCATTACATTAGACCAGATCGAAGTGGTGAATATCTTAACTAAGAGTTTAATGACTTTCTATGGGAGTTTTTGATTCTATCTCAACTCACTACACCTTACACACCATAGGGGAATGATGTTAGTGAAAGGATGAACTGTGACTTTATAAACATAGTAAGTCCAATGATGAGTGATGAAGATATTCTATTATCTTTTTTGGGATATTCATTACAAAATGAAGCATAAATAATATACTTAGTGAAAAAAATGGAAAAAATAATTCCATTAATGTTATAGTTGAAGGAAACCTATTTTGTAACATACATATATATTGGGTTGAGATGCATTTGTAAAGGCCTTATTAGGAAATAAACTAGAACCCCAGTGAACAAAGTGTATCTTTATAAGGTATCCTAAATAAATAATGTTCTAATACCTATATAACCCCTTAGATAAGAAATTGACTATAACTAGAAAAGTCATCTTTCTTGAGAGAGAGAATTTACTAAAAAAGGATAGTGGGTGAAAAATTAGACTTGATGAAATTGATGATCAATATATACTAGATTTGGCACGTGATAGATTCTACATGTCTTCACGGAAGAAGTAGTTTTTTGAAATACAAGTGTTGTGTAGGAGCACAATAGAGGTAAGATAATCAGAGAGATATGGTTTTCTAGTCACCGAATATGGTGATTCATTATTGGTTGAAAATAATGAATCTATATACTATAAATAAAAATTATAGATCTTAGAAGATGCAATATGGAAAGATTTCATGAATTCTAAAATGAATTCCATGTATCAAAACACGGTTTGGGTTCTGGTCGATCTACCAGTTGATGCAAATCTAGTTGGCTGAAAATGGGTATTCAAGAGAAAAATGGACATGGAAGGTAAATTAAGTAACTATAAATCATTACTAGTGGATTAAGGTTTTAAATTGAATCAAGGAATCGACCATGATGAAACATTTTAACCAGCTTTAAAGTTTAAATCAATCAAAATTCTACTTGATATAGATTCTTACCAAGACAATGAAATTTTGAAGATGGAAGTTAAAATAGAATTCCTTAATAGGAACCTTTAGAAATATGTCAATATAACTCAACTAGAATAATTTATGACTGTAAGTGGTATGGGATTTGTATGGATCCATTTATGGATTGAAGAAAGCATCCTGATCATTGAATATTTGATTTGATGAAGATATAAAATATTTTCGTGTCATTAAGAATTAATGTGAGCCATGTGTTTATAAGTGTTTTAGTGGGAATGAGGTCATTATATTTATATTATATATTGATGAAATATTACTCATTGGAAAGGAAATTCAAGTGTTATAGTCTATTAATGACTTGTTAAACAAGTTTTTGTTCAGGAAGGAGTTAGGTTAAATAGCCTAAATTCTTGGGAATAAGATCATTCATGATAGATCCAATAATATTCTTGGACAAAGTTAAGGTATATACATTGACTAGATATTAAATAGATTTATTATGAAATAATCTAAGTGGGGATTGGTTAATGTTTCACATGGTATACATCTTTCTAAGAAAATGTGTCCTCAAACACACCATGATAAAGAGGGAATGAGTAAGATACCATATTTTTTGGTGATAGAATCAATCATATATGCCATGTTATATACTATACTTGATTTTTCCTACACAATCATTAAGATAGGGAGATATCAAGATGATATAGGTGAACAAAATTGGTCTTCTTTCAAGACCATCATTAAGTATTAGAGAATAATTAGGGATACGTACCTGGTGTATGGATGAGATAATAAGCTAATCATCAGAGGTTATACCGATTCTAGCTTCAAACAGATCAAAATAATCTATAGTCAGAGTTAGGGTATGTTTTTAGTCTCAATGGAGGATATTTAAGCTAGAAGAGTTTAAAGCATCCAGTTTTCACTGATTTTATAGCAATTATTGAGTATATAGAGGTTTCTGATATAGCCAAAGAACGATTTTGTATAAGAAACTTTTTCTAGCAGATTTATATGGTAGATAGTATTAAATGCACTATCACATTATATTGTGATAATACAATAAAAGTGGATCTTACAAAATATCCAAGGTCACACCAATTGAAAAAGAACATACATTAGAAGTATCATCTCTTGAGAATTGTTTTTCTCAGAGGGTTGAATTTGTAGTAAGAAAAGTTTCCGAAGAAGAAAATGTGGTGAATTGGTTCACTAAATAATTATCTCAGAATATGAATGAGTATCATGTGGGAGCTAGGAGACTAAAGGGTATTAGTATTTAGCTCTAGTGCAAGTGGGAGTTTATATGAGTTGGTTCCATATAACCAACTTCTATGTACTTTATGATTACCTATATTCAAAATTTTGAATATTAATAAACTATCTATCATATAACAATTTTTCTTCTGTGTTAAATAGTATGTGATAGTTTTCTAAGGGTAACTATTTCACTGAAAGGTAATAGTAGTTCCTTGGTATGATGAGAACCTATAAATTCCCTGACAACATTCTAAAATATACATTTTATAGCTGGATTAAATCATTTGAGGGGCATAAATGATACAAGATATCAGGGGTGGAAACTCATAGTACATTGAGTCACCTTATCATAGTGTATGATCTTAGTAATTTCTAGTGTAGGATATTTGGAGAATGAGACCCACCAGTAGGAAATCTACATTTATATGTGTAATTAGATGTTCCTATTTGCAGTCATGTGTATAAATCCTTAGACTTTAAGATTATCATTATTAGTGTAATGACCTAAAACTTTTATGAATGAAATAACCTTCTTATAATTATTTCATATATTATAATCTCATAAAATCACATTAAAAACAAAATAGAAACTTTATAAGCGATGATTTAATGAAATGAAATGTATTTCTAGAAGTTAAGGAACATATACCAAAAGAATAGTAACTTGACCATTGGAATAGTAACATGACCTTATGAATAGTAAACTTGAAAATTGAATAGTAACCTCACTGATGAAAGTATAAATAAAATTTAACCATATTATAAGTGACATAATGATATAATAGTATAGGTAAATAAATATTTAAAAAATTAGTAATTAAGTGTTAGTATTTTTGTAAGTTATAAATATTTAATTAAGATGTTATGATTAATTTAATAATTTAAAAGATTATTTATTTTCATGAAATGATTCCATAAATTAATATCTTTATGTCTTATAATTTTAAGACAATTTTATGAGACGTTATGTAATTTTTCAATGTGTTATAAAATCAATAATAATTTTAAAATCTTTTTTTTCAAGTAAATGATGATTTTAATTAAAATTAAAAATGATCATATTTAGAATTTTTTTTAATAAAATGGAGTTAATTTTTTAATTATACACATTAAAAAATTATTATGGTGAATTTTTGGGATTGTTTTAAAATACTTGAATTTGTTAGGAATAGTAAAATATGATAATTTATGGTAATTCCTAAATAAATGATTTATGGAGTCATAGATCATGTAATACTAATATAATCCCAAAATCTAGAACCATGATTCATTATTTTATCATATATGATGATAATTATTTAACTATTCATAGTCTTGAACTGAAATAATAAATATTAAATTTAATAATGAGAAAACACCCCCTCATTCACTATAAAACCACCCTCACCACCTCCTCTCCTCACACCTCTCAAGCCTTGAGCCTTGTCTATATTCATTCAAATAATCTTCCCAATCCTCTCCCCCACATATAATATATTTTGGTCTTAATAAAATACAAAAAAAAATTCCCTAAGGAGGCTCTCAAGAAGAAGGAATCTAGAGGTAAAACTCACTTCCTTTTCTTTTAATTTCTTTTCAAGTTCCTTTCCTTTCATATATTCTCTTCACTTAACCTTTTTACAAGTGGCATGAAAACTATAGTATCATACATATACAGTAATTTTATCATACCAATGGAATAATTCCTCATCAAATATCTTCTCATCTTTCTTTTATTTTATGAATGAAAACATTGTCCGTGAGATGCCGATTTACCACCTTCATGGACGACATGCTTTAATCTTTCAATTACACCTTCAAGGCTGGTGATGAAACAATTTTTATAGTCGAACCAAATTATAATATATGTATTATATCATATGTAATTTTCTAGAATCATTTTTCACACATGATACCAATTTATAAAAAAATGAGTTTATTTTGATCAAATACGCTAAATTAATCTAAATGATAATCATTAATGATTTATCTAATGAATCATCATAACATATATAAAAAATAGTATTTTAATATTTTATAAGTTCATTAATAAAATTTATGTTCATTTATGGACAACTATACTCATTCCACATGATTTTCCATACACATATACAAGTAAACCGATCATGAAAACCAAGGAAACTAACACTCCCGAACGATGAAATTGAATCTCATAACCCATAAAAAGCGACATGAATGAACTTAATAAAATTATACTAAATCAAATACATGTATAAAAAGTTATTAATTAATTAATTAATGTATTTAATTTTATTATTCAATACATTAAGATCAAGTGAATAATTGTTTCAGACATAAGGTAAGAGATTCTACCCAAACTTCCATTATTCCTTTGGGTTACTCTTTATCTCTTTTTACACAAATAAAATTTTCTTCTCTTATTGTGTAAATCTTAGAAATTCAAAATGCATATTCCAAAATAAATTATCAAGATCCATTCATCCTTTTTCCTTTTTAATCCACCATTATATGTCTAAAATCACTCTTTTTATTTTGAAAACCTTCTTGGTTTACTTCTGGTTTTAAATAAAATATTATGACCTTTTCTGCTTAAAATGATCTGTAATATTTTCCTTAAACCGCCCTAAACTTTTTTATTTCCAAAGTTTCTTAAAATATGTTTTTTATATGTATTCACTTTAGTTTGACATCACTTATCATGATCTATGCCTATTTTCTCTTGTGAATGTCCATGCATGATTTAAATCATTTCTTTTATGGACACCATTATGATATTCCCTTATGTTATGCCTTTTGACATAATTATGATACCCAATTCTTCCCATGGGAAACCCTTATGTTTTGGTTTTATTGATTATGTATGATTATTTATTTGGAAAACATATTCATTAACATGTTATTATGGGTGCACACATATATTACTCCAATTCATTGGGTAATGTTTAGTCTCATGAGACATTATGTGTAATGATCTTGGTGGTTATCTCGGATCGACTACCTCATTGGGCCGTTGTCACCTATGCCACCGGCCGCTCCACCGGTCGCCTCTCCCCACCACACTCCACCTAAAAAATCTAGATCCACCGCCTCCAACCACCTCATCACACTTCCACCTCCGTAGTTTTGGATTGCTAATGCCAACGTGCCGGTGGCCCCTTCTATAGGCCACCAGGTAGCCTCTAGTGCTCTATTTTTCAAAATGGAGGAAACTCTATGATGATCGGGTCATGTTATTCATCACCCTAGGCCTGGATCAATGTTTCAATGCATTTTTTTGAAAAAAGATCCAAGGGAGATTACTCCTGAAATATGTCAATCCATCCACTGCCATCGTCGTCACACCTCTACTATGTCGTCACAATGTTGGATCTCTGATTTCAAGTTTTTTCACCAAAAAACAAGCAAACAATGAATTTATGTTCATATTCTCATAAAGAACATGAATAACACAATGAAATATTGGGGAGGGTAATGAAAAAAAATAGAAACTCAAGGAAAAAACCTCAGTCATTTGTTCATTTTGACCTCGATTCGTTCCATAAGAATAGTCAAGATAAACAAACCATAATAAAAATTTTCCCCAACATAATCCCTGCAAATCATTCCACCTACAAGAAAGAGTGAACCATGGGTTAACATATTCATGGGATGATCTTCATTTGTTGTTTAACTCCAAGAACAAAAAAAGAATGAATTTAAAACACATTCCATACTTGGGGTTGAGATCAGTTTTTTTATGAAGGGTGAAGCTTCATTATCGTCATTCATCGATTCATTGATGCTTGATCTAAATTCTGATCTCCGATCTGTCATCTTCAGTGAGAGAGTCTCCTCCTCTTTACCTTAGGGGAACTCCAAGGTTATGGAAATAACCTTGGATTTTTTACGAGGATTTTTAAAAAGGTGAAACCTCCGCTGCATCAACACGTAATATCCAATTAAATTTTTTATTAAATATTTTAATGACTTTTACATCAAAAAACTAACTTTCATAACTGGTCTGCACCGACCAAGGCTAGGCCTCACCTAAGGGAAAAACCCCATTACAAACTCAACGATGGTCTCAGGTTTCCAATCCGAGTTACCATTTATGATTTATTAAGATTTTAAAAATAAAATAATTGTATTTAATTATTTTATTTAAGGTTATACCATTTTGAATTTTTCCACAGAAGACCCATGCCAACTATAGTTAAGTTGTAACTTTGGTAAATACACTAATTTGAGATCAATGATTCCTTAATATTTCTGATGTGGGTACCCGTTTATAATTTATTATACTTTTTCATAAAATTAGGCATGCGTGTTATAAAGAACTTAACATTTTTCACTGAACCGTTCCGGGCACACCAGGTCTCGGAATCCCATTCCATCTTAGTGCATGGTCATCGAATTTTCCAAAAAAAATTATAAAAAAAATCTTGAAAATTTGAGTCATTAAATTCTCCTCACATTAAGGATTTATGTCCCCAAAAGGCAATCAAAGGGATACCCAAACAGATGATGGTACCAAGCATGAATCTGAGCCTCTTACTCCCATGTCCTCTCCTGAAGATTCTCATACCGCCACCAAGCACGCTGTAGAATCAAATACCCATAAAAGATCCTCTCCATCCAATCCATGATCTCCATGATGAAGATGAAAAATAAGAATCCCCATCAGAAACTATTATTTATGTGATTCCATGTAGCTAAACTATCTCCTACAGGTTGAGGCATCCCAAACTCTCTATTGAAATATGCTATCAAAAAGCTGAGATGTGGCGACTTGGTGAGCCAGTCAACGATCACCGAGATGGTATCATGTCTCCTAGAATTATTTGGTAAACCCATCATGAAGTCCCTTGATATCATTTTCCACTTCCTTCCTGGAACCCCAAGAATGAAAGGGAGCAACACCTTTCAAGCATAGGGGCTCGACACGGTGAGTTGATAAACCAAGAAAATTATTCAAACAAGCACTCAACTTTAATATCAATAGGTAATCCCAGCTTCAACCCATTTTTTATCCCCGATGTCCATCCTGACACCCACATTCATATCTCAATGCATCTCACCACTCCAGGTGTCCACTGTTGTGAAAAGAAACAAGCACACCATGGCTAAAAAGGGGAATTTTTGGAAATCCCTTAAAACCCCACCAACAATGCCACTGGTAATACTGTGCATCCTCTAAAAAGAAAAACATACACCCCACCATTTTAATATCCATCAGGGGTATACCCTGTGGACATCTGAGCATGTAAAGCCTCACTGTGGGTATCGTCGAGCATTGCCTCCCTAACTCACATTGAGAATGGAGGGGTAAAAACCATCGACTTGAGGTAAGATGCCTCATATCTATCCATGAGGGATAAATTTAACAAGGCCAAATACTCTGAAACCTTGTTCAGTAACTGTGAACTAGATCTCATGCTAAGAGAATACGCCACCACATACCTCTTCCCAAGATTATAGACTATCTAAAATTCATAGTTCTGGAGGAACTCTTGACATTTTGTTTTTTCTCAAGATCAGGTCCTTTTGAGAGAAGATATAGTTGAGACACTTGAGGTTGGGGTAGATGATAAACTACTCTCCCATCAGTTAGTGTATTCACATATTCAATACGAAGACTATCATTTCCATGTCAAGATAGTAGGTAACATAGTTCTTCTGATGAAGACTCAACTGGAATGAACCATAGATAGTCACTGATTGCCTCTACACCAGAACACAACCATGTTCGGTCCATGATGCATCACATAACACTATGTACTTGACTCCCTGCTATGGAAATCTCAAGATCTGGGTGCTCGTCGACCTCTGTCTCAACTACTGAAAATCATTCTAACACCACTATGACCACACACAAGGCTTCCCTTTTCATGGAAAGGCTGAAAGATCCAATTCATGAGTCCCAGGAATACTGTTGGGGTGTTCGTCACATTAAAGGTAAAGCGCCAGTAATCCACAAAAAACCTCAAACATCGGGTCTTACTAATCCCTCCCTATGCAAGTCCTCCACCACACCCTTAGCTTGAGAAGCTTTGTGAAAGCTATATGATATGATGATTTCGATATCGATGCCATCACGGGGTTTAAAACAATGCAGAAGTCTATCTCCCTGTGTGGGGGTAATCCTAGAATATCTTCAGGGAAGAGCCCTCATACTCTACCACTACTTCTGGTAACATGAAAACTCATAACATCTACTGCCTTGAGGGTAAGGCTAGACGAATCAAGAGTGATCAGATACACCCTCCTATGCATGAGTCCATCCCATGATGCATGTGTTTTATTTTTCACTAACCATGTAAAACCCCATTCCGTCTCTATGAATATACCACACTCTTTTTCATAAAATAGTCAATTTGATCATGGACTGTCGATAACCATTCCATAACAATAATGATGTTGTAAGGCCATGAAACCATAACCAAGATGTTCCAACTAAAACTATCACCTTAAGGATCAGATCACATTGTTAGCACACGTGTGATTATTGTGACTCCTCCCATAGGTATCTACAGACGTAAGGGTAAATTCAATGGTTTAACCAGAAACTCTAGGTCTCGAACAAGATTCATGATAACAAAAGAATAATTAGAACCTATATCTATTAATATGGTAGTTAAGAGTAGACATAGATTGAACCTCAAATCCTTCTTGGATCCCTTGTGCCATATGCCTCAACTACATGTAGTTGTCCCTCTTCTTGCCCTCAAGCTCTATGAGCCTGGTGTGTACCACTTATGTTGGTGGTGGTGAGATGTTGAAATGTACACCGCCTCCTGCCACTCTCTCAGCTCCTCTTCCACATCTGTCCTCCTATAGATCCATATGTTTGTATCACTGTCTCTAACTCAGTGGCACATCCACCATTTCCATTCTTTCCCACTGCTAATATTTACTGGTTATATCCAATCAACCAAGGTACTTTCAATCACAAAGATTTTCTCTAGAACCCTAGCATAAGTAATAATACATAGAGGAATAAAGATAGCTCGGATGTCCCAAAACAAATCTTGCTCGAAGGTCCAAGCCCTGAAGCACTGGTCATGTATCACATTCATCTAGTGCCTGGAAAGGTTGGTATGCCTCGATGAATACTTAGCTACCGACAGGTCATCCTTACAGAGCTATAGAAGCTCTTCAGAATGCATAACCCTTAGATTTTAAGGTGATAAATCCTTCTCTGAGAAAGGTTCTCAAACTCTACCCATGTAAGAGTCACCTCATCATAAGATCGGGTAATCCAAACCCCACCATGCCCTACTGAGCTATATAGAAGGTTTTCTTCCAGGACCACTATCTAATCTGATGGTAACCTGACTAGACAAAAAACTCAGTCACCACCTCGAGCTAGTCGTCATCCACCTAAGAGTTGGGCGCACCTCAGAACCCAAGGGGCATTTATCGCTAAAAATCATGAAGTACGCTCAGCCTAAGAATCTCATCTTACTGGTACTATGGGTACCATGTTCTAATCTATAGGTGGTTGTATAGCCAGTACACCACCTCGAGGTAATTTATCTGGTACAAATATCTGTAGCGATATCTCATAACCCCATGGATCTTCTTAATGATCATGTGGTGGAATCATGGTTGGCTATTTACATGGAAACATCTTGAAGTAAAATAAGATGCACCATATTAAATAGACTATACCCCATGAGCTGACTCAAAAGGACATGGAAATCACAACCCATTATGATACGATGCATGTACCATCATTCCCCCCTGCAACTACTGTTTTCATGTACCAAATCAAATATTAAAATTTAGGATCCTGGTGTATGGATACATCAGCTGCCACACCAACCCTAGATTCCCTAGCCTAAATTATGAACAAGAAATATTTAACCCTGATTCCCCATACCAAAACACACAGATTCTGGGTCTTTAAGGTAGAACCGACCTCCTTTGATACTACTCTATCACGATCGGTCCTAGAGGGTCCTATGCTGTGACTACCCCAATCCCACCTCCCATATACCACGGGACAAAGATTAACACTGATTAGTCATGTCCCGCAAATGGGAGGTATTTTCCTATGTAAATGTACACATGCACATGTCTCTAAGAAAAAAGTGTTGAAACTAAAAACACTAAGTAAAAAAATAGTCATACCACTAAGATACAATCATAGAGTATGACGTTATAAAACTAAAAGTAAATGGGGCCAAAATACAAGCCCAATAAAAAGGAAAATTAAAAGTATAAGTCCCTGAAACTCCTCCATAAAAAACTCTATGTGAAGGGTAGGTACAGAAACAACTATCTAAAGTCATAGAAGGGAACCTCATCTGTCATATCATTCTAAACACTACCTGGGCCTGGTCCACCAAGGACTCCATCAATGAATCGATCATATGCATAATATTAGACACATGCAGACAAAGCCTATGTAGGGGTGAGTAAAAAAAATACACATTAGTACACCCTGAAACATAAAGTAAAAGTCCACAAAGGAAACATTACTAATAATATACAGTCCGCACAACAATGGTACAAGTCCAAAACAAATATATCAAGAAGATCTAGGTATACTCCTAAAGGATTCCAAGACTCAAGGTCTCATCCACTACTAGCCATATGGTTCCACTCATAGCATGATCGTTTTCAGAGATCACACACCTAGAGCCATCTGATAGTAATCACGTAGAATAGTTCTACCAAAATTATCTAAGAGAAAACCTAGTCTCGATACATCACGAAGTTCCCTGAGACTTTCAGTCTCACTGAGACCTAGCGTCTTGATGTCAAAAAAATAATTATCCATAGGATTATGATTGAGACATTATCATTTCAGGAGAACTCACTCCTCAATCCTTGATATCATCGAAGACTCCTACAAAAAGGTTCCGCTATTTTGGTCCCTTCGCAAAGAGAAAACACTGGTCAAGGTCATGATATACAGAGAGGGGATTCTTCCCAGAGAATACTGACAACCCAATATGTATTAATTAGAAATGAAGGGGATTATTCTTAGAGAGTACCGACAACCCGACCAATGTAGCTCGTAACATAGGGGATCCTTCCTTGAGGATACTAAAAACCCTACCAATGCAGTCCTCTAGATAAAGGATTAACACCCTGCACTCAGAGGTCACATAAATTCCCACAAAACTCCATCATGTGCCATAGAGGATCACTCTAGTCTCAAGGTGGGATGTCATAACTCTATATGGGACTTGACCTCTAGAGGGGATTATTATCTAGTGATGTGGATGTAATGTCGTGCTGAACCCTCAAGGAAAGAACCAAGTGGAACTACACACCTACACTATTCTATACTAAGAACCCACCAAGGAATATCAAAAGGGTCGCTTCACATCAAGGGTACCAACACTGTAGGTGAATCATCAAATGGACCTTATGTTTGAATGTTGCAGCCCTTTCTATAAAAAGGGCCTGGTTGGGTCTGGGTCTTACCCATCCCGACCTAGTTCGACCGACTTAAACCGGTCGGGATGGGCTGGTCCGCACTGCCTCATTAGGCCTGTTAGACCATGGACTATCTGGTAAGGTATATTGATCGTCACCTATGGCCTACCCTGTCCGGATTCATCCCACCACCGTGGTCCTGTCTGGACTGTAGGATATTGCCTTCATCGACCTTCGAGTTGGCGATTTTTCTTTCATGTCTGCATGGGCTGGTTTCCTTACTAGGCCAATGCTGATTCTGTTGTAGACCACTTCGTCAGTGGCCTTACCCCATCTTACTCCACCTGATATTACCAAATCTTCCACCTCCAGCCACCACCTTGAACTCCAGGCAATAAAATTTCGGATCATCAGTGTGAGCGTGCTAGTGGATCCTTCCACAGGACACTAGGTAGCCTTTGGTGCTATATTTTTTGAAACAGAGGAACCTCTGTGATCCTCGGTTCACATTCTTTATCACCCTGGGCCTGGAAAAATGTTGCGATGCATTTTTCTGAAAAATACTCAATGGGTGATTACTCTCGAAACATATCAATCCATCCTCCATCATTATCATCACACCTCAACTAGGCCGCCACGATGTTGGATCTCTGATTTCGGGCCCTTGCACCAAGAAATAGGTGCACAACAAATTTCCATTCATATTCTCACAAAGAACACATAGAATGTGAAGAAAAATTGGGGGAGAAGTGAATAAATAGAAACCCTCAACATGAACCTTGGAAATTTGTTCATTACAACCTTGATCTATTCCGTAAGAATGATTAAGATAAACGAACCACAATAGAAATCTTCCCCAACATAATTCCCACAAATAATACCTCCCGTAAGAATGAGTGAACCACAAGTCAACCTATTAATGGGTTTATCTAAGTTCATCATTTAACTACAAGAATTAGTAAAATAAGGAATTTAAAACACATGCCCTACCTGTGGTTTGGATCATTCATTGGCAAAGGGTGAAATCGCATTGTCGTTGTTCGTCAATCTGTTTATGCTTAATTTGAATCCTGATATCTGATCTTTCATTGAAGTGGAGAGAGTATCCTTCTCCTTGCCTTAGGGAAACTCCATGGTTATGATGATAACCCTGGATTTATGAAAAGGTTTAATAAAAAGGGGAAACCAGAACTACGTCAACATGTAACGTCCAATTAAATTTTTTATTAAATATTTTAATGATGTTTGTGTACAAAAACTAACTTTCACAGCTGTACTGTTCCAGCTGAGGTTAGGCCTCACCTAAGAAACAAATATACTTATGAACTCAATGGTGGTCTCAAATTTCCAATCTGTGTTATCGTTTATGAGTTATTAGGATTTTAAAAATAAAATAATTGTATTTAATTATTTTATTTCTGATTATGACATTTTTGGGTTTTTCCGTAGAAGACCCACACCAACTAAAGTTAAGTCACACCTTGGGTAAGTATACAAATCTGAGATCAATGGTTCCCTCATATTTATGATCTGGAAACCTGTTTAGAAGTTATTCCATTTTGTTTAGAAAAATCGCTCACGTGCGCTATTAAAAACACAAGATTTTTCACTGAATCGTTCTAAGGCACCGAATCTTGTAATCGTATGCCGTCTCAGTGATTGGTCTCATAATTTTCTAAAAATAAAATAAAGAAAATATGAGTCATTATATATTCATATTCTTGAGCCAAAATTATAAACTAATGAATAAAATATTGAGAAAACACCCCCTCTACCACTACAAATACCACCCCTCACCACCTCTTCTCCTCACACCTCTCAAGACTTGATCCTTGTCTATATTATGACCAATAATCTTCCCAAAACTCTACCCCATTTCTAAGAGAATTTGTCCTTAAAAAAAGAACAAAACCAATCCCCTAAGGAGACTTTCTAGAAGAAGGAATCAAGAGGTAAAACCTTGTTCCTTTTATTTTAATTTTTTTTCAAGTTTTTTCTTTTCTTATATTCTCTTTAATTCCCCTTATCCAAGTGGAATGAAAACACCCATGTACTACATATAGTAATATTATATAATGCTTATGGAATAATTCTTCATCAAATCTTTTCTCCTCTTTCTTTTTATTTTAAGAAAGAAATTATCGATTGTGATGTGTCGATTTACCACCTTCGTGGACGATGTGATTTTATCTTTCTTTTCCACCTTCAAGGCTAGTAATGAAACCATTTTTATAGTTGAACCAAATTATAATATATGTTTCAAATCTTTTTAATGTTTTGGAATCATTTTGTACATATAAAATTAATTTATAAAACAAAATGAATTTGTTGTGATAAAAAAGGTTAAATTAATCTAAACGATTAGCATTACTGATTTATATAATTAATCGTCCTCAAATTTAGAAACAAAAATTGTGTTTTAATATTATATAAGTTCATCAATTACATATATGTTTATTTATTCACTACTACCCTAATTCCACATGATTTTACATACACAAAGACAAGTAAACTGATCAAGAAAACCAAGGAAACTAATGCCCTCGAATGATGAAATTGAATATCATAACCCATAAAAAAGGACATAAATGGACTTAATAAAATTATAATAAATAAAATAAATGTATAAAATGTGATTAATTAATTAATTAATGTATTTAATTTGATTATTCATGAAATTAAGGTCAAGTGAAGAATCATTTCAGACATAAGGTAATGTATTCTTCCAGAACCTCCATTATTCCTTTGGCTTACTCTTTCTCTCTTTTTACCAAAATGAAATTCTATTCTCTTGTTATGTAAATATTGTAAATGTTCTGTAAATTTTCCAAAACCATGTATCATGATCCATTCATCCTTCTTTTCTGGGATATATATATTTTTAAAAGGTTCCATACTCAATTCATCCCAATAAGCAAACCCAATTTAAGGGAACATCCCAAATTATTACCCAACTTCATGTGAAATTTATAATATGTTTTAAGAAACCATTATATTTCTAAAATAAACCATTTTATTATGAAAAATTTCATGGTTTAATTATGTTTTTATATAAAATATTATGATCTTTTCTGTTTGAAACACTCATTAATATTTTCCTTGAACTGCACTGAAATGTTTAATTTATAAAGTTTAATAAACGCCATTTTTTACATGTATTCATTTCAGTTTGACATCACTTATCATGACATATTACTATTTTACCTTATTAATTTCAATGTACGATTAAAATTATTTCTTTAATGGAAACCATTGTGATATTCCCTTATGTTATGCCTTTTGACATAATTATGATTCCCAATTCTTCCCATGGGTAACCCTTATATTTATGTTAAATTTATTATGTGTGATTATTTATATAGAAAACACATTCATGAAAATTTTATTATGGGTGAACCAAAATAGTGCTCCAATGCATTGGGTAATGTTTGGGTAATGTTTAGTCTCATGAGACATTATGTGCAACTGTCTTGGTGTTTAGCCTTGACTCGTGCTCCTCTATGTACAATGTGCTTTCACTTCTACTCCTCTATATGCAATGAGCCTTGAATCATACTAAAGTAATTTTTATGTTACTTCAACAATACTATGAATCCATGATTATATGATCTCATGTTCTAATTCATTATATTTAATCATGTTCCCTGCCTTTTTATATCATTTTGTTATACCTTCTAACCCATGTTCTAAGCTTTATTCATATGTTTATTCCCTTAGTGGGATTTTTAGCTAATCCCTTCATCCATGTTATCATTAGTCTATCCTATATAGATTTTAGGGCTCAAAGTAAGTTAGGAGCTCTTTATAAATATTAAATAAAAGATTTTCTTATTTTTGAAACATGATGTTTAACAATGTCCCTAATCACCAAGACACTAGACTTAACTATCCTTTTATTGTAATTTGATGTTTAATTATTCTTAAAATCATTTCATTATATGTTTGGGGGTGATGAGAGGTAGGGTTTTCGAATGGAGACCTCCACCCTAGGTGATGATGACCTCAGAGAAGGTCACTCCTCCCTTGGTGGGGGGGTGGGGGATCTTCACTGCCATTTTATGGTGATCATCTCTTCATCCCCTTCTCGAATCATGACTCCCTTCCCTTTTTCCTCAAAATATTCCTCTCTCCCAAAGTTCTAGAACACTTTGATGGGATTCTACAGCTCTTGATCTCAGCTCAGGAGTTCACCGTTTCCTCTTCCTTGATGAACACAACCTTGATAGCATAATTCAATCAACAACGTCCATCCGTGGATCTCTTTGACCGATTTATCATCGACGCTTGGGTATATAAGATAATTCCACCATGGTTGTCGTTGAATCAAGGCATATAATGATTCATTTTTCATACGAAGAAGTTATGATATTGTATGGTCATCTACTCCTCGGTTCTGTGATGGCTCCTAATTTTTCCTCTTCTCATGGACATGTGACAATCAAATGAAACAAGATTATTCAACCATAAAAATATTTCTATGTTTTCCGGAACTACTACTTCCCTTTCAGAATAAATCCATTATCTGAATACTTGGAAATATGGTCGGTCGATATCTTTTCTCTGATAGTAGAACTAGGGAAGTGTGCCACCCAGTTTCACCAAGGATTTCCGTTGAAGTGGATATCTCCACCCCCCGGTTAAATATTTGTTGATTGTTGTGGGTGAGGAGTTTAGGTATAAGAAGTTTGTGGTTTTTGATTCCTGGCTTGATTTCTACTCTTGGGGATTCAAAATTAGACACCAGTCGGAAAAGTGAAAAGGTAAGAAGTTGTTTCTGCAGGTAGCTGAGGATGTGCAGGCCGGTTCCCTGCTCTCTAAATAAGAATCAGGGTCCATATGAAGGGGATTTGGAGGGTTCTAGTCCTGTTACTATAGAATAGGGAATCACGAAGGAGAAAGTGGAGAGGTATATGAAACTGAGAGGTGCATAGGTGTTTTAAATACTGAAATGTGACCTAGGGGTGTGTAATCCAGGGGAAATGGTTTCCAAGGATAGTGCAGTGCACGTGGGTGATGGAATTGAAGGAGTGGTGACACATCAACACCCGACTGAACCTTCAAGTGGAAATGAAGATGTGAGGGATGACCATGTAATGGACATGCATTCATCTAGAAAAGGCATCTTAAATGTTAAAAGTGGTGAGTGGGTGAGGATTTCAATTGGGACGAGTTCAAGTCCTGGGAAGAAGTTTCCGAACATCAAGATTTCTTTTGAAGGTCAAATCAATGATGTTGAACCGCAAGGTCGGGGATACGAGGATACTAACAAGAAACCTCAATTTATGGGTCTAGGATTTGAGCAACCCATAGTTCCATATATGCCAACACCCCTGTGTAGTGCTTCCCATGTGGGTGACAACAACATGGAGGCTAAGACATCTGGAATGTCACTACAGGGGAAATATTTTTTGCAAGCTGCTACAGATTCACTTCGTGGACAAGGGAGGTATGATGGGGTTAGTTTATTGGGGCCATTAGACCCAAAAACTCCCATTAATGAATCATCATCCCTTTAGAAGGCTGGAAGAGAGGGGAAGAATAATGAATTGTAGGTCAAACCAGGCAAGGTAAATTCTCAGTGCAGGACGAGGCCAATCAAAGAAGAAGCATGGTGGAGTTCAAAAACCGGTTTAAAGGTCTGGCAGGTCAAGAACAAACATTGATACATGAGGAGGATGATTTAGGTGATAAAAGTTGTAGACAACTCTCAGTTGACAGTTTGGACCATTTACAAGGGAAAGGCCCTCACAACCCAAGAAGGAATAAGGGGTAAAAAGGAAAGCGTGAATCAGAGAAATGCATTGTGGTATAGGGGAGAAAAACCAAGGGATAGAAAAACTAATCTCACTTTCCTAAAAATATGGAAACCAGGCCAGCCAAGAAGGGTGGAAACAAGGAAAGAAATTTCCTACAAGAAAGAAACAAATTAAGATCCAAGTAGAGAACCAAGAGTGATGGAAGAAGAGGTAGAGGGTGTCTGAAGCTCATCCTCCACTCCAATGAAGAAATGATTGAAAAAGTCCTTCGTCCCAATTCCTAAAATGAAGAAATTTTAAGATTTTATGTAAGATGGTTGAAATTTGATGCCACCAAGGAGAAAGAGGTGAGTATAGACAATAAAGACCGAATTATATCCTAGGGCTTCAACCAATTCAAAATCACCTTAGATGAATTCATTCAGAAAATGAACAGAATGGTATTCACCCTGAAGAACTTATCCCTGAGGATCTAGACACCCAGGTTAGTACTCTGCATAGGGAATTATATAGAGTATCTGACCCAAACAATCTTAGTCTTGTTTTAAATCATTTTGTGATCTCTTTCAGTATGTATTGGTTTTTGTTTTGCAATCTATGGTTTCCCATTTGTCATTAATGTGGATTAATAAAAATTTATATTTGAGGTGAGGGGTAATGATATGTGTAAATGGTTAGGGTTGATATTTTTTTGGTATTATGAGTTGTGTATGTTAATGTATTGATGAAAACTGTGAGGACATATGTTTGTCGAAAGGTAGGATACATGATGTATGTCATAAGAAATATTTCATTAATAAATAATGTGAGAAAGTATTTTTACCTTTTGTTAGTTAACAAAAGAGGATATCTTAGACCCTTTTATCGAAATGATACAAACTAAATAAATCCATGGACTTGGTTTTCTGTAGGCGAGTTCAATTTCTAGAATGTCAAAGAAAGATACATATAGCACATAGGTTGATGGTACCAACATGTAATAAGATTGATTAATGATATTGAAATAAATGGATTATATTAGTCAGTAAGAATTCATATGAGGATTTTTTGTCATTGAGACATTAAATTCTTTGTTTATTGGTTTCTTGGCATGTTGCTAGATGCTAACCTTGTACTTTTGGATGCTTCACCTAATGCTATTGAGAAATATTCCTAGTGGGCCACACACTAAGTGTATCCAAAACCTTAGTTAAATAATATTATAATTTATTATTTTACAATTTGAATAAACATTATTATCACATGTGGTTTAATAATTATTAATTTTTTCTTGACCAATTTTATTCCTTCACCAGTTATTTGAGTGAATATTTTGTGAAAAAATATTTATTTTCCATTTAATGAATATAATATTTATTTATTTATTAAATAATAATACAATTATATTTATTTAATAAATAAATATTCATTAATCAAGGTCTGATAAATATGTGGGGGAATGCTAGACTAAGTTTAATGATCTTGTGAGAAAAAATATATATTGAATATTAATTGAATAAACAATATTTAATTAAATTCTAAATTTTAGTGAAAGTCAAGAAATGATAATAATAATAATATTATTATAGACATGGGGTTCCACATGAATTAAGAAAAATAATAATAGAACATGTGAAATTATTTTATTCTAAGCCTATTAGTATATCAAACAAATTATATTATTTCCTAAGGGTTTCCATTTTCATTTTTTATGTACATTGAAATCTAGTGATAATTCTATTGAATACCTAAAGAGATCCCTCTCCAAGAATTCTATCAATAATGGAGGGATATCATCCTCCACCACCACTCTCAATTTTAGTGTGATCAAAGAGAACCCTTCCTTGAAAATATTCTAGGTGTGATCAAAGGAAAATGATGCAAGCACTAGGATCTTTCATGCTATCACCCAAAGATTCCTATGATGACATTTAGTTTTTTGTGGAGTATGTGTGGATCACTACTAGAGGGAGTTTATTCGTTATTTTTATAACATAATGATGGTTCAATGTAAAGTCATTTTTAGATTTACCAATTAATTAAGAATTCATTAAAAGTAAATTCTTTAATTGATTAAATTAATTCTAAATAATATGCAGTGATCCTGTATCACGGTTCTGAAATTTAATCATAAATTAATATTTGATTCAATTGTGTTGGTTATGATGTTCATAATATTTGTACATCTAATATTAATCATTGATCATGAACAAAAAGCTAGGTTGGTAATACTACATCCAACACCTTCACTCTTCTTGAAACCTTCTTGATAGATGAAATATGGGTTGTTGGCTCCTAGAAAATACTTGGTTACTATATATACTTATGGACGGGATAATTAAATGATGTGATTCATGAGATGTATGTTACGGTAATTCATCCTAGGTTTCTTTAGGATGGATTCTTTTGGGGATATATGGTTTAATATGTTTGATGCTGGGGCAGAGTGATGAACCAATGGGGAAGTGGTAACGGGGTACCCATGTTTTGTTACTATCAAATATGATCTATTATATTAATTCCTTAGAGAAAGATAGACATGGTGAGGTAGGGAAATTATTATACTTGTTTAGGTGATGAGTTAGCTTCAATTTTTGTTCACTGGTATTTAGTAGGATTTATTTAGCTTTTTAATGAGAGGCTCTGGGGGGGGTATCCAACTAAGTATACCTATTATTCTCAACCTATATATATATATAAAGTCTTTTAGGTCAGTAGGAGTAGGTTGGTGATCAATTCAGATATTACTAGATCATGTTTGTCTTGGATATTTTTGGGATTTGTGGTCACTTCCAAGATTATTTTTTGGTACATTTAGTTTCTTTTAAGTTGTATTACTTTTGTATGAAATTAAATATATGTACTTGGGTTTACATTACCTATATCCGGGAATAATTTTATTGGTGTACTTGTCTTATATCTCTTTCCTCATGTTCTCTTTGATGGAAATGTATCCCATTTGAATGTATATTATACCCTCGGTGATTGTCACCAACCCATGGACTATTAGAGGGAGGCTTTAGGTTTTCAATGTCTATGTTCCCTCATTATCGGTCTAGGAGGGGTACCTCTAGGGGGAGGGGGTTATGGAATTTTATATATATCTTAAAAAGTTGATATTGTAAGGAATATTCCCAAATTATAAAGAAATTTTACAACTTCATAAAGCGATCAACCAAAACCGAAATTGAATTATAGCCTTTTAAATACATAAGAAGTCCTACAATGAAATTCATGGTTCTATTTTTTCATTTATATATGATTCTGGGTAATGTTGTTGGGAATTTATTATCTCAAAAAACTCTAAAATATATATTGATTTTGATTCTAAAAAACACCATTGATTATTTTCTAATAAAGTTACTTTATGTATTTTTCATTAATTTATATCTTGTTTACTTGCATCTATTTTTGATAGAATACAAAGCTATGAGATGTGTTATGTAAACACTATTCATACCATATGTTTGGTAAATGAACAAATTGTTCATAAACGATATGCTATGATAAAAAATAAATGTATGGATAAAAAACCCTATATTTCTATATGGATCAAAAACCATACATTAGGTAAAAAAACGTATTGATCATCAACCCTACTTTTGAATAAGTGTGTGAAATTTCAATTCGATGGTAATGTCTGGAATCACAGTTCATTCCCTACACTAGAAGGATAAACATATGGATTCTCATCCTTATGTTTCTAAGGAAACCTATGATATGAAAAGGAACCCTATGCTATGAAAAGTAACTTGATGCTATGAAAAGGAACCCTATTCTATAGAGTTGACCCCTATGCTGGTCTGTTCAACATCGGAGATCTAAATCCACAATTTTATCTGAGATTTCAGTAATAGTCTCAATGGAATTAAATGTTGTTTTAAATCTATCTTATAACCGATTCAAAGGATCAATTTGATTGATTCAAATACTTGTATTAAACTAAATAAATCATTTCTTTTTCTAAGATAATTTACTACTCCTTTGATCAATTCAGTTTGAATATCCACGATCTATCAGGAAACATTCTTGGATCTAGAATATAGAAGCAAGATACCTGCTATATGTATTATATTTCAAAAATATTTTGAAATATATAGGAATTTATACTTGTGATTATATTTTATATATAGAACTACTACAAAAAAATATTTTATTTTTTATTTTTTGAAAGAGGATAAAATTTGGATATATACTTTTCAACCTCAAACTACTGTGAAACTAATGCTTGTTTGTTGTTGTACAATTGAAGATCAATTAAAACTAGGATTTATTCAAATATTATTTTTCTTAAGGACTTTAATCAATTAAGAATATGATCTGTATTCCATAAGTTACTATTTCAACTGTGAAGTTCAACCTGCACCCTCAAAAAATCAAACTCTTTTAATTTATTAGAGTTTTGACTGCTCGAACTCCATTGGGGTAGAGTGTTAGCTTCATGGACTAAGCTATGGATAACCAGTTTGTATAAAATAACCAGAAGGATCTATTTAATACTTAACATAAAGGTATCAACTACCTATACTCAGTTTTGGATTTGATGGTCTTATGATACGATGATCTTTCTAGTGAAAATCACCAAGCTTGTAGAGAGAGTGTTGGTGGAGTGGACTAAGGGATCTTTTTCCCCCAAACCAATACAAAAATGTCTATACTATTTTTTCTCAATCTATCCACTATTTAATTACTTATAGTATAGAAAAATGAATATCCACATAAATCATAAAGAAAAGTAAAAATCCAGAATTATTCAAGATTTTTGAGAAGACGCAATTTTCCACTATTGTATATCTTTGTATTATTCCGACCTAACAATTCATATCATAGGTGAGATTTTTAATAAATATATAGAAAGACTAAAATAATAAGGTCTATAAAAATTATATAAAAATTACTGATCTTAAAAAAGGAATGTCTATGATTTGAGCTCCATTTATCAATAGTAAAAACCATGGATTCTAGAAATAACAAATGATAATCTATCTTAAGAATCTTATATTCAAGGTTTATTCAATGATTATCACTCCATATGCGATTCCTGAGAAACCAAAGACATGGGATGCTGCAATAGAAGCTGAATATGATATCAACTCAAAGGCAATGGATTCTATAATATGTGGACTTGGAATTGATGAATTCAGCTGAGCTTCACAATACCCAACTGCCTATGAAATGTGGCAGACAATCACCACTGCTTATAAAGGAAAATTCAATATCAAAAAAATAAGTCATGTTAAAGAAAAACTAATGTTTTCAAACTTTATAATGTTCAATGGTCAAAGAATCACTATAATGAATGGACAGTTAACAGAAATTTTCAACAATATTACTTCCTTTGGAGTTCAAATTTCACAAGTAGATCAAGCATTGAAAGTACTCAGAGTACTACTTGCAAAATAGAATGGAATATCTATAGATATTATTTATTAAAAACTGATCAAGAACTTGACTATGAAAGAATTAATTAGGGGATTTGTGATGTATGAATAAGAAATTCAATATGAAGTTGAAGATTATAAGATTATAGTAAAATGAGAAAACACTACCCTTAAATCGACATCTCAAAATAGTGAAATAAAATTAGAAAAATAAGTCAAAAGAAAAAATTCAGATTCTTCAGACCTTGAAATGGAATTGGATCCACTATCTAGAAATATTAGAAAGTTGTACAAGAATGAAAGAGTCTTGATAAAATCATTTAATAAGGAAGAAAATGAACTAGGAGAAATAAGATTTTATGAATGAAAAAAGATAGGTCACATCATAACTGACTGCCCCAAATTGAATGATGGAAGGTGGAGGACATAAAATAAATATCGTAAGAATGATGGTTATGAGAATAAAGGAAAAAAGAGCCATGAAAGTTATTTGGAGTGTATCTAAAGACCCCAAAAGCTCTTTGAAATCTGATTCAGGAAAAATCCACAAAATTTAAAAGCAAATAAGTTCTTTATAGTTAAAGAAGAAAAAGAGTTACAATCCTATTATTCATATGTTTATGACTCTAGTAGGTTCCCAAATAGTAAATTAGATGGTTTCTATTCTATGTTATAAGAAAAATATTATTATTTAATAAATAAACATAAATCGTTAATTTTTTTCATAATGATGATTCAGGTGAAATAGAAACAATGATAATAAAACATCAAAATCTCGTTGAAAAATTCAATTCATCTACATCAAAATGTATTAATCATGAAAAAAGGATTAAAAAATTACAGTATGAATTAGAATCTCATAAAAGTGCTACAAGTATTTTGACTAAAGGAGAGAGAACTCTGAATGAGATTCTTGGAAATAATTTTATTAAAAGAGAAAAGTATGGAATAGGAAGTAAGGGTGAAAGATCAAAATCATACAAAAATTATTTTGTTCTCAATAAAAAAAATGATACCTACTATTATTGTGGAATAAAAGGTCATTTCACTAACAAATGTTATTTCAGAAATCCTAAAATCAGTGGTATTAAAAGGGATTTTACTTCCAAAAATATGTTTGAAACTAGTAATTTAAATTTTGGATATATAAGGTAGATCTGGATTCCCAGATCACTACTCACTAACATTACTAGACCTAATAAAATATGGGTAACAAAAAAAAATGTTTAAATTTTTTTTACAGATCAAATCCCGCATAAAATACATGCTATATAGTATAATGATAGTGGCTGTTCCAGACACATGAGTGGAGACTCTAAAAATTTCCATACACTAACACAAATTAATGGAGGTCTAGTCACATTTGGTGACCATGTAAAAGGAATGATTATTGGAGTTGGAACTAATTGAGATCCAATGAAAATCTCAACCAATAATGTATTGTTTGTAAAATGGTTAAATCATAACCTAATAAGTATTTATCAACTTTTTGATGATGGATTTTATGTTTATTTCTCAAACAATCCTTATTTTGTTTTCAAAGAAAAAATTCTTAATTTTAAATCACTAAGAACTGAAAATATTTGTAATTTGGATCTCAATTCCTTATGTGAACAGAAAGTGAATTGTTTAATTATTAAGACAAATGAATCATGGATATAGAATATGATACTTAGACATTTCAATACATGCACTTTAAATAAATTATATAATAAACAATTAGATTTAAATTTTCCTAGTCATATGTATGATCATGACATATTTTCTAATGCATGTAAAATTTGAAAAAAACAAAAATAATATTTCAAATCAATTTACAAAATTGCGACATCTAATCATTGGAAATTATTTATACATATCTATTTAGACTATATAAAGTATAATGTATGGATGGTAAATTTTATGTATATGTTTTTGGTGATTATTTTTATCGATTAACTTGGGTATATTATCATGAAACTCAAAACTGAGGTATACACTATTTTTGAAAGTTTTTGCAAAATTATTCAAAATGAAAAAGATTTAAAAATAATTTCATTGAGAAGTGATCACGGTAGATAATTTGAGAACCAATAATTTAACTTTTTTTCTCCAATTTAGGTATTAAACACTCGTTCTATGCTCTAATAACACCTCAACAAAATGGGATTCTTGAAAGGAGAAACAGAACTATTCATAAAATGGAAAGGGCTATGCCAAATGAATACAATCTTCCTATATATTTTTGGAAAAATATATAAGAAAATCCTGCTATATCATGAATGGAGTTTTAATATGACCAATTATTAAAAAGGAACCCTATAAACTATAGAATAATAGAAACCTAAAGTAAAGTACTTACAGTTTTTGGATGTAAGGTATATATCTTGAATACTAAGGGAAACCTTGGAAAATTCGATCCAAAATCTAATGAAGTAATATTTCTAGGTTATTTTTATACTTATAAATCATATATAATGTTTAATAAAAATTAAAGGATTTTTGAAGAATCGGTTCATTTAATGTATGATAAACATTATCCAATTAATAACATGAAAAATAAAATAAATGAGATAACTGAATCTTTAGACAACAGAAGGATTGAATCATTGGAAATTGTTTGTGAAAATAATGAAAATGAAATTATATCTAGTTCAGAAGAAAATAAAATAGAAGAACCTAAATGTGAATTACGTAGAAAATCTAGAATCATAAAGAACCATCCTTTATAAACTGTTATATGCGACCTAGACATAACAATTAAAACTATAAGAAATGTAAGAAATCTAGTTGAATTCTTTGCCTTTATATCATAGTTAGAACATATATATTCTGAATAATCTTTAGGAGACGAGAGTTGTTTGTTAGTAATGAAAGAAGAACAAAACCAATTCAAAAGAATTAAAGTTTGGGAATTAGTACAAAGACCATAAAATTATCCAGTAATTTAAAATAAATGTATATTTAGAAATAAAGAGTATGATCAAGGGATAATTAATATGAACAAACATATATTATTACAAAAAGTCGATAAATAGGAAGAATGAATATATTATTATGAAACCTTTTCACTTGTAACTAGATTATAATACATTACAATACTTTTGTCTTATTTATCTCATATTAATTTTAAATTATATCAGATGGATTTTAAAGATTCATTTTTAAATTTATGTTTAATAGAGGATGTTTAGGTTGAACAACCACAAGGTTTTGAAAGTCCACTCAAACCAAATTATATTTTTAAACTTACTAAAGATATATCTAGACTTAAACAAGAACCTAGAGCTTGGTATGAATGATTAAGTTCCTTTTTATAGGAAAATATATTTTTTGTGGGATTAGTGGATCCTCAACATTTTTAGAAAACTATTTGTTCTAATATTCTATTAGTACAAACTTATGTTTATGATTTCATTTTTGGTTTAATAAATTAAAATATTTGTAATGGTCTTTCAAATATAATGATAAAAGAATTTGAAATGAGTATGATGGGAGAATTGAATTTCATTTTAGGGTTTTGGATTTATCAAAAAGATTATATAAATTTTTTAAATCAAAGTAATTATATTATTGATTTATTGAAAAAGTTTGGACTTAAAAACAGTAAGACTTATAAAATTACTATGTGTACCAATACAAAACATGATTTGAATAATGATGGAAAACCTGGTAATAACAAGTTATATAGAGTTTTGATTAGTAGTATATTATATCTTATTGCTATTAGACCAAACATTATGTTTTATGTTTTTCTATGTGATAAATTTGAACCAAATACAACAGAATCCCATATTAATTCTATTAAAATATTTTTTATATATTTAAGAGGAATGTGTTTTCAATCTCTTCTTTATCTAAAATCATATGATTTTTATTAAATTTGATATTCAGATGCAGAATTTGGAAGATGTAGATTCGACAGAAAAGGTACCTTAGGAACCTATCACTTTTTAGGAATGTCTTTAGTATCATGGTATTTTAAGAAACAACATTTAGTTTCCACTTTGACAACTGAGGTAGAATATATATCTTCTGGAAATTTCTATGCACAATTGTTGTGTATTAAACACAATCTACTAGACTTTGGAATAAATTTTAAAAATATACCTATTTTATGTGATAATACTAGTCCGTAAAGTTTTTAAAAAAATCTTATAAGTTACTCTAGGACTATAAATTTTGATATAAGGCATTATTTTATAAAAGATAATGTTCTTAAAAAGGACATATCTTTAGAATTTTTAAATAATTAATATCAATTAGCTGATATTTTTACTAAACAACTTCCCACTGCAAGTTTTGATTTTATTAAGGGGGAGTTAGGATTATTTAATTTTAAATAAATGTTTATTAATTTAATTTTTTTAATTTCTTTTTCAATTATTTTAGTTATAATTTTTTTCATTTATATGTTTAAGTAAATTTTTTATTTCATATTTTATTTTTATATTTCATATTTTAAAAAATAAATTTTTAATGATTAGAGCACGTCATCGGCATGAAAAACAAAAGAAAACTATCAAACATATCACATTCTACTTCTTACTATTTCAACCCTTCACATTACAAAGATTTTATCATTCCATTTCTTCGAATCCATAACCTTATAACTTTCAACCCTTAATCCTTTGGAAAAGAAGATTCAGTCATAATTGATGATATCAATCCTATCGAACCAGTTTTACAGCATGTGATTTATCAAAAAACTATTTAAAGAAAAGGTAATAAATTTTAAATAGTTGAATGAAATAAATATATTTATGAAGTATTAAATCAGATTTATTGGATGGGAATAAATTCTTTGAGATAGTAATATTCCTATTTTTTGATATTGAAGTAAAATATTTTTATCAGAATACTTTATTTAGTTTTTGGGTTGATGAAGATTCTATTGTGTCTAATATTTACCATGATGAATTTTATATTTCCCCAATGAAAATATCTAAGTTGTTAGTTTTTCCCCATTAGGGGGAATCTCATTTTTATTTGAGAAATATATGACATGAAATATTTAGATCATATGATATAATGTATTTCTTGTTTTGAACTTCATCTATCTAGAAGATGATGAATAAAGACCTAGATCCTAATCAAAAGGTCTTGATAAATTTTATAAAGCCCGTAATTTTTCTAAGGAATGTGGAGTTGTAAATAGTTTTATATCCTGATATGTATGTTATGTTGTTTTTAATGAACCATATCAAGCCGAATTTCAGTAGGTATATTCTGACCTATTTGAATTATTTATATTCTAAAGAAGAAAGAATGAGTTTTTATCCCTATGGAAGGAATATTTCTTATTTTCTATTTGGACTATGAAATTTTTGAGACATCACATTATGTTAGAGATGTCATCATAGTAATGTGTTAAATTATTGAACAATGAGGAAGCTAGGATATTTTGGGAGTAACTCTTTTAATAATATATTACATATTGGTATAATGGAACAAGATAGGATGATGGAAAATACTCAGGGGGATCCGAGAATGTTACCATCGGTTGGATCTATTGGAACTAGACCAGAAGAAGAAACGAAATCAAGAGAAGAGGCTAGTCTTATTCAGAGAAGAATAGTTTTAGTAAAACTTGTTGAGGATATGAATGTAGTTGAAGTATGAATTGAATGAGGATATGATAATGTAGCCAATATCGCAGAGAATTTTGGTAAAGAGGTTTAAAGGAAATATGAACAGATGGAAGTTTTACCTATTTAAAGTGGATGAACCCCTAATAATATTTGTTTGGTTGTTTCTGATTTAGTATACATAGAAGTGTCTACTTTAAGAGAAATAACATAAGTTAAAGAAATTACTGTTTTGAAGAGAGATCCATATAGCTGTTGTTGATGCAATAAATCCTTTAAGAGCTATTTCTATAGAGTCTTATGAATCTTATAATGAAGATTTAGTAAAAATTTATAACCTTTCGGATGATCATAATTTGTCTCTATGACAAGAATTATATGCTGATAAGAATAAATTAGAACATCTATGAAAATCAACAGTACCAAGAGTTTAGTTTTTGGTTGTTCATAATAATTTAAGAGAAGTTAAAGAAACAATTATTTCAGTTGGAGAAATTAAAGATTTTATTATAACCTTGTCTAGTGAGATCATATATTTGAAGGAAGAATCTATTATGAAATCAAATTTTGATGATTTAAAGAAGTTGTAGGAAGATAATTTACGTCTCTTAGGGAAATTCAAGCATCATCCTCCTCTCAATAGACTCCTCGGGATTTGATCAAAATATTTGATGTTATTACTTTAGTGTTGGCTGATTTCAATGATAGATTTCGCACTATTCAGTGTTATAGTACTCCCTCTGAATTTTCTTTTAGATAATTACATACATTTTATAAGTCAACTTACCTCTAATGATTCTTGTCAAGGGCAATTTATTTATCAAGCTAGAGATAAGTCGAGTTCTTTCATTCAGTCTGATGAATCTGTTAATGGGTTTATTAAAGTAAATTTGGATGAGAACTTAAGGAGTGATTATGATTATAGGAAGATACTCTAGTATTTTAAAAAAGTTTTCAATAATCATTATTAGAGCTTGTTTTCGAAGATGAATGATATCCATGGTTCTCTCCAATCTATTCCTAAACCTGTTGCACCCTCTTCTAGTGAAGAAGAAGAAAAAGCCACCTCATATAACCTAATCCCTACATTTTAGAAACATTTCTTATATTGATTCTTGTATTGTAATATATTTTCACAAAATCTTAATTGTAATTCAATTTACTTTAATTTATATTTATATCTTTGAATTTTATTCAGTTTTTATTGTTTATTTGTGTCCAATATTTAATTTCCAATTCTAAATTTATTTATCTTTTATCAGTTTCAATAATAATTCACTTAAATTTTAGTGCAATATTAAATGTGGTTTTTACCTTTTTGTTTTCAACTTTCTTTTTGATATCAAAAAAAGGTTGTGAAAATTGGGTAAACACAAATATTTTCACATTTTTAATTTATAAGTATCTTTTTATTTATTCGAAATAATACTTTGAAATCAAAATATTTTTGAGAAAAATTAATGTGTAATTTAATGTTTTTTACAAATCCTATATTTTCTATTAATTACATTATGGGTTCTGCCATCATAAAAAAGGGATAGATTGTTGGGAATGTATTGTCTCAATAAAACTCTAAAATAAATGTTGATTTTGATGATCACACATACCCTTGTTTGTTTTCTAATAAAATTTATTTAAGTATTTTTTATGATTTTCTATCATGTTTACTTGTATCTCTTTTTGATGGAATAAAAAGTGAAGAGATGTGTTTTTACTCATTTTTCAAACCCTACTTTCAGAAAATGAATGTATGGATCATAATACACACACTACACTGAATAGTAAATGTATGGATTGAAAAACCCACATTTGTGTATGGATCAAAAATCCTACATTTGGTAAATGAATATATTAATTATCAACCCTACATATAAATAATCATGTTGAAATTCAATTCAATGGTGAAGTATGGAATCACCATTCATTCTCTATGATGGAAGAATAAATGTATGGATTCTCATCCTTACATTCCTGAGGAACCCAATGCTACTCAAAGGAAACATAAGCTATTCAAAGGAACCCAAAACTAAGCAAAGGAACCCTAATCTATGGAGTTGAACCCGATGTTGGTCTTTTTAATATTAGAGATCTAAATTTGTGATTTTATCCAAGATTTTAGAAACAATATTAATGGAATTAATGATCATTTGAAAGCTATCTGATGGCAGAGTCAAAGGATCATTTTTATTGATTCAAAGACTCATATTCGAAGGAATAAATCATTCCTATTTATAAGAGATTTTACAACTCTTTTGATCAATTCTGTTTGAATATCCATGATCTGTCAGGTGACTTTTATGGATCTAGAATACCAAAGAAAGATATCTAATTTATATATTCTATTAAAATTTATTTTGAAATTTAAATGACTTTCTACTTGTGAATATATTTTATACACATAACCACTATAAACAATGATCTTCACTATTATTTTCTAAAAGGGACCAAACTTTGGAGATATACTTTTCAACCTCGAACTTATGTGAAACTACTACTTGTTTGTTGCTGTACAATTTAAGATAACTTATAACTAGGATCACTTCGAATATTTTCTTTCTTATCAAATTTTATCTTTGAAAAAAAATATGTAATCTATCAATTTCTACCACAACTATGAAGTTTAACCTGTATCCTCAAAAAAATAAAAATATTTTGATTTATTGGATTTTTGACTGCTCGGACTCAGTCATGATATAGTTTCATATTCTCAGACTAAGCTATGAATACAAACATCTTTTAAATGAACCCAATGTCTCTGCTTGAGCCTTGATGTAAAGGTGTCAACTTTTTATACTCAGTTTTGAATTTGAAGGTCTTATGATAAGAAAACCATTCTATTGGAAATCACCAATCTCACAGATAGAGCATTGGTGAAGTGGACTAGGGGATATTTGTTCCCTAAACTACTTTAAATTTTTTTGAGTTCTTGTTCTCTATTTATCCTCTATTTAATTACCTACATTATAGAATACTACGTATCTACATCCCTCATAAAGAAAAGGAAAATTCTAGAATCAGTCAAGATTTTTGAATAGACACAATTCAGCCCCCTATTATGTATGTTTATATTATTCTGACCTATGAAATATTTTCATCATTTCCTATAAACATATGATGTCCAACAATAAGTTTCTGGAACACCACACGTTGAGATATGAACTCTATAATTTCCCTATTTATATTGTCCCATAAGAAATGATCCCTAAGAACTCTATACATCTTTGTACTTCCAAGATGGATAGATAATGATGATATATATGCATCATCCAAAAGATCATTCTTAAATATTTGTATTCGAGGTACACATATTTATATCACCAAATATTACAATTCCATAATTATTGATGTAGAAATCTGTAATATTCCATAACTTAATCTATATATCCATACCTTAATAAATGTCTCCTTGATATGTGCATAGATGGATGGTTGAGTAGTTATTTAGGTAAGATATGATTTCTCTATATACTTATGATATCTCAGTCCATACTTTAAAAATCAATTATTTTTGTGTCTCCTTTAGTCCTTATCGTAGAAAAGATATCATGATACTTCTCACTTAGAGCATCAACCACATTGTTTTATTTTTTTGGGGTGGTAATGTATTGAGTAGTTATAGTCCTTGATCAATTCCAAGATTTGTATTGTTTTTATATCTTTTATGAATGACTATCTGGGTTATTCTTTCACTTTTCACCCTTAATTAATTATGTTAAGATCAAAGTTATATATATGAGAAGTATTTATGCTCTCATAGTTGATCAAACAAGTCTTTAATATGGGGTATGTGATTTTTTTCTTTATCTCTATTTTGTTATTTTCGTCATAATCAATACAAAGATGCATTGATCCATCCATATTATTTATAAGGAGGACTCTTACACCCCATAGGGATGCACCTGGACATATAAAACCATTTTATAAATTTAATTTGTTGTTTATTACGTAATTCATACAATTCAATAGTGGTAATTCTATAAGGATGATTTGATATAGGCATAATTCCAACTATGAGTTTAATTGAAAAATCAACCTCACAATTTAGGGGAAGACATAGAAACTATTTAGGAAATATATTGTCATGTTCCCAAAAAAATTATCATATATTTAATATTTAGTTTTTCTCTAACCATTTGATCCAAATACTGCCCATTATTTGATATTAAGACCTATACAAGGGTAGTAATTTCCCTGAGGATTTCATAGTCATACTTCCATTAATATAGGATCATTAGTTGATTTAGGATATGAAATGTGATTTCAATATCTCAATAATAGATATGGGATCTATATATAGAGTAATAATTCATGACCAAAATCACATAAAATTCAAAAAAAAGAGAATAATAAGATTTTCAATAATTATATTCCCACAAACCTCAATCAAAGAATATTTTTAGACATGGGAAGCGATCAATACCCCAATATGTGTATTCATTAATAATTTAATATATAATCATGTTAGTGGTGATATAATTCTTATATAAAAACTTCTTAATATGAAGGAGTTGGAGACAATATAATCAAATAATAAGTTTTAAATTAATAAAATGTTAATAAGCATACCTATCTCTATTTGATTCTGGTTCTAATCATTTACTCAAGAAAAAATGGTTATCAATATTAATAAACAATAATCTCTTAACAAAATTATAGTAAATGATTTTATGAATAGAGAAACCCAATCCCAATATGATTCATATTATGATACATTTATTTAATCCAATGAAACTTTTATTTCAACTTATAAATCTTTTTATTTAACCTATGTTACTTTATTTTAGGTTATCTTATACTTCTAAACTAAATCTATAAAAAAACTAAACCATGGTCGAATAAAAAATGAGACAACCTAACCATAACATACATACATATTTCATTATTACATATTATTACTCATTGAAAACCATAAAAGATCACACCCCCATAACCTATATGTTCAAGGTCTTTATAGATTAAATACATAACCATATTATTTTATAATAATTATTCCAAATCACCTATAAAAATATACTATGTATGATACCCTTATAGATATTTCATATGCAATACTAATAGGAAATATTAGAAAATGTTAGTAAAGGGTAAAATATAGAATATATTGAACATGACAATAAAAGATACCATAATGAAGATCATAAGTGAGAATAATATAAACAAGTGGGTATGAGAGCATAATCAAGAAATATATGACCCTAACATATGAAAATCATACCCAATAAAATGTAGATATGGAATAATGAAATATTTTTAGGTATAAAATAATAAATGTGTCATAATAATATTTCTTGACATAAAAATTTGGCACATGCATAAGTGTTGTAAATCATATCTTATATTGAGGATCAAAACCAAGAACATCATAATATAGAAGAAAAACATATCCCATAACATAGTAGAATAATATAAAATCATGTGTCCTGTAAAATAATATCTTACCAACATATAATATTTTTATTAAATCAAATTTAAGGAAAAAGTGGGAAACCATCTAGGTTCAACAACATAAAGTTAAATAACTTCATAATTAATGGAAAACTCTTTAGACTATAGTTTAAGTCTTTTAGAAAACTTACCTCTGTATAGAATCCATTGTAGATCGTTGGTCTTTGCATTCATATTTTCTTGGAGAAGTTCTTCGATATTATCAACCACCTTGTCCTAGGCTTTAATATAAAATAATATCTAATTATAAATAAATATTTACCCAATTCATTGGGTAATATATAATTTTTTCCTATTTTTCACATAATAAATATTCATACATATGTGTGTCACATGAATATTAAAACATCATAAATCCGTTATAGAATAATTAAACCATAAGAATGAAATAAGTTTCATAAAAATCAACAAATTTCATAAAAGTCAATCATCAAAACAAAGGAATTAGATAATCCATTGAAATTTATCCCCACGGAAACATAAAAAACATTAAAGGATATTGACATAGATAAAAATACTTTAGAGAAATATTAGAAAATTATCTAGAAAATAAGAAGAAATATCCCTTATATTTTTTATAACTCTTTTTTAAAAGTAAATAATTCATAAATAAATAGTTTTATAAAAATAATGATAAATTGAATAAATATTACTTTTAATAACCATTAAAACTTTTAAAGGTATATTCATAATGAAAACCATATAAAATGGTAAGATAAAGAGACTATTAGAAAGAATAATAGAGGAGAGACAAAAATATTCTTTTAAATTTTTTTAAAATAATATAAAAAAATAGAAAGATACCTTGAGTAATAATATAAGTATATATAATGAATTCAATGAAGTAACATAATGAATATATACATGAAGAAGAAAGATTCCCAACCTAAAAGAGGAGAGAAAGACAATTCCACTTACAAGCATTATTTTGGTGAATTATAAATCAATGAGATGTGAAAGGGTAATAAGACATATAAATCCCAAAAATAATTAGAGGATAGTAAAAATTGAGGATGAAATAGAATTTTTATACATATTCTTCCAATTTAAGTTTAATAATTGACAATCTCAAGTAAAAAAATAAATATTGAGAGAGAAACCCTTACCTTTACTCACAACTACGACAAATGTTCTTTAACCACCCATATAATAAGAAAAAATATATTAACCACTTATTTTTGAACCTTATTCATGTATATTACCTTTTATACTATTAATTATATTAATTAATTAAAAAAATATTAGTTATTTATTATTTATATTCAACATCAGGTGCTAGTAGTTTTTGTTGACTCATACAAGTTCCACTGTGGAAATTCCAATCCTCATTATTTAATAAAACTTTAACCATTATTAGATTATTTAATATAATTAAATCATAGTATTATGATGATTTATATAACTCCATTCACATTTTACAGATGATATAAATTTGGTTCATAATAATGGAATTCACAATGATCATATTTCATGTAATTTTACCAATAATAATGAGTTATTTTATAATGATCCTTCATTTTTTATTCATACGTAGAAAAATATAACAATTACATAAATTACTCTTTAATTCCATATATCACCATCCTTTATGTTTTAATACACATCCATAATTGAAATTATGAAAATATTATAATAGGATTCGTGTAGGTGGTTGAATCAACCCATCCAAGAATAAGTTATACTAATGGATGAGTAATAATATAACATCACATTACATTAATAATTTTTTGAATAAGTATAATTATGACAATAAAAAATCATTAGAGTAATTAATGAGATTTATAAAGACTATATATGATATATTAGATGAATATATATAAATAAAATATATATTTAATTTGACGAATTTTCCATTTATCGAAATGTGTTCCTTTGTAATGTATTATTTAGGAATCCTTTATTGACCCAGAGGCTATGTGACTTGAGATATGACTTTAGTATGATCAATTTGGGTAGTGAATCAAGGGGGAATCAAAGTAAACATTTATGGATATACACTAATATAAATAAATCTAATTATATGACTCATTTATATATTAATAATTTATATACTTGTGATGTATATCATAGGCTTTTATTTGAAAATATAATATGAGGCATGGAGATGACTATATAAAATAGTAAGATATATCAAATGGACTATGATATATGATATCAGGTGTATTAGATACTATAAAATATTCTAAATAATTTTATCTGGTTATGAATTATTGACCTAATTCATTCATAACATGAAATATGTATGATGATTATTAAAATTTTCAAAAATCAGAACCATCAAATTGGAATATGTTATAGTTTATATATGGGTTACCAAGAATTGGAATCAAATGGATGAATCCCCTTATTAAATAAAGGGATCCTATATAAGGATTGGATCCTCCTATTCAGTGTGTATGGTAATTATATCAAGAAAAAGATAAAGATATATATATATATATATATATATATATATTCATTACCTATTCACAATTTATATTTGAGGGATCCTCTCATAGCGTATGAGAATTCTAGTTGTGTACTACTTGTTCTGGTGAGATTCATTCAGATGTCACAATGTGTTCTCCATCAAACAAACTAAATCATCATAAATCTCGTTAAACCTAATGTAGTTTTATTTTATTTATTATCTTGTTTATTTAAAGATAATATATGACACACCTATCATAGGGTGGTACAAAATAACATTTACATTTTTCTAGTTCAACCCATTGGCTGACCTGAGATATCTCTTAAGAACATATTTTGGATCACTCAATATTCAAAAAAACCTTATTATATTTTTTTTGATATTTTATATTTATGAGAAAAAAGGAAATTTCTGGGGATTTAGTTTATATAATTAAGAAAAAATTTAAACAATCACATATAGAATGAAAATAGAATGATGATAGAAAAAAAGTAGATGCCCCTATTAGAATTACCCTGAGTGGACCTTTATTTCCTATTTTCTTTTCTGTTAACTACTCAATGATCATACTCCATATTATATATGAATATCGTCCTCCAAATATATTATAAATTCAAAATGTACTTAACAATCAATGATAAAACTATACACCCCCATCATCCATGGTTAGTCATCTAGGGAGTCTTTAATCAAGAGAACCCCCTCACCCAACATTTTGGTGTGCAATCAGGCCCATTCAACACATCAACATAATGGATCCATCATATGGCTAGATGATCAAGTGAAGGGAGGGAAAATACTGGTAATAGATAAATCTATTCCTAAGACTATCAAAGTGAGTACACACTATAACTATTCCTCTAAACTTTCTACCCTTTAAAGAACCAAAATTAGATAAAATAAATTTAAACATGAGTGAGTGAGGATTTGAGTTCATCACTTAATTATTCCCATATAATATCCCTCATTTTATTTCTTTACTATTGTAAAGATAAGATATCATAGTGAAATAATATAATGAAAACAATATAAGAGATAGAACTAACATTTCATTTTAAAATGAATAATGGAAATTATAGAATGAAAAGAATTAAAAACCCTAAACTACAGTCATTATCCTAGAAGAGAGGATATTTTTTTTAATATAATATCTTACTATTGTCCAAAATATTAACCATAACATTTTAAGGAAACAAATTATTTAAATAGGAGGTGGAGACATTATCAGGACTTTACATGTGCATTGGGATGGATGTCATGAATGTATGGATTGAGTAGTAGGGTGTTTCTATGTGGGTAGTGAGGTTTTCTAATTATTTGAGATCTTCCCATGATATTTGGAATTCTATTAAAATCCATCAAATATTTATATTCTTTTCTTCTTTTCCTTTAAATCAATTCATGTGGTCAATATAATATATAAAAATATCTATATGTCTAAAGATCATAGGAATCATGCCATGACGATTTGGTGCTTTTGATTTTTCAATGTACAAATATTACATTGAATATTTGAAGGGAATTTTACTAAGTAAAAACCTTATACATCCCTATAACACATAAATATATATTAGTAAATTTCTACAATATCTTAAAATTTATCTAAAAAAATATTATTTATCTTAGGGAGGCTCAAGAAAAACATTACATATTACAGTGAAACTCAACTCTTCTCCTCAAATGAAAAAGGAAAATTCCTTATGCCTCAACTAGAGATATTACACATCACTATATAATTTATTATTTATGTTCTTTAATGATTAACAAATGTTTCTTATATATTAAACATAACACTCTAGTTACAAAGGCATATTTATTATATACTGGGGGATATTTGTTATATATGATTTAGAAAATATTATGCGTTACTTTAAAAATATTACACATTCTATAAAATGTTTCATATATAATCAGTTTTTCAATTTTTATAGATTTATATTTACCTTTTTTATAACTAGGCTAAGAATATTACTTATTCATTTTTCGGTATCATAAAAAAATATTATATATGTTTATCATCTAACTTCCAAAATCTCTCTAATTATGGACCTAGTATATTTCTTGATGATATATTTTAAAATAAAATGGTACTCAATATAAAATTTTCTTTTAGACCTCCTCATGTTATATTCTAATAAAAATTCATGCTATTTATTTAATCTAAAATTCCCTTGCTTCTGGAAAAACTACCCAAACATAAAAAAATATCCAAATTAATGGTTTTCCATGGAAATAAAATCTGAAATTATTAACAAAAGTAATATGATTTTAATACATTTATATATTAAAACTAAAATTATATATATAAACTACAAATGTGATAATTACCTATAAAATATGAAGTATTTGGGAATAAAATAACTGAATTACAAAGTAAAAACAATGAAAATATGAGTTATATAAATATATTCAACTTTTTTAATGAGTTTTCTTCCATTGTATTGGACATGAGATGATTCTACATAACCCATTAGTATGATTAGATCCACATTCATCATTTATTAAACATGTTTTTATAAGAATTTATAAATAACACATTCATCATAATGTGATGAAGGTGATATCATAAAGTATGATATGACATGGAGAAATATTAGTCATTGGATTTATCTACCATGGTTTAGGATACAGGATATCATAATATAAGATTCTATGTTTTTCATAGTTTAGTGTGTGACTGGTTGAGTCATAGTGTATAATTCATCAAATAATGTGGTTTTAAATTATATCCTAACTGACACTAAGAATTATCATAGTCTATGACTATTGTTTTGGGTTTCATAAAATAATGCATCAAATTATAATGATAATTGATGTGATATCACTGATTATGATATAGTTTGCGTAACAAAACATGCTATAAAATAGCTCATGTTGTAAAATATATTTATAAATCCAAGATTGCATATATATATTTTTTATGATAGGATCACGAATCAAAATAAATAATAATATTATCTATCATAAAATATGATATAGTCTATTAAGGATAGAATTTTATTTTTATGTAAAATATCTTATGGTTTATACATTTTAAAAAAAAGATAAGTGTTAGAAATTATAAATGGAATATATTTATGGATAAATTAAATATCAAATTATAATACTGATATATAATGTTCGGGAAATAGATAAAACGTTTATTTATTCATTTTAAATAAATAAATATATATATAATGTTTATATGATGTGAATATTATGTACGCTTAAATTATCTATGATAAATTGATTCTTATAAATTTATCATTCCATGAATTATATGCTAGGTATAATAACATAATATTTAGTTTTCATCTACCATGACTTTGTTATGTTATGGAGTTATTAGCTTTCATTTTGATGTTTAATAGATTTATATATATTAGGTGTCAGATTTATAGTTAAATTGAAGTCTCTCTTAAGAAAAGTATCCTTGGGTATAGGGACTTTGGGTTAGACAACCCATTGACTAAAAGGATTATACCTTATCAAGAAAAGTAGGGGTTTCCTATCTATTACTCTGAGATTACACTTACATGGATTATTGTTTTCATATAATTATAACCCTTTATATGAAATGGTTTTACATACTTCATATATGGTATGTATTTGGATATTTTTAAATATGGATGAATTCTATATTTGGGTAAGTAACACAAATAATTAGTTGTGTAAATAGTTATACATTATTATGGTTTAAACATATTAATTAGGTAGATATAATAGAGATCCCATTACGAAATCCTTAGATGCATGCATATATAAAGGAATAAAACATATAATAATAATGATTTCATGTTCTGGAATAATTATAGATTTAATATGGATGTGAAGTATACTAAAAATATAAATACAATAAATACCCCTTAAATACTAAGAGTGAGATTCCTCCCAAAGAAAATACATTTTAAGACCTCGATCATCCAACTATGTAGGTCATGAAAAATCTCGGTACCCATGGATTATCTTATGTATGTATTCTTGATATGTGTGACCTTAGTATGATATGGACTTGAGAAAACAACTTTATAATCAAATATCCCACATTCATATATAAAGTTACTAATTTTTGTACCTACCTAAATAGGTAAATGTTTAGGGAAATTCTATAGTAACATAATATTTAGTGAATTATGGATCGTGGAATATGAAATGAAATAATGTATGAGGTCATCATTTTAATAGGATTAAATTTATTAAAATTAATTAATGAAAAGATACAAACCATGATACCCATCCATAAATATGTTTTCATTATAGATTATGAATTGCATAATGATTTTCATTTTGTGGTATCATATAGGTATTACCTATAAAATAAGTATATATTGGTATCTAAGGTTGAGAATTGTTATCAAAGAGAAGTATTCCGAGCATATAGGTGTGAATGTTATATAAATCAATTTACCTAATTATGCCTCATGAGTATTGGATACTTGGAGTGCATCAGATATTTATGTTTTTAAACACAAACTCATAAATAATGGATAATTACTGAAAGGTGAACTAGATCCACATATTTGATACGATTCAAGAGTTTCTGCATTTGAGGTTAGTAATTGTGATCCAAGTTTACCTAGAAGATTAGTTCTTAAATTAGAAAATAGTATTATGTTATTTTTTTAAAAACATTGATTTTCTGTATCTTTTTTTGTATAAAATGGGCTTTCCATTTTTTATTCAAAACAAGGGATGTTCTATATATATGAATGAAATAATTAATGGAATTAATAATATGGTAAATGGTTTATATATCTTTTACCTGAAAAATACAATATATAGTATTTAGAATATGAAGGGAAGGTCAACTCTAACAATAATTATATTTGGAATTATCAACTTGGACATATAAATTAGAAACCCATCCAAATACTCTATATAGATGGATTGTTGGAATCATTATATTATGAAACTTTTAACACATGAGAAAAGTTTTTATGAGAAAAAACTAGCAAATAAAATTTTATTGGAAATGATGAGAAGGAAAGTGGATTGTTGGATCTTATATATATTGATCATTTTGGACCAATTATCACTTAAAAAAGTGATGGTTTCATGTACTTCCTAGCCTTTATCTATGAATTAAGTAGGTATAATTATATGTTTTTGAGGATGAAATTTTTTGAAATAATTGAAAAGTTCAAAGAGATTAAGAACAAAGTATAGAATCATCTATGAAAAAAGTATTAAGATTCATTGTTTATATTGGGGTGGTAAATACTTGAGTTGAGATTTTACAAATCATCTCATAGATTATAGAATTGTTTCAAAACTTACTCCTCCTAAAACACCATAGTAAAATGGTATGCTTTAGAGGAGTAATTGCACCCTATTGAACTAGTTTGATCGATGATGTGTTAGTGTGACCTTCCTATATCATTATAGGGAGATAATCTAGAAACTATTACATTCCTATTTAACTATATTCTACATAAATAATTCCAAAGGAAACAATATGAGATATAGATAGGGAAACATTCCAATTTGTATTTTATAAATATTTGGGTGCTTAAAGCACACATAAAATTTTTGGTTTCTAATAATATTGAAATTGAGTTAGATAAATACTTATTTTTTGGTTATCTAATGGAGACTAAGGAATATTATTTCTATAAAACTATTTAGCATAAATTGTTTTTTGACCAAACTGGTGTATTCCTTGAGATGGAATATATAAGTAGAGGTGATTGTTGGAGGAAATTTGAACTTAGAGAAGTTAAAGACCATTAAATAAGAAGTGCACCTCAGATGGAATTTGATATTGTTAAATAATGTTTTAAAGAAAAATAATAGAATTAGGTTACACAAGAACCTTGAAGGTTGGGTAGGATAATCTAGGATCCTGAGAGATATTGATTTCTTATATAAAATGATGATGAAGTATTGTTCATATATAATGTACCAACTACCCACTAAAAGGCCATTGGGAGTTTTTATTTTCATAAATGACTAAATACAATGAAATATGAAATAAAATTTATGTACATCAACCAAGTTTCAAACGTAGTGGATGCACCTAAAGTGGTGATACCCATAGGGTGAAAGTGGGTTTTTTCATAAAAAATTTGACAATGATAGTTTTTGTCCACCTATAAATATCATCCAGGGGAAAAGGGTTACAAATTCATGGTATTGAATATGAAGAGGCCTTTTATCTAGTTATAATGATAAATTATATCTCAATATTTATATCAACAAAAACTCATCATGATTATTAGATATATGAAATGGATAACAAAAATAATTTCGTTAATGAGAATTTAGTTAATGAATTTTATGTGATACAACTTGAATGTTTTGAATTCTCAAATTCATCTAGTTAGGTTTAAAAGTTTAAATAGTCTGTTTCTATATTGAATTAAGCTTATTAAAGGTTGAATATATGGGTTGGTTATGTAATCAAAGAGTTTAGTTTCATTATGAAGAGGAATTATTCTTGTTATATTAGAATATTAGTGGGATATCTATGGTATTTTTGATATTTTTTGTAAAAAATATACTACTTATCATAAATGATTTTCTAAATTTACATTTTGTGAATATGATTTTGGAAAGATACTTATTGATGAAATACATGGGTAGAGAGGCCTACAAACTGGGTATAAATATAAAGACCCTGACCCCAGTAGCCTATAGTCAGTGGTTACTTTAATACATTGGTGTTAGATATAATAAATCACATCCAAAAGGACCGAATAATTTATCAGTCTTGGTAAACTAGAAATATACGTAAGTCTTTAATTACATTTGAAAACATAAAATACAATATAGTGAATGTATAGATTCTGCATCCTTGAACTCATTGAAATATTCTTTCTTCATAACCTGTGGAAGGGAAACAAAATAAGGGTGAGTTCAAATGATCAGTATGGGTTACATGTAGTAGAAGATATCATGAGTAAATAAGGCATACTCAATATATAAATATATATAACTAAAAACACATTTCATTTAATCAATAACATTATCATGAAATGCATCTGTAGATAATATCAATAAAATAATATCATGGATAATAATAACTAAAATATCAATAAAGTAAATTCTTAATATTGGATTTCATGATCTCAGATATCTTGATATTTATACCATCATGAACTAGTTTCTTGAATGTTTAATAAATGTGTAGGTATACACCAAATATCATTCAATACTATCTTAAAAATTTTTCTCATGATATTTTTCAATGATTCGAGGGGATATATACTTCTAGGCCCCACCCATAACTACACATCTAAATCATTCCTCATATATCATATAATCAATTTAATTCGTGAAAAATATAAATTATTAATAAATATCTATGTTGGATAAATAATACAGAATATTAAAATTTCCCTAGTCAATCAAATAACTTTCAAAGTAAAATATCTTATATATAAATGATACGTGGTTTAATAAATTATAATATATATGATAAATAATATCGATATTTAAAGTAAATTTAATGTATAATTATCATAATAAATTAAATGTTTTAAGGGAAAGTTAATGAATACAAAATTAATCAAGATAGTAAATTTCAACACTTTACCTGGTCAAATTGATCAGAAACTATCCAGATACATAATAATGATGATATCATTAGAACATATACATATAGTATTTTAATTAAAATAAATATTTGTTATTAATTATTAATATAAATACTAAAAAATATTATTAAAAAAATTCTTGAAAAAAATACCCTTTTTAATTTGATAATCCATTTTAAAAAATAAAATTTATAGAATATTATGAAAAATATTTTATTTAAAAATAAACTTATAAAATTTAATGTATTATTCACAATACTGAGTGTTCATGATGGAAAGAATATTATGTTCATGTAGAGTATGTTAAAACAAATAATTCTTTCAAATTTGTGATAAAATTTTAAAAAGTACACTATTTAGAAAAAGATAAGAAGATTCATTTTGAACTATTTTTTAAAAATTAAAACTTGATTAAAAATTTATTTAATAAATCATTGTATAATATAAAAAATATTATTTATTTTTTTAGTCAAATATTTATATGTAATAAAAATCGTTTTTGACTGAAAAGAAAAATAAAGCTAGATTTTCATAAAAATATTTTCTTAATAATTTTAAGTACTAAAGATAAAAAAAATTTATTATTACTTGAAAATTTCATAAATAAATAGATGATAATAAAATTAAATATGTTTATTAGAAAATGGTTAAATAGTTTTCTTGTATGGAAATTCATGTATAAATAATCTCGATTAAAATGAGATTGAATCACAAACCCATACCACTTTGCAAACTTTTGAATCAAAAACCAATGAAAGAAATAAATTAAAATGAAAAATTAAATAAACTAAATATAAATATATTAATGATATATCATATAAAAGGGTTAGTAGATACACCTCATATAAATAAATAGGTGAATATTTTCAAATATGACTCAATGGAGTGGAACTTGAGATGAAATATCTTGCAATGAACATACTTTTAAAGTAAGGATTAATCAATGAATTTATTATGTGTATCAAATTTAAATAAAAATAAATAATTTTTCAATATTACATAATATAAAGAAAATACATTACACACATAATCTTAAAATATAAAATACAATGAATAATTAAAATAATCCATTGAAAAAATTGATTTCTAAATCTACTTACCAATTGGTAATATTCAATTGAGATCTCGTTGGATGAAATAATTTTAATTGAAACAATAAATAACTTTAATTATAAGGTATTCATGATATAACATGTAAAATGGGAACTATATACACTATATAAAATGAATTTAGTGCATAATTTTACAACAAGCATCAATAAAGGAAAATTGAGATGAAATCCCTAACCTCATGATTCCATTTAGTTGAGTAGGATTTAAACTCATATATAATGGTTTTAATAAGGTTATTAATTTATAATAGAACCATATTAATATGTATAATTTCATATATTATCCTTTTAAAACATATTATCACCCATTTGTTAATAATATTTCATTATTACCATTGTTTCGGGTGTTAACTTCTTCGTTTTCTCATACATGTTTTTTCATAGAAGATCTAGTTCTTGTGAATAGGATATAAATACATCATTTAAATAATTATATTAATTTTATAAATAACTCATTACTTAATTATATACATTTTTATAAGAATTCTTGAAAGTTGGACATCGAAAATGAATCACATCACTTCATGGAGATTGTGGGGCGTACACACGCACAAGGGTTAATATCATTCCATTAATGGGTGAAAGGTTAATGAATTGAATGATATATTAATATTAAAGAATTAATAACATATCATATTTATCATATATATTTATTATTTCCATTACTATTACTATCCATGTGATTCGGTGATGGAAAACAAATTACATGAGTTTGTGAGGTGGTAGTCCACCGTACACTTGAACGATTATTTTGTTTCCAATTTGATGGAGAAGAAGATGGATAAATATTATTACATAAACATAATAACACCTAATTATATGTTGGATACTACTGTTATTATATTTTAATTTTTAATACAAAATATAATATGGAAAAATAAGAAATAAAAATAAGGAACTTAGTGAAGACAATTAATTTCTCTCAGAAGAACCTCATTAGTTTATATTATTAAAGATCAAAGGGTTGGTGTTTTGGGAATACCAGTAGATCTATAATATGTATAAGGATATTTTTTTGATATTTTTTCCAATAATTTTATAGCTAAATGTATTTATACGTTTGAATAACTGAGGGGAGTGAGTTCCCTTTTATAATTGAGGAGGAGTGTCATTTTTTAAATACAGAAAAATATCCAATAATGGGAAGTCACTCTCACCCAAAGTGACTAATAAATTTATAAATAATTTATTGGAGGTTATTTAAGGCTGATACAAACCTCCAAAAAAGAAACATGTTTTAAACATGTTATTCTATATCCTCTAAATTTATATACTTTTTCTATTTGATTTTTCAGCATGATAATTAGTTTTTTAACCTAGGTAATTTATCCTTTAAGACTAAAATAAAAGTAAAATTATTAGATATTTTGGACTCACTTATTATAAATATTAAATCTAATCTATCAAAAAAAATTCCATATGTGTGTAATATTAATTTTTTCACAAGCGCATGTAACATGCAAAACCCCATTTTAAATCTAATTATGGGAAATAATTTTTTATATCTTAAATAATAATTATGATGAAAAATAAAGTTTAAATTATTTTAATATTAATTATTATTTTTAAAAATAATGAATACATTTTATAAAAATTAAATTCATATAAGTGGTGAAATTTAATTTAAATATAAACCACCAAATAGCGTTGAAAAATAGTTTTTCAAGAAATGCATTTTTCCGGAATTAGATAATGTTACATTAACAAATATTAAAAGTTATAAATATGTATTTAAATTAATATAGTTAGATATATAATATAGAGTTTTTATTTAAATATTTCTTTATTAGTTGTTATTTTAATTAATCAAAATTGTGGAACATTTTTCATTTAAAAAAATTTCCTAGAAAAATGAATTTTAAGCCTAAAAATAAACTCATACCAAAATTAGATATAAAAATAATTAAAATTTAATGAATTATTTCATATCTAAAAAAATTATACAGGTGATACTTTTAAATTAAATTCAAATGATAATGGTTAATTTAAATGACTTATTTTATTGAAAATAAATGGTAGTTTTACAAAAGCGGTCTTTTTCACTATTTTCTGAAAAATTAATCTTTTCAAAACAATACCAAAATTTTACCCTAATATAATTTTAGTATGATTATTTAAAAATGATATTATTTTTAAAAAAAGTTATAAAATTTTTATAAATTATAAATAATTCCCAAATTTAAAATTAAAATAAATTTTTTTTGAAGAAAATGTATTTTAAATCATAATTCAACTTTACTAAAAATTTGATGGATTATTTACTAATAATTTATCAATTAATTTGTATTTATTAGAACTATATTATAAAAAACCAATAATTTATAATTTATATTTGTTTTTTGAAATTAATGTGTATTATATTATATTATACAATATTATACAAACACAACACACAAAGAAACCAACAACACATTATTTAATTAATGAAAGTATTTAGATTATTCAGTAAATAGGCACATTAAAATAAAAATTATTAGAAGTGAAAAAATAAAAAATAGAAAAACTATAATTGGAAAATATGGATCACCCCAATCTGCTAGAATCATCCCCCTCCCACAAAAATTTCTATATAAAAGAAAAAAAAATTTAGTAAACCAATCCAAATTATAGAAAATGGAAATATAAATCTTCAAGGGGAATTGAGTTGAATATTTTTGAAATAATTATGTGGTATTTATATTGGGTAATGTGACCATTAGAATACTACTATGATCGTTAGTATAGTAACCAGACAATTGGAAAAAAAATTTGACCTAACAATAATATATTATGATATATATAACATTTATCATGTTTATTTTAAGTAAATATGAATATTATATTTCTAGAAAAATAAATTTCATGATTAAAAAACTCAAAGAAAATATATACACATTTCTAAAAAACTATTTTGTAGAAATCATAATTTTTATATTAAAAATTAAAATTACATATTTTGGAAATTTATTTTGATAATATTAATATCATTTTTGAAATCATCATATAAAAATTTCAAAAGGGGTATTTTTTGGAATTTTTTTTAAAAACATCATTTTTCATGTGAATAGAGAAAATATAGTTATTCACATAACCAGTGTATCTTAAATTACATCATTCATGATATAATAATGAATTGATAATTTTTTTAACTTTATGTTCAGTCAAAACATATTTAATTTTGTAAATAATTCATCAATGTAAAATAAACTTAATTTCCAAACCTCAAAAATACTTTCAAAGTCTAAAATTTAATATATTACTTTAAAATAATATTTTATCATTTTTACTTTCCTTTTCATGAAAATAATGAATTATAATTATAAAGTGATTAAAAGTATTAAAATCATGTTATTTAATTCAAATATTTTTTATAATGTCTAAAATTTTAGTATGATAAGGTTTAACTTAGATATGGAATTTTATTTACTATTTTATTTTATAAATACCCCTCACTTTAAGTATAAATAACCCCTCCCTCCCCTTGGAAAAACAAATCCTCCCCCACTTTCCAAAAACAAATATCTTCTAAAAACTCCTTATAAATTCCATTAGATTACCTAGGTATATTCTGGAGGAAACAAAATCTAAACATCAAGGAATTTTTAGTGCCATAAAAGAGAATCTACATCGAGGAAATAGTAAATTTCTATCAACTCTCCACCTTTTCTTTTTCTCTTTATTTTTACAAATTATGTTCAAACATAAATAGTATAAAATTAATTAGGAATTATTGTAGCATTATATTAATGACTTTAACCTACTGGAAGTATCATAATTATGACCTATATAAATTTCAAGCTTCCCATTCCTACTCTTTCGACAATGTTCCGTCAACAGTCGGTTAATCGCCAACGAGGAAATTGAAAATCCTTTTCTTATCACTAAGCCAGTGGTTAGTTATAATAAATTATTTATGATATATCAATGTATAAATATATATATTTTTTTATTATCGAATTATTTATAATTATGTATAAATGAATTTTAATAAAACATAAAAATCAAAGAAAAACATGATTTTTTAAGGAAAACATGATATCAAAATGACAGCTCTATAACCAAGTAAATTTTGAAATATAATCAAATGATTTTAATTGATAAATAGTGATAAAATGAAGATAATTCTCTTCTATATCAATGTTTTAATATATCTATATTTATTATCCATGAGACACAAAAGCGACAATATAAAGTGGGATTTAAGGTAAGTGGATTCTGAAACCCAACTCATTTTCTTTGGGTTATCCCTCTTTGATGAATTATTCAGTATGAATATTCCTATAATGTTTCTTAAATATTATTTCATTATTATTCCCTTTATTTTCAAGGATATATATGTTTTCTCCTTGATTTTTAATATAAAAACAATGACTTCCCAAAAATACTTTTATTTCTAAAACACGCCTTGACTCCTCATGAGTTGTTTCTTATTCACACATGATTAATGATGTTTATACCAAATATGTTTTCCCCTTATTAATTTTGTAACCCCAAAAGTTTATTCATTAAATTATTCTTTATGAAATCCTTATAAATTGTATTCCTTTCCTTGTTTTATTTCATTATAATGATTTTAATACTATCTATGTGTCATGCATGATTATGTAAATATTATGATGTGATAGGTGGGCCCAAAATTATATATCCATCCATTTAATTGGGTAAAGTGATGTATCTCATGATATAATGTGTATTATGTATAAACATGATTCCATATTTTTTCACAATGATGATGTTATGATTATGCCCACATGTTATGAGTGAACACGATGGTATGTGTGGTATTTGACCACTATGACATGATGTTTAATTTTTATGCATCACCAAATTCCATATATTTACCAAATGTTTCCCTCATGATGTTGAAGATGATCTTGTTATTATGATATGATGATGATTATTATGATTAAACATGTTATATTAATTCATATCACTTATTCATCCAATTACTAGGATTTTAGCTCACCCATTCCTTTGCTGTATATCTTCAGGTGACTACATGGACTAAAGATAACATGATATTTTACAAGGATAAAGTTGAAGTATTTAGATAAATGTTTATTATTCATTATGTATAAGTGATTTATTATCTTAATTTTCCTATGATACTAAACCTTTTAATCCTTGAATTTGTACTATTATGTTTTTTATCTTTTAATATGAAGTAATAGTCATGTAAGAAAAAATTGGGTTTATATAGTTGTTATGAATTATTTAATTGGTAATTAGTATTATAGGATGTCGTTAACAACCCTTAGGATAATTCTAAGTATATGTAAACATCCAAAAAAACATTGTTTTGTAAAAAAGTTATGAATTGGTATTCCATAAGATATGAATTTTTTGTTAATTTCCTAAAAGAATTAATTATTCATTCTCTTTTGACTTAATTTTTGTTCAAACCCTTTCTATTTTAGAAAATGGTAGGAACTATTAGAAACTGGACCAAAAACCCATGTGAGGGACAATGTAATTATTCCATGATTTATATCCCTAATTCCATAGGATTTGGAGTTCAAAAAATCATGGAAATAATTACCCAATTGGATTGGGCTATAAATAATAACCTGAATCATGTGGAACATTCACCTTAAAAGAAGATGATGCAACTAGACATTAAGTCTTTTATGTGGTAACAACCACTGACATTTAGTAGATCTTCTTATCCACTTGTCGCACAATAGTTGGTTAACTCAATAGAGAATATAATTTTTATGAATCACTATTTTGGGAATGACTAGGTGACTATGTTCATCTATCATTTAGATAGAGAAGCTGATAAATATTGGTAATTGATAAAGAGAACTAATCCAAAGTATGAAATGAAAGATATGGAGTGGGGATACTTCAAGGAATTACTTCTTAACAAGTATTTCCCATGAAATCATTAACCAATTATGGACATTGAATTAATAGAACAGAATGAAAAATATATTGATATTTCATGGCTTATGAGGTAAAATCAACAAGTATTGAATGATATGCCTTAAGATTAGTTCTAAAAAATTATTGAAAAATGGATAAATTCTTTAGAGGTTTAGAACCACACCTTTGAAAGGCTGCAGCTATCCAAAACATCATGAGTAATAAATAATTTGTTTAATGTTCTCTTATAGTAGAGATATAATTCAGAGACAGATGCATTGGACATGGAGAAAAGAAGAGAAGAATATAGTTTCAAGCTGGTGGGGAAAATGAAAAAATTGTAAAAAGTATCCAACCACCCACATATCAAAAATGTGGGAATAAACATCATGGAAATTTTCTCAAAGGGATGCGGAAATGCTACATGTTTGGGAGATAAGGCCACCAATCTCATGAATGTCAAAGATACATGAATAATCCAAACAAAATGATAGTGGAAAGGAAGGCACCTCCTAATGCACCACCCATGGTTCAATGGTTCGAATATAGGGAGAAACGTTACTATGCAATATTGTGCAATAAACCACGGGTCCTTGAGGGTAATCAGAGTCAACATCCATTAAAGCCAAAGTAGAAAGAGAAATATTATTCCATCACTACTATTGAAGTGTAGAATGAAAATGAAGTCTTATAAGGTACCCTTCTTATTCACTAAAAAAATGAAATTTTTTATTTGATTATATTTCTATACATTTCTTTGAATATTGAAAGTTTGATAGAATTATTGAATCGAAGCCCCAATACCTTGAAGTAGAGATATCTGTAAAAACACTTAGTGGTGTGATCATTGCTATCCAAGTGTTGGAATCATATCCTATTATATTATGTAAGAATATTATACCAGAGAACCTGAAAATCCCCCCCTTTGTGGAATTTGATGCTATAATGGGTAGAGATTGGATCTCATTATATAAAGCACCCCTAAACAATTGAGAAAATTAAATCTATTTATATATTCTGAACTATCCAATGCTCCTCAACAAATTCAGGGAAGATCATGAATACCCTTTTTAAAATTCCTTGACAGTGCGGGTGATGATACCCTATGAAGAAGCATACCATTCCCAAATAGTTGAGTCAAATTAAGGTATTAACTCAGAGAAAATTCCCATTGTGAGGGAATACACTAATGTAATTCAAAAAAATTTACATAAACTTCCCCTATATTGAAAGGCAGAGTTATCAATAGAACTTATACTCGGAGCCACTCATGTCTCTAAATTCACCTATATGATGGTCCGAATATAATTGGAAGATTTAAAGAAGATACTATAAGAGAATTTGGAAAAAGGGTTCATATACCCTAGCATGTCACCTTGGGGTGTGCCAGTGATCTTTGTCAAGAATAAGGATAGATCAATGAGGCTATATATTGATTATTAGGAACTGAGAAATATCATTATAAAGAACTATTATCCTCTACCAAATATTAGTGAATTTTTTGATCAAATACGAGGAGCTTAGTAATTATAAAAGGTAAATTTTTTATGGATAATAGAAAATTAAGGTGAAGAAGTATGATATTCAGAATATTGATTTTTGTTTAAGGTATGGGAATTTTTAATTTATATTCATACACTTCCAACATACTAATTCCCCTTAAATATTCATGGATTTTATGAATAGAGTCTTTAGAGACTATCTTAATTTTGTTGGTACTATTTATCGATGATATTATCATTTACTCCAAGAATAAAGTGAGATATTAAGAGAATCTATGGATTGTTCCGGTGATGTTAAGGAAGGATAAAATGTACACCAAGTACAAAAAGTGTGACTTTTAGTTTCATCGAGTTGCATTCTTAGGGAACATGATCACAATTGATGGAATTTTTATAGACTGTTCAAAGACAAAGGAAATTAATGAAAGTCCCAGAACCACCAGTTTCATAGAAATCAATATTTATTTGGCTCATTAGGGTACTACCGACATTTTTTGAGAAATTTCTCATGATTTTTATGACCACAAACTAATTTAACATGGAAAGGGGTAAATTATATCTATATAGAATAATGTGAATAAATATTTGAGGAGATCAAGAAGAGGCTAATCATTGCACTTGTACTCACAATACCACTAGCTCTATAAGATTTTTTAATATACAATGATGCTTTAAATAAAATACTAGGTTGTGTACTCTTGTAGAATGATAAAGTGATATAATATGCCTCGTGAAAGCTTAAGATCCATGAGAAAAAATGGCTAACACATGATTTTGAGTTAGTAGTTGTGATCTTCCCCTTGATGATTTGGAAGCACAACTAGTATGGTGAAAAGTTTTCCATTTATACATATCACAAGAGTCTAAAGTATATTTTCACATAGATAGATATCAACATGCATGAAAGAAGACGGTTAGAGATAATAAAGGACTACAATTTCTCTATTAACTACCATTATGGAATGGAAAATAAGATAGATGATTCTCATAGAAAATAACATACTAATATATTTATGATATTTATTGATAAAGACCCTATTTTCATGGATATAAAATGGCTGGATCTATAAATCACAATGAAAAGGAATACATACTACCTTTACCAAATGATTTCCCAACCATCTATCCAATAGAAGATCATGGAGGCACAGAGGGATGATATGGAGCATCAAAAGTATGTGAAATCAGTTAAAAAAGGGAATCTTCAAGAGTTCCATATCGATGATGATTATGTGATTTGGTTTGGAACTATTCTTTTTGTAAATTCATCACCTAAGATAAATATGAAGCTATTGGATAATGCACATAGCTCATCTTTCTCTATCCATCATGGAAGTACCAAGATATATCATGATCTTTGATAGCACTTCTGGTGGGAAAACATGATGAAGGATATTGCTGAGTATATATCATGGTTCTTTATATGTTGGAAAGTTAAAGAAGAGTGAAAAAATTCTAACGATATGATGAAACAATTCCATATACCGATGTGGAAATGGAATAATTTCACTATGGAATTTGTCAGTGGTATCCCAAAGTAATCTAAATAAAATAACGTGATATGAGTTGTGATGGATCAAATCATCAAGACATCCCACTTAATATCTATTTTTGAATATTTATTGCTTTAATAACATTCTATGATATATATAAGGAATTGGTGAGACTGAATGGGGTACTACTTTTGATCATTTCTAATTGTAATCCAAGGTTCACATATAAATTTTGGAGAATTGATAAACATGATTGAATATAGAATTTAATATTAGAAAAAAATATCACCCAAAACTAATGGATAATCTAAAAGAAATATTCAGGTACTAGAGGACATCTTGAGAGCTTACCTGATGGAAATTAAAGGAGGATGAGATAAATATCTCCCCTTAATAGAGTTGTTATACAACAACAGCTTCCACTCAAGTATTCAAATGGCTCCCAATGATGTTCTATATGGGAAATGATTTAGAACTCTGAATTTGGGGATAAAGTTAGTGAAAGAAAGCTACTTGGTCTAGATCTTGTGCAAGAGATTCAAAAAAAGGGTCAAACCATCCAACATCATATAAAATAATCCTAGAGTTGGAAAAAGTGCTATGCCGACAACTGTCAAAGGGACTTGGAATATGAATGTGTAGAATTTTTTTCATTTAATATCACCATGGAAGAGTTTCATGTGTTTTTTAGAGAAAGGTAATATTATCCCTAGGTACATTGGCCCCTTTTATATCCTTGATCAGATTGGATCAATGGCTTATCTACTTATACTTCAACCAAATACATCTCAAGTTCATGATGTGTTCCATGTATCTCTCTGTAAGATTTAAATACCTGATCCCACAAATATATTGAATCAATAAGTTGTACAACAAGAGAATTGAATCTCATATGAAGAGAATCTGATGGAGGTCTTGGACTATAGGGACAAAGTTATACACAATAAGACAACTCACATTGTCAAAATTATTTAGCGGAACCACAATTATGAAGAGGCGATGTGGGAAATAGATGAAACAGAGAAACAAAAGTACCCTCACATATTCTCAACCAAAAATATGAGTTGAAATTTTGGGGATGAAATTGTTAGAGGGGGGAATAATGAAACAACCTAGAGTTTATAAATGATTTTTTCTTGAAGTGAATGTGTATTATATTATATTATACAATATTATACAAATAAAATACATATAGAAACCAATGTCACATTATTTAATTTATGAAAATTATTACATAAGTTAATGAATAGATGTATAAAAATGCTAATTATTTAATGGGGATAAAAAATAAAAAATAGAAGGACTATAATTGTAAAATATGTATCTCCCCAATCTTATAGAATTAAGTGGTATTTATAAGTGGTAATGTGACCATTGAACTACTAATGTGACCATTGGAATAGTAACCTGACCATTAGAATATTAATTTAACATGAAAATAATAAATTGTGATATAAATAATATTTATCATGATTAATTTAAGTAAATATAATTATTACATGACCAAAAAAATGCCCTAATTAAAAAACTCAAATAAAATATAAGAATATTTTTAATAAAATGTTTTTTAATGTATTTTTTAAAAATAACAATTTTTATATTAAAAATTTAAATGAACTATTTTAGAATTTTTTTATAAAATGAATATAATTTCTAAAATCCTTATTTCAAAATTTTCCAAGGGTGATTTTTTTGGTAATTTTATGAAATACTTCAATTTTATGAAGAATAGTAAAAATAAAGCTTTCACATAACTAGTGTATCTTAAATTACATCATTATTGATGTAATAATGACCTAATAATTTATAGAACTTGTGTTTCTGTTAAAATATATTTAATTTTATAAATGATTCATTAAAGATAAATGAACTTAATTTCCAAACCTAAAAAGTAATTTCCAATGTCTTTAATTTAAAGAATTACATTAAAATAATATTTTCTCATTTTCTATCTTTCCTTATAATTAAACTAATGAATTAAAATTATTAATTGATTAAAATTTTGAAAATAGTTTTTTTTAATTAAAATATGGTTTATAATTTTGTAAATATTACTATTATAAGGTTTTACTTTAGATATAATGTTATATTAAATATTTTCTTCTGGAAATTCCCATCTCCTCAAATATAAATAACCCATCTCCCTCCCCTCATAAAACCACTTCATCATTCCTTTAAAAATATAATTATCTGCCCAAATCCTCCATCTATATCCCCTTAGAATATATCAGGATGTTCTAGAGTAGAACAACTCCAAACATAAAGGAAGTTTTAGTGTCGTACAAGAGAAGATACCCTGAGAAAAGAGTCAGTTTGATAAACTTTTATCTTTTTTATTCTTCATTTTCTTTTTCACCAATTCCACAAAAAATATTATAAATTTAATTAGGAATCATGTTAAAATTATATTGATGATTTTAACCTACTTGAAGTATCATAATTATGATATATATAAATTTTAGACTTCAATTTCCCACTCTTTCAACAAACTCAAGAATGGTCTAAAGAATATAACTAGACAACATCATATCATGATAATAATCATATATAAAACCTCTAAATGGTAAATAATTTAATACCTAAATCAATTAGTGTTCAACATCAAGTTTCATCAAGAGCATCGTCACCCAAACCACATCTTCACACCAATTTTAAAGCCTATATACTAAGAGTTCCTCTTGGAATTTTACAACATTTATAGATATCATACTTATCATAGGGAAGCCACCAATGCCCAATATCCCTTACTGATATTAATTTACTATTAGACTGATTCTGCACAAATATAAAATTACCCCTTAGGGTCTGATAAAACAATAAGGTCTTGCAAAGAGAGTAAATGGGGATGAATCGACCAAAGTCATAACTTCATCCAGTAAGTTTATCCAAAGGATTTACATAAAATCATCTTAAAATTTATCTGGAATTTATTTTTTTCAAAGAAACCATATAGGGAATGAAGTTCACATCAATTAATATGTGAAATAATTGAATTTAAATCATGTTAAAGACCCTATATTAAGTATTCTCATGTTTCAACTTTAAAAATGCATGAGATATATAAAGAAGCATAGTTGTTTTGGTCATTCAAATTCCATCTAGAATGACACCATGGACTCCACCATGTTATTATGGATTCAAATATTCTAGGATGACATGGTCATCCCCTAAGGTCTTTTGGAAAATCTTGGGCTATTTTTTATCACCACCGCATCCACTGTGGTTGGGGTGAGGTCACTATGTACATAACCCATAGAAGTATTAGTCAAGAACCATGAATATTCAAGCACCTTGCCCCAACCATTTCAACTTGTATATTTTATATAGGCACTCACCAGGGTCTACTATGACTTGCACCGTGGTCGTGGTGTTGCTCATGTTGAACAAAAAGTCTCAATAAACATCCAAAAGCTACTCAAAGATCACAATTTTGTTTACAAAAACATGGGAAAATATTAATACTCATAAGGAAAAGATAGATACATAGTATTATATACATGAAAAAAGATCTAAGACTTAATAGTCTCCCCTTCTAGTGATTCTCATTCTAGAGAAGTATCTCTATAGTTCCTGATCTAACAACTACTGCCACTGAGCTCAAACATTAGAGTTCTGCTCCCATGTTTCCTATTGGATCCATCCATGATTCCATATGACTCGAATAGGTAGCACAATATACACCCTCAACACCTTTTGTTTTAGATCTATAATCCATATGGGGACGTCTATAAAATATATGTTTAGTTCCAACTCAACATCCTCATAGTTGACCACATCCTCATGATTGTGAATGTACCATCGGAGCTAAGAAATATAGAACAAATAATTCATGCTGCAATAACATAGAGGAAGGTGTAGTTGGTAATCTACTACTCTATTAAATTTTGTGATCTTAAATGGTTCCAAAAATAGTGGCATCAGGTTCCCTTGTTTCCATGAATGATGAAACCCCAACCGAGGTGACACCCACAAGAAAACCTAATCGCCAACAAAAAATCCAAAAGTAATATCCTCTTATTAACATAAATTCAATACCTAATCATAGTGGTAACCTACTACCTAATAATAAAAATCACTCTCTTTGAGGTCTCCTATACTATACCCATTCCAATAACTAATTCCCTACCTTCCTCATACCAACACAATAGTGGGAGACATAATCATCCATAGAGTGACTCAAAAGGTTCCATCTATATAGTATCATGGAAAATATTTACATGAAATATAAAAGGATATTTTCTCATCCCTTTCTCCACTTAAGTCATGGATGGATGATTGAAGCATATCCTCAAGTATCAAAACCATCTTCTATGACTTTCCATCAGTTTGTGGATGATATGTTGTAATCAACTTCAGTTGAATCCTTCGACCACTTCATCTTCGACGCTTGGGAACTGCAAGATAAGGCAAAAGTGGGATTGATCGACAACCACCATATTATGATCTGATTCTCTTCAAAGGATGATCTCATCAGAGCCTGGTCGATGGAACCTCGATGCTACAATGGTCTTCAGTTCTTCATATTCGGATGGTGGTTTGATTTTCACATGAAACGCGACTTGACATTCATTATAATTTGGGTTAGTCCTCCTAATGTTCGGTTACCTTTACAGGATCCATATGTTATCAGAATGATCATTAATGTTATCGGTAGGTATTTATGTTTGAATAGTCGCACAGAGTCAGTTTTCCACCCTGTGAATCCGTGAGTCTGTGTAGAGGTTGATGTGTCTGGAGTTCCCTTTGAATTTTTTTGGATCACAATTGGAGAGGAGTATAGATGTAAGCAGCATGTGGTTTATGAAAGTTGGATGGACTATTTCTTTTCATGTGGACAACTGGTACATTCCATTGAAGTCTGTTCTTGGGAGACTACATTGAATGTGGGAAGGGGATTAAAAAAACAGTTGAAGGTTGGATATCAGGAGGTCCCGGATCCACCAAGGATGGAGGCCACCATTCAGGGGAAGAATATGGAAACTTGTGAGGAGGTTGGAATGGGGAAGAGGGAAATAGGAGGAGACAAGAGAGGAGGAGAAAGCAGGTTATTGCAACCATGTGCGGATAAATATACCATCAGGAAGTCAATGGAATGTAGTCAGGAGGCTAGCATGGGTTCTTGTGTGGGCAAGGATGTTGTGGAACAAACAAATCTGAAGGTTATTTATGTGGTCAATCTGCTAAGGCAAGACCTTGCGAGTCCCTCCATCCTTTCGGGGGTGCAGACTCCTCATCTCAGACCCCAGTCATCTTGAGCAATAGGTTTGTAGGTCTTGCTAAGTCATGGGAGAGAGATGAATCACCTATTCCATTTGAGGGAGATGAAACCAACATGAAGAACCCTAATGGTATCAATACGGTAGTTTTGAACATTGAATATGCATATCTAGATTGTTATACCGGAGGCGGGGTGGAGGAATCCATTGAATGCAGTAAGGGTTTATCTGCAGGGGAGTTCAGTCTGAGGAGCACCAGGAGAAATAGGAGGAGGACAGGTAGGAAGGAATTCTCATCCTTACCTCCTCCTATGAAGACTCGATCAATAATAATGAAAATGAAGGAGAATTTGGAATGTGCGATGAGGTGTCAACTGAAAGCACCCGGTCAGCCTGAACTCCACTTGGAGTTGGTTTTAAGTTCGGAGGATGAGGTGACAGAGCATGTGTTATTTCTCAATGCCTTGGAAGAGGAAGCGACCAAGATGATGGGACCAGATATTGAAGTGAATCTTAATGAGGAACAATATATTTGGGTTGACAAACAGGACATGATCCTGGTTGGGGGATTCAATAAGGGGATGATCAGGCTCAAGGAGTATATTCAGTTCTAGGATAAACTGACATCTTCATTTGAAGACCTGATAAGGGGAGACCCGCATACTCAGGTAACTACTATATCCTGGAAATTGTTTTGGGATACAGACTTTGGAAGAGTTAAATTGATTTTCAATGATTCTTCTTTACCCATTTTCTAACTAATGCTTGGTTGATCACTTCTCCTTGATGTGTTTGGAAATGAGGAAGTGTTTTTTCTTCAGTTTGTGTGTCTTGAGGTGTATTTGGGTGTTTGTTTTCCACCATGCTACATGGTTATGCCTTAGATGAGGGTCATAGCATAGGGCTGTTGCTTATTCATGGTACATGGAGCAGATGATAGAGAGGGTATGGCTTGGCCATTGGTTCGATGCATGTGTATCTTTGCACGAGACTGTTTGCCGAGTTCCCATGCTTGGGTGGAGGCCTATCAATGATGAGTTGCTGGGGATAGGTAGGGCTGGTATTTTTTTTGGGGTCTTTTATGCTGTTTTTTGTGTGGTTGTTTTGTTGGACTTGGAATTTTTCACTTCTCATTTGAAAATGATTTGATAATAAAATAAAAAATAATTTTCAGTCAGTCAATATTAAAATAGGCATTGGATGTATCTAATGTATTCTTAAAAGATTTTAATTCTCAATCTTTGTCTTCTAGAAGGGAAGGCATTGTGAAACAAAACCAGAGATATATATTTTCATATATGGCCACTAAAAATGACATTATATTTCATGATATATCTGCATCGACTCTAGATTCACTACCCACTTAAAATAAGTAAAGTCTCTCATTATCACCTCTATCAAGGAAGCTAGTGATATTAACCTATCATGAATGTAGATCATATCTTTATTGTATAATAACCAAACTATGACTGTTTCACTACCTTCCAATCATTCCCACATCACTAAAAACTCAAGATTGGACTCATATCCAGCCTTTACCTAGTACATTAGTGAAGATATGATAAAAAAGGTGAGTATTCCATTAATTTAAGATCATATGATTCATCTATTAGGCACTCCGCCATCAAAATCACTAGAATACAATACCTTTTTATGGTGTCTCACTAAGCTCCAATATATATGGTGCTTTCCAGCTAAGATAATATATAATAACATTACCTTTCCCTAGAGAATAGGCCATCTCAAAATAGAATGTATGTAGATACTCCACCCAGCACCTCTACATCAAATTTAGATCCCACTGAGAGATAATATATCAGAGTCTCTTATTGTATGTGTAAATAACAAATCTCTCACCAAATAGATAATGTCACCAACATTTTAGAGAATAGACCAAAAATGCTAACTCCAAGTCATTCGTTGGGTAGTTCCACTCATGGAGTAACAATTGATAGGACCCATAAGATGCTACCCTGTCCCTCTATACCAACACAACTCCCAACCCATCAATTTATGAATCACATTAAACCACAAAACCAATCCATGAATTTATAATTTTTAAAATAAGGTCTTTCATTAATATTATATTCATCTCTAGTAAGGTATCTTTGCAAATATCTTCCCACTCAAACTTGATCCTAAATTTTTATGCCCTTTCATAAGAATTTACAAATGGGAGAAGTCCTGTATGAATTTTTTTCAGTAAACAGTCAAACTAAGAAAACTCTTAATCTCAAAGAAATTCTATAGATGATACTAAGACATTAACACCTCTACATTTTCTAGGCCCACTAAAATTCTGACCTAAAAAGTAACAGGCCTGAGGAATTTCACCTCCTAAATCCAAAAGTTAGACTTCAAAAATTTTGTATAAATTTGATGTTCTTAAAGTATATTAAATACAATATCTTGGCACTTTTCATGTATTTATGAGGTTTGTGAGCAAACAAGGAAATCATCAAAAAATACAACAATGAATGAGTTGATATACATATGAAAGATATTTTTCATGAGATCCATGAACACTGATGGAAAAATTATCATCCCTGAAGGCATGAAAAGATACTCATACAGTATATATTAAATCCTTGATGTTGTTTTAGGAATATACTCATATCTGACCCAAATATTGTGGTATCTAAAACACAATTCAATCTGAGATAACCACCAAGATTCTTGTAACTGGTAAAAAAATCATCGATCATTGAAAAAATGTATCAATTATTTACAATCAACTGGTTTAGCTACCTCCAGTCTACAGAAAAGCAATGAATTCCATTCACCATATTTGAAAACAACACTAGATCACCCCAGGGATATGTTCTCGATCGAATAAAACTTTTTTCTATAAATCATTAATATGTACTTTGAGTTCCTTTAAATCAGTTAGTTTTACATTATATGGGGAAATTAATATATGTTTTTATCTAGGAATGGGTTCAATATCAATCGTAATTAACCTATAATAAGGGAGACATGAGAATTCATCTAAGAAGACATTTTGACATAGTTCCACGATTGGAGGAAAATAAAAGGCTACTGTAGTAAGAACCATGATAGATAATTTCACTATAATAGGTCCAATATAGATCTGGTATGGTCCCATTATACTTACCATTGTAACACTAAAGACCTTCTCATTTATAAGGTTCTAGAAAACCCTTACTCTACTCTAGTCGTCTACTACTGCTATAGTATGAATTATCAACCATCCTATTCCTACTACAAGTAACATCACTGTAAATTCAATTTAAATTTTAATGAAACCCCACAAAACTATCCTCATTTAGACCCTTATAGATCATTAGGGACTTTTTAAACACCTCCATATATGTTATTGGGCTGATGCCCCTAACTTGACACCTCAACTCTTGTCAAAGGATGATCTCAAGCTTTACAAACTTCTATGACTTGTTCCAATCCAAGAGAGGGGAAAAGAGTAATAGATCCATGAAACTTGTTGAGTAAGAATACACTATCATCGATCCTTGCTAAGGTTCCATGAACTCCTGAGTTCCATCCTTCTTCATCATACAAGAAATTATTCCTTGATAAAAAGTTATTTAAAGTATATCCAAGTCAAACCATGATGTCTCTCAACTTGATTCATAACACCCCCACCTCCTAGAGGGTCCCTTAAGAATGATTGAAGCCAACATTACTTGAATATCCTATAGAGTCTCTACTAGATCAATGATTCACTTAATGACATTAATCTTGGCCTCAACATACTGAGGGCCTTGGATTCCATATAAGGATGGAGGGTGATGGAGATGAAAGTCTCCGGCATAGCTGACCATAGTCTTAGGAACTCCTCCACCTTGAATAAGTAATATTTAAAAATATCTTGAATGAAGTGAGCCCTTTCCAAAACCACTAGAGTAGGCGAAAGTGCAATCTTAACTGGATTATTTTATAAGAATGGTGGTAGAACCAAAACAACCTCCCTCGTGGGAGCGTTTTGAACTACTTCACATAGTAGTCTACTCAACCATTTTTGAGGTGAAATTTTCTCAAATGCCAAAAAATGGTTATAAAACCTATTGAAACTTACTTAATGTGAGAATTAACCAGTTAATAGGCACAAATAATGGTTTTCAGAAAACCTAACCTAGGAGGATAACAATAATAAGAAAATGCATCCCTCCTAGTGCTACACAAGTATCAAGCCTAGTTATGAATTCCAACACATTTTTCATAGCCATATATATAAAAAGACAAATGAGGAAGTTTAAATAATCAATGAAAACAAAGATATATCACAAAATCTGGGAAAACGATATATCACCTAATATAAAGAACATATCAATCCATTTAATTAATAACTACCATGAAAGATGAAAACATATAAATATATATGTATATATATATTTATCTAACATGTGATCCTAAGTGACTATTCATAATTAATTAATGTGACAATATTCCATAAAATAGTAATAAAAAATATACACATAATTAGTATGAAAAAATAATCCATAACTATAACAACAATCCCAACAATGGTAACATAGAAGTCGGTTACATCTGTAATGGACAATCACATATGAAAATCCCCCTCCTGAGTCCCAGATAGCATAAATCCTTTCCACATTACCCCAAAACATATTCAAGAAGAAATAAAGAAGGAAACCATTATTTGATACTAATTTTTAATTCCGCAGCCTAAGTAATTGGGTCTGACGTGGAGCTCTACACGGGTTCATGAGCGTCTCCCCATATGTGAGATGTTTCTCCTACTATGAAATAAATAAACAATTCAATAAAAAGATACTTTTCACATATCTCAAATTTTAAAGAATAATAAACTAAGGACCCCAAAGTTATAGGTTAAAAAATAGTGTGAGAAAGGTAGGTAAGTACATAAAACATTGGGAAAACACTCCAGAGTTTGTTTTGATACCAACTCTGATCACCATGCTTCATCTACTAGCTCTCTGTTGCTGGGGCTTTTCACTTTTCTGCATCACAAATCATGAAGTCTGTACATGCATTGAGATTCCCATGAAGTGTTTGAATATTAACCCAACATGAAATAATAAATGAATCCATATCATGAGTGGTCATGCATAAGTGTATTCTATGATAATAGATAAAAACTCAAGAAATAACATACAATAATGTATTGGGAATTTATGTGTAATGACCTGACCTTAAACATTACATATTCAAGTGTTTTGAACTAGAATCCACAATCTTAACATTCCAAGGATCTTTTTGGTTTAGTGTTTTAGAGAATTAAGAAAATATATTTTAAAGTAAAGACATACATTACATGTGTACACATATAATTAGTATCCACATTTCCTATAAAATAAATTTCATTAAAATAAAACATGATTCGATTTATGAAAAATCATCATAATTTTCTTTTGGTCTCAATTTTGTACCAATTATACCGTAAACCCTATGAAAAATAGGTTTAATCATGGGATGAGAAAAAAAATATTAGTAAGGACATGAAATAATGGAAACCATTAGTCCAGTCAAAATCCATAAAAAACATTTTCCATAAAATATACCTTTTAACCCTAAAAAAGGATCATCCTTTCAAAAATATCATTATCTTACCTTTTTGGAATATAATGATTTCCATGAAAACTCATTATAAATAATATAAAAGTTAATTAAGTATATTGGGACATCATTTTTCTATATCACACTTAAAAATGGTGTATCCAATACGTCCAACCTCAAACTTCAGAGTACCCAATGCATTAGAGGTTATAACATAACCACCCATCCTTGGTTTATCACAGAACCACCCTTCATTAGTTAATAATGTAACCATTCATCCTTGATATATAATCACACCACTCATAATGGGTTAAAAAAACCACCCATCTTCATAAAAAATATACAATAACCATAAAAAGTTTTAAAACATGAATGATTGCATCATAAAAATATTCTTAATGAAAATAACCTTTTCATTTTGAAAAGATGTATTTTTTGAAAAGCTGTGGACGTACAATGGAGAAAAAATTAATTTGAAAATAAACATGTAAAATTAAAAAGGAAGCTTCAAATAATTAAGGCATCCTAAAATTTTTAAATTACATTCATTACCTATATGTTAAAAAACATTTCTTTTTAATTTTTTGAAAATAGTTGAAAGAGGAACTTTAAAAGAGGATTTTTAAAAGAAAGTCATTTACATAAAACATTAACAAAATTAATTTTTGAAAAAAAATTAGGGAAATTCCGAATTACCATTTTTAAAACATTCACTTATATATAAATACATTCATAAAAATTATTTCTAAATAACATGGACATGAAATTGAAATATTTATAAATTAAATATTTAAAACAATTAAATTGAGGATTTTAGTGAAAGAGTACCTTAACATGAGCTCAACTCGTCATGTATATTTTTTTTATCATTATGAATAATGAAATTAGGATAATTATTTACCTTCTTGAGAAAATTTTTCAGGTTTATTATTCCCTTTATTTCAATTATTGTCATGTTAAAAAATTAATTAATTAATTATGTTCATGTCAGATGCTTTTATGACATTCTGTATTTGAGTCTAAAATGACTTTGATATGATGTATTTAGTCAAAGTGGTCATTATTACATCATATAAATGATAATATTACTGAAATAATAAAATTTATTTTACATCCATTTTAATTTAAATCCATCCATTAAATATGTTTATAAAAATGAATAATGTTACAATCATGGAGACAGTAGGTCATAGGCACGCATGAGTAACATTTCTATTTCTCAATGATCATTATAGAAAAAATATAAGTATAATTTAATGTTTTAATAATGATAATAATATCATCAATATCATATTAATTATTTAAATATAATTATATATATTATCCATGTGATGTGGTGATGAAAAATGATTCACATTGCTTTGTGGACGTGATAATTCTCACGTACACACTAACGACATTAGATTTTTCTATGCATGGAAAGTTAAGAAAATAAGTTATATGTATATTTAAATAATGATAAATATTCCACTAATAAGATATATAAACACTAATAACATCATTATAACTAGTCTTGAGAGATGGTGATGGAAAATGAATTATATCGGTTCATGAGATAGTAGTCTTCCGTACACTCGAATGATAAATTATTTTCTCATTCGATGGAAGTGAAGATGGATATATGTCATTCCACTAATATAATAACATATAAATATATTTAGTATATTTAATATTTTATTTTATCATGGTTGAATATATTTTTATAGATGTGTAAGAATAAAAAAATAGAAACACCTGATTAAAAACCATAACTCTTCTTGAGAAAAACTCCATTTCTTAACACCTTAGGACCAGTATTGTTGGTGTTATGTCTAAAATTAGGCCTCTAGAATGAGGGTAGGTATTATAGTATGGTAACTGGGTAGATATTGGAAAAAAAATTGTTTTTAAATGTGAGAGATTGAGAAGAAGAGGTTCCCTTTTATAAGAGATGGGAGTGGTACTATTGGAATTTCTCAAAAAATTAAAATATTTGAAGACAATTCTAGAGCCAAATACTTCTAAATGGAATATTAATATATATGGGATGAAATTTCAGAACAAATATTACCCTTTTTTTTATTAAATATTTATAATGACTTTTTAATAATTTTAAAAAATATCAATTCCATAAAATATTATTATTGGTAAATTTGATATTGTTCACTACTCTCACATTTAAAAAAACCAGACTACAAGTATAATTCAAATAAACTATTTTTGTATATCCTAATAATATCAAGTTAATATATAAAGTTCTTTTATTACATTAAATATCTCAAATTATATGTATTTTAATATTTTTAATTTCATTCAAATGATTTTTTCATTAATTAAGTAATTATTGCATCATCATTGTGAAAGCCTTAAATGTAATTATTAATTAAAATAAAAATTTAAAATAAATTACCAAGATGAATATAAATATTTTATATTTAAAATTACTAATTATGGTTAAAAATATTTTTTGGATGACCATATATTTATAATCTTATATTTATTAAAATCATTAGTGTGACAAGTTTGACTTTTCTTAAAATAAAATACTATAAGAGGATTAAAGAAAACAAAGTGGATCCCCGAGGTCATAGATTCATCCCAAGGATAATTTGGATCTAAAATAACTCCTAAAATAAAATTAAAACAATTGTTAGGGTAATTTTATAATGCTCATCATTAGTAATTATACCATTAGTTACTCGATTTACTCTTAGTTGTGGTAATAAAAATTAATAAGATTACAATTCATGTTATCCAAAAATAAAAGTGACTAATTTAATAAATTTTGAAATTCTTATTAAAAATAATTAATAAATTTTTCAAAATTCTAAACATTAAATTGGAATAATGTAATTTAAAATTAAATAGAAAAAATTCAACAAAAACTAATTTTTCGAAAAAATGCAATTTGGAAATATAAGAATATTTAATGCTAAATTTATTTATAAAATTCATTTCAAAAATAGAATTTGGATAATTTTAAGCTAAAATAAAACAATTTAATTTCAAAATTAATCCAAAACATAATTTTAACTTGTAAATAAAATAAAATTTTCAAAATAAAACCTGTAGTTTTCAATATTCATTAAAAAATATATATTTTAAGAAAATTCATACAAATTCATCCTAAAATAATTTTGAAATGCTGAAACCACAAATTAAATATATTTTTTCAAATAAATTTTCTAAAACATAAGAAAATTAATTATAATATTTATTCATGAAATGAAAGAAAATCAATTTTTGAAGAAATGTATTTCTAAAGATTAAATTTACTTTATTATGTTATTATTTTCTAATAATTTATTGATACATTAACATTGAGTTGAAAATTTATATTTATTTCATAAATAATTTATTCATATTCATATATGTCAATTTAATTTCTAGTTTATAATAGTAACATTTAAATAATAAAATTTAGTTGTTCGTTTAAGCTCGATGTGGCATATTTTGTACGGTGTCGAAGATAATATTTCATTTTTAAATCCCTAAATGTTACATTATACCCCCATTTAATTAATTTAATCCTCTAAATTTAATCAATGGATAAAAAACTAAGGGTTTTAGTTTTCAAAATCCCTTTTCTTAAATCCTACATCGTAAAAAGGATTAATAAAGCATCTTCTTGGAATGAGAGTAAATGAAGTACGAAGGTCACCTAAGATATCACATACTAGGTTTCCATGTAAGAAATAATGGATATAGAAGAGAAAACTAACTCCCAATGATTGACAAAGAATGATAAAGAACATGGTCATGAGAAATTTAACTATCATAGGAATCTAAATATGTGATAGGTTAAAAGCCCATAGATTTCTAGGTAAGAAAAGTGGACATATAACATCTCTTACTTCAAGGTTAATTGATTAACTAGTCTAAGATCATGAGGAAATATAATTACTTGAAAAGAAGAAATAAATCCTTTAATAAATTTCCACTATAAAAGAATCTTTTTGTCTAAAGGATGATTATGAATATTTTTCATTTCTGAAGCACTTGAATAAACTTCTTTAGATCATAAAACCCATAAAAGAACAAACAATCATTCCTAATATATTTAAAAATTATCCAAAACCCAAATTGTTTGTATAATATATGATAATTTCCAAAAATAAATAATTTTAAAAATTCAAAAATAATACTCAAAAGTTAACAAATAACTATCCTTAAAATTATTCAAAAATACTAATATTGAAACCAAAAAATGAGAAGGATTTTATCACATAGTCTTCGAAAATAATCATATATTTTTTCTCCAAATTACATCAATCACTGTTAATGTATCATTTCAAAAAATTAATTTCCAAAATCTCATAATCTCTAAAATATTCTAACTATTAAAATAGATAACCTGAATCACTCTAAATCCATAATAAAATCATATATTCATCTAAAATACAATTCAAAGTTTACTACTCAATTTTTAAATAATACCTTTTTTATCCCAAGAATTTAATAACCCATGATTACCTAAAAATCAGAGATCATATATACTATAAAGGCTACTGATACCTTTAAACCTATGTATAGAAAAATTAAATGCACTATTAAACAATTAACCTTTTTCATATCACAATATTAAGGGTTATAGATACCTCAAACATTTATCTAAACCTAAATAATTTCTCTAAAAATATTGATGAAATACCACTATATCATTTTTCTATAAAAAAACACATAATTTTTCTTATTCCATAATACATTATAAATATAAATCAAGATATATAATATGTTCTTATGTTTTTTTAATATCACATAAAAAATAATTTTAACCATAAATCCAGACATCAGGGTCTTGCTTTATACTATTTATGTCCTCTTTATTTTCTAGCTGGTAGTAAAAATATATAGAAAAGTAATAGCCAAGTCCTTGGTTGCATTCCTCTTGTTAAATTATGCGAATGAGTATAGTATTTGAAAAAAATAAGATAATTTCAAGGATCTATAGAAATTTTGGAGAAACAAAAAAGTGTTGGATCGATTAAATATTTTTTATGTGATTTGGATGCACAAATTTATTTCAAGATCTTATAAAGAATTTTTTTCCATTAAAGTGATGATTAAATCATATCCAAGTGATAAGAAGGTTGTGTAAGATACTTTTACTTCCATCTTGATAAATGATCTTTAATCTATAGAATATAACATTATAAAAACATATAATTCATGTTAAAAAGAAAATGGACCATGTAAATACATGACCCATAGAAATTATGTAATATTTTATCTTCAAAATCATTTACACCTAATTCAATTACCCTACTAAATATAATATCTAAAAGTATCATTAATCACATGAAAAATAAATTTGTATACAAATATCACTAGTTACCTTAAATTTTCATACTTTAAATATGATAAAGGGGTGTCTAAGACGGCAAACTTTTGAATAAATTTTTATGATATCCATAACTCTTATGATAACCTATGATTAAAATATCATAATCTCCAATGTTTTCAAAACCATCCTATGATACCAATTGTAAGGATCCAACTGTAAATATTATTTATTCTAGTGTTTTTGAACTAGAATTACCAATCATAAAATTATGAAGATATTTTATGATTAGAGATTTAGAGAATAAAAAACAAATATTATAAAATAAACCCATAAATTAAAAGTTTACACTTATACTTAGTATCCATATTTCCTATAAAATTAAAGTAATTAATATAAAACATGGTTTCTCTTTATGAAAATTCTTCACAATTTTCCCTTGATATCAACATTCTCCCAAATATTCCCTAATTCCTATCAAAATGATTTTAAAAAATTTGATGAGAAAACAAATATCAGTAAGGGACATGAAAAAAAACACTAGTCTGGTGAAAACCCAAATAATATTTCATTAAAACATAACTTTTTACCCTAAAAAAGTATCAAAATTTCAAAAATATCATTATCTTACCTTTTAGAAATCAAATTATTTCCATGAAAACTCATTTAAAAGAATATAAAAGTTAAATAGGCATTGTAGGCCATCATTTTCCCATACCACTCTTACAAATGGAGTAACTAATATAGCCAACCTCCAACTCTGGATTATCCAACGCATCAGAGGTTATAACATAACCATTCATCCTTGGTTTATCATCGAACCACCCGTAATTTGTTAATAACATAACCACCCATCCCTGGTTTATCATTGAACCACCCATAATTGGTAAATAACATAACCACCCATCATCATAAAAAATTCCCAAGAACCATATCAAAATCATAAAACATGAATGATTTCTTTGTAAATATATTATAAAAAAAATAACCTTTTCATTTTAAAATATCATATATTTAGAAAACCTGCACACTTATAATGGAAAACATTTACATTGAAAATAACCACGAAATTTTTTAAAGGAATCATCAAATCATTATTAAATCAGAAAATCGAGAAGTTATATTCTGGTTGTATATTTTCAGAAAACATTTTGTTGAATTTTTAAAAATATCTAAAACAGGAACTTTAGAAGAGGATTTTTAAAAGAAAATCATCTACATAAAACATTAAAAAAAATTAATTTTTGAAATTTGTTATGAGAAATTAAAATATATTATTTACAAATAGAATTTTCATGTAAATATATTCACACAAATCATTTTAAGAAAACATATACATTAAATAGAAAGATTTATAAAATTAATCTATAAAATAATTAAGATGAGGTTTGTAGATAAAGTGTCCCTTAACTTTATTCTTATTCGTCATGTATGCTATTTATATTTCTAAATAATAAAACTAGATTAATTATTATACTTTATTTATAATATTTTTATTGTTTATTTTTATGAACTCAGTTCTTCCATTGAGGAACATTTTCTTCTTCTTTTTTCTTTGAGTTGTTTTTGAGAAAACATGAGAAATTTGGGGAAATTATTGGAATTAAGGGTTATATGCCATGTACTCCAAATAAAACACCATTCAGTATGACCATGTATTAATGGAATACATGGAATATGGGAATATCAGTGAGTAAAAGGGGGAAACCAACTACAGACCATGTACTTTCTAGTACAGGCTGTGTAGTCATGACGGCAAGCCCTGAAATGTAAGTCGGTGGAATTCAGCTGCTAATTAAACAGTTAAATGATATACATGTCATGTATATGGACTTACACACTATGTAATTTGTATTTTTTCTTAAAACAGGTAGTATCCTCATTATTCTTTAATTTGGATAGTGGGCTCGTCGTGGGAACTCAAGAGGAGCACCAGAACTTTAACCTCTTCACGGTTGATCATATGAACTCCATTTCAATCACCGCTAGTCTCATTTGAACCCAATTGGTAAGATATTGATTAATTGTGATCCATTATTAGTGATTTTTTTCTTGGATAAGTTATTTAAGGTTGAGTAAATATCATTGTTTTGTAGGTCTATAACATTCTAGCATGAATTGGATGTCGAGGCTTGGCAAAGAGAATTATACTACAACAAGGTAGGTGGTCTCGTGCTAATTGTTTAATGTCAAGTTGTTAATATATGTTGTTGTTCTTCCCAACCATGTTGGGGGTGTCTCTTTGTTGATAATTTGACCCATGTTAATTCCTAAAGATGTTTAGGTGGTTAATTATGTGAATTGAAGCATATTGAAACATGTTGTTTTGATTAAGGGTCACCTCGTAGGTGAGTTTCCCTCGGATAAATGTTGTTGGGACTTAGGTTCAGGATAACCATGGTTATGCCTCTATTTTACCTATTATGGGTTGTTTGAAATTAATTGGTTAATTAAATTCTTACCAATGTGAAATGTTTCCTATTTAAACATATAATGGTGTAAAGATTACATGTGTTGCTTTATGTTGGATTGCTTATATATTGGGCTTCACCCTATTGAATTATTCTTCCGGCAAGAAGATATTTCTTATGCATGTGGGAAAGGTTTTGTGTGACTTCGATATGTGTTTTGTTATTCCTATGAGAAATTTCATATGGGAAAGGATTTGTTATGTCTGTGGACAACCTGAGAGAAATGTTTTGAACTGAAGTTTGAATGTACTAATGACATATGATGCGTCTTCCAAGCTAAATCACAAACTTGGTTTCTATTTTCATTTTACTTGATAGATTTCCTACTGAGGAATCTTCTATGTTACCCTGAATAGGGTCTTGACTGGCCATGGAAAAATCCCAAGAACTTGTTATTCGATGAAATTGAATTGCATAATGAACATGAACTATATAAACAGAACAACACTTATAGGATTGTTTACTTTTGAGTACTTCTAAGTTTAATTCTTTCATTATTATACACTATTATTGTATATACTCACTGATAGATTAGCACACACCTTTGGTGGTTTCCTACTGACATTTATTTCTCACATGTTGTTTGGGTCATGTTTTTAGGCCCAAAAAACTATATTGTTGCATGTGTCTATAGGGGAAAGTCTCCTTATACAGGTACTTGATTACTTCTTAGGAGAAAGAGAGCATGGAACCAGGCCAAGGCGTACAATGCTATTGAGTTTCATTATATGTTATTGAACCTTAGTATTGTATTATTCTTTATATAAGTGTATCTTATTTTTATTTACTTCTTAGAACATGTAACATGTTGCGTAATAAAAATATTATATTCCTTTTGGTTATCTTTACCTTTCAGTCTCCCATTGTTTACTTCAGTTTCATTCTATTTAGTACCTCCACTATTGTTATTATCTATTATTCTGTGTTACACTATTATAATGAGGGAGTATTTTCCCCACTATCTCACCATAGTCTCTCATTGCTAGTCAGTAGCCTTTGGTTTTTAGGGAAATGTGCTTGAGGCCATGTGGCCAACTGGGTATAGGGCACTAGTTGAGTGGCTTCCGGATCCGAGATGTTACAAAGTGGTATCAAAGGTTCTTTCTTTTCTTGTTTGCTTTATTATTTGGAGATGATATAAAGGATATGAAATTTGGTAATTAGCTATGCCAGGGAGTAGCTACCCGTGTACAGGGAAAATCCAATTTTCCTCAAATTAAATTGTGCTTTTGGTATTTGATCTATTACAGTTGATTCAATTTCACTATTGGATGACACACTTGTTTTGTGTTTTTATTATTGATATTATTGTCGTTTTATTTTTTTTCAACCCGATGAGATGAGGGTATTCCATCTCATGCATCATATATAAACTTATTAGAATCACATGTCATGCATTGTGCAATACAATCTCGGATGCATTATATATTGCATGCTTTTGTGATAGATGTCATGCTAGAGATTCATGTTTTTGTGATAGTACCTTGATAAATATGCCTACTATTGTGATAGGTGTATTGGTATGTGATATGGTTCAAATTGGATGGATGCTAAACTTTTATCTCTATGGGGTATGGGCCCTCTTGGATCAAAATATGGTGGGTCATGATTCACCCATTTGTATTGGATTGTATTGTGATATGTTATTCTTGGGTTCGAAACATTGATTCGCAGTGAGTATGGGCCCTTATGGATAGGAAATTATCATAACATTGGCTGTTTTTTTTCAGAACATAGGTTTTGAGGGAAATCTAGAGTTTTTTTCCTAAAAACCCCACTTTACACAATGTGTAGTTTATCCTAACATACCGTGTGTTATTCTTATTTGGGGGATATGGTGTTCCATGTCTTAAGAAGAACATGCCGTGTATAATGTGTACACTCCGTGTAGTATATGACCATGTAACGGGCCATGTGAGAGAAAACCCGGGCTGTGGAGGTTTGACCAGAACCCACAGTGTACTTTTGGTACACGTCGTTTAGCCTACCTAGGTAGAACCTATGTGGACCTAGCCATGTGGGCATACATGTCTAGAATGAGAGACCTTTGTACATGTTGTGTGCTCGTGGAACACACCAAGTACCTGGGGTTGATACACACCCAAGCCAGAAGTGGAAAACGACCATGAGACAACGTAATGGTACATGCCATGTATTCTTTCTACACTGGTGTAGTATCTATTTTTTCCTAATGTTGAAGGTCTTTTCCTATTTTTTTTAGAACTATTGAATGGAAAACCATGACGATGATCTTGAACTAAGGTGTGTTCTTGACATTTTAGGTTCATGCCTCCATGACGGCAAAAATAATTACACCAGAAGAGTAGCGATGATCATACTCAAGAAATGGTAGTCCATGGCCTACCGATGGAACCTCTAGTTGTGCCAGCTACAACGCCAACTATTACACCTAATGTAGGTATAGATTCATAGTTTCATAATGGTTTTTTGAGGTTCATGTATAACTTTTAGGGAGCAACACAGGATGCCACATATATGGAATATTTGATGTGCATCTTCCAGCAGCAGAATCTGCCTACTTTTTTAGGGGATAGTGGACCAAAGGCTGCAGAATCATGGCTGTAATCAGTGGTGACTATCTTCAAGCATATAGAGATGCCTATTTAGATGAGGTTCAAGCTCACGACATATATGTAGTATGAATCTTCCAAGTGATAGTGGATGTTATCACTCAAGTAGGGTGCCATCGGGATATGAAATAAGAACACTTTTAGGCAGCATTATGTGATTATTATTTTCTTGAGATGCTAAGGGATGACCGAGCCCATGAGTTCATGAACCTAGAGTAAGGCACACAGTCAGTTATGGACTATTCGGCCCAGTTTATTAAGCTTCAGTGATTCACACCAATTCTGATGGGATATGATGTATCGAAAGTTAGAGGATTCGAGGATGGTCTCAGGTTTGATATTCGATCACAGGTGAAAGTATCCAGGTAGACTTATATCTCAAAAACCGTGAATTTGACACTGATAACTGATTGTAATATATGGGAAGCTAGTTGTGTAAGAAAGGGAGATTCAGCACTGGCTTCTGGTACTGTCTCAAATGGAAAGAGGAAGTATCATGTGCAGTTCTCTTGTGGTGATAGTAACAGCCAAAATGTTTCCTTTGGAGGCCAGGTGACATGATACCAGTGCAGAAAGGTTGGGAACAAGAGACCTAATTGACCAAGGGACCCAGTTGAGTGTCGATCTTCTGGCAGGATTGGCCATCTAAAATGCTACTGCAGGGAATTTCCACTAGTGGATATTGAGAGAGGTTCTGTATAGAATCCACATGTAGGAGATGGGTTAGTAGCTTCTCAGCAGTTTGGAAACTAGAATACGTTGGGGATTTCATACCATGGTGGTGGTCGTGGCCTTGGTAGTCAGACCCCAAGATCTCAGCAACAGTAGGGCAGGTCAGTTCAGGGTATCCAACCAAAGTCTCAGGGCCACGGAGCAGGTCAGACTTATGCAGTGCAACAGACCCAACAAGAGTAGGATCCCAGAACTTCTACTGTTACAGGTACTATCCTAGTCACCTTTTTTTTTATCTACTAAACTTTTTGATACTAATGCTACACATAGTTTTATATATATGGTTGTTTTTTAAATACTTAGGCTTTGTGTTTATACTTCTTCTAATATTATTATTCTAGACACTCCATTAAGGACTATAATGGTAGGTGTGTGTTGTTTCAAGGAGTGCCCCTTGAGAATTTTGGGTTTCACTTTCTATGGAAATCTTATGTCTTAGAGATGAGAGGATTCAATGTAATTCTTAGAATGTATTGGTTGGTTACTTTTCAAGAATTATTTTATTTTTATCCTCATAGGGTGAGTGTCACGTCACCAGAGGGCAGAGAAAAAGGTTGACGATACCCTTAGGATATGTGTGGACTATTGGAAACTGAACCAGTTGATGGTTAAAAACTGATATCTATTACCACATATAGAAGACATGTTTGACCAACTTCAAAGAGATTCGGTGTTCTCAAAGATTTACTTGAGGTCAGGATATCACCAGGTATGTGTCCAACCTACAGATATACCTCTTACCACCTTTCATAGAAGGTGCAGTCTATATGAGTACTTGGTTATGTTGTTCGGTGTCACGAACGCGCTAGGAGTTTTTATTGAACTGATAAACCGAGTGATCCATCATTTCCTACATTCTTTTGCGGTTGTTTTCATGGATGATATCTTTGTGTATTATCACAATCGACATGACCATGCCATGAATCTTGAGATCATTTTGAATACACTGAGAGAGCGTCAATTATATGCTAAGATCTCAAAATTCCACTTCTTGAGGGATCATATTCACTTCTCAGGTCACGTCATCTTAGATACTAGAGTTTTATTAGACCCAGATAAGGTGATATAATTAGTGACCTCAGAGAAGCCCAAGAATTTTTTTGAGGTGTAGAGTTTCTTGGGGATAGTTGGCTACTACATTCATTTTATACAGGACTTCTTATGCTTAGCGGTGCCGATGAAGGGCTTGACTAAAAAAGGTGTGATGTTTGAGCTGTCAGATTCTTGTGATGCAACTTTTTAGGAGTTTAATGGACATTTGGCTTCAGCACCAATAATAATATTTCTAGATCCGGGAAAGAGTCACACTATATACATTGATGCATAAGGTATTGGTCAGGGAGCAGTGATTATGCAAGGGGATCGAGTTGTTGCGTACATGTCTCAGAAGTTGATGCCACATGAGGGGAATTACCCGAAACATGATCTCAAGTTAGCTATAGGTGTTCATGTTTTCCACTATTGGATACATTATTTATTGGGGGATAATTTTGTGGTGTACACGGATAAATAAAGTCTCAAATACATCTTTACTCAGCATGATTTGAATATGAGATAGTGATTGTGTGTGGTATACCTTCATTAATTTGATTTTGAACTTTCTTATATGCTTGGAAAGGGAAATGTAGTGCCTGACACACTAAGAAGGTGGACTCGGATACAGGCTGTGTAGGAGGACCATGGTTGGTGGAAGCTTATGGATCTATTCTTTGAGATGCATTTATAGGTGAACGATAATCAGGGATATACTTGTCTTTCACCTTTTGATGTTACATCTACCCTACTGGACATGATGAGGATGAGACAAATATCATATTCTGAAGGCCTAGTTCTTTGAGAGAGTGTGGTAGGCGAGGAACCTTCTCCTAGATGGACTATATAAAAGGATGAAGTTTTGTGTATCCATATACATGTGTGGGTTACAAGGGATATACATGGGGAGATGATGAAAGAGTTTCATGCTTCAGCTTGGGCAGTGCATCCCATAGTAACCAAGATGTATCGTGACTCATGCCGCTAGTAATGGTGTCCAGGTATGAAGCGAGAAGTAATTGGTTTTGTTATGAGAGGTTCGACCTATCAGCAAGGGAAAGTGGAACATCAATGGCCAACTGGGATTTTACAGTAGTTACCTATTCTGAATTGGAAATGGGATGATGTCTCAATGGATTTAATGATGGGGTTACCAATGTTACCTAGAGGAAATTGATGCTATGTGGGTCATAGTTGAAAGGCTAATGAAGGTTTCTCACTTCTTGTCAATCAAGGAGACCTTCAGTGTTGATGAGATTGGAAAGCTGTATATCTGAGAGGTGGTATGACGTCATGGGGTCCCTCATTCTATCATTTTAGATACAGATTCCCTCTTTATATCTTTTTTCTGGTATATTTTTTATAGGGTGTTGGGTATATAGGTGCTTCTGAGCATAATATACCACCCTCAAACAGATGGCTAGTCAGAGCGTATGATACAGGTGCTAGAGGACATGTTGTGTGCATGTGTCCTAGACTTTGGGGGATCTTGGGAGAAGTATACTCCTTTGGTCAAGTTCAGCCATAGAAACATTTTTCAAGTTACTATATAAATGAAAACTTACAAGGCTTTATATGATAGGCCATGTAGTTCTCCCCTATTTTGGTTAGAGGTAGGTGAGGCAGCCTTATTGGTACCACGTCTCATGTAGGAGACTTCTGAGTAGGTTCACATGATTAAGAGATAGATGCATACTATGATGTCTCATCTAAAATCTTATGATGATCGCCATAGATGAACTTTGGAGTTCAAGGTTGGGGATCGAGTTTTCCCACATGTTGCACAGAGGTTGGGGTATGAGAGACTCCAGAGACAAGGTAAGATTTTACTGAGATATGTCATACCATTTAAGATTTTGGAGCCAGCCGGATTGGTTTCCTATCAGTTACAATTACCTCAGAGGTACCTCACCATGCATGACATATTCCATGTGTCTCAAATACAACACTATCACTCAGACCCATCTCACATTTTCAGACCGAGGAGTTTGAGCTTCAGGTTGATGCATCCTTTGAGGAGCATCTAATTCGTGTAGTTGATAGAAGCACAAAGGTCCTATGAGGACAGTTAGTTCCTCTTGTATGGGTTCTATGGTAGCATGAACGATTATAGGATGAGACTTTCCAAAGGGAGACCGAGGTACATGCTCAGTGGCTAGTTTTATTCCCAGATTTTCCATTGCCACCCTTGGAAGGGAAATTCGAAGACAAATTTCTTTAATGGGGGAAGTTTGTAAGAACTCATTTCTTCCATTGATGTATTATTTCTTATTTTATTTTTTCCTTTGAGTTATTTTTGATAAAATAAGAGGAATTTAGGAAAATTACTAGAATCAGGGGTTAAACGCCATGTAATCCAAAAACACGATGTGTAGTATGCCCATATATGAAGAGAATACATAGCATGTGGGCATGTTAGAGAAGAAAAGGTGGAAAACCAACTACATGTTGTGTACATTCCAATACACGCCATGTATTCATGTCAGTAAGCCCCTGAAATAAGTTGGAAGAATTCATCCTTGAAGTGAACAGTTAAAGGATATACACACTATGTATATAGACTTACACACTATGTACTTTGTGTTTTTCACTTAAAACAGGAAGTAGCCTCATTTTTCTATCATTTGGACAGTGAGCTCATTGGGGGAACATAAGAGGAGTCCTAAAACTTCAACCTCTTCCTAGTTGATCACCCAAACACCATTTTAATCACCGTCAGTCTCATTTGAACCCAATAAGTAAGATCTCGATTAATCTAGAGCCATTATTGATGATTTTTGTTCTTGGATAAGTTATTTATGTTTGATTGAATATCCTTGTTTCGTATATATCTATACTGTTCTATCTTTAATTGGAAGTTGAGGATGGATGAGGAGAGTTGTATTATGATGAGGTAAGTGGTCTCATACTAATTTCTTAATGGCAAGTTGTTTATATGTGTCGTTGTTCCAAACACCCATTTTGGGGTGTCACTTTATTGAGAATATGTCAGGTATTAATGATTAAGGATGTTTAGGTGATTAATTATGTGAATTGAAGCATATTGAGACTGATTTTTTTGATTAAGGGCTACCCCGTGGCTGCATTGCCCATGGATAACTATTGTTGGGCCCTTGGTTTAAGATAACTGTGGTTATGCATCTGTTTTCCCTCTTATGGGTTGTTTTAAATGAATTTTTTAATTAAATTCTTACCAATGAAAATTGTTTCTTTGTTAACCATGTAATAGTGTAAAGATTAATTGTGTCTCTGTATGCTGGATTGCTTATATATTGGGATTGGTCCTATTGAATTATTATGCCTGTGAGAAGTGATTTTTCATGTTTGTGGGAAAGGCTTTGTGTGCTTGTGGGCAATGTTTTGTTATGCCTATGGGAAATTTCCTATAGGAAATGATTTTTTATATCTATGGACTACCTGAGGGAAAGGTCTTAAACTAAGGTTTGACTATTGTAATTACTTATTAAGCATTTTCCAAGATAAATAACTATATTGGTTTCTATTTTAATTTTACTTGATAGATTTCCTGTTGAGTTATCTTCTATGTTAGCTTGAATATGGAATTTACTGGCCATGGCCAGATCCCAGGAACTTATGATTCGATGTAATTGAATTTCTTAACAAACATGAACTGTATAAATGAAACAAGACTTGTAGGATTTTTTTACTTTTCAGTATGTACTAGTTTGATTCTTTCATTATTATACACTACCACATCATAAACTCACTGAAATATTAGAACAAACCTTTGGTGGTTGCATACTGGGATTTATTTCTCGCACACTATTTGGGTCATTTTTTGGGTCCAAACAGACTATATTGTGATAGGTTTCTATAGGGGAAAGGATCTATATACATGTACCTGATTTTTGTTTAGGAGTAGGAGAGAATGGGACCAAGCCAAGGCTCGATATGCTACTGTGTTTTTTTTTAATTTTTTTACCTTATTATTTTATTGTACTTTATAACAACGTATCTTGTTTTCATTACTTTCTTAAAAAATGTGACATGCTGCATCATTCTGATATTATATGCCTTCTGGTTATCATTAACTTTCAGTCTTCTATTGTTTAATTTAGTTGCATGTTGTTTACTACTTTTTTTATTGTTATTATTTATTAGGTGGTGTTACACTCTACCAATGAGGGCATAGTTTCCCCACTATCACACCCTAGGCCCTTGCTGCAAGTCAGCAGCCTTAGGCGTTTAGGGAAATGCCCTTGAGGACATTTGGACAACCGGTTAAGGGGAACCAGTTGAGTGGAATCCAAATTTGAGACATTAAATTATTATTACTTTTATTTCACTAATTACCATGTAATAAAAATTATTTAATTATTTAAGTTCACATGGACGCTTTGATGATATACCATATTTGAGTCCAAAATGACTTTGGTATGATGTTGTTAGTCAAAGTGGTAATTATTACATCATATCTAAGATAATATTCATGAAATGGGAATCCTTATTATAAATCAATTATACTTTTAAATACATTCATTAAATATGGTTATGAAAAATGAAATACGTTACAATCATGGAGACAGTTGGCCCTATGTGCCCATGTGTAAAGTTTCCATTTTTAAATGATCATTAGGGAAAGAAGGTAGGTATAATTTTATCTATAAATAATAATAATAATAATATCATATTAATAATTTAAATGTAATTATATATGTCATCCATGTTATGTGGTGATGGAAAATGAATCATATCACATCGAGGAGGTGATAATTCACACGTACACAAGAACAACGTTATCATTTTTATACGCATGAACATTTAAGAATGTAAATGATATGTCATCATTTAAAAATTATAAAATTTCAGGAATATTATATATAAACATTAATTATATTATTATTACCACTCTTGAGATAAGGTGATGTAAAATTAATTATATCGGTTCGCGAGGTAGTAGTTCATCGTATACACGAAAGATAAATTATTTTATCATTTGTTGGAAGTGGAGATGGATATAGGTCATTAAAATGAATTAATAAAATATAATTATATTAATTATACTTGAGGTATTATTTTATTATGGTTGAATAATATTTGAGTGATTTTTAAGAATCAACAAAACAAAAACACTTGATTAAAAAAGATACCTCTTTTTCGAATAAACTCCTTTTATTAACACCTTAAGACCACATTGGTTGGTGTTATGTATAATATAAGACCTCATGAATGAGTTCATGGATTATAAAAAGGTAATTGGGAATATAGTTTCCAATATAAAATGTTTTTGAAGTGTGAGGGGTTGATAAGAAGAGGTTCTCTTTTATAAGAGAGGGGAGGGGCACTCTTGGAATTTCTCAAAATATTAATATATATTAAGACCATTTTAGGTCCAAAGACATAAAAATGTCATATAAATGCATAGGGGATGAAAATATGGACCAAATATTATCCCCTTGTAATTATTTAATATTTTTATGATTTTTAAAGAATTTAATAAAATATTAGTTCCATAAAAAACATTATTAGCACATTTGATACTATTCACTACTTTGAAAATTTAAACATTAATTCAAAAATTATAATTCATAAAATCAATTTTATTATATCATAAGAATGTAACTTTCATCTATAAAATTTTTGGATTACTTTAATTATCTCAAAGTATATTTATTTTAGTATTTTTAATGACATTTATCTTATTTTTTCATTAATTATATAATTACTATTTCATTATTGTTCAAGAATTTATGGTAATTATTTTTCACTAAAAAATAAATTACCATGAGGAAGATTAATATTTTATATTTTAAAATACTATTTATGTTGGAACAAATCTTCTAGATGAATCTATTTTTATAATGTAATATTTATTAAAAACATTAGAGTGACAAGTTTGACTCTTCTTAAAATAAAATAATAAAAGGGGCTTAAAGTCATCAAAGTGGCTCCAGTAGGTCATATATTTGGACCTAGGATGATTTTATTTGAAAATAACTCATCCAAAAAAAGGAAAAGTGTTAGGATAAATTTCTAATCCTTATCATAATTACTTATACCCTTAATTACCCGATTTACTCTTAACTTTGGAAATAAAAATTAATAAGTTTACTATTCATATTGTCCAAAATTTAAAGGGGACTATTTAATAAATATAGGCCTAATGATTACAATTTTTTAATCCATTTTTCAAAATTTAAAACATATAAGTGACATAATTTAATTTAAAATTATACCTGAAAAATGAAACGAAAACTGGTTTTTTAGAAAAAGGTCATTTTAAATACAAATTTTTATAGTAAATTTAAGTATAAAATATATTCAAAAATGATATTTGTATTATTTTAAATTAAAAGTATCTAATTAAATTATAAAATGAATTCAAATCATAATTTTATCTTGTAAATAAAATATATTTATAAAAATAAAACTAATATTTTCCACTATTTATTTAAATATTAATATTTTCAGAAAATTATTAAATATTCGTCCTAAAATAATTTGACACAATGAAACCAAAAATAAAATTAAAATTTTCAAATAAAATTTATAAAACATAAATAAAATAATTATAATATTTATTCATGAAAATAAAGAAAACTAATTTTTGAAGGAGCGTATTTATAAACATTAAAATGAATTTATTATGTAATTATTTTCTAATCGTTTAAATATAATTTAATATTTAATCAAACCTTTATATTTATTTCATAAATTAGTTATTTTTATTCATATCATCTAATTTAATGGCAATGTTATGATAGACACATTTATATAATAAAATTTAGTTTTTCGTTTAAGCTTGATATGGAATATATTGTACGCTATCGAACATAGTTTTTCCTTTTAAAAACTCAGGATGTTACATCATGCCCTAACCAAGCCACTTGAAGCCCCCAAGCATTTGTACTTTATCTCCATTCCAGAATCGTAGTCATAACTACAACCATCAACTAGAGGTGACCACAATGTCTTCACATGTATCCCAAATCTACCAAAAGGATAACGAGTATTAGGTTAGGCCAAAAGGCTATCATTCCCCATATCTATCATGTTCGGACAAAAAAGGCCTTCATATTCCAACACTACCTCAATTAATTCCACAAGGGCTTTGTATCCCAACACTTAATCATAGGTTAGGTCACTGAAGACTATCATGACCTCAGGTTTGTCCACACAAGGACATCATTTCCATTATCACCAATCAGTTTGGATCATGTAAGACCATCATTCCCCATTGTTTCCTCTCAGGTCACATCATATAATAACATTATCCCCCACTATTTCCTTCCCATTAATATCACATAATTCCCTCACAACCCATCATATAACTTGGTCATGTCATCATATCACATATAGTTTATGAACACGCTCTCCCTTTTGGGCTACTAAGCTATGATAGTTCCCCTATCACTTTGGTATTAAGAATAAAACAACAACAATATAACATATACTAATTTACTAAAATTTCAAAAGGTAATAATATATAACAGAACAACATAACATATCAAGGGTGAGTAATAATATCTAAACACACACATATGATCAAGCTCAAACATGGGTCTCATGGGCTACACACACACAAATATGATCAAAAGGTCAAACATGGTATCATGGGATACACACGAAAAATATTGACATAAAAATAAATAATGGTATAATTTATATAATCACAAAATTTTATATCATGATAAAAATTATAGAGAAAACCTATACATGTTAAGGAACTTTTCTCCTCAATCATGTTAGTGCAAATGTCAAGGTTTGTCAAGAGTATCATCACTTAAACCATGTTCCCACACCAACGAGAACAAGTTTTCATGCCAAGAGTAACACTTTGAATCCACCAATGTCGCTAGATCAATTTTTGATCTAAGAAAATCCACAAAAAAACTAGACCTATCACCAATAATAATTTTCCATTATCCCAATTCAATATAAATAGGAATTTATCTACCAGGGTTTGATCATATAATAGGGTTGGGAAAGTAGGGTCAAGTAGAACGAATTTACCAAATTCATTTCTGGATGCAGGAAGTTCATCCAAATAATTACCCTAAAATCACAAAGAAATTCATATAGAATTTGTCTTGTTCTAAGGAACCATCAAGGTAAAAGGTTTTAATCGATTAATTGGGTAAATAATCAAATTAAAATTACATCAAAGATCCATTATTTATGATTCAAATGTTTCCTATTTGAACTTCATGAGATCCAAGAAGTATATAAGTTATTTTTTTTCATTAAAATTCAAAACAGACCACCACCATGATGTCCACCATGCCATGGCAGCTTCAAACATTTAATCCCAATATATCCAGCCAAAATAATTTTTTCCAAAACCAATTATGTTTTCTCTCATCATGAACTATAACAAGGGAATAGTGTGAACACTCTAGAAAGGGAATACATAACACTTCCTTTTGTAACAAAACAATGGAAAAACCTTATACCATCCATTGTCACTTTCCCATTTTTCTTAAGGTCTCACCTGAGTCCACTACATCTTTCACCAAGATGGAGGTGTAGCCCATGTTGAACCAAAAGTCTCTAAAAACATCCTAAAGCTACTCAAAGATCACGAGTGTTTACCCAAACATGAAAAAACTCGTATAATCATAAGAAAAAGATAGATATTGATGTGAACCTATTATACCATACATAAAAATTGCATTATTTTAGATTAATATTCAATACTTCTCATAATAATTCACACCCTATAACCATAAAGGATTATGTATTTATAGAATAGATACATAGGCACATTATTTAAGTATAATCATTATCATCTTTAACATCATTAATTATATAAGAAACCCTTTAAGAATTATCATACAGGGTACCCTTATTCACAACTAGGGGAAAATTGAAACATAGGAATGGGTGAACTTAGATTCCCAGTATGGGTAAACATAGTATATATCAAACAATGAACATATTTAAACATTTTATTAAAATAAGGGTATGATAACATGAAATTGTCAACATAAATCACACTCAAGAATTCAAATATCAAAATCTTGAGTCATGAAATAAAACATTATGATGTCACGATATTGGGGAATTATAAAAAATCAATCATTATCCATGAGTTCAAATCAAAATCATAAACACATATCATTAGAGTGTGGAACCATCATAAGTATATAAACTATATAATATTTCAATGTTAATTAATAAGACTATCATACCATAGCAGATCAAGAATAAACACTTATTTCCCTTATCATAATAGATCAAGAATCACCACTTTTTTCTCATATCATAGTTGATCAGGCATCCTTACCAGTTTTCCATGGTGGATAGAGGACACCAACTCGTTACCCATAATTATATCATGAGATTTAATAATTTACACAATACATTGGAATGATAAAATAGACCTATACATTAAATAATTAAAACCTTAAATATTTTTACCACAATATTATAAACTATTCATAATTTTAATATAACATAACCCATGGGAAATTTTTTTTTTCATAAATATCTCATCATAACTTAATTTAATGATGCGATAGAAAAACGTTTCATAGAATAATCATCCTAATAATAAACCATAAAAATAAAGTGGATGGTATTATAATATCATAACCCTAGAGAAGCATAACAATACAAAAGGCTAACTAAATCAATGAATAATACCTTTAAAATATCATTTGAATAATTCTTTGAAAACACGAGAAACATATCATTTTACTAGAAAATATTTTAACTAAAAATTCCTAGAATATTGAGAAAATTATTTTCTTTGAAAATAAATTTTGAAACTTGTAAAGTAATCTTCATATAAATTAATAGTCATGAAGGTGTTAATTTCCATTCATGTCATATATGTTAAAAGAAAACATTATTTCACAGTGTTATAAAAAGTAACAAACTAATTGTTCATATTTTTTGTAAAGATTCATTTTTAAAACCTTTTATGAATAATGTAAATAGTAGTGATAACTACCTTTTTAAAAGATTGAAATTATAGTTAATATTTTTTATAAAATAATTTTGAAGAGTGTGGACATGGAAGAAAAATTTGATTGACCAAAGAGAAAATATCGTCGAATTTTCATTAAAAATATTTTCTCGATAATTTTAAGTAACAAAGATAGAAAAATGGTAATAACACTAAAATATTATAGGAATAAATATATTATTAGAAAAATATTATGTTTAAATTATAAGGAATATAAAATACCTTTCAATGAAAATTTAGCAAAAATAATCTCGAAAAGAAATGAGATTGTAACATCAATCCTTACCTCAAATCTCATCTTTCTATGTACATGTTAAAAAATCATGTATAATAAATATAAATTTATTTTATATCTATTATAAATTCAAACTAACATATATTATATCATATATGATTTATTTATAACATCTTATCACTTTTTTATTTAAAATTCTTTAATCAGCACTATTATGGGTGTTAACCGCTTCACTTTTCATGCATGTGTCATTTCAAAAGTCATGGTCCTTGTAATTTGATCATAGTTTCATAATATATTGAATGTTAATAATTTAATTAGTATTATATTTAATTATTATATAAACTTTTATAACTATTCATATAAATCAACAATAAAAAATTAATTACATCACTTCATAGAGATGGTAGTTCATACATACAAATGAGTGATGCTTCCACTTTTTGAAAAATGGAATAAAAGAAAATTAAATAATAATTAACCTTTGTAAAACTATAATAATATAAAAAATATCATATATATTCATTAAATCGATCATTATAACCATCAACATGACATGATGATGAAAAATTAAATGCATCTCTTTATGGAGGTGGTATTACACACATACACACAAGTGATGCTTTTCCACCATAGGATAAAAAGAAAACGGATGATGGTTGTTCCATCATCATAATAAAAATGAATTATATAAAATTTTATAAATTAATTATTTTATAATGGATAACATAGATTTATAGTATTTAGAAGAAGAAATAAAATTGAAATTATTTGGTTTAGGGTTATACCTCTTTGTTGAGAAACCTACTTTCAATTTCCCCTTAATCCTTGAAAGGATGGTATCTGGGTAAGAAAAAAATCCTTAAAAAGTTGGTAAAAAATATTGGATAATTTTAGGGAATTTATTTTCTAATATATAAGGCTCAAAAAAATTTAATAAGGTAGAAGAGAAGGTTTCCTTTTATAAATGAGGTGAAATACACACTTGTAATTACTTAAAATATGTCAATATAATAAATATCATAATCTTGTCAGGTGGAATGAAATGGAAACAATTTTGGATTTATGACATGATAAGGTCAAAATAACATCAAAAAATAAAATTTATACATGTTTTGTTTCATTTTAGACCTTATCTTTTGGTTTAACCCCTTATTAACCATTTTTAACCTTAACCGTAGTAACAAATATCTATCCTTTAAAGGGAATGCATTTACTTCTAATATGAATAGTGGCTGAAAAATATTCCATGGATAAAATTTTCAACTATTTAACATCATAATTTTCCTCTTTCAATATTTTTGTGATTTTTAAATCGTTTAATAAAATATTAATTAACACAAAATATCATTAAATTTATTTTTTCTACTATTCATTTAATTTGAACTCAAAGACTTCAAGAAAATAATTGAATTAGAACATAAAATTATTTATTATTACAACCTCCAATATAGTAACCAAGATCCAATGTCTACTTTATTACATTGGAATATATTCATCGGTTCTAATCCCAAAGGAGAAATTAGTTTAGAAGTATTGGAGAACCAAATACATACATTAATAGGATGTCTAAATCACGAAACCTTTTTTTCAATCTATGACACCTAAGGTTTAACCTATTCCACCCAACATTAGTGTTTATTAAAATAATTCATAATGTTTTATTAAAAAAATGCAAAATAACTCATGTATATCCATTGGGATTGTAAACCTTGTTGTGTAGTATGGGGCCATTCACCATGCACCAAAATGATGGTCAATATATACTCTCCCAACTCTTTTAGAGGTTATTATCACTATATTAATCTGTCAAAAAACCATTTATACTTATTTTATTATTGAAAAATATCTATTATTAGAAAACCACACAAATTTTACCCTACCAAAACATTTGGATGTTATCCTATTATTATAATTACCCCTTAGGTTTTCACTAATGTTTTGTAATCCTAATCTCCAAAAATAACTAAACCTAACTCTAATACCAGCTGAGGAAACCCGGGAGTAACGTATATAGATATTACACCAATTTTTATGAATATTCAATACATATCATTATAATTCATGTTTCATAACTGTAGAGGTTTAGTGACTTTAGATACTAGATACATAAATGTCAAATTTAATCACAATATTATTCATCTTTAACATAATTTATTACATAAGCTACCCTTCTAGTATTATCATACTTAATACCCTTATTCACAACCTGGGGAAAATTAAAACATAAGAAGGGATAACCTCAGTTTTACAATAAGGTAAATAGGGAAGATATTAATCAATCATATATAACAGGTCATAACTGTAAGGGTTAGATAACATGTGATTATAAATAGAAAATAAAACCAAATAATTCATAGATATACATCATGATTTCAGGAATAAAAAATTATCATGTTGTAAGATCAAGGAATCATAAAAATCAATCATTATCCCAAATTTAAAATCATCATAAAAACCACATTCCATAAGAGTTTTGTACCATTATAGGCATAAAAACCATATTATATGTCATTGATAACTACCGATAACATCATATTGTAGTGTATCAGCCATTAAAACCTCTTTCCCATATCATTACGGGTAATGTATTTCCACATGTTCCAAATTTCATAGTGGATCAAGAATCATTACCTATTTCCCATAGTAGATTGAGAACATCAACTTGTTTCTTATAATCATCTATTGATATATAATTCATTACCCAATTTATTATAGGTATATAACCGGAACATCAACCACATGATTAAAACCATGAAAATTTGTTCCATTAGATCACAATTCATTCATCATTTCAAAGTATTATAACCCATGGGAAAGAAACAAGTTTCATAAAGATCTCATCATAACTTAATTACAAAATGGGAAATAAATGATTATTATAGAATAATAATCATCATAATATATCCAAATAAAGTGTATTTTATAATAATATAATAACCCTAGTGTACCATAACAATCCTTAAAGCATGATGACATAAATGAAAAATACTATTAAATGATAATTAAAATATTTATCTAAAAACATTAAGAAATAATCTTTTCCTTGCTAAAATTTTCACTGTAAATTCCCATACTATTTATAAAATCATATTATTTGAAAATATATAAGTAATAAAATAAAGGAATATTCAAATCAAAAGACATTAATAAGGATAATAAAATCCATTCATGTTGTATACAATAAAATATTTTTTTCACACATTTGTAAAAATTCAAAAAAAACTTGTTCAGAAATCTTGTAGAAAGATTCCTTTTTAAAATGTTTTTAAACAAATTCAAAGGAATTTAAAATAAAATTTTAAAATAAATCAAATTATATATAATAACATTTATAAAAAAAGTTTGAAGAGCATGAAAATTTAATAAGAAGTTCATTGACTAAAGAGAATATAAGGATGCCTTTTGTTTAAAACATTTTCATGATTATTTTAAGTACCGAAGATAGAAAATTTTATTAATAATTCAAAATTATAGTAATACCCAAAGGATAAAAAATATGGGCTTTAAAAGATAATATACATATAATTTTCCTCCATGGAAATTTACCATAGACTATCCCGAAAAGAAACAATATTGTAACAGATGCCCTTACCTCAAGTCTCATCTTGCTTCATCTGCATTCAAACCTACCATATAGTAAATATTTATTTATTATAAATTTATTCCAGAACTATACTTATATATATATATATCATACCATATATTATTTACTTATAACATCATATCACCAGTTCATTAATAATTCTTTATTAAAATCACTATTCTTGGTGATAACTGCTTCATTTTTCATGAATGTTCTGATTCAATAGCCTAAATCCTTGTAATTTTAACATGGTTACATAATATACAAAATGTTAATCATTTAATCAGTGTAATATGTAAACATTATATAAAATTTTATAAAAATTCATATAAAGTGGTGATGAAAAATAAATTACATCACTGTATGGAGACAATAATCCATATGTATGTACGAGTGATGTTTCCACTTTTTGATGGATGGAAAAAATTAAATTTAAAAAATAAGTCACCTTTACATAAATATAATAATTTCATAAATATCATTTATATTCTGTAAATTCATCATGATAACCATTAACATGAAGCAATGATAACACATCACTTCATAGAGGTGGTAGTCCACTTGTACACATGAGGGTGGTATTTTTCCCATAGTATGAAAGGAGGTGTATAATGGTTTTTAAATAAACAAATTAAACATTACATATATTTAATATATTTAATTGATTATTTAATATGAACAAATATAATTGAATGTACTCGATTTTTGAGTTATACCTCTTCATTGAAAAACCCCTCTTAACATAAACATTATGCCTTGAAAGGATGGTATATTTGAAACAAAAAATGGGATAAGAAATTTTAAAGGAATATAGGATTGTATTTGGGAAGGTATTGGATGATATATAGAGCTACAACTTTGTGAATTTAGGATAATATAAGGCGACCTTTTATAATTGAGGGAAAATACACACTAAGAATTACTTAAAAGATTTAAATATAATATATATCACAATCAGATAAAGCATAACCAAATTATAATATTTTAGAGTCTTTTACATTATTATGTTTATATCCCATTAAACAATAAAATTTATACATATATTAGTTTCTTTTCAAAGAATATCTTTTGGTCTACCCCCCTTGTTAATCCTTTTTAACATTAACCAGACAACATATCTTTAACCTTTATGGGTCATAAATTCACTTCTAAGTTGGTAAGTGGCTCACAAATGTTCCATGGATGAAATTTTATGACATTAAACATCAATATTATCTTATTTAAATATTTTTTTTTATTTTTTAAATCATTTAATAAAATATTAGTTAAAATAAATATAATTAAAGTCATTTTTGGGACTATTCATTTAATTTGAATTAAAATATATCAATATAAAAATTTATTTCAAATATAAACACATGTAACATAATTTATAATTTATAATTACTTAATAATTCATGGAATACCATAATTCATCCAAAAAAATTAAATTTATAGTTTTTAAAATCATTTACCTTAATTTTTCTACTACTTGTACAAGCACTACATCGATGTCGCTTAAGTATTTAAGGTAATTATATCATCATTAAAAATTAAAATTAAATTACTATAATAAAAAATATGTTAAAAATAACATCTTATATTTATTTAGTAATTTTTTTATCCCTATGAAAATATATATGAGATATTAAAATTAATGGAGTGATATTTTTCTTTTATCCTTTTCTTAAAATAATATAAAGGTCATAATAAAAAGCAAAATGGGAAAAAGTTTCAATATTTTTGAAAAATGGTTTATAATTCCCTAAATAAAACCATACAATATGTTAAAGGAAAGTGTTGGAGATATTTTAAGGTCTTATCCTAAAGTATTAACCCAGTTTTACCTGTTTGAGGTGAAACAATCATTACCACTATTACTATTCGTAATGAAAAAAAAAATGAGTACTATTTTAAAAATGTTAAAATATTTATTCCAAATATGTTATCTATTTTTCATGAATAAATTTAAAGAAGTGATATAAATCCATTTTAAAATAAGTGTGTAAAATGAAATAAAACCTATTTTAAAAAAATGTGTTTTTAAGTATAAAACTATATTTATTATTATTTCATTCTTTGTAAAAACCACTAAATTAATTTTAAGAATTTTTATCGAATATATGGAACACCCCAAGATTTCATAGTACGTTATCTCTTTAATGAAATTCAACAGTTTGCGCTACACACAACACCGTGTTCAAGCACATCACAACCTATCAAAATAGCTGTTTAAAAAGGTAGTTACAAATAGTATTAAACACCTTTTAAATTTTATATATATCTTATATAATTTTAACATTCATATTTTGTGTTTCTCAGACATAATATAAGGATAAATTCAATTTTTTAGATAAAATAAGTATTTTTAAAAAATGTTGTTTTCCACCTTTTATTGGAAAACCATTTTTAAATCCAATATTTGACACTTTTATATATTAAATTTAATGAAATTAAATTATTCTTTCGATGAGGGACATAAAAATTTAGTTTGGATAATTTTTTGGTACTTTTCTGATAACTTTTATATTTTGATGAATAATAAAAAATACTAAATTTTAATTGAAAACAAATTTTTTAATGGAAATAATTTATAGTGATAAATTATGTATTTTATTGGTTTTAATGTATAATTAGATTATATTTTTATCATTTAATATAATTTAGATCATTGTAAGTAATTTCACAATTAAATTAGACATAATCACATGTCAATCTTTTGATAGTTTTTACTTCTTAAAAACTCTCTTTCTAGTTTTGACAACAAGAATTAATTTTAAATTAATTAATGAAAATTCTAGGTTTTAAATTTGGAAAAATAGACATCATTTTTTAATTTTTAATATCAAAATTATCCTAGGGTGAGTTTTTGGTATTTTTTTTGAAAACATTCAATTTTTGATGAATAGTGAAAAACACTATGTTGTTGTTCAAAACTGAATTATTATTTAAATAATTGATATTTTTATTTAAATTTATTTTAATGTGTGAATAGATACACAATACCTATTTTAGTTTTTTCTAATTCGTTGGAGTAATTTTATAATAATATTAGATATATAAAATTTTATTGAACTGTTTAATATCTTTTACCGGTCATCAAGGCACATTTGAAAATTTGTATAAAACATAATTATACCTCTTTTATGAATAAAATTTCAAAAATCTAAGAGACACTATTGATATTAGTATGTAAAATGTGGTTCAATATGATGAAAATAATTTTCGGTGAATAGAACTTTTGAATTTTATTTACCACGGTTAAAAGTAAATAGGGTAATTAAAGGTAAAATTAATAATACAATTACCCTAACACATGTCCTAATTGTATTGGATAATTGTATTTAGACCAAAATAAACCTTATGAAAAAAATGTGATCCTTTTTTATCCACTTGGATTATATTAGGACATTTATTTTATTTTATTTAAAGAAGAGTTAAAAGTGTTAAATTCAATTTTTAATAACTAAACCATTTTTAATATATGTTTATACATAAGATAAATTTGAAAATAATTATGAATTAGAAATATAAAAGTACTCCCTACATCATCGTATATTATTTATAATTTTATACATTAAATAACTAAATTTTTTTATGACACAATAATTATGCAGTAATTACCTTATTAATGAAGGACTAAAATAATTGATGTTATAAATATTAAAATAATGTAAATTGAGACTTTTTATGCATTCTATGAATTTTATAGGTTAATATGACATGCTACGGTTAATTCAATTATTTTTATGCGATGTAATCATGTTGTTATGACTTTCACAAAAACCAAATACTAAATAGTGTCAAAATTGACATAAATGTGTTTTTAAAAAAAATAATATTTTTTAAATTATATAATAGTCCTAAAAATATAAATTTCAGACAAAAAAATTATATAATGATAGATATGTAATTAATGAACTAATTTAGGTTATCTTGGAATTTTATAGTAAGTTTACTAACCATGTGTTATAGTAACACGAGAAGACACGGTAAAAGTTAAACAATTTAACTATGGGTTAAATAAAAAAGATAAGGTTAATATGGTGACCTAAATTTGTCTAAAACCTATTGTATGAGAGGATTTAGACCCATCCATACCTAATAATATAAATAAATCCATTTGAGCTATTATAAATTGAAAATTATTTTATAATAAAATAATAGTTCATGTTATTCCTAAAGTGCCCCCACCTCCCTTATAAAAGGGTATTTCCCCTTCTCTTAACATAACACCTCCATATCCATTTGTATGGGCCAATCCCTACTAAAATATTCTACCAACTAACCCACTTCATCTTAGAGACCTTACTTTGATCCAAAGGACAACATTAGGAGCCCTTTTTTTCAAATCAAAAGGAAACACCCAAAGACGAGGTAATTATTTCATCCCCTCTTTCAAAGTTCTTTTCTTCTTCCAATTCATATTTCATTTTTATTTCCATACTAAAATAATAACTCCAGTAACATGTAGATACTTATATGTTATTATAAATATGGTAAAACCATATTCATTATTCTATACATCCTATGAATGACAAAGTCACCATACGTGCGTACGTACAGCTTACGGTCTCCACGTCGTGTTGTAGTTTGTTATTCAACACTGCATTTTTTGGATGGGTATAATAATGAGTATAATTAATTTAAATAATAAATATAACATGTTAATTATTTTTTATATATAATATACCATCCAATTAAACCCAGTTTTACCATCGATAGAATGATATTGTCGCTCGTGTGTACATACGGCTTACCGTCTCCACGACGTGATGAGATTCATCTTCAAAGATCACCATTCAAGAATATATATATATAGATATATATATTGATTAAGTACGAGATATATTAAATAATATTGATACTGGAATAATATATATTTATTTAGACAAATATATGTCATTTACTTACTTCTATATTATATGATAAGAAAACAGAAACAACGTTCATGCGTATGTACAGACTACCGTCTCCATGAATAGTGTTTCTATTTCATAAATATATATATTATAAATATCTATATTCTAAATATATATGATATATATAAATCATGTTTTATATTTTGTAAGAATTTAAATCATGATCTAAGTGATATGATTAAAAATAAAAAGTTAAAACGCATACGATAAAGAATGCGATTATTACCCGAAATGTTACTTTAACATAGAAATTATTATTAAATGGGTTGTATAATGTCATAAATTAATCATATATTATATCATAAATATTAATATGGTTATGGTATAATTTAGTGACATACTATGGTCATTATATAGGAGACTAAATGTACCCTCGACTAAAGAAATGTACAAGGTAAGGGTTATTTCCTCAATATGATTATTATCTGAGATTGTTTATCTATAAGTATCTACTGGGAAATATTTATAATCCATTTCCATGTTTCATAAAACAAATTTAAAAGGAAGGTACCATTTAACTAGATCAACATTTTAAATTTTTTAAATACTTATTTTTCTAAATCTATTTAATTAATGTCCATGTTTTCAAAATAATTTGAAGGAATTATTTATATTGATATTAATTTTTTAAGATGTTAATTACTTTAAAAAATTTCAAGTTTTTATGGGAAAAAATTATTAAAAAATATATTTTAAATGAATTCCTTTATAAACTATGTAACTTTTAAATTATTTCATTAAAATGTGATATTTCTCTCAAAGGGGTTTTACTGATCATTCTTAACTATGTCAACATCCTTTACTGAATATTATTTTTGATTGAGGTTGATTTATTAAAATAAAATATTCTATATTTTATTGAATGATTTATGATATGTTTGAATTTGGATGTTCTATTTTTATACCATTCATAGTTTATGGTTAATGTATTGACATTTCATATGCTAGTTCTAGTACGAATGTTTATGTTATGTTTCACCTTTTTTAATATAAAGAATGCATTGGTCTTAGTAAATAACGAACAGAGCCCGCTATAGCCCCTCGATGCATCGGTAGGTATCGTGATACAAATTAGTGTCTTAGAACAAGGCCTTGAGAAAATTTTAATTTGTAGTCTTGGTATGAGGCCTTGACTATGTGGTTATGATGTCCGTCATTATTAATTCCCTTGTTATGAAATTAATTATTATATGTGATTATTAGACGAGTAGAATATCCTTGTGCATGTGTATATGGTAATGTTTGATTTATTTTTTCTACATCATGTTCATGTTTATGTTTAAAAGGATTTTTTTATTACAAATATTCCCTTAAACGTTTATAGCTTCCACTAAATTATTTACCCTTACAGAGCATCTGAGCTCACCCCTTTCTTTTCTTTTGTTTTCCCAGGATTCCAAGAAGTGTATTATGATTGATATGAAGTGTTAAGCTAGTGGAATAATGTAATTTTCAAAATATTATCTATTTCACATTTTATGTTTGAAATTTTAATGTAATGTTCATATATGTAATCTATTTTCCAAGACTGTTAAATTGACCGGTCCTTCGGGACTTGATCCCTTGTAATTATGACATTGTATAAAAATAATGCACTAGCTCTGGGATTCTGGGGTCGGGGTGTTACAGTTGGTATCTGAGGAAGTTTAGAAATAACCTTGGTAATTAGATTTAGATAAACTATGATTAGGAAACATTAATTTAATATAGAATTTAATGATTAGTATAGAAGAACATCCAATTTTTTTTGGTAATGTAGATATTATGTGGGTTTTCTAAGAAATACATCCCTATATGGATACTACAAGTGGAAATGGTTCTGGAACAGATGTACCTAGGAGTTAAAACTCTGACAAGGAGTTTTGGGCTAGACCCGAGGTATCCTGGTACATGACAAGAGGCCTTACTACGCACCTGGTTTGACACTCCTGGGGGATATTTTTAGTATAATTCACATTTTCATTACAAACCATTATGAAGGATTTATGAGTAAATATGTCAGCAAATAAAAAATATTTACGAGACTAGATGTGTGAAAATATTCAATTAATGATATTATTTGTTTTCGTTTTGGATTATACAATATGATACGATCTAACCTAGTGTTTTTCGTTATTTACAAATGGTGCCCAGTAGAAGGAATGTGAACTCCAGCAATATGCATGATCCAAAGTGTAAGAAAGATCAAGTCATTCATGGTCCTAAGTCAACATTTAGAACAGAAATAGTCTCCCACATATATACATCATATGAAGAAATAATATCATGTGTTAATAAGATAAGTAAATAATTCTCTGAGTCATATGGATTTGAAGGGAATCAAGAAAAGAAGAGGATGTCAAAAAAAGATGAATAAAGGGAAGAAGGGAAATAAGGATTTACCCACATTTAATAATGGTGGAAAGAATAACCTTAGTAAATTCTTGAATGTAATGTGAGTATGTTATAAGTGTGGAGAAAAATTACACCACATTTTTGATTTCAAGGGTAAGAAAAAGGATTCAAATGTACAATGCTTCATATATAAGGAGTTGGGACACTACACGAATCAATGTAAAAATCATCAGATTATGCCCTAAATGATTCTATTGGATAATAATCAAGTTATAATACTAACTCATATGAAGAGGAATGCATATCATTCATATGTTATGTCATTTGAGTGTTGTATCAATGATGTAATGGTTATATGAATTATAGAAATAAAAAAGGATTGTATTCCAGCACTATTTCGTTGATGATTTGAGATTATATGGTTCTAAGAAAAGTAACTCAATAGAATGTAATGTTTTTTAAAATATATGGTTGGAGTAAATATAACCGTTAATATGTTTCTAAAACTGAGATAATGATTTTGGAAGAAGATATGATTGATTTGGACAATTTATATTGGATATTCTTGACTACCTTGAAACTAATTAATTGTTTTTTATTCCATCATTGTGGGATCTTTCATAATTTTTTTGATTTAAGGATTATATCTAGTATTCTATGTTTTACATAAGGAATGAGGAAGAATGAACATATTCAGTATGGTTTTATGGTAATTTAGTTTTTTTACCAAGTTTTAAGAGAATACATGATGAAGGTATTCACATGTATGTTTTGTGACCTTCCTTATAAATTTTGGATTGTGAGTTTGTAAAAAGTATTGTAGATAAGTCTAAATGTTGGAATGGATTATGTTTTACATTGGATAATATTGTTTAAGGTTAAATAATTTCTTAAGATTTTTTTGTATTGTATAAAATTGACAACCCAAAGGTCGGGCGACAACCTGTCGCATCCGGCAAGGCCGTGAGACTTGAACCCGCAACCAAATGGCGACAAGGGTGTATCACCAACCACTGGCCTACATGATTTCCTAGTTTGTATAATGTAGTTTTTTTATAAAATGGTATAAAAGATGAATTATAAATTCATTTTTTTTAAAACCTATACAATTAGGGTACATAGAATGTTTTTGACATCTATTATCTTTTTGGAATGAAAGATGAGTTTGTGGTAGAAATTATTTAAAGGATGAAACTCTACTTGTCATGTATTTTTTATTATTCGATGAATAAATTATTTCTTAATCATTATGGAAGGGAACTTAAAACCAATTTTTTTTATCCTAACACCTTATGTTTTGTTCAACCAATGATATTTTAAATCATTAAAGATTTATGGGTTTGAGGCCCACAATATTCCATTTTATGTTCACGTTTTTGTGATTTATGACCTCAATCACTCCCTGTAAATATTTACGTTTTTCCTCTAATTACGTGTCTATAATTTCCACCAATGTTCTCTTATTCTAAACCCTAATTTGGTGGTGACTTTTTCATTTCCCTTTCCCTCTTATTAAGACTAAATTTTATTAACCCTATTTTGGATGTGGGTTTTCCACAAATGTATTTTTCTATTTTCAACCATTATTTTCGAAGAAAAAATTAAAATTATGATGAAAAAACTTTTTGAAGGAGGGGAGAATGTAACACCCTGAGATTTTATATTACATTATCTCTTTAATTTAATTCACTATCCTACGCTACACGCAACATCAAGTTCAAGCGCATCACTACCTATCAAACATGTCGTTTAAAAATTAGTTATGAATAGTATTAAGTAAATTTTTATTTATATATATATCCAATATAATTTTAACATTCATATTTTTTGTTTATTAGACATAATATAAGGAAAATTTAAATTTTCATCTAAAAGAATTATTTTTCATAAATGCAGTTTTCCCGCCTTTTAATGGAAAACAATTTTTAAACCCAACATTTGAAACTTTTATATATTTAATTTAATGAAATTAAATTCTTCTTTAGAAGCGGGTTATAAAAATTTAGTTTGGATAATATTTTGGTACTTTTCTGATAACTTTCATATTTTGATGAATAGTAAAAATACAAAAATTTAATTGAAAACAACTTTTTTAATCGGAATAATTTATATTGTTAAATTATTCATTTTAGTGGTTTTAATATATAATTAGATTATATTTTTATCATTTAATATAATTTAGGTCATTGTTTGTAATTTCATAATTAAATTGTAAATAAACACATGCCAATGTTTTAATAGTTTTTACTTCCTAAAATCTGCTTTCTGGTTTTCAAAGCGAGAATTAATTTTAAATTAATTAATGAAACTTCTATGTTTTAAATTTCATAAAATAGACATCACATTTTAATTTTTAATATCAAAATTATCCTAGGGTGATGTTTTGGTATTTTTTTTAAACATTCAATTTTTTATAAATATTGAAAAACATTGTGTTACTGTTTAAAACTGAATTTTTATTTAAATAATTAATATTTTTATATAAATTTATTTTAAAGTCAAAATATATACATAATACCTATATTAGTAAAATTTAATTCATTTGAGTCATTTTATAATAAGATTAGATATATAAAATGTTATTAAACTATTTTATGTCTTTTACCCACCTTCTAGGCACATTTTCAAATTTTCATAAAACGTAATTTTACCACTTCTATGAATTTAATTTAAAAAATACAAGAGACATGGTTGATATCAGTAACTAAAATATGGTTCAATAGGATTATTTTTTTGGTGAATAGTAACTTTTAAATTTTATTTACCACGGTTAAAATTAAATAGGGTAATTAAAGGTACAAATAATACTAAAATTACCCTAACACATGTCCTAATTATATTGGATAAGTTTATTTTTACCAAAATCAACCTTAGGAAAAAAATATGATCATTTGTTATCCACTTGGATTATATTAGGATATTTATTATATTTTATTTAAAGAAGAGTTAAATGTGTTAAATTCTAATTTTAATAGCTAAAACATTTTTAATATAGGGACATACATAAGATAAATTCGACTATAAATATTAATTAAAAGTATGAAAACATTTCCTACATCATGGTATTTTATTTATAATTTTTAGACATTAATTAATTAAATTTATTTATGACACAATGATGATGCAGTAATTACCTTATTAATGAAAGACTAAAATAATTGATATTATAAATATTAAAATAAATGTAAATTAAGACTTTTCATGCATTCCACAAATTTTCTAGGATAATATGACATTTTATGGTTGATTAAATGAATTATCTTTGAAGTAATCATATTGTTATGACTTTCACCAAAACTAAATACTAAATAGTATCAAAATTGACAAAAATGAGTTTTAAAAAAAATACTATTTTATTAAATTATATAATATTCTTAAAAATATTAGGATCAGACATAGGAATTATATAATGATATATATGTAATTAATGAACCACTTGAGGTTATATTGTCATTTTATAGTTATTTTATTAACCATGTATTATAATAATACAAGACGACATGGTAAAAGTTAATCTATTTAACTTAGGGTTAAATCTAAAAGATGAGGTTAATATAGTGACATAAACTTGTCTAAAATATTTTGTTTGAGATTATTTAGACCCATCCCCACCTTATACTCTAAATAAATTCATTTGGAGCTATTATAAATCGAAAACTATTTTATAATAAAATAATATTTCAAGCTTTTCCTAAAGTGCCCCCAACTCTCTTATAAAAGGGTACTTCCCCTTCTCTTAACTTCACACCTCAAAATTCATTTGGCTCAACCAAACCATTCTCAAATATCATAAAAACTACCCACAATGCTATCTAGAGGCCATAATTTTATCATAAATTCAACCTTAGGATCCCTTTTGTTCAAATAAAAAGGAAACACCTGAAGAAGAGATAATTATTTCATCATCTCTTTCAAAATTATTTTCTTCTTCCACTTCCTCTTTATTTGTTATTTCCATACTAAAATAATGTATCAAGTACCTTATAAAAAATTAGATGTCATTATAAATATGTTAAACCCATATTCATTATTCTATCCATCCTATGAATGACAAAGTCACCATACGTGCGTGTGTACGGTTTACCGTCTCCACATCGTGGTGTAGTTCGTTATCCAACAGTACATTATTTTGATGGGTGTAATAATGATTATAATTAATTTAAATAATTAATATAACATGGTAATGATTATTTATATATAATATACCATCCAAATAAACACCATTTCTCCATTTATAGAATGATATTGTCGCTCGTGCGTACGTACGACTTACTGTCTCCACGACGCGATGAGATTCATCTTCAATGATCACCATTCAAGATTTTTTTATAAATATATATGTATATTGATTAAGTATGAGATATATGAAATAATATTTCTACTGGAATAATATATATTTATTAAGATAAATATATTTCATTTACTTACTTCCATACTATACGATAAGAAAACCGAAACAACATCCATGCGTAGGTACGGACTACCATCTCCATGAACGATGTTTCCATTTCACTAATCTATCTAATATAAATATTTATATTATGAATATATATGATATATATAAATCATTTTTTATATTCTAGAAGTATGTAATCATGATCTAAGTTATACGATCAAGAATAAAAAGTTAAAACATGTACGATAAAGAAAGAGATTATTACCTGAAATGTTACTTTAACATGGAAATTATTATTAAATGGGTAGTATAAAGCCATAAATGAATCATATATGACCTCATAAATATTAATATAGTTCTCATAAAATTTAATAACATACTATGGTCATTATACATGAGGCTAAATGTATCATCGACTAAAGGAAAGTACATGGTTAGGGTTATTACCTCAATCTCATTATTATCCGAGATTGCTTATCTATAAGTATCTACTGGGACATATTTATCATCCATGTACATGTTTCATAAAAATGTTTTCAAAAGGAATATTTTAAGGTTTTATTGAAGGTACCCTTTAACTATATCATCATTTTAAATGTTTTAAAGATTTATTTTTCTAAATCTATTTAATTAATGTCCATGTTTTCAAAATTATTTTAAGGGTTTATTTATATGGACATGATTGTTTTAAAATGTTAATTCGTTTCAAAATTTTCAAAGTGGTATAAGAAACTTTGATTTAAAAATCTATTTTAAATGACTTACTTTATAAATTATTTATCATTTAAATGATTTCATGAAAAAAGGATATTTCTCTCAAAAAGGTTTTACTGATCATTTTCAACTATGTCAACAACCTTTACTGGATATTATTATTGATTAAGGTTGATTTATAAAAATAAAATCTTCTATATTTTATTTAATGAGTTATTATATGTTTTAATATGTATTTTCTATTTTAATATCATTCATAGTTTATTGTTAAAGTATTGACATTTCATATGGTAATTTTATTACGAATGTTAATGTTATGTTTCACGTTTGTTTATATGAGGAATGAATTCGACTTAGTATGTGATGGGAGGGGCCATATATAGCCCCTCGATGCATCTGTAGGTCTCATGAGACAAATCTGTGTCTAGGCATAAGGCCTTGAAGAAAACTCTATTTGTATTCTTGGCATGAGACCTTGACAATGTGTTTATGATATCCTCTATTATGCATTCCCTCATTTTGAAATTAGTTATTACATGTGATTATTAGACTAGCAGAATATCAATGTGCATGTGTATATGGTAATGTTTTATTTAGTTTTTTCCATATTATATTTAATTTTATATTTAAAATGCTGGTTTTTTATTACACATCTTGCCTTAAATGTTTATTGCTTCTACTAAATTATTTACACTTATTGAGAATCTGAGTTAACCCCTTTCTTGTGTTTTGTTTTCCCAGAATTCCGAGAAGTGTATTATAATTGATATGTAGGGTTAATCTAGAATAATAAATTAATTATCAAATGATTATCTAAGATGTATTTTATACTTGAAATTGTAATGTAATGTTCATGTATGTAATCTATTTTACAAGACTACTAAACTAATCCTTCCTTTGAGAATTTATCCCTAGTAACCATGCCAATGTATTAAAATAATGCACCAGCTTAGGGATTCTAGAGTCAAGGAATTACAATATATAATATATAAATTTATTTAAAATCACTCATTAATTATGATTAATTTAATTTATTAATATAAAAATACATTGTATGTATGAAAATTGATTTTCAAAAAACATATTTTTTTTGTTTGAGATACTTCTATCAATTTATAATAAATGAATTCATTTTATACACATGTAAAAAATAACTTCTAATAATTTAGTAAGTAATATTCATACCTTCCGATCAAATATATAGGTTATAAATATCATATTAAATAATAATATTTCAACAGTATGTCACAGTTCATTTAAACTTGGTGTTGCGTATAAAGAAAGATATAAATGAAATGAAATTTACTCAAATTGAAATATGTAAAAAAATATTAGGTTGTTATATATACAAGGTAATATATAGCTAAAAAAAGTTCCAAGGCTTTACATATTTCATGTTCATGGTCCTTTTATTTACTTGCGGTTTTAGTCCACTTTTAATTTTCACAATGATGTTTCATATTACTTTCTCATTATATATTAATGTTTAAAATGTATTGTAATATTTTATCTTAATAAAATATCTACTTTATTCATTTTAGTTTTTTTTTGTGCATGAAAAAAATTATTCAATATATTCATGGAATAAAAATTTGGGGTGTTACTAGAATATTGGAGAAAATACACATTTTAGAGCTGCAACTATATTTCTGATCCACTTAAATCCTATATCAATGGGTATAAATAGAAATATTTCCTAGTACATAATTTTCCACCTATATTCATGATGTAGGAGAGAATGGGTGTCACCAATCTTTTGAATTATCATCCATCACATTATCATAACTGGGATGCTAGAGGAATTACCCATTTCTACCTATCCTTCACTAAAGATGTTGGAGAAATTACTCATCTATAATTATATCCTATAATATTTGATCTATATAAATATAGTGTATTGGGTTAGTATAAGTAGATCTATAAATAAATCATTATCATTGTCAACCCAAATAGTGGGTGAGAAGGAGTATGGCCATTTCCATATCACTCCAACCCTAAATAGAGAGTGAGTGAAAAGGATATCCAATATCTTATATTGCCTCTATTGATATACATACATTATATATTGCATCACATATTAGATTATATTAGTACACAAAATCAATAATCTTATATACAATCAAGGATCCCTATATCGATATCACAATACTTCCCATATAATAGTCTGGATCTATTACATCATCTCATCGCATTCCCACTGGCCAAGATCATAGAAATATAATGATAATTCAATATAAGAGTGATGTTAGTTATTTAATTATCCTAATTTCCATGTCATAACATAATTGATATTATTTCCTATCTATTCAATAGTTAATACCATAACATTCACAATAATTTTACACATTACCATATCATCACATTATTATTGAACTATTCCACTAGGAACATTAGAACGTGGATAAAACCACTTTATTTACTTAGGGTTCCATTAAAGTTATATCAATTAAATAATATTACCCCACTGCATTACATGACCATTCTCATGGCTCACCAAAATTTTTATGAGGAAGATTCCACTACATTTTCCTCTAAGGTGAAAGACACAATTTATTTTTATGTTTAAGGAATTACAAAACACTCCTTAAGAACCTCCAATTACATTCTGATCATGACTCACCATTTGTGGGAATACCCTTCCTCAATGTTATATCTTTATTTATTTCCTATCATTGACTTATAACATTATACACCAATATCAATTTTTATAATTCACTTTAATTATCGACATTTTTTCACTCTAATAATGGTTATTCCATACATTGATATAAATGGTTACATTTATATAAATATATCAACTTCAAAGAGTTCCACATTTGACATCATATAGAATGTATTACCAATTCTCCAAGCACTACATTAATAATTAAGAAATTAACTTAAAACCTCAAATATACTTTATTTAACATTCTAATATCCCCCTTGAACTATGATTTAATTCTCCCTTATTTTAGTTCATCATTAATATCAAGAACTTTTTCATTATAACATCAACTTAAATTCACTATTTCATAACGAATTTATAATATCTAAGAGATTTTTCAATATATCTTGAACGGAATTATAATAAATTTTAATGGTTTTCTCTCAATTGCTATGAACCTCTTTTCACAAGCTCTGAGATTCCAACCAATCAAAATCGCCACATCTAGTGGTTAAGAAACTTGCTTGAGTGAGTACTTCAAGATCATCTTCACAAGTTTAATAATAAATTTCAAAATATTTTTATTTTTAAATAATAATATTTTTCATATCCAATATAATGATATTTTGATATCTTAGTTAAGAATTTTTTATTTTAATAGGTTCTTCTAACTCATTCAATGTTACTTGAGAACCTATGGTGATAAACTGGACAACCACATAGTTTCACTAAGGTTTAATTATTATTATATTAGTGACAATAATTTCCCCAATTTATCATTTATAGCTTAAATTATCCATTTATTGATGTCTAATTTTCGTAAACTTGGATTTATTCGGTTTGGGATGCATAGAGGAGGCTAATAAATTTTTTAGTGTCCTAAAATAACCCCACATATTCCCTTGTGATCCTTATACTAGTTTTGATAATTGGGGGGGGGGGGGGGAGGGGGTCCTTGTGGAACCCACATTCACTAAATGATCTCTTCTAGATATCCCATGCCCTAATATCCAATAAGAAATCGGATTTGTATGCTTTACATATCATATGACTCATGGAAATCCAACATCGCCTCCACTCATGAACATCTGATTTGGGATATTATATGATATTGATATGTAGAGAGCCACATCCACATATAAATTAGGAGTGGATGAATTAATCCCTCCAATGACATCTGATCAAGATGATTAGATGATATCTCATGAACCCAACCATGTTCCCCACATCACTATTGTGTTATCACAAGAATCATGTGATCATTATAATCTAACAGTTGATCAAAGTGCATGCCATGGTTCCAAAGACCCATTTGTTTATAAATGTGGGTAGAAATGACATTATCAGGTTTTTATTCTTGAAAATTGAATGAATAAGTGTCTACCAATGCTCACTCGCTGGTCTCTCACTGGATTCCCACATCGCTACTATTTATAGTGGTTGACTGACATTGGCCAAAATTGATGAACTCCGAATTTTATAAACATGTAACTCATGGTCTCTTAATTCTATATCCAACCCCAATTCCCCTGTATTTAAACCCTAAATGCATCATATTATTGAAAGAATGTTAAATTTAAAGAAAATTCCCACTAATTTATCTTTCAATCTACCACTTTGATTAGATTGATTCCAAATGGGTTAAATACACCATGCCAATATATTTATAATAAGGTATAGTAGGCTCAGTTATTCATTCAAATAAAAATTTTATTCACAAATTTATAAAAAAAATCCTTAAACCTCTCTATAATATTTATCAAAATCCATGCATTATATTTAATAAATTTAAAAGGTATTAGGTTCATCTAATTGGGAAGAATAATATAAAAAAAATTTGGGGTTGAAATTTCAAGTAAGATAAAATAAACTAGAGGAAATTTCAAGGTAAATAAATAAAACGTCAATGAAAAGAAACATTCATTTAGTCACATTGATTCTGATCTTCAATGATGATCCACTATTCTCCGATGAAGGCCATATTATTAGATATCAACACCCATCTCTATCAACCCAACACTCCTCTAAAAGATGAATTTATAAGGGGTAGATCTTGGTTAAGTAAAAACAATGAATTATTAATTATATTAAATAATTCATTAAAAACACTTCATCATTGCTGAACACCAATTCTTCAACATCTAACAATTATTCAACGCATATCATAGGGTAAACACCCAATTATGAACTCAATTAAATAGTTAGTTTTCTAACTGAAGCGTTGATAGTGATTAATTCATTGTATTTATATTTTCATTCAATAATAAATATTTCCACTAATATTTACTTATGGTGATATATCAATCCACTAAATAACATAATTTAAATATAAATGCGGGATAATAAATCCTTAAACACAAAATAAGGTGCTGAAATCTAATCCTAGAAAAAGTAATTCCTAGGTAAAGACCTATATTGTTACACCCTCCCTACCTTAAAACTTTTCATACTAAAAAATGAAATAAAACCACAAAAATTCACTATCAAAACTTCTATCCTAGAAGAAGAAACCTATAAAATTTCAGTAACCTATAAATAAGGGTAATAAGATACAATGTAGTCAACCAAAATAACAAAAACCATTCACTATATTGGGAGAATATTACCAGCTCAAGTTGTATTTTTAAGATAATTCCAAATATCTGAGTAAAATTGAGATAAAAATAACCTTTCAAAATAATATTCCCAAAATGAGGAATTTCCATTATAAGGCTCAACCATATCTGTATACTCAAACAATAAAAAAAATCCACTTATACAACTTCTCAATCATCAAATTCCAAGATATTCTTGATATTATAAATCAAAATCACGAGTCTCTCTCAACATAACATTTAATATATACTAAAATTGATTATCCTCCCTTAGAGTCAAGTTTTCATATTTAGACAAGGGATAAAGTTCTCTATGAAAATACATTTTATCACCATCAATATTTTATCCAACCACTTATCATGAGTAAAAATAATAATAAAGGATCATCAATATGTGATGAAGACTGAACTGATGCAACCATAGAATCTTAATCAAATTAAGGAAAACAAGACAACTCATATTCTGAGCTAAAAATCCATCCTCTATTGGTCAATCCATCCACCACCTGAAATTCTATAGTATCTCAATAATATGTAAACACTAAATCAATTCACTTAGAAAATCATCACTTGAAAAATTAACCCTCTTTCAAAACCCTACTCTAGGGGTATATAAGGGTTCCTCTAAGGGTCCCCTGTGGGCTGACCAAATATAAATCAAGGGTAATTTCCCTCCTTGTAATGGTTCTACTAATCAATTACCCCCAAAAAATAAAAAATAATTCTATTCTAGGTGGTGATTATTAATGATATAATCATAGATAGTCACCTTTTCTATTCCGCTACTAAATAATTACATAATGTATAAAAATCATTATCACATGGCTCATAAATCTGACCAATGAGAACATCTACTCAACCCTCACTCATATCCACTAGACATCACCATATAACTGATGATCCCTTTATACTAGGATTCTTTCATCTCCCTAGAAATCACTACCATCAACATATAATGATACAAGTTAATGAAGAACATACATTACTCAATGCATGAAAATATTCACTTTAGCTACCCATAGCCACACACCCACTAAGAAAGACTATCATATAGTATCTATGAATTCCAATCAAGGTAATTCCTTAAACACATTACTTATTCACTACCATCACCTATCTCTTATAGACCATAATCCTTATATCACATATCTGTTCTAAATTATTTTGAAATTATCCATCAATAAATTTGGTAATTTGGGATTTACCTCAATATTCATAGAGAAGGTATGTCTATGTCATCATTATTTTGTGTTGGAAGATACTTTCAAGGAGGTATCACATCTACACCCTTATTTCCCAACTGTGATGTCTCAACCTGGGTGCCACTCAAAGGATCCCCGAGCCGGTTGGCCACATGGACTCAAGTTAACCTCCCCATATGGTAGAGGATACTAACTAGAAATGAGGGCCCAGGGTGTATCAATGGATATATTATTCTATCATTTCAAAGTGGAACACAACATATATAGATATAATAAAGAGATGAAATAATAACAGAAGAATAAAAATGAAAACTTAAATAAGGCTGACTGTGAAAAATAAGAAAAGGCATTCATCAACAATAATGTACTCAATGTAGAATAGTATCATATAACAAAAACGATGATTTCATTCCCGGTGTCTAAAAAATTTGAAAACAGGTATACAAGGAAGTTGGAAGCAAGTAAAATATATTCTATAAAAAATAAAAAAGAAACCAAACACTTTACAAGTATCTTGAGCTCCTACTCGGTTATCTGATACCAATATCTAACCTAAAGAAATTAATCAAGTTAGGTGTACAAAGAGGGATGCTTCACCTTATCAAAACCTGCATATAAATAATCTTTCCAGGTACTATCTGTGAATGGAATAGGGTGTGCGATAAATCTTAGTAGGCCACCACCAATGATGTATTTACAAATTAGTTTTTAAATAAAAATAGATATTATTCAGGTATATATATAAAGGTAAGAATAGTAAAGGAATGTAAATAGACCATACCCGCTTTAGCCCAATCCTGTGTTTGAACATGTATCGTTTAATTAATTATGTTTTAATTTTAAATAAGTGTCAAACATACTGAATATAATAGCAATAATTTAATAGGATCCAAGGTGTAACCAATGAATACTATAATGATGATAATAGTGAAAGAGGAGCCAAGGTGAAACCAAGAAATCCTTGACCTTAGGGGTCGATCCATCTTAGTAAAACATGCGTTTCAATAGTTAGGGGGTCTGAGTTCAATCCAATGGGAATTCCCAAGGCATTCCACTATAAAGGATTCTAACTAAGTCCGAGGATCTCATCTAAGGTAATCATGGGAAAATAATGACTATGACCAATGAGGTTAATCCATGAAACTACATGTATAAATACATCAAGATAGATCCAAGGAATGTATCAAAGGTATCTTAATTTCTAGATAATCGTGAAGGGATCCTATAACATCATATTGGGTATCCTCTATTAGACAAGGGGCATGTTATAAGGTGGATATCTACCTTGGAAATTGACTCCTTGAATCGAAATGGAATCCTCTGAATGCTCAAGGAATTCCTTTGATAATCTAATGATGGATAAAGTTTGACCAATCTCATAAAGATAAAATGGTCCATATGAAATATTCTCCATATACACATATGATCATATAATTTAATACAAGTAATACTCATTCCCTTTATAAGTTATCTTTGTTCATTATGTTACCTTTATTTAGTGTGACAAGGCTAGTCAAGGATATGAAACAATTTGTTAATTCAGTTACATACTCCTTAATTAGGTTCATTACTTTAACTTTAATTTAACTTTATATGGTTTGTTAAGGATATGAAACCAAATTAATTTAATTATAGTTAATTAAAGGTTAATTTAATTTCCTTTAATGAATAATAACATTGTAAATCAATACATGAAACCAATTAAGTTTCTATAAGGAAAATACAAGTGATATATTTAGTATAATTTCAATTTATAATTTCATTAATTAATTTATAACACTAAATTTATCAAGGTCAATTTCATGTTCACCCTAACGGTGCTCTAGATAGGCCTACATGGGTCACCAAGGCATAAATAAAGAAACACCCTACCTAGGGTGGTTAGTGTAGAGGTCATAACCTATGATGATAGGATGAATATGCATAAAAAAGTCCTTATAACCTGACTCTATTGATTACAATTAAGGAATATTAATTTTAAGAAGTAAATATACTAAATATATCACTTTTCCTTGACTTATTTAAACAAAATTGGTTGCATGTCCCAATTTACCTTGTTATTATTAATAAAAAGAAATATAATTAACCAAATAATTTAATATAATTAAATGAATTTGGTTTCACGTACTTATACCAGCTTTCCATGTCTAATGATAGTTAAATGAATGAACCTAATGAATGAGTATGTAATTAAAGTAATAAATAGTTTCATGTCCTTGAATATCCTTGTCACATTAATGAAGGGTAACTGAATAAACCAATATTACTTATAAAAGGCATGGGTATTAAATAGCCTAAATTAAATGATCATATATATATATAAGGTGACTATTTCATATGGAACATTTTACCATTATAGGAGTGGTCACACTTTATCCATCCTTGGATTCCCTAGGTAATGCCTTGAGCACTCAAAGGATGCCATTCGGATTCAAGGAGCCTATTTACAAGGTAGATATTCAACATAGAACATGGTCCGCGTATACTATAGGATGAACAAAATGATTCCATATGACCCCTTCACTATCCTCCAAATATTAGGATGTCGTGTATACACTCTTTTGTTCCAAATTGATGTCTATAGACACGTGGCACCTGGGATTCACCCCATTGGTCATAGTCCTGCTTAGACCATGATTACCTCTGATGAGATCCTTGGACTCGATTAGAATATTTTATAGTGTAATGCCTTGGGAACACCCCTTAGATTTCAATCATTACCCTTAACTAATATAATACATATTTTAATAAGTTGGATTGACCCTTGAGGTTGAGGTTGCCTTATTTTCACCTTGGATCCTCTTTCACTATTATAATCATGATAGGATTCCATGATTACACCCTAGATCCTATTACATTATCTCTATTATATATAGTATGTTTGACACTTATTATAAACTAAAACATATTTTATTAAATGATACACGCTCAAACACCAATTGTGGCTGAAGCAGGTATATGTTTTTTACATTTCTATAATGTTCTTAACTTTAAATATATATGTATATATTGTTAGTTTATATTCAAAGATTGTATTATATAGTCGATGTTGGTGGTGTCCTACTGAGATTTATCTAACACCCTATTTGGGATGATGATGGTTCGAGAAAAGATTATATGTATGCAGTTTTTGATAAGAGGGAGTATCCTACTTTGGACACCTGACTTGATTTCTTTATTTAGGATGGAGTTTGGTAAAATATTATATTTGAGTATGAGCTTGTGATGATGAAATAGTTTTCGTTTCTTTTATTATTTTTATAGAATGTATTGATCTTGTTTCATGTTACCTTCTATACATGTTTTCCTATTTTGTAGAGACATGACATGAAATCATAATTTTTGGTATATAATAATGTTCAACACTGATTTGATTATTGTTGATATATGTCTTCTCTTACTTTCCACAACCAGTCATATTTAATTTTTCACTGTTATGATTATTCAATTATTCCATGTATTTATTATATATATATCTTCTTTGTTCCACTCTGACATAAGGGAATATTCTTCCCACAGACAAACCCTAGGCCCTGACTTCTAGTCGATAGCCTCTAAAATATAGGGAGGTGTTCTTGAGGCCATGTGGCCCACCATCTTGTGGAACCTTTTAGTGGCACATGTGTTAGGACATCAAAAAGTGGTATATGTGGTTTATTTATTTTATTTTATCTTACTATTTGGGAATATAGACAAGATATTGGAAAGATGTTGGAACATGGTCAGGATCCATGCCTGGGAGTAGCTAACCCATGTTCGGGGTTAATACTATATTTCTTGTGAACAGGATATTGTTGCTCTATCTATTTCTAATTATAGATGATATATTTTCACCATTGGGTGATGCACTTTAATTATGGTATTATTATATGATTTATGTATATTTAACATGGCTCGGTATGACAAGAAGCATTGTTACATGCATCATCATAGTCATGTAGAATTCACTATCCATTCTTATTCCATACCATAGAGGTGCATTTCATTTCTAACATTCCTTGTGTTTCTTGTGATTATTGAGTGAGCCATAGTTGTTATATTAATACCTTTGATGATAACATATTACACAAGGTAAGTTGATAGGTTATTTAAAGTGTCATCATCAATCTAAATAGTTTTTTCCTATAAAAAATTATGGTCGAACCTTAAATAGCTAGTTTCTACCCATAGAAAAAATGTACCCCTAGTTACATGAGATAGGCCTCGACTATGATTGAGTGAATACCTATTTCAATTCATGAGGTGTATGGTCCCTTATGAATTGGAGTGGGTAATTAACTGATTCAGGCCATCATATATTACACGTTAAATCTAGATAGAGGGTTAGATTAAATTAAGTGGGTGTATCTTTCAGTTATAAAGTGTATGAGCCTTTATTAGTTGGGAATTATGATCTGTTAAATCTAACCATGTTATATTTATATAATAAAATAAAAATTTAAATGTAAATATTGACTTATAAGATGAATTTGTTTCTAGTAAATTAATAGGAAAAATGCAACTGACCCTTAACCCACTGGAACCCTTGTAAATTTAATTTGAACACTTACCCATACTATAGACTTCAATGAAGGTAGTTGGGTTAGTATACATTGGGAAGTGAGCTATTTATCCTTATGATATGCTTCCTCTAGTGTTTCTATCTACATTAAAATCTTTTTTGAGGCATGTACTAGTAATTCGTAGAGATATTCCAACACAATGGCCTCTAGTCGTACACTAGGAGGGTGTTGACGACCACACTACGGAGGTGGTGGGACATGATCCACCAGTGATACCTCCAATAGTGACACCTGAGGAACCACCTATTAATCATGAATTGGGAATTTCACTCAGCTGTGAGAAAGTTTCCTATATCTAATGTAGTCCATGTAGGTTTCTCTATGACCTGCACCTACTATGGTTGATCTGGCTTGTGAGTTCCACCAATATCATCCTCCCATATTTCTGGGGGATATACGACCTTAGTCTATTGAGTTTTAGATAGAGGAAATCATTTCTATCTTATAGAATCTGGATATTCCTCCAGATATGATGTTTAACCTTACCACTTATATGCTTCACAATTCCAACAATAGCGGGTGGGATGCGATTAATCAGGAAGGTCGTCATCAAGGAATGGTCTCGGCAGGCTTCCAACATGACTTCTATTATTATGTTTTCCCTCATACACTAATAGATTACCAAGACAGAGAGTTTATGCACCTGGAGTAGGGTTCCTTGTATATCATGGACTATTTAGTGCATTTTATTGAGTTGAAGCTCCTTGCTTCACTTCTAGCTGATGATGAGATATCGTGAGTGAGACATTTTTTGGATGGGCATTTGTTGGCACCAGAAAATGCATCCCCAAGATTTTTCAGATGCTTCCATACACGATCCAAGATCATAGACCATTTCGCATGCTTCGATTTGGAAGGTCGCAGGGCCCGAATGGATTTACCAATCTGGAGTTATGGACATTTGAAGTTGGGATGAAAAACTAGTTCACGAAGCCCATTCACGAAGCCCCCTCCACGATCGCAGAGCGCCGCCATGATTTAAAGAGGCGGGAAGCTCCACGAACCCGTTTTACGTTCGAAACATGCCACGAATACCCGCTGTGAAGAAAGGAGGCGGGACACTCCGCAACCCATTTGACGTTCGCGACGCGCCGCGAAGCAAGGTGGCAGGATGCTCTGGGACCCATTTGACGTTCGCGATCCGCCATGGCGAAAGCTCTGTCTTCACACCGAGTGAGGTCTTCTTCGTGGTGCCCCTTACCTATAAATACCCAGCTCACTCCACCCCTTAGATGGCGACTTCTCCCCTTGGACGTTGACTCCGCCCCTTGGGCGGCCGATCTCTCGGTTCGCATAGCTCCGCTTTGTGGCTCTACGAGGCCATGCTCCGTGAGCAACTTCCTTCACGTTGCTGCTCTGTGAGTCGATGCTCCGTGAGCCAATGCTCCACAATGCTGCTCCATGAGACCATGCTCCACGATTCCATGTTTCGTGAGTCCATGCTCCGCGAGCCAATGCTTTGCGATGCTGCTCCGCGAGACCATGCTCAGCGAGCCCATGCTTCGCGAGTCCATGCTTCACGAGACCCCATGCTCCTTGAGCCCCTTTGATCCTCGAAGCTACTTTGTGAAGACCTATCCCTTGAAATTCCCCTACCTTCACGCCCACCAGTGCATACCGTGGGGGATACACCCTCGCACCCCTGCTCGGGGTCAGTGCCCGGCTGCGGTCCTGACCCTCCGGGCCGGTCCCATTGCTGCCGCCACTGACCCACATGAAGATGGGGAGTCACACAATGAAATGTTCGTCCCGGGACGTCGGGATTTTCCATTGAGCTCCCACCTTCCACATATGGAATACCATGATCTGAGATACTCCTCCACACACCATGAAACACCTTGAGTTGACATATTCCTCTTAGTTTCATTACCATGTCATGAGTTGAGATTATCATCATCGATCATCAGAGTACCTTGACTTGAACCATTCCTTAGGAAACTCCTCCAAACCCAATCACATGGCTCCTATGCCAAGTTGAACCAGAAAGGGCCACCCTTGCGTAAGTCCCAACACCATCCATTCCCAGGGACCTTATGCCTGACATTCCTACCTACATGACTCTAAACTGTAGTACTCCCTATGTTCCAAACATAGGATGCCTCTTGCCCCAAACAGGAGAATCCTTATTCTCCAAGCATGAGATGCCAGTAGTCCTACCTACATGACTTTAGACTGTAGTTCTCCCTATGTTCTAATCATAGGATGCCTCTTTCACCAAACAAGAGATGCCTTATGCTCTAAGAATGATATGACTAACAGTCCTATCTACATGACTATAAACTATAGTACTCCCTATGTTCCAATTATAGGATTCCTCTTGATCCAAAAAAGAGATGCCTTGTGCTCTAGGAATAAGATGCCTAATGCCATGATTACAATGGCAAAATTTCAAGATCATTGGAATCCATTCAAACATTCCATCACTCCACCTCATGCTTTGTGTGTCCTTCATTCGGATCCTCATCCACTTACATGTCTGGAGGGACCCCCTAACAGCCTGGTCCCATGCCGCATTAGCTCACCTACCATCCTGGGCCAACGCCTCGGAAGACTTCAGATGACATTTGCAAAAGGTCCTGTGTTTCAAACACGGTCAGAAGTCGAGCCTCATTTGTTTTTCCCCATTTCAGGTTAATGCGATGTCGATGCTACGTTTCCGCCACGGTCAACAGGTATCCTCCATCGCCACGCCACCCTCATTACATTCCGAATGTCGGGCATTCAATTCACAGTTTTCATCTCCCTTTGTTCGGATTGATTACAACGCCCCTTGGAATTATCCCTCTTGTGTAAAAGCGCATAGGTGAAGGCCTCAACCCACCAGTGACTTGGGATGCCCTCATGGCCAGACACGTGGAAGACATTACGGGCAGCTTCCTTGTGTAATCCCCATTCACCAGTGCCACTCCATAGAGGCACCTGGGAATCCTTATTGCGTAAGGTCCATTCACCAGTGCCTCTCTATAGTGGACCCCAGGCATCATCCTTGTGTAAGCCTCATCCACCATTTCCTCTCCATATTGGCACTCGGGCCTCCATCTTGGAGTATGTCCCATCACCATGGGCCACCCAACGCGTAAGCCCCTCTTCGTTTTCCACGGACGCATCCTTCACCATGTGATCGTCAGGCCCCTCCAACCACTTGTTTGCCACAGTGAGCATGACTCTTGTGAGCTTAGAGTGATCACCGAACATGACACACCTTGGTCTGCCTTAGATCATAATCCCCTAATGTCCCCATCCCACATGATGTTAAACTGCATTCCAATCTAGCAGTAAGCCGTTGTGACCAATATGAACTATGGGGACTTTGATCCATACCAAGGCATGGTACGTAGGAAGCCTCCCTGAGGTTCAAGTCCACCATCCAGTATCTCTGACCCCCTTCACATCGGTTTTTCAACACTTAGGAAGCCTAGAGTGTAAGCCCCACACCATCCTGAACTATGTGGTTTTTGATCCATGTCAAGGCATGGTACGTAGGAAGCCTCCCTGAGGTTCAAGCCTGCCATCCACCTGGACCAAGGTCCTTATTCACGTCGGTTCGCCGACACCCACACCATCCTGAACTACATGGTCTTTGATCCATGTCAAGGCATGGAACGTATTAATCCTCACGAGGTTCAAGCCCAAAATCCATCGGACCAATGTCCTCATTCACGTCGGTTCGTCGACACACCCCAATATGAACTACGTGGACTTTGATCCATGTCAAGGCATGGTACATTGGAAGCCTCACGAGGTTCAAACCAACACCCATTGGACCAAGTTCCTTCTTCACGTCGGTTCACCAGCATCCATTCTGAACTACGTGGTCTTTGATCCATGTCTAGGCATGCTATGTAAGAAGCCCCCTGAGGTTCAAGCCCACCACCCGGTCATTCCGACCTCATTCACGTCGGTTCACCCACCACCTTGGGCATCCTAGAGTGTAAGCCCCACACATCCATTCTAAACTACATGGAATTTGATCCATGTCAAGGCATGGTACGTAGGAAGCCTCCCTAAGGTTTAAGCCCACCACCCGTTGGTCGCTCCAACCCCCTTCACGTCGATTCTCACCAACCGAACTACGCGGACTTTGATTCCCTGCCACGGGGATACGTAGGAGGTATCTTCGAGGCTCAATCCCAACTTCATCGTTTCCCTTGAGATGGTCCCATTTCATTCCCCTCCACTTCATTCATCCATCCATCATCCATCCTGATTCTTACCCGGGCCGCCACAACCCGGTGGGATCATGTGATCCACCTCCTCACTGCTCCTAGCAGTACTTGGGCAGCTAACCATGCATAATCCTCAGTATGTCTTCGGGTTTCTTTCCTCTGTGTACACCCTGATTCATCACCCCTTCAAACTACGTGGGTTTTGATCCCTGTCCTCTACACAGGGTATGTAGAAAACCCCCCTGAGGTTCAATCCCAGCCAATGGTAAACCACGGTGTCCCCATCCTGGGGTTCACTCTCCCTGATCCGCCCTCAGTGGTGTTCAGATCAGCCATTACGGTGTGACGTCTCCCCTCCATGGGGCGCACCACCTCAGATCTGTCCACATTGGGCATTCTGATCCATCCATCTTCCAGGTGTTCCCTCCCTGGGATGTACCTATATGATCTGTCTCTATGGGGCATTCTGATCACTCTCATACCGTCTCCGTAAGAAGTTAAACTCGTGGCCTACCTCGTGATAAACATGAGATGCCTGCGGAAAACCTCAGAAGACACACCCTTGGCGTAACCATCTCCGCAATATGTTAAAATCCTAGCCTACCTCGTGTTAAACATGGGAAGCTGAGGAAAACCTCAGATGCATGCCTATGGCATATGATTCCCCACATTCAACGTGGGATTCTTTAGTTTCTGCATGCTTGAGATGCCCTCTTATGAGGAGGAATACAGGTTCCCCAATGTCCACGCACCCAGAGATTCCCCGACAAGCCTGATGTTGTCATCTACTCCCACAGAAGGTCGCTACCATGTCAAGAACCCATGGAATGTCTTTAAGGAAGTAGGGTAATTAACCGGAATCCATGAATATAGGGAACTGGGAACGAGATTCATGAACAATGTATTAAATCTATGAGGGATACCCAGACTAGGTGATGAGTTCTGAGGAGAAATCCACAGAAGGAAGAACTGATATCCCATCATCCTGTTTCGATCAAGGAGCAAACGTCCCTGAATATGGAATGAATGCCACCCTCCATTGGAAAGTGGGAATGTGGGGCAACAGCTGCGTGTCCTCACAGATGGATACACATGCCCTGATGAAAGCGTTGGAAACACTCACGTATCCTCTAGTTAATGTATTTATCCTACCTACCTTTTCTAGGATCGTTAATCAGAGTCTTATCAATGAGTACAACCTGAATGAAGCTGATGGTATCAACCAACAAGGATTAGTACCGAGGTGGGGATATAGTACTTCTAGTAGCAGGAAGTGTAGCCTTGAGGTTTCTTGTTAGATTAGTGGTGGCCATATTTTCCACACAGGTAGATCCATTGTATTCCATCAGCATGGGATGTAGGGGAATCTGATTCCTCAGTGTGATAGAGACCCTATTGATTGTCATGATTTCATCTGTATGGGTCATATTTAGATATTCCTTTGGACCTTCCCAACTGCCAGCAATAGAAGTGGATCTACACCGACTCCACCTTATAGGGTAGGACTAGTTCTGTTTTTTCAAGCAGTGAGTTGGAGTAGCACCGACCAAACATGCAGAAGACGGAGTTGAGGCTATAGTAGCCAGTCTTTTTATTATCAGTGATGAAAGAGTGAACCGAATCATGGTAGTTCAACTATAGCATAGTTCCATGGATCAGGTCAGTTTAATGTCTTATAGTTGATAATTGAGGATTAGAGTCCATGACAATAACCTATACCAGGTACTATTATAGTAGCATCTACTATTGTATTTTCAATATTAAATATGGGTTCCCCTAACTCCTTTATCTCCTTATCAATCATGGAAAGTATTGGGATGAAAATTTATTACTAATGTTGTGTGATAACCCTAGGCACACCATTGGGAGTACAATCATAGGGAATATTCTGATGTAGGGACTATCCACTTGAGTTAGGTAGTTATCCCTTCTTATGAAAACCATTCATTTTCAAGATGAGAGGCTTTGATTTCATTATTAGAATGGACTAGTCAGTTTACTATCATGCCTATGTGGATTTTTATCACCATAAGGAATCTTTTACATCACCATAGGGTGATATTTATCTACACAAGGGTGAGTGGAACATACATGGTGGTAAAGATGGACAAGAACATCATGGGTTAGGTGGAGTGAACACCTAGATTTCTAGTATCTTTATGGAGGATAAGGGAATGCCTCTGGTAGATTTTCCTCTAGTAGTAGATCGTTTTATGGATGTATTTTATGAATTTTTTTTACCTCTTAAGAGAGAGGCATATTTTATAATTGATCATGTTTTAGGAGAACCTCCAGTTTCCATTTCTCTATATATGATGGCACCTACTCAGCTCCAGGAGCTCATGTTTTTGTTGGAAGACTTGAAGTCTAATGTTTTTATCAAACCCAACACTTCTTCTTGGGGTTCACCCGTTATTTTCACCAATAAGGTGGATGTGATCCTTCATTTATGCATGTATTATTGATGGTTGAACTATCTTATTCTTAAGAAACGATATCCACTACCTCGAATAGATGATATATTTGACTATCTTTGAGGATCTAGGGTATTATTGAGGATCAACCTGAGATTGGGATATCATCAGGTGTGTGTCAACTCTTTAGATATGCCATATATGGTTTCTAAAGTTATTATATTTTATTTTAGTATCTTTTTATTCTGTTTAATATTATGAAATAACCTTCTATTTTCTAGGAATTGATGAATTGGGTTTTTACCCCTATATGGTTCATTTTTCATGGGTTTTAGGGAGGAAATCTTGATGTATTCTCATACTCATAGTGCCCATGATAAACATATTGATATCATTTTAAATACATTTATATAGAAACTTCTTTATTCTATGCCTTCTAATTTCCACTTCATTATCGAAAAAGTTCACTTCTTGGGTCACATATTCTCTGAGTCAAGAGTATCTATTGACTGAAAGAATGTGAGTGCTGTTGTTTTCTAAGAGCAACCCAAGAACTTGTTTGATATACAATTTTTTGGGGGGATGGATAGATATTACAGGTATTTCATGTAGGGATTATCATTATTTTATATACCTCTTACTAGTCTTACATAGATGTATGTGATGTTTTTTTGGTTAGAATCTTGGAGAAATCTTTGTAGGAGATGAAAGGAAGGATTAATTTGACAGTAATTCGGATTCTTCAAGAGCCTAGAACATGATATATATAGTTTTCCAGGATGCATCAGTCATCAAATTGGGTGAAGTGATGATGTATAAGGACAGATTCTCTATAAACGGGTCTCTCTAGGTGAGACCTCACAAGCATAATTACTCGAATCTTGACCTCGATCTAGTAGTAGTTGTCCATGCCTTACACTGTTAGAGGCACTATCTGATGGGAGAGAACATTGTGGTGTATACAGACCACAAGATCCTCAAATATATATTTATGAAACATGACATGAATCCCATATAGTGAATATGGTTTGAATATCTCCCATCCTTTGAATTTGAGATTTCCTGTAGTCTGGAAAGGGAAATACAGTTGCTGATGTGCTAATATAGAAAACTCAGGTAGAAGATATATAGGAATCTAGTGATTAATAGAAATTAATGGCACTATTTTCTGAGATACATATATTTTTTTAGGAGATTCATGAACAACCTTTTCTTATAGACTTATAAGTTACCTCTTAACTTCGGAATATGGTGAGGATAAGGTAGTTTTTAGATCCCAAGGGGTTGGTTCTCCGATAGATTATTTTTGGTGAGGACCTACCTCCAGAATGGACTATTGATAAATATTACATCCTACATAAACATGGGTGTGTATATTTTACTATATATGAGAGGGGAACTAAGTAGTGTCCCATGTATCTTAGTGGGCATTTCATCTAGGAATATTGAAAGAGCACTGTCGTGGGCACCCTCAAATGATTAATGTGATTTTGGGGTACTTAGGTGCAGCATAGTGGCTGACCAAGGTTATCTCTCAAAGGAGAAAGTGAATTTAACAACTTATTAAAGGTATTCTAAAAAAATAAAACAGAATAGAATAAAAACACCACTTTAAAGGATTGGGGTTTATTATAGTTTATGAATCTAGAAGAAGTTTTCTGGAAGAAGATTGTATATTTTTTTGTTTTTACTTTTGAAATTAATTTCGATTAAAATGACAAAACAAGAAGATGTTTTTTTAGAAATATATTTTAAAAGGCGTAATAGATCTAACTCTTCCTATTCATTTACTTATTAATCATTATCATCAAAATCAATATCCACTTAATTATGATCCCCTAATTTTTTATCCCTCAAACCCTATGAGAGTTAACTTAACCACAAAGATGAAATTACTTAAACCCTAGGCTAGCTTCGGAACACGCAATCGCAACACCCTGCCTTGATTGTTGTTATAAGGATAGATTATGGTCAGTGGTTAATTAGAGAACATATCCATTATGGAAATGAGGATGAATTGTGTTTAGGGATTATATTTTAACAATACAAATTTATCCCATGTAGTCTTGTATTACCGATTAAGATCGCGCTCTAACAATTTATACAAAATCTCGACCTCGCGTGTTTTGTATTAATTTTTCAATTGATTTCTTAGTTTCTTGTAATTTAAAAACACAATTCATGGACCATATTAGGTTAATTACAGTAACACATTTATTCAAAATTAATTAATTAAGAAGGATAGAGGTCGATCGATTACTAAAAAGAACTACTCTTCCATGGGTGGCGTAATCATCGAAGAAGCATTTTGAATGTGTAAAGGATTATAATGGGTATAACCCAATAACGCTTCTACTCAAGAATTCCAGACAAAATAGGAAGATTAAGAGAAGAATAAATTTAAACAAAACATAAGAAAAGAGAATAAATAAAAGAAGAATAAATAAGTTTATTACACAAACAAAATCATTACAACATGAAGGAGAAGAAGAAGGCTTCGTCGAAGGGATCCTTGATTCAAGAGCTACCCTTATTGAAATGATTGGATAATTAGAGTGGATCCACTTCTCCTCTGCCCTCAACTTCCCAATTCACGTCCCAACCCCACAAAATGAGAAAAAAACCAATTTATAGAGTGGTGGGGAGGCTAGGTTCAAAGTGGTTTCAAGTGTGAATGGGGAATCTCGGCCAAATATTTTATGCCAACTTGCACCACCCATTTGACCACCAAAACGCGTGGCTTGGCCGACCTTCCATAAGGATCATATGTGAGGATATGGGTCCCCTATCTCCTCTCAAAAGTTGGGCTCAATAAAAGCCCAGAAGGAGTAATGGCCGAAATACAGAAGCTTCTCCATTCTGACGTGTCCAGCCCACCTTTGACTTTATGGCCAAATTACTCCATTCAAATGCATTCTTTTTATCTAGTGTCCTGAATAAAAGTTGTAGCCCATGAAGTAAAGAAAATAGTTACAAAATATTAAGTTAAAATAATTCGAATAAAAATATTTATGATTTAAATACTACAGTGATTTTAAAAGGGTAAAACTGGAATTTTCATCAAATATTCAAATGAATGATCTAATCCCAAATACTTTACAATTAAACATATTTAACACAATGTGAGGAAATTATATCATTTATTATCAATAAAATATTCAATAAAATAATGTTTTATCACATATACATGATATATCATGATATACATTGCTAGTATTGGTTGTTAAGAATGAAACATAATATCTTAGGTTTTATCACTAAGTGTTATAGCTATAAAAAAATTAAAGGTAGAGCACCAGTGAATTTCTAGCTAGTTACATCTGGTACTAGTCCCGAAATGGAATTGAGAAGATGTTACTATGGATTCAATAGTCAGTTTATTAAGGCCCCCTCGAGGTAGTGACATAGTTTGGGTATTCACGGATCAATTGACTAATGTATCCCAATTTCTTCATATCTAGGAGACATTCTCAGTTGATGATATGGGAAGGATGTATTTTTGTGTGATCATATAGTTATAGGGGATCCCTCATACTATCATTTCAAATAGGGATTCTCATTTCACATAGTGGTTCCTAAAGGGGTTGAAGAGATATATGGGCACACAGGTGATTAGGATAACATATTTTTACCCTTAGACCAATGGATAGTAAGAATATACTATACATGTGATAGAGGACATGCTCCAAGAATGTGTCATTGATTTATGTGGTTCTTGGGAGAAGCATATACCTCTCATTGGGTTCACCTACAATAATATCTTTCAGAAGATGATTTAGATGGATCCATATAAGTCCTTGTATGGTAGACCATTATATTCCCCCCTATATTGGATAGAGGTATGAGAGGTAGTGCTACTAGGACCTCATCTCATGCAGAATAATTCATAGTATGTTCATATTAATAAGAAGCATACATATACTACTCGGTCTAGATATAAATCATATACCAATATCCTTCAATAACCTCTAGAGTACGAGTTAGGGGGTTGTGTCTTCTTATAGGTATTTCATAGACTTGGGCATAGATAAATACAAAGGCAAGTGAAGCTATTTCATCATTATGTCAAGCCATTTGAGATCTTGGATAGAGTCAATCTGGTAGACTAATTTTTTCTATTACCTCAGAGGTATCGTTACATGCATGACGTTTTTAATGTCTCATAGCTTCACCATTATCATGCAAAACTATCTCATATTTTTGATCCTGATGAGGCTGATTTATATGTTGATTCTTTGTTTGAGAAGTTTCCCATACACATCATTGACCAAAGAATGAAGACTCTTGTAGGCTATTCTATCCAGTTAGTGTGAGAGCATTGGAAGCACGAACATGTACAAGATGAGACTTTGGAGCTAGAGGATGATGTACATGATTAGTGGTGGGAGTTTTCCTCAGACAACATTTCACTTCCCTTGGAATAGAACATGGGGATGAGTTCTATTAAGGGTGGAAGAATATAAGAACCTAGTTTCTCTATGAGTTATATATACTTTATTTTTTTACTAATTATTTATCTCCAAATTAATATGGATTCTAGATGAGGGAAAAGTAGTTTTGGGGGTGATTAAGGCTTGTTCGAAGCCTAGAACACCAGCCAATAGAAGAATAGGTTACATGTTATGTAGGAACTATGCATCCTTGCCCACATAGTTTCACATAACCTTGTGTTTAATTTCAGAGGGAAAATAGGGGTGTACAACTTTCCCTAACCATGTGCTCAGGGCCACACACCTACATGGGTTTATTATAATTATTTTTATATCAAAATAGCTTGGTTGGTACATTGTTTCTCAAAACATGTGGCCAAGTCATGCGAGTTACCTCTTGAGTTAGTGAGGTGTGCACGGTTGGGGTTTGGTTTGGAAAAATGTGCGACTAAACCATGTGACCCAATAATTTTTGGCTAAAATTACTATTTTTACCTTAATTCTTTAAAACTTAACCCTTCCTCATATTTATCATTTATAACATAAGGGATATCCTTTTTATCATGTTGGAATATCTAAATATCTTTAACATAGGTTCTTGGATATATTTTTTATCAGACATCCGATTTGACTTCTATTCATTTCATTGGATAGTTGTCAGTACATTCTTCAATCATTTGGCTCATTTCATCATTTTTCTATCCTTTGATGATGATATATTTATATAAGATAATATGATCTATTTTCATGGAGTTTATCCAATATTTAGTTTTCTTCTAATACAGGTCAAACTAAGGTCTGATACAAGATGAGGAGAGTATTATTGTCTTGAGGTAAGTGGTCTATGAATTTTTATTAAAAGCCTCATTGTTTATAACTTTTTGTTGATGTGTGCATGCCAGTTTCACCAATTGTTGGTTATTAAAATGAATATAAATTACTTATGATCATTGGAATCATGTTTTAGATACCTTTATTTCAATATTCATCATATCATTGGAGTTTATTACCTCAATACAAATCACCCCAAGAAGGGTGTGTCGGTATTTATTCCTTGGTGACCAATGGAAGTATATCTTCAGTTATTTTTGGGAGTGATTTGACTTTAACTTGTTAAATAATGTGTTTTAAATTAATTAATTAATTTTTAAATGGCATGAACACTAAAGATATCATGTGGAATTGACTTATATAAACTAAATTGGTTGCATGTCCTGATTTAACTTGTTATTCTTATTAAAAAGAAATAGAATGGACCTACTAATTGAATATAATTAAATGAATTTTTTTTCTAGTGATTAATAAAACATGTCATGTATAATGAATGTTAAAGGAATAAACCTAATGAATGAGTTTGTAATTAATGTATCAAATGGTTTAATTTCCTTAAATAGCCTTGTCACATTGATGAAAGGTAATATAATGAACCTAGATGACTTATAAAAGGAATGAGTATTAAATGAAATAAATTAAATGAACATATATGTATAAGGTTTCCACTGAATATGGACCATTTTATTTTATAGGAGTTGTTAGAATTGATCTAGCCTTAGATTCACAAGTGAGTTCTTTAAGCACCCAGAGGACTCCATTCTGATTTATGGATTCAATTTCCAAAGTAGATACTCACCTTAGAACATGGTCATTATCTACCTATTGATTCCCAAAATGACACCATGGGATCCCTTCACTATTCTATTGATATTATGATTCTTTGGATAAACTCCTTGGATCCAAATTGATGCCTTCAGACATGTTGAAAAATGGATTCACCCAATTGAGACCCGTCATGATTAGCCCGTGATTACCATAGATGAGATCATTGGATTTAGTTAGAATATTTTATAGTGGAAATCCTTGGTCTCACCCAATTGATTTCACTCTGACCCCCTTACTACTAGACTGCATGTTTTACTGAGTTTTCTTGACCCCTGAGGTCTAGAATGACTTGATTTCACCTTAGAACATCTTTAACTATTATCATCATTATAAGATTGCTTGGTTATACCTTGGATCCTAAAACATTATATCTATTATATACAGTAGGGATGAAACTTGTAATAAACTATAATATAATTAATTAAATGATACATGTTCATACAATATCAGAGGCTGAAGTAGGTATGGGTTGTTTACATTTCTGTATCCTTCTTATCTTTATATAAAAACCTCCAAACTGTTAGTTTATTATTACATACTATATTGTATATACACTATTTGTGGTGGCCTAATGAAATTTATCTCACACCCTATCTGGGCCACCAATGGTACTTGGGAAGATTATATGTATGAAGGAGTTGAAAAATGGAATAATTCTTCTTTGTATAACTGAATTGTTTTCTTTCTTTAAGGAAGAATTTGGTAGCAGATGGCTAATTAGGAGATCGGGATGCTTGGATAGTTTTTGGTTTATTTTTTATTTATAGAGAGGGTATTGTACTTTTTATTTGTTTCCTTGCATACATGTTTTCATATTTTGGAGAGACATGCCATGAAACCATAATTTTTGTATATTATACTATTATAAACTATGGTGATCATTATTGATGGACGTCCTTTCTTATTATTCGCTACCATTCTTATTTTTTGTTCATTGTTATGCTTCCTCTATTTTTATATATATTTATTATATCTATATAAATTTTTTTCTACTATGAAATGATGGAGTAGTCTCTCCATATACATATCCTAGGTCCTCGCTACTAGTCAGTATCCTCTGGCATAAGAGGAGGCGTGTTTGAGGCAATGTGGCCCACCAGATTAGGGAACCATTGAGTGGATCCCGGGTTGGTACATCACACCCAAAATGGAATATAATAGTTAAAAATTTACTAAGACCCATTCCACCACTCTATATTGAATGATTCTATACCTAAGAGAACATGAATAAATAGTTCTTTCCATTCCCTATTATATCACTTGACCTGAGTAGAGAAATGATGATGACACTATGAGAAGACATGAAATCGATATTTTTACAATACCTACACTAATATCCACAGTACATTTCTATGATATACATAGATCTGAAAACAATATAAATCCTTGACCTAAATGAGAGGCATCAATGTAAATTCCCATGTGGAGCCACCTCATCTTGAAAATAATAATAAATAAACTATTTACTTAAATTTTGAAAAGTTTATATATCTATTAGCCATGATGAATTATGCTATGGAATGAATTCCTCATACACATATTCAATGAAACTAGAGGTATCTCAACTCCCACAAGGATTACACTATGCTACTCTAATAAGACAAAAGAAACAATACCAAAACTCCCACTAGTAGAAGTTAAATTGATGAAAACCTAGAGGTTAATCACTCAAATTCATAGGGACGATCATGGAGTATGAAATTTCCCATGGGAGTTTAATTAAAATGTCAATAAAATCATAACATAAAAAAGTTATATTACAAAAGATATCAAGGAATTTATGTACCATCCCACAAGTAATTGATACTACTACATTTCGAGATTACTCATTGATCTTTCTTAGTTATTTTAGAAATTATTTTCAATATCTTCGACATAATGTAAAACATTATGTCTTCATATCACCTAATTATTGCAACCACTAAAGTATAGTGAAACATTCCAATATCAATAACCCCTTATTGTTTCTTATGAAATATATCCTCCTAAGCTCATAAGCAATAATGAGGATGTTGAGACCTCATGTAACCATTTGGGCCACTTGTTCTATCTAGAGATACAATCTAATAAATAATGAAATCACAAAATATTATCCTATATCTATATGATTCACGACCCCCTCTTTATAATCTTAGTTTATATAATATGGTCTCTATCATGTTTCATCAATAAGATTCATTCTCAAAAATACATCATCCATCATAACCTTTCCAAATTCCTATACTATGACTACATTAACTATGAATCCTTATTAAGACTAAATACAATATATCCCGACCAATATTCACATGTTAATACCTCTATATTTTATCCCATAACTTTGATACCAATCTATCACATCATGATTTACCAGTAAGTGAGCTTCCCAAGCTATCCTCAAATAGGACAGAAGATGGATACTAGTGCTAAGGTATCCACTATTGGAGTGATATATGGGAACACCCATTGTAATATGTACATGATTATGTGTTCCACAAAAGGAAATCAATCATAACTAAAAAACCTAATAATTACCCAATGAAATAAATGAGTTGAATAGTCTAGCCTCATATCATAATCAAAGGATATTTTATAATGATTATAAATAAAAGAACAAATTAAATATTTTTGATGTTTATATATGATTTAATAATCTTAGATCTTGAGATGGATACTAGTGCTAAGGTATCCACTATTGGAGTGATATATGGGAACACCCATTGTAATATGTACATGATTATGTGTTCCACAAAAGGAAATCAATCATAACTAAAAAACCTAATAATTACCTAATGAAATAAATGAGTTGAATAATCTAGCCTCATATCATAATCAAAGGATATTTTATAATGATTATAAATAACAAAAATAAATATTTTTGATGTTTATATATGATTTAATAATCATAGATCTTGAAATACAATTTTCATTTGGAATAAAATTCATGATAAATGGTAGAAAAATGGGTATAGAAACGAACTTTGAAAATGGTGCTTTAAAGAATCAATTATGGATTTTTTGAGAAAGAATAAGTATGCGATTTTCATTTAAAACTAGAGGTAGATTAGAATAGTTATAAATAAATTATTAATTTATTTAATGAAAACATTAATTGAAATACATACTTTAAATGAGCATTTTATAAAAGGATTTAGGGATAAAAATATTTCCCTTAATCAGATTTAATTTTAAAGAAGGCATTTGAGAAATGAAATTAAGGAATATATTACCCTATTAAAGGAAGGGATAATAAGATATGTTTATTTATAAGAGACATATATATATAATTTATATTAGTTACAAAACAAAAATGTGTGATATAGAGAGTTAGTTATAGATAGAATGGTCATAACCCCAAGAAAAAGCATTGTTCAAAGAGATCTCATACTTTATGTTCCAGAATAGTTTTTCACTTGCAATTTATATCATAAATATTAAAATTAAATTCATTAATTACTCAATTAATATAATTATATAATTATATTATTTACTATAATTTTATTATGTATATTTATAAATATTTCAATGAGATATACAATTTTTTTTCCAAGAGCGTTCGTTTCATGGTTCCAAGGCCGGATCACTTAGGGATAATAATTGATCATCTTTTAAAATAGGAATATAATTATACATGTTAAATAAAAGAGTATTAGTTTAATTCCATAAATCTAAATGGTACCAAATATCCTTTTTTCCCGACACATGGTTGATTCATTCAGTAAAAATGTTAACATTATACGGTTAGTTAATTTATGCAGGTTTTCCAACCATCATGAACTAGTTTAATTCTATTTATTATTATATCTATATATTAATTGAATAAAAATAAATAAGTTATAAAGTAATTATTATCATATTATTTAATCATAATAACATTTTATGACCAATCATGAAGGTGGGGGAGATAAATGAAGTATGTTGTTCATGGAGGCGTTGAACCAACCATATTATAAACAACGTTTTTGTTTTAGGAACTAAATTAGGTAGCATATAAGATGGATATTACACCATAATAATAAAGTATAAGTATTTTAGGACACTTAAAGTAATAATTGTATCTATATTAGGATCATAGTGGGGTGGTATAGGAATAATAAAATTGAAAGAGATTAGTCAATAATCCTACCACTTCCTTTGGTTCTCTCCTATTATGTTGCCCCTTGAGGATACTTAAGGTATTTTGGAGAGGCCAGTAGAACTAGGACATGTGGGAGAGTATTTTAAAGGTAATTGGGTAGAAATTTGGTAATCTCAAAGGATTAGAAGTTTTTGGATTAGGGGTGGTATTTATAAAGGGAGAAGAGGGGTGTTTTTGAATATTAGAATCATTAGTTTATTTTCTTGGTTTAATAATACCAATAGTTGTGAATATTATGACCATATAAAGTAAATAATGCATGTGAGTTATGAAAAACATCTTCTTACAACATTCATGACTCAAAAATTCTTGTATTTATCTTATAATGTTAAACACCATATTTTTTTGTATTTCAATATTCAATAAAAATTCAACTATTTTAGAAGAATACCAAAAATACACCATATAAATTTCATGACATTTATATTCAAAAAAAGAAATTAATATATAGAAATAATTTTATAAATATAAGAAATTTAATTTTTAATTAAAATCCTTATTTATTTGAAAAATATGAATTTTAATATTATGTTAAATTTTATAGCTCATTGAAAAATTACATAATGTATCAGAAAATTATATTTCAATTATAATAATAGAAAATATTAATTTATAAACCCATTTTATGAAAATAATATTCCTTTTATATTATTTTATTTGTTATAAAAATTAAAATAAAGATTGCATGTTTTATGAAAGTACAAACACTTATTTTATAAGTTTTAAAACATTTATTTACTTGTATAATGATATAAATATGTCATATAATTATTTTATAAGATACATAAATGTTATTTTACATTTCCATAAGTGAGGATACTATACTAATAGTCATGTTACTATTTCTAATAGTCATATTACTATTCCAATGATTAAATTTATATTAAATGGATAGATTACTATTCTATTGTTAAGATTTGTAACAATTATATGGGTTCCATAATTTCTATAAATACATCACATTATATTAATTCTTTATTAAATTTTATTTTTTGTCAATGTTAAATATATTTTTTGATTTTCAAAATGACTATTTCATTAATAATTTTCTACTTTATTTCTAAAGTGTAATTCTTGAGTTTAATTATTCTGGGGGATAGACAAGATCAAAATTTTCTCATTATTTCTTTCTTATTTTCTATTTGTTTTTTCACTATAATGATTTTAATTCTTATACTTATATTTATTTTCTAAATTTAATGTTTAAATTAATATAATAAAATATAGGTGGTTTTATCATGTGGTGAGAATGAATTATATAATAAAATATTTCTAAATACGAAACAATTATATATTCATAATTCAAAATTCCATAAATAAAATTTTGGGTCATTATAGTGAGTAATAAAGAGAATACTCTTTCAAAACATCTTAATCTCATTCACCAAGCTTATAAGGCAATTAGATATAATTACTTTAGATTTCACTATATATTATCCTTAAGTAAATATTATGTTAATAGTGTATTTAACTCCCAAAATTAAACTAAAATTAATCTTTTTTATGTCAAAATAAAATTTGACCATTGTATTATAACTGTTTAATTAGAGTGTATAAAAGGAAGTAACCATATTATGAAATCTATGATGGAAATAAATGACATAGAGTAGAGGAAGTGTCCCTTATAAATACAATTTATCCAACATTAGGTGGGTAGTAGCTTCACTAGGGTTTTCCCTTTACCAAGACTAATTTGAACTCAAGAAATTATGGTTTTAGAAAAACCATATATAGGAGAAGTTTATGCTCGTGGAGATTGGAAAAGATCCGTGCTAGATTAACAATCACCCAAAACTTCAAAAAGATTTTACTTAATGATTGGGTCTTACATAAACATCAAAAGGGATTATGTATATATAAATTATTAATATATCAAAATTTAATAATATATTTATATTTATTGATATATCATAAATTTTCATACATTTCAAAAAATTATTATTTCTAAATTCATTTTATCTTAAAAAATGAATTTTTTCTAAATTGGAATTTTATTTCAAGGAAAAGAGTTTATTTTTATTAAATAATAAAAAGATATATAAACACTATATTATTTTGTTATTTCTAGGAATTCTTTTTAATATACCAAAAGTCATTTTCCAACAAAATAATTTTCTTTATATTTTATGGTTTTAATTAAATATAAAATTTATAAAATTTATAATATAAATATTAAAAAATTAACATTTTTTTGGTTTATCATGGAATCATTATTATAATATGTATTTTTTTGGTTTTTAATAAAAAATATTGATTTTCATGTGAATAATGAAAATATTTTTTTTACAAATAACATGAATTTTATAACATTATTAGTATATACGAATGAATTTTAAATTAATGAAACCTATTTCTCAGACAAAATATATATTTTATAAGTTAATTTATAATTTTAATTGGTTTTTGATTTATGAACCAATATTTTATATTTTATAAAAAAAGTTATATTTTTCAAAAAAACAATTCTTTTAATACATTTTACATTTAGTACTTCAAAATTATTTTTATCACTTTTAAAAATTGAATAAAAAAATGGATTTCAAATTTTGAATCATCTGGTATAAATTATATATTAATTTCCATTTTATTTTTTCAAATAATAGTTAAATTACTAAGGTAAAAATAATTTACCATGGTGAAAACCAAAATGGTAAAAATGAATAAACTTTGAGGTAAATGACATAACATGATAAAAACATGTTTTAAGTTAGTATTTATGTGAGTAAAGACCTTATATATTATTATATCCATCATTTTTCAATTTTTGATCAAATTTAATTGAGAATGACTTCCCATAATGGAAAAGTGATGTACATTTACAAAAATAAATTCATTTTCACTTATGAAAGGGGAACTCCTATCCTCACTTCTCCTCACACAAAAAACACCGTAATTTTGGATCATAAATTAGGCAGAACCTCTTCTAAACACTCATAGACACTTGATGATGTTATTTTCTTCAAAAAATACCATACCTAAAAGGTTTAACCATCCTTTAAATAAGATAATCCAAGTAGTAAGGTATTGATTTCTAACCACTCCACCCTCTATCCTATTTATTTATATAATTTTATTCTTTATAAAAGTTATTTTCACCATATTATAATAATAAAATCAATATCATTGCCATAATTTTATGTTATTATAATGATGGTAAAATCATTAACCACCCCCCCTTTTAATAAAGAAAAACAAAAATGACATTTCTTTGTTAAGCAGAACACCGCCTCCACGATGCAACATGTTTCATTTTACATCACCACCTTACAAGGATAGTAATAATAAACAAATAAATATAAAATTATGATATTTATAACATATTATGGATTCTAAAATGATAAAACATATTAATCATTTTCCATGCTCTATGGAAAATGAAATCATAATCCATTCTTATATGTGGACAACCACCTTCATGGAACGATCATTTTCCACTTTCCTTTTCATCACCACTATACATGTATGACCGTGAGAATAATTTTAAAGGATAAAAATCATGTTTATAATGTAAATAGGTTTTTAATACAAATTTTACAACCTATTAATAACATGAGCAATAAATAATTATTATAAAATTAATTATCTTAATCAAGAAAACTATGAAGAAGAAGAAAAACTATTAACATTATGTAATATTTTTATATATTTTACATAGTATTCAAATTCGATATAATTATGATATGTAACACTAGAAAAACTAAATATAAACATTATTCTTTTGGTATAATCATATTACAACTCAATCACCTCATAATCATCCATTAATCATGGTATGTTCATGCATGGGTCAGTTTGACCACTTACCTAAAAAATAACAAAAAAGTATATGATTGATGATTATTATAGGGTCCCAAGTCTTTTACACATATAATTACATTATTTTTAACATGAAAATATATTAATTACAATCCAAATATTATGATCCTTATTTTTTTTGAAGACTAGACTCATAATAATTCAAAGTGAGGAAAAAATAAAACTTTTTTTACTCTCTATTATAACCTCCTAAATCATTTAGATATCATAAATATGTAAGGGATTACCTAGAAAATACTTAGAGAAAATGTGTGATCTGAAATCCCAGTAAGGTAATAAACTTGATAAGGAAATATAATGTGTGATTCAAATGTATAACATGATATCTTGAAAGACAATCCACAAGAGCAATCACATGGGAGCATAACATAAAGAACATAGTATCATAAGAACATGGAATAATAGATAATGTGATAAAAATTTAGGAAATGTTATAATAATAAGTTAAGTATAATATTTGATAAAACATCACATGGTGGAAAAAGTCCCATAATATATTAGTTTCAATCCCTAATCTTATATATGACATCTCACGAGACTAAAATATTACCCAATGCATTAGAGGGATATATAATTCTTGGCCCAACAAAATATTAATTAAAAATATATTCATATGTTCGATATATAATTAAATAAATCATAATTAGTAAACATAAGAATTACCCATGGATAAAAAATGGGTTTTATATTCTTTCCTCATATTATAATCCAAAGAGATTTATTAAATAATAAATTTGATAAATGATTCTAAGGAATGCATTACACCATCAGATAAAGGGAGAGTGGTATAGGAATATATGAAAGATAAATACATATTGAATTTTTAAGAATTAACTAACATTAAATTTTGTCATTATTTATGAATAGAAATAATTTTAAAAATATTAATAACAATCATGAGTAAAATAACAATTCCATATAGAAAATCCCTTTTGAAAAACAAAAAATTGAAAAAAATGGTAAAAAATAATTTAATTTGAAAATAAAATTGGAAACTTATAAATTAATATTCGAATAATATAATTACCATGATGGTAGGTGATTATATGCATTCCATATAAGTTAAAAACACATTCAATTAACACTTTAGTAAAAAGTAAAAAAGTACCTCATTCATAAAACAAAAAGAAAATTACATTAAAAAAATTTAAAAAAAATCAACATGGGTAAAAATGACATTAAATAATAATATAAGAGTATTAATAGATTTATTTAAAACTTTTTAAAGAAAACATGTACTTGGAAGAGAAAGGGTTTTCGAATGAAGAGAGAAATAAAGTCAATTATCCTTAGAAACATTTTCTCAATCATTTTATATACCAAAGAGAGGAAAATGGCACTATTACGTAAAATGTTTCTGAATAAATATATGAGAATAAAATGAAATGGGTTGAATATAAAATTATTAAATAATTTCCTTTGATGTAAATTTTAGCATAAAAACCTTGATTAAAATGATATTGAGCATAAACCCTTACCACATTGGTATCATTTGAATCATAACCCCCATAAATAAAGTTAGATAATTGTAACTTAAAATACCATTAAGTATGAAATATTCATGATATAATATTTAAAGGTTTAGTATAAACACCGTATAAAATAAATTAGGTGTATAAATGAACATGTGTCTCAAAGAAAAAAGTTTTGAAATGGAAACCCTTACCTCGAGTCCAAGCATTGTCATGTATGTACTTTATCTCATGTATTATAAACTTATATCAAGTATTTATTTTAAATATAATTCTAGGTTTAATGCATTATACTTAAAACATTTCATTTAGTTATTTTAATTAATTATTTAATAACATAATAAGTTATGTCAACATCGGGTGTTTTGAGGACATACAATTCAAAAATTAAAAATGGCATTGGTGTGTTAATCATGGTAAAAAGGGAAAATATTTCATACACTATATAATAACAACCATGAAATAATTATAATATATATACATCAATTATACTTTTAAAACTAACCATGAAATATGGTTATGAAAAATGAACTATGTTACAATCATGGAAACTATAGGTTGTACATACACAAGAGTAACATTTCCTTTTTTCACATATCATGATGGAAAGAAGGTAGTTGTTATTTTAGCGTTAAATAATTATAATAATTTCATAAATATCATATTATTTCATTAAATACACCTCCATATATCATCCATGCGATGTAGTAATAAAATAAATCATATCGCTTCGCAAGGTGGTAGTCTACCGTACACACTAAAGATGTTATCATTTTTAGTGGATGGTAAGGTCAGAAGTTATATGATATGTTAATTTTAAATAATTATTAATATTTCAGGAATATAATATATAATACTTCATATTTTTATCCATATAATGCGATTATGGAAAATTAATTATTTTGTTTGTCGAGACAGTAGTCCGCACTACACATGATGGACAATTTCATTTCCTAATTGATGTAATTGGACATGGATGAATATTATTTCAATGACATATTAAAATATCAGTATATAAGTTATTATTGTGTTATTATATTGTAATTTTTAGGGCATAATTAAATGTGGAAAAACAAGAAGTAAAAATAAGGAGCTCAATGAAGACAATTACCTTTTCATAGAAGAACCTCATTTTGATCTCTTATTAAGGACCCTAAGGTTGGTCTTTTTGGAAGAAAAGAGGGTATAGAATGTCTATAATATTTTTTGGGAGGGGGGTTTTATATGTTTTTATCAATACAAATGGCTTGAGAGTTGTGAATAAGTTAGTGAGGTGTTCCCTTTTACAATTGAGGAGAAGTTTCATTTTTGTAAATACCAACAACTTTTTAATAATGGGAAGTCACTTTCAAGACAAGTGCTTAAAAAATTTAAAAATAAAGGATTTTTGGAAATATTAGTCTAATAAAAACCCATACAAATAAACATTTTTAAAAAATTTCTCCTATTTACCTCAACAATTACTCAATTTTAACATTTTAAACTTTTACCACAATAACTATTTTTTTTAATATTTTTAGTATTCATTATGACAAAAAATTAATAAAAATTATAATAAAAATTATTATGTCTTAAAATAAGAAATTAATTTTAAAAAAATAATTTCATAGAATTGGCAGAATTTAAATTAATATAAATCCCTCATGGGTGATGAAAAGTAATTTTTTTAGAAAAAAAGCATTTTCATGGAAAAAAATGATCTTGTATTAACTGTATTAATAGAAATTATAATTATATGAATTTGAGTTCACAAAGATATATATATATATATATATATGTCTGTAATATAAACCAAATTTAAATCAATCCTCATTAGGGGTAATTTTAATTAATTAAAATGGTGGAACATTATGCATTTTAAAACAGTATAAAAAAATGTGTTTTTATGCTTAAAAATGAACTTATACTAAAATTCAGTATAATGGAAATTTAAATTCAATTAATAGGATTATTTATGACTAAAGAGTCTTTATTATACTTTTAAATAACATTAATATAAAAATCGTATGTTTAAATTAATTATTTTTTTTAAAAGAAATGATAATTTTCAGAAATTGGTATTTTTGACTATTCAATGAGAAATAAATATTTTTTAAAAATACCAAATTTCACACTAATTTAATATTTATATTATTATTTAAAAAATGATATTAATTTTATAAAATAATATATCTAAAATTTCCATAAATTAAGTATAATTTTTTCTCTTAAAAACAATAAAAATCATTTTTGAAGGAAAAATATTTTTTATAGAATAAAATATCATTATTAATATTGAGTACTTACTTATTAAGAATTTTAAAATAAATTTATATTAATTATGAACTATATATATATATTTCAAAAAATATTTAACATTATTCATACCGTTTAATTTAATGACTAATTTATATCGATCATGTTTAAATAAAATTATTTTAATGTTATATCATGGTTAGTTTAAACATGGTGTTGCACATTGAATATTATATCAGGAATAGTTAGATTTTAAAATATCATGTTGTTACATTATACACCCTTAAAAAACTTTTCCCTCACAATTTTAATTTGTGCTCAGTAATTAGTGGTTTGACATTCAAAATTTCCTTTATAGAAAACCAACATCATAAAAAGGGTTAATGAAATATCCTATTAAAAGGAGGGAAAGGGAAATAAGAAGGTATAACATAACAAGGTTTTCACATAGGATAAAATTGGTGGGATGTGTATCCATGTATTTTTAAACACAGTCCATTTTGGAGATTATTTTATACACTTTTTAAAGAGATAAGAGACCATCAATTTATAAAAAATTAATTATTTTTTTATTTCAAGATCATTTTACTAAAGTTGAGGGATCCTAGATTAAGGACATAAGGAAATATAATTCTTTGAAAACTATAATTCCATCTTTTAATAACTTTTCACCATAATATCATTTTTCTATAATGATGAGTATTCAAGATGTATTTTTCATAGCCAAAGTACTAAAATTATCTTCTAATGGATCACATGATTCCAAAAAATGATATTTATATATTTATATTGTATTTAATTATTAAAAAAACCAAAAATGGTTATAACAAGGTAAAATAATTCCAAAAATCTAGATGCCTTCATATTAATATCCAAATCCAAAGTTAAAATTATATTATTCAATAACCCTACATGTAACACCCCGAACCTAGAAGCTCAGAGCTGGTGCATTAATTATTACATTGGAATGATTAAAAGGAATGAAATCTGAAAGGAATGATTAGTTTAATAGTCTCTAAGAAACTAGATACATACATGTAACTCAAATTAAATTGGGAAAGCTAACAAAATACAATACATAACAAAAACTAATTAACTACAACCAAGAGAACTCAATAAATGGTCTCCTCTTCATAACCTATTGAAGGTAAAAAAATGAAAGGGGTGAGCTTAAATGCTCAGTAAGGGTTAAAAATAGCTAAATATTGAATAAAAAATAATTGAATCATAATCAAATTGGAATAGTAATTATGGCATGGTGAAAAAAAACACTCCATTAATAACCTGCGAATGAAAGTGCATCCAAATATTTTGTCACAGTGATAAACTCATAGATAGTTATAACTAAAAATGATTAAGGATAATTTATTATTAATTTTATGTCATGTATCTGGAAAATGATACCACTATACCATCGAAACAGTTTAATTATTTGGTAGATACTCATCTGATTCTATTTTATAAACAAACTTGAAGGGTTTTTTCCAACTGACTTGTCTCATAAGATTTGTCGATGCATCAAGGGGATATAGTGCGCCCCACCCATCACTGAAAGTCCAAATGATTCTTTATACATAGATTTAATACAATTAAAATATTCCTCCTCAATATCCATATAGAGTAGAGGATACAAATTCATCAAAATTTCTATAGTTAAAACAACATTCCAAATAAAAACCATATGCAAAAGGTTATTCAACTTAAGAAAATAATCATATCCATAAAACAAGAATGTGGATATATAATATATTTACAATTTAAAATCAAAAATTATCTCAAAGGGGGGGTAGTTACACCACATAAGAATGATTAGGTGCACAATACCAAGTAAATCACAATGAAATGGAAACTGAAACAAATTCCCTTACAACATTGTAATCAATCGAGTTAATAATCATCAAGTGAATAATAAAATTAAATGAATAGAAATATAATAATGATATTATATATCAAATTTTAGTAAAAATACACCACATACAAGAAATAAGTGGCGAACAATGGAAATCTCATGGAAATAAAAGTGAGACGAGAAACCCCTTACCTTATGCCTGAATGTGTTATTCGGTTGATATTAATGACTGGAATAATCAAATTTATATTAATTAATTAATAATTACATAACATCCTCTAAATTTAATTGATTTATTATAACCATATTAGGTTCATTCATGACCTTTTTGATGGGTTTAAGGGGTTCAGTTTTATTTTTTTAGAAGCTTTTCCTTAATTGGTTTTCAGGATCAGTTTACAAGAATGGAAGTTCGTTTGAAATGTGATTAAACATCTAGAACTGTTAATATATATAATTAGTGAAATTACAGAGACATATATGATCTTATAATTATTTTTTTATACCATGAGGATGACTTGTTTGATAAAAGATAATGATAAATGGTTGGACTAACATTGCAGGTTTGTGCATAATGAACTTTTTTTGTATTATTATTTTATATTACGAGTGTGTAAGGAATATAAGACATTAAATAATATTAAATTAATATATTTTGATCTGGTTCAACCATAAAAATGATTTCATGACCATAATTTAGGACAATAATAAATATTGAAAACCTGTCATCCTTGAATGTGATAAATTAACACATCTTGGATGGTGTTTTTATTTTTAGTATAAGAAAATTGGGAAAAAGAGAGATGATGATGAAATATTCCATTAGAATAATAAAATTTAAGTTAATTTAATTTAATGGAATTATTTTATCATTTTTATAAGGGTATATGATGAGAGATCAACAAAATAATGGAACTTGTAAAAGAAGTTAAAAGAAAAAGGAAGAGAGGTTCACCTATTGAGCACTCCTCCTTGAGAATCTCTTCAAGGCATTTGTTTTTGGACTTTGGGGGAGACCCGAAGGTATTGGACGTGGTGGAGGAATTGGGAATTTTATTTGGTAGAACTTATACAAGGATTAACGAATTAGTGGTGCAAGAGGAAGAGGGGGTTTGGGTTGGTTTATATAGTAGAGGAGAGGGGGGTTTGGCATTATTTTAATCATTAGTTTATTATTTTGACTATGAAAAAGAATAGTATTGATTATTGTGAAAAAAGTAACAAATGCATGTGAGTTTGAACAAATTTCCATTTACATCATCCATTTCTCAATCATGATGTATAAGTTCATTTATTTAGCATATTTTATAAATTATCAAATTTTACTATTCAACAAAAATTGAAGTATTTCAGAAAAATCCAAACAATTCACCCTAACCATTTTTCAATATTTAGAATCCAAAAATGAATTCCATTCTTAAAAATTAATTTTATAAATATAATAAATTAATTTTATAATTAAAATTATCATTTAATTGAAAAATACCAACACTTAAAATATTCACCTTCATTTTTAAGGTGCCTAAATTTTATTTATAACTTCATGGGTAAGGATAGCATTTTTATGGGTCATATTACTATTCATAGGGGTATGTTACTATGCATAATGGTAAGTAACTATTCATAAGGGTAATTAACTATTCATAAGGGTATGTTACTATTCAATGAAAATTTAGTTGACTCTATCAGACTCCAAATATCACTCAGATCACAACTATGTATGTCCATTTTTCGAAATTCAAAACATAGAAGTGGAAAATTTAAGTGTAATGGATTGGTTATTACTTTCTCTTAAATATAAAAGTGTTTTTTCAAAGTGACTTAGTGATTTATGAAATATATTATATCTAATTAATTTAAAGTATTTAATAGAAACATACCATAAAATGTTTGGGGTGTTATATTTTTTCCACCTTCATAAATTTCATCTTCAAAATGTTTCATGTAAAAATACCTTTAAAAAGATGTCGGTTGTTCTTCTACAAAACATCCTCATGTTCCCATGTTTCTTCCTTCATTTTATGGTTTCTCCAAATAAACTTTACTAACTGAGTTGTCTAAATTCTTAATACCTACCCCCTTGTGTCAAGAATCTCGATAGGATCTTCACAGTATGAAAAATTGGGTTCCATCAATATTTATTCATTTGTGAGTACATGCATTGGGTCTAGCATGTATTTCATTAACAAAGACGCGTGGAACATATTATGAACTTATGAAATACTTGTTGGAGTTACTAAATGGTAAGCTAAAACTCTAATTCTTTCTAGAATTTCAAATGGTCTGATGTACCTATGGCTCAGTTTCCCTTTCTTACCAAACCTTAAGACACTATTCCATGGATATAATTTTAGAAAGACATGATATCCTACTTGAAATTCCAAATCCTTTCTCCAATTTTCCACATAACCCTTTTGCCTACTTTGGGATGATTTAATTTGGTCTGTAATTTCCTTTAAATTTACAGTTGTCTCTTAGATAAGTTCTAGGCCTATAAGTTTCCTCTTGACAACATCATCCCAACATGTTGAATTTTGACACCTCTTACCATATAATGCTTCATATTGAGTCATTCAAATGGTAGAATGAAAACTATTCTTGTAGGAAAATTCCACCAAACGAAATTATTGATCCCATATACCTTGAAAGTAAAGAGAGCAAGATCCCAACAGGTATTCTAGTTTTTGAATAGTCATTTCAGACTATCCTTCAGTTTGGGGGTGATAAGAAATACTCATATGAAGCCCTGTATCCAAATAATTCTGGAGAATCTTCTAGAATTTTGATGTAAATCAGGGATCTAAATTTGACACAATCAATAGGGGTGCACCATTAAGTCTTAAAACTTAATTAATATATAGTATTTTTAGGCACTCAAGTGGTAAATCTACTATTATAGTAAAAAAATGTGTTGATTTTTTAAAACGATCAACAATTTCCCACATTGCATCATTCCTTCAAGGTGTCCTCAGCAGTCCTATGAAAAAATCCATCATAATGTCACCCCAATTCCACATAAGAATATGTAAAGGTTTCATAACCCCTCTATAATGTTGTCTCTTGGCATTCAATTGTTTACAAACTAGACACCTTGACACATAGTTATAAATTTCTCGCTTCATGTTATCCCACAAAAAAATGTTGCTTCTGATCTCTATACATCTTAGTGCTACCATGGTGTATAGAGAAATTTGAGTTATGAGCATAATCTAATAGTTCCCTTTTTAGCTCAGGTACTGATGGAATTCGTATCATCTTCCAAAATTTCAGAACTCTATACTCATACATGAAGTCTTCCAATCTTCTATTCTTAACAAATTTAATTTTCTTTTGTAGATTTTCATCAATATATTGGGAGATTTTTATTATCTATAGTAAAGATGTTTTAGAAATAATTTGAAAGAGAAAATATGTTTCCCATTCCTTAATAATTATCATATCTATCTTTAGTAGATCTATGAATATAAGATCTCTTTAAATCCTTATTTGGGTCTGAAGTCCATGATCTTTTCTACTTAATCCATTTACCCGCTTATTTTCCATTCCTAGGTGGTAGTGTATTGAACAATCATAATCTTTGAGTAACTCTATCCATCTCCTTCTCCATATGTTGATTTCTTTCTATATAAAAATGTATTTCAAACTCTTGTGATTTGTATATATCTCACATATTTAACCATAGAGATAATTTCTCTATATTTTCAGAGAAAATATTATGGCTACTAACTCAAGATCATGAGTTGGGTAATTTTTCCCATGAGTCCTCAACTGTATTTATGCATAAGCAATAACTTTATCATTTTACATAAGGATGCAACCCAGTCTATTCTTTGATGCATCACTGTATATCATAAATCCATCATTTCTAGATGGAAGAGTCAAAATTAGAGCATTCACCAATCTTCTTTTCAGTTATACAAATAATTCTCTATATTCGTTCTTCCATAAAAACTTAACCCCTTTACATGTGAGCTTGGTTTGCGGGTTATTCAGTTGGGAGAAATTCTAAATGAAACATTGATAATAAACCACTAAGGCAATAAAGCTATGTACCTCGGTTATGCTCGTTGGAATGGGCCATTCTTCTATTTCTTTTTTCTTCATAGGATAAACTAATATTCCTTCCCTAGAGATGATATGGAATAGAATAGAAATTGATTGAGTCCAAAATTCACACTTGATAAACATCCCATATAATTCATTTCTTCTAAGAGTTTTCAGAATAATCCACAAGTGATTCTCATGGTCTTTGTATCTATTTGATTATACCCAGATATCATATTTAAATACTACAACAAATTCATCAATATATTCACTGAAAAATTATTCATTTGATCCATGAAAACCGAGGGTACATTAGTCAGTCCAAAATTCATTACTGTAAACTCGTAATGCCCATACCTAGTTCAAAATGTTGTCTTTCAAATATCTTTGTTCCTCACACATAGCTAATGATATCCAAATCGAAGGTCAATCTTCGAAAAATATTTGGCTCCATGAATTTGATCAAATAAATCATTAATTCATGGTAGAGGATACTAGTTATTTATTATAATATCATTGATTTCTTTATAATCAATGCATAACCTCCGGGATTCATCATTCTTCTGGACCAAGAGGATAGGGGCTCCCCATGGAGAAACACTAGGTCGAATAAATCCTTTGTCACTCAATTCATCTATTTGTTTATTTTGATCTACAAATTCTACAATGGCCATTATATAGGTAAAATTTGATATAGGTTTTTCACTAGGAATTAAATCATTAGAGAATTCAACTTCTGGCTATGGAGGATGTCCAAGTAAATCCTATGGAAATACATCAATGTGTTCTTGTAAAATAGGTAAATCTTCAATTTGAATATTTCCTTCTTCATGCATAGATATTATGTTATCTTCCTCTGAAATAATTTCATTTAGTAGAGCTACTAGTGGTGGATCTATATAGGAATAAGATGTGAGGTTTCTTCCCTAAAGATAAGGGATTCTACACCATTCTAAAAAATTGAAACTTCCTTCTTCTTACAATAGATATTCACATCATAATTTGACAACCAATTCATACTGAGAATTATATAAAAGTCAAACATGGGTATGATGACAAGGTTAGAAACAAAATCATGTTTATGTTTCGTGAGGGGGACTGATCGACACATCTTTTTTGCAATGATACATCCCCTAGTAGTTTTGACTGACAACTCATTTATTAAAACAAAATGGACATGTCTATTTTTCTTGGAAAACTGGGAAGTTATAAACGAATGCGATGATATATAATCAAATAAATCATTTCCTATGTTTGAAGAAACAATTAAAGTACCTGCCACCACATCATTAAGAACATCAACTTTGGGGTTGTAATTTCATAAGATTTCCCTTTATCTCATGGACTTTTCTTAGGAATGTTTCTTTAGTTCTGAGGAAAATCATTTGAAAAGTGTCACACAGCTCTAAAAGTTTATAATTGAACACCATTAACTTGTATCACCTTCTTTCATTCAATATATCGATGGAAATTTTCTCCACACTTATAACAAACTCTCATGCCTTTCAAGCATTTCACAAGATTGTTCTTTCCACAGTTCTCGCATAATGGAAATTTCTTCATTACCTTCATCCTCATTGCCACTTCAAAATTTCCATGTTTATTAGAATGCCTCTTTATATATTGATTTTCCTTTAACAAATTTTTTATTGAAAATTCCTTCTCTATTTTGATGGGAGTATCATATGATGAAAATGTTTTAGAAGACAGTTCCCATCAAACACTTGGATTAAGACCTTCAATGAAATGATAATTCTTGTCTTCCGAATCAAGTATGTAATCTATATCATACCTGGCTAATCTTATAAAGGTATCCTCATACTCCACAACACCCACTTCTTCCCTTTTCTTTAGGCTAAATAATTTCCTATTCATTTCAGTTTGTTGTTCATGAGGGAGATATTTTTTGAAGAATATTTTCTTAAAAGGTCTCTATTCCATATATTTATTTTTTATTCCTCCATGGTATTCAAGATCAAGGACCACCATTGATCAAAATCACCCTTGAAGAAATATACTACCAGTACTAAATTTTCATTTTTATGGCATTTTAATTCTAGAAATGTCTTTACAATGAACTTGATCCACTGTACAGCTACCACCGGATTAGTTGTCCAACTAAAATACAGGTGGTCTGCCACATGAAATGATCCAATATAGGTTTAACATGGTTATCCGACACAACCTGAGTGTGTAGTACCAATATGGTCATGATCTGATCAACTCCAACATAGACTATGTTGACATGATCTGTGGTTAATCCCTACATTTTCTCTGGAAATTGATTCCCCTTATTCCATTTGGTGCCATCACTCAACAATGGAATACACTAAATTAGGTCATAATTCATAATTTCTAACTAGAAAACACATAAGATAATATGAAAATATATGGACAACTAATCTTATAATCATAAACATTTTTTATATTAACTTTTAAATCTTTGATAATGGTTTGTAAAGAAAATATGAATTATCCTAATCATATCCCCTAGGAGTGTCAAACCAAGTACATAGTATGGACCATTGTCATGTACCAGGATATCCTGGGTCAACCCCAAAACTCCTTGTTTGAGTTTTTACTCCTAGGTACATCTGTGTGAGAACCACATCCACTTGTAGTATCCAAACATTGATGTTTTTTCTAGAAAGACCCATATAATACCTACTTTACCGAAATTACATGACTTTCTTCTATGATTATCTTGAAAATATAACTTAGGGTTATTTAATTTAAACAATGTTTCTAAAATCCATTTTCAAATGTCTCTACTAAAATTCCGTTGATACCAATTGTAACACCCCGACCCCAGAAGCCCGGAGCTGGTGCATTACTTATTACATTGGCATGATTAAAAAGAATGAAATACTAAAGGAACTATCATTTTAATTGTCTTTAAGAAACATGATACATAAATTTTACTCATATTTCTTTGGGATAGGTAAGAAAATATAATACATAACAAAAAATAATAAACTATATCCATAAGAACTCAAAATATGGTCTCCTCTTAATAACACATTGAATGTAAGAAAATTAAAGGTGTGAGCTCAAATTATTATTAAGGATTAAAAATATCAGAAGCTTGAATCAACAATAATTAAATCATAATCAAATTGGCATAGTAAATATGACATGGTGAACAAATAAAAAACACATGCCATTAATAAACTGCGAATGAGACTGCATCCATAGATTTTGTCATAGTGATAACCTCATGTATAGTAATAAATAAAAATGAATCAAGATAATGTTTATTAATTTTAAATCATGTATATATCACATGATACAACTATATCATCAAAACAGTTTAATTATGTGGGTAGATACCTGTCTGATTCTATTTTTGAAACCAACTCGAAGGGTTTGTCGCTAACTGACTTATCTCATGAAACATGTTGATGCATCAAGGTGATATAGTAGGACCCTTCCATCACTGCAAGTCCAAATCATTATTTATACATAGATTTAATTCAAGTACAATATGTCTTCCCAATATCCATATATAGTAGGGGATACACATTCATCAATATTTCCATAGTTAAAACAATATTCCAAATAAACACCATTTGTAAAAGGATATATATATATTAAAAGAATAATCATATCCGTGAGACTATAATATGGATATATTATATATTTAAAATTTCAAATGAAAAATTATCTCAAAGGGGTAGTAGGTACACCACATAAGAATGATTCGGTGCACAATTCCAAGTAAACCATATTGAAATGGAAACTGAAACAAAGTCCCTTAAACCATTCTAATCAATTGAGTTAATAATCATCATGAAAATCACTGAATACCACGAATATAAAAATAATCAAGATTCTATATATCAAATGAGAGTAAAAATACACAACAAACAAGAAATAAGTGGCGAATAATGGAAATCTCTTGGAAATAAAAGTGAGATGAGGAACCCCTTACCTTATGCCTGTATGTGTTCTTAGATTGATCTTAATAACCTGAATAATCAAATTTATCTTCATTAATTAATAATTAAATAACCTCATATACATGTAATTGATTTATTATATCATTATTATGTTAATTAATTTCCTTTTTTATGAGTTTAAGAGGTTCAATTTTATTATTTTGCAAGCATTTTATTCCTTAGTTTTCATGATCATTTTACTTGAATGGAAGTTAGTTTGAAATGTGTTTAAACATCCAGAATTTTTAATATATATTATCAGTGAAACTATAGATATATAAATGATCTTATAATTATTTTGGGTTATATACCATGAGTATTACTCGTTTGATAAAAGATAATGATAAACGCTTGGATTAACTTGACATTTTTGTGCACAATGAACTTGTTTTATATTATTATTTTATATTATGATTGTGTAAGGATTATAGAAATTACATAAAATGATATACATATATTATGATCTATTTCAACCATAAAAATGGTTACATGACCATAATTAAAGATGGTAATAAAAATTAGAAACATGACATCCCTGAATGTGATAAATTATCACATCTCAGTTGGTGTTTTAATTTTTAGAATAATAGGAGGGGGGAAATAGAGATGATGATAAAATATTACATTATAATAATAAAATTATAGTTCATTTAAGTTATTGGAATTATCATATAATTTGTATGAGCATATATGAGGAGATATAAACAAAGAATGGACCTTGTAAAATAATTTGAAAGAAATAGGAAGAGAGTTTCACCTCTCGAGTACTCCTCATTGAGAATCTCCTTAAGCCCTTGGTTTTTGGAATTTTGCTGAGACCCGAATGTATTGTATGTGGGGGTGGGTATCTCAATATTTAATGCCTTGACCCTAGTTACCCAGAGTCTATGCAGTAATATATAACATTGTCATGATAAAAAAATATCAAGTCTCGAAAGACCAATTAGTTTAGTAGCCTTGGAAGTTCTAGATACATTCATAAGGTATACATTACATCATAAAATGGAAAACTAAAAAAACATTGTTTCCATATACAAAACTGAGATCCCATAGACTATCCCTATAGGTTAGTCATAATATACTTCTTCGCATCCTATGAAAAATAAAACATATAAAGGGGTTGAGCTCATTTCCTCAATAAAGATAACAATAAAGTAGAAACTTTCATAAATAAGCATAAACATTGAAAGAAATGAATAATACTAAAACAAAAGTATTTTAAACATGAACATAAGAATAATATGGAAAATATAAAATCAAAATAATTCCATTTACTTATTCACATGGATATTCTACTAGTCGAATAATCACATGCAATATCAATATCCACTTTCATAATGATGGAATGCATAATGTCGGACTTTCATAACCACATAGTCAAGTATTTGTGCCAAGACACTACTTTGTCTCATGAGACCTACCGATGCATCGAGGAGCTATAGCGGTCTCCACCCATCACTTTCTAAGTCCAATGCATTCTTTATATGAAAAGGTTTAAACATAATATAAACATTCGTATTAAAACTACCATACAAAATGTCAATACTTTATCCATAAACCATGAATGGTGTAAAAATAACACATCCACAGTCAAACATATTACAAAAACTTCAATACAATATGGAAGTTTTGTATCATAATAAATCAACTTCAAATAAGCTTAAAATCCATCAAAGGATGTTGAAATAGATGAAATCAAAACATTTTTAGAGAAATATCTCTTTTGATTTTGAAATCATTTAATGTTCATGTAATTATAAAATAAAACATTTATTTTCTAAAATATTCTTATAATATTGTTAGGGAAGCTTCGATGTTTATATAACGGTGGAAAATAGTGCATCCACCGTATAAGTTAAAAAAACATTCTTACCTTAATTTTATCGAAAAGGTCATAAAGTACCTTGTTTGGAAAACAACAGAAATGTTCCTTTCAAAACATCGAAGGTAAAACAATGGTATAAATTTATTTAAACCATAGTCTATGAAATAGTAAAAAAAATTTGAAATACATTTTTAAGAAACATGGATGTTGATGATATAGAGGTCTCAGTAGATAATTACGTATAAACAACCTCGGATAATAAAGATATTGTAGAATTATTCCTTACCTTGTAATTTTCCTTGTTCGAGGGTAGGTTAACCTCCTATATAATGGTAAATTAATTGTTATTAAATTATACAATAATAATATACATTAATATGATATCATATATGATCTTTTGACATTTATTTGTTATTAATATCTTAGTATTATCGTCGTTTCGGGTGTTAATAGATTAATTTTCATTTATATTATTTGTTTTTTGAGTCATATTTTTTATGAATGGGATGAATATTATTCATATCCATAATTTTATCTAGTCTTTAAACATTATTTTTAATCATCAAATGAAAATTAGTCTTGAAAGGATACAATGGGAATGAGTCTCATCGCGTTCGTGGAGACGGTAATCCGTACGTACGCACAAGCGACAATATAATTCTTAAAATAATATATAATTGGATGGTATATCATATATATATAATAGTTATCATTTTATATTTATTATTTACATCAATTAAAAATCATTATTATACCCATCCAAATAATAATGTATTGAATAACAATTACACCACGACGTGGAGACGGCAATCCTTACGTACACACCTATGGTGACGTGTCATTCAAAGGATGGATAGAATAATGAATATTTTTGTACCATATTTATAATAATATCATAGTATATAGAAGATATTGGAGTTATTATTTTAGAATGGAATCAACAAATAAAGAGGAAGTGGAAGAAGAAAGGAACTTGAAAGAGGTGATAAAATATTTACCTCTTCTTCGGGTTCTTCCTTTTGATTTGATCAAAAAGGCTCGTTAGGTTGGCTTTTTGACTTACTTAGGGACTCTAGGATGAAGTTAGGATAGTTGAGAGGGTATTTGGGAAGGGTTTTACCGAGCCAAATGTCTTTGATGGAGTGAATTAGAGACAAGAGGGAGTTCCCTTTTATAAGAGAGGTGAGGGGAACCTTAGGAAAAGCTTGAAATATTATTTTATAATAAAATAAGTTTTAGTTTCTAATGGATAAAAAATGTATTATTTAGAGGATAAGGTGGGTATGGGTCGAAAAACTCTCAACCAATAGGTTTTATATAGGTTTGTGTCAATATATTAACTTTATCTTTTAAATTTAACTTTTAGTTAAATAGTTTGACATTTACCATGTCTCTTTGTATTTTTATATTATATGGTTAATAGACTTACTATATACATCTAAGCAAACCCCAAGTGGTTCATTAATGATACACCTATCATTATATAAGTCATATGTCCTTACCTTATATTTTTTAAAAAAGAATATCTATTAATAATATAATATTTGTTTTAAAAACTCTTTTATGTCAATTTTGACATTATTTGGTATTTTCTTTTGCTAAATTCATAATAGCATTATTACATCAAAAAAATCATATAACAAACCCTAACATGTAATATTAACCTATAAAATTAGTGTAATTCATAAAATGTCTCAAATTACATTTATTTGGATATTTATAAGATCTATTATTTTAATATTAAATTAATTAGGTAATTACTGCATCATCATTGTGTCATAAATAAATTAAATTATTTAATGTATAAAAATATAAATAAAATACCATTATATATTAAATCATTTTTTCTTTCTAATGAATATTTATAGTCGATTTTATCTTATGTGTAACCCTATATTAAAAATGTTTTAGTTATTAAACTTTGATTTTAACTCTTTTAACTCTTCTTTAAATAAAATAATAATAAGTGTCCTAATCTAATACAGGTGGACCAAATAGGTTCATATTTTATTCCTATGGTTGTTTTTGGTCGAATTATACTTATCCAACAGAATTAGGGCATGTGTTAGGTAATAATAATATCATTTTTACCCTTAATTTCCCTATTTACTTTTAATCTTGGTAAATAAAAGTAAAACAGTTACTATTCATCAAAAATTATATTTATCTTATTGAACCACATTTTACTTACTGATATCAACCGTGTCTCTCAAATTTTAGAAATTACACTCACAAAAGAGGTAAAATTATGTTTTATGTGAATTTTCAAATTCTCATAGGAGGTGGGTAAAATACGGTGAAAAGTTCAATAAAATTTTTATATATCTAAAATTATTATAAACTGACTCCATTGAATTAAATTTAACTTATATGGATAATTTTTTATATTTTGACCTAAAATAAATTTAAATAAAATAAATAGTTATTTAAATAAAAAATCGGTTTTAAACTATAACTTAGTGTTTTTCATTATTCATAAAAAATTGAAAGTTTTCAAAAAAACACAAAAAATTTACCCTAAGGTAATTTCGATATTCCGAATAAAAAAATGAAGTCCATTTTGAATGATAAAATTTATAAAATTTCAAAAAGTGGGTATTATTATTTATAATGGCTAGTTTGATTGGTTGTGGTGTGTTAGAACTCGAAGTTGCATACAACACACGCTATTATATTAATCAAAGAGAAGCATACCATGGAAGATTGGGGTGTTACGTTCTCCCCTCCAAATAATTTCATCCTCAAAATGCCTAGAATATTATTGCATAAAAAGACTCAGGTGGTTCTTCATCATAAGCTCATCGGGTTCCAATGTTTCCTCTTCCATCTTATGGTTTCTCCATAGAACTTTTACCAGACGAGTCATCCAGTTTCCCAGCACTTGTTTTCTTGTATCAAGAACCTTGACATGATCTTCACAATAAGACAGATCAGGTTCTAGTTCTAATTCCTCATAGGTGAGTACATGCATTGGCTCAAGAATTTATTTTCTCAAAAGTGATACGTGGAACACATCGTGATCTTTGGAGAGACCTAGTGGAATTTCCAAACAGTAAGCCACAACCCCAATTTGTTTTAGAATTTCGAAAGGTCTGATGTACCTGGGACTTAATTTTCCCTTCTTACTGAAACTTATAACACCCTTCCATGGATATACCTTCAAGAAAACATGATCTCTTACCTAAAATTCAAATCCTTCCTTTGGTTATCAGCATAGATATTCTGTATACTTTAAGCTGACATAATGTGGTTTTGGATTAACTTCACATTTTTCATTGTTTCCTCCACAAGTTATGGGCCTATGAGTTTTCTTTCACCAACATCATCACAACTGGTTGGTTTGTGACATATATTTCTATATAACGCTTCATATGGTTCCATCTGAATACTTGAATGGAATCTATTGTTATAGGAAAATCTTACCAGAGGTAAACATTGACCCCACATACCATGAAAGTCAAGTGAGAAAGATATCAACATGTCGTCTAAGGTTTGAATAGTCTGTTTTGATTGTCCATCGGTTTGGGGGTGGTAGGTAGTGCTCAAATGAAGTTCTGTATCTAGGGATTTCTAAAGACTTTTCTAGAATCTTGATGTAAACCATGGATCACGATCAAAAACAATTGATAGGGGTACTCTATGAAGTCTCACTACTTCATTAATATATAGTCTTTCTAGATGTTCAAGTGGTAAATCTTCTCTTATAGAAAGAAAATGTGCTTACTTGGTAAGACGATCAACAATGACCCATATTGCATTGTTCCTTCTAGGAGTCATTAGTAGTCCCATGATAATGTCCATAATGATATTATCCCATTTCCACTCAGGTATGGGAAGATGTTGTAATACTCTTCCAGGTTGTTGCCTTCCAGATTTCACCTGTTGACAAACCATACATCTTGACAAAAAATTGGAAATCTCCCTCTTCATGTTGTCCCACCAAAAATGTGTCTTCAAATCTTTATACATCTTAGTACTACCATGGTGTATAGAGATATTGGGACTATGAGCATCATCCAACAATTCCCTTTTTAGATCAGGTATATCAGGAACACAAAGTCTCTTCCCAAATTTCAAAATTCCATCTTCATACACAAAGTCACTCAATCTCCCATCATTCATAGCTTTAATCTTCTTTTGAAACTCTTAATTATCGGTCTAAGAAATATTCATCCTTTCTAGTAAAGATGGATTGGCAACCATTTTAAAAAGTATTGAAGTTTCACCTTGCATGGTTATTCTCATATCCATATTTACTAGATCCATGAAAATAGGATCCCTTTCAACTCTCAACTTGTTCAAAACTCCATAATATTTTCTGCTCAAAGCATCTGCCACCTTATTTTCCTCCCCTGGGTGGTAGTGTATTGTTCAATCATAATCCTTAAATAGTTCAAGCCATCTCCTTTGCCTCATGTTTAGTTCTTTCTGTGAGAAAATAGACTTCAAACTCTTATGATCAGTATAAATCTCACATTTTTCACCATAGTGATAGTGTCTCCAAATCTTCAAATAAATGATTACAGATGAAAACTCAACATCACGAGTAGGATAGTTTTTCTCATGAATTTTTAGTTGTCATGATGCATAGGAAATAATCCTATCATTATGCATAAAGAAACAACCAAGTCCTTTCTTCGATGCATCACTATAAATAACAAACCCATCATTCCCTGATGGTAGATTAAATATAGGATCATGGACTAATATTCTCTTCAGTTCATCTAAACATTCTTCACACTCTTTTTTCCAAACAAATTTATCCCCTTTACATGTGAGCTTTGTTAATGGGTTATCCAACTGGGAAAAATTCTGAATGAAATGTCGATAATAACCTTCTAAACCAATAAAACTGTGTACCTTAGTTATACTCGTTGGTGCTGGACATTCTTGGATTTCCTTAGTATTTGAAGGATCAAAAGAGATTCCACCCTTAGAGAAAATATGGACAAAATAATAATTCTCCTAAAACCAAAATTCACACTTGCTAAACTTCCCATATAATTCAAGACTTCTCAGATTCTTCAGGATATTACACAAGTGATTTTCAAGATATTTGTAGCTTTTGGTGTATACCAAGATATCATTAATAAATACCACTATAAATTCATCAAGATATTCCTTGAAAACTCTATTCATTAGATCCATGAAGATAGAGGGTGCATTAGTCAATCCAAAAGGCATTACTGTGAACTCGTAATGCCCGTACCTGGTTCGAAATGATGTTTTTGGAATGTCTTCCTTCTTCACACACAACTGATGATATCCATATAGAAGGTCAATATTTGAAAAGTATTGAGCTCCATGAAGTTGGTCAAATAAATCATCAATGTGAGGTAAGGGATACTTTTTCTTTATTGTTATCGCATTGATCTCCCTGTAGTCAATGCACAACCTCATAGATCCATATTTCTTCTTAACAAAAAGAAAAGGGGCTCCCCATGGAGAAAAAATAGGGAAAATAAATCCCTTATTACTAAATTCCTCTAGTTGTTTTCTTTAGTTCCACTAATTACACATTGTCCATTCTATAAGGAGTCTTTGATATGGGTCTTGATTCAGGAATTAAATCAATAGAAAACTCAATTTATCATTCTGGAGGATGTCCAAGTAAATCTTCTAGAAACACATCAAAATTTTATTTCACAATAGGTACATCCTCTATTTGAACATTATTTTCCTCTCCCACAATTATTTCATTCTCTTCCTCCCTAATAATTGAATTTAGTCGAGCTACTGAGGGTGGATCTAGATAAGAATTATGTGGTGATGATTCTGCTACAAAGATTAGATGTTCTTTATCATCGTCAGCAAAAATAGTAACCTCCTTCTTATTACAATAATTTTTTTTCATCATGGTCCGAAAGTCAATTAATACCAATGATTATATCAAATTAAATCATGGGTATGACAATGAAATCAATAGATAAAGAACATTTATATTCGCTAATGGGGACTGATTCCCAAAACGTTTTTGCAATGATACTTCCCTTGAGAGTTTTGACTGACAACTAACTTGTTAAATAAAATTGGAAATATCTAATTTTCTTATAAAACTAGGAAGATATAAAGAAATGAGATGATCCGGAATCAAATATATCATTTTCTAAACATGAAGAAACCATTTAATTACCTGCCACCACGTCTTTCAGAGCTTCAACCCCAGCAGTAGTGATAACATAAGCATGGCATTGATCCCTTGGCCTTTTCTTAGGTAAGTTCCCCTAATTATTATGACATTCATTTTCATAATTCCCCCTTTATATAAAATTGTAGTATTCAACAATGAGAACCTCTTTCTTCCCCTTACAATCATGAGCTTGGTGGCCTTTTTCACCATACTTGTAACAGACTCCAATTCCCTTCAGGCAAGTACCAGGGTGTTTCTTCCCACATTTACTACAGGATGGATATTCAACTTTACCCTTCTTTCCCTTATTTCCATTTTGAGAGTGTTCAGCAGATCTCTTCTTCTCTTGCTTTTCTTTAAAGTTTTAAGACTTAGAGAATTATTTGTCTATCTTGATAGCACATGAGACAATATCTTTGTACGACGAGAAGGATTGTGAGACTAATACTCGATAGAGAAATTGTTTTAACCAATCAAAGAAACAATAAATCTTACTTCTTGGGTTATTTATATAATCTTCAACATGCCTCTCTAACCTTGTAAAGTTAGATTCATACTTTGCCACATTCTCATCCTCCTTTTTCCTCAGAGTCAGAAATTATATTTCCAAATCCGTTCGATGGTCATGAGGAAAGTATTTTTCTAAGAAAATTTCATTAAACTCCCTCCATTCCATATTTGATACTTCATCATCTTCCTCTGTATTTTTAATCAATGAACACCATTGATCAACATCTCTAGTGAGGCGGTAAACTACCATGACAACTTTTTCCCTTTAGCTACTCCCCAAGGCGTAGAATTATTTCTCTATGGAATTTATCCATTGCTCAGCTACTAGTGGATTTGTACCCCCATTGAATGTTGGTGTTTGTTTCCTCATGAAGTGATCTAACATTGATCCTCCACGTTGTGGATCAGGGTTCTCCATATGAGTAAGATTATTATTCATAACCTGAGTGAGTTGTCCTAGTATGGTGATTAGCTGATCAGCACTAGTTTCATCACCAACTCCACTATAATTATCTTGAGTAGGAGATCAATCCCTACATGGATTGGGTGCATTGATACAGTTTCCATTCCTTCCACTAGGCATCATATCTAAAAAATGGCATAAACTAGATTAGTTTATGAATCACAATACATAAATCTAAACCTGTAAAACACTTAACATAAATTGAACAACTTACGGATATAATCCATAATCATAAAAATGTTTTCTTTGAGAAATTATATACGCATAAACCCTTTATAATGGTTTTTAAAGAAAATGAGAATTATCCTAAGAATATCCCCCGGGAGTGTCGTAAGCAAGAGTGCAGTAAGGCCCATTGTCGTGCACCAGTTCTCGTTCGAGTCTAGCTTAAAGCGGTGTTTTCATGTTTTACCCCTAGGTACATCTGCTCCAGAGCTGCCTCTACCTGCTCGTATCTAGAAAAGGAAGTATTTCATGGAAAACTCATAAAATCACTACAATACCAAAATTCTAGGAAGTTATTCTTTACTAATCCTCAAAGTGTATCTTTGGGTAATGTGATCTAATCAGAGATTATCTAAATCTAGATTCCAAGGTTTGTACTGAACTTTCTCTGATATCAACTTTAATGCCCCGACCCTAGTTACCCAGAGTCGGTGAATTATTACATAACATTGGCATGATCACAAAAGATCAAATCTCAACAGACTGATTAGTTTAGTAGCCTTGGAAGTTCTAGATACATTCATAAGGTTTACAATACAACATAAAATAGAAGACTACAACAACAATGTTCCCATAGATAACATTGAGATCCCATTAACTATCCCTGCAGTTCAGTCATAATATACATCTTCGCATCCTAGGAAAAATAAAACATATAAAGGTGTGAGCTCAGATGCTCAGTAAGGATAAAAATATAGCAAAAACTTAATAAATAAGCATAAACATTTAAGGAAATGTGTAAGACCAAAACAAAACACTTTTAAACATGAACTTAAGCATAATATGGAAAAGATAAAATCAAAATAATTCTATTTACTTACTCACATGGATATTCTACTAGTCGAATAATCACATGCAATATCAATAGAAACTTTCATAATGATGGAACGCACAAATCCAGAATTTCATAACCACATATTCAAGGCCTTGTGCCAAGACAAAAAATAAGATTTTGTCAATGCCTTGTGCCAAGACACTAGTTTTCCTCATGAGACCTACTGATCCATCGAGGAAATATAGTGGGCTCCACCCATTACTTAATAAGTCCAATGCATTCCTCATATGAAAAGGTTTAAACATAACATAAACATTCATATTAAAACTACCATATGAAATGTCAATACTTTATCCATAAATCATGAATGGTTTAAAAATAACACATCCATGGTCAAACATATCACAAAACTGTCAATACAATATGTATGTTTTGTATCATAATAAATCAACATCAAATAAGCTTAAAATCCATCAAAGGATGTTGACATAGATGAAATCGAAACATTTTTAGAGAAATATCTCTTTCTATTTTGAAATCATTTAAAAGTATCTTAATTATAAAATAAAACATTTATTTTTGAAAATATTTTTATAATCTTGTAAGGGAATCTTCGACGTTGATATAATGGCGGAAAATAGCCGCACCCTCCGAATAAGTTAAAAAAATTCTTACCTTAATTTTGTCAAAAAGGTCATAAAGTACCTTGTTTGGAAAATGACAGAAAGATTCCTTTCGAAACATCGAATGTAAAACAAGGGTATAAATGTCTTTAACCCAAAGTCTAGGAAATATTAAAAAAAAAATTGAAATACATTTTTAAGAATCATGGGTGTGGATGATAAAGAGGTCCTAGTAGATAATTACGTATAAACAACCTTGGATAAAAAAGAGATTGTAGAATTAACCATTACCTTGTACTTTTCCTTGGTCTAGGGTAGGTTAACCTATTGTATAATGGTGAAATAATTGTTATTAAATTATACAAGAATCATATACATTAATATGATATCATACATGATCTTTTAACATTCCTTTGTAAATAATATCTTAGTATTATTTTCATTTCGAGTGTTAATGGATTCTTTTTTCCATTATATTATTTTTTATGTGAGTAATATTTATTATGGATGGGATGTATCTTATTCATATCCATAATCATATCAAGTCTTTAAACATTATTTTTAATCATCAAATAAAAATTAGTCTTGAATGAATACGATGATGAATGAGTCTCATCGCATTCGTGGAGATGTTAATTCGTACGTATGCAAAAGAGACAATATTATTCATAAAATAATATATATTTTGATGGTATATCATATATACAGAATCATTATCATGTTATATTTATTATTTACATCAATTACACATAATTATTATACCCATCTAATTAATAATGTACTGAATAAAAATTACACCACGACGTGGAGACGGTAATCCGTACGTACGCACATATGGTGACATGTCATTCAAAGGCTGGATAGAATAATTAATATGGTTGTACCATATTTATAATAACATAATTTTATATAGAATATACTGGAGTTAATATTTTGGAATGGAAACAACAAATAAAGAGGAAGTTGAAGAAGAAAGGAACTTAAAAGAGGTGATGAAATATTTACCTCTTCTTCGGGTTCTTCCTTCTGATTTGATGAAAAGGGATCCTTAGGATTGCTTTCTGAATAAGGTAGGGACTCTAGGATGAAGAGAGGAAAGTATAGAGGTTATTTGGGAAGGGTCTTTTATAACCAAATTGATTTGAAGGTGTGAATTAGAGAGAAGGGGGAGTTCCCTTTTATAAGAGGGGTGAAGGGAACCTTAGGAAAAGTATGAAATATTAATTTATAATAAAATAATTTTCTTTTTCTAATGGATAAAAAATAGATTATTTAAATTATAATGTGGTAATGGGTCAAAAACTACTCAACCAATAGGTTTTATACAGGTTTGGGTCACTATATTAACTTTATCTTTTAGATTTAACTTTTAGTTAAATAGTTTGACATTTACCATGTCTCTTTGTATTTTTATATTATATGGTTAATAAATGTATTATATACTTCCAATAGAACCAAAAGTTGTTAATTAATGATACACCTATCATTATATAAGTCTTATGGCCAAACCATATATTTTTAGGAATAGAATATCAATTAATAATATAATATTTGTTTTAAAAACCTTTTTTTTTGTCAATTTTGACATTATTTGGTATTTAATTTTTTCTAAATTCCTAAAAACATTATTATTTTGAAGAAAACTCATATAACAAACCATAACATGTCAAATTAACCTATAAAAGTATTGGAATTTATAAAAAGTATCAAATTACATTTATTTGGATATTTATAATATTAATTATTTTAATATTTCATTAATTTGGTAATTACTCCATCACCATTGTGTCATAAATAAATTAAATTATTTAATGTCTAAAAAATATAAATAAAATAAAATTATGTAGGAAATAGTTTTAGATTTATAATTAATATTTATAGCTGAATTTATTTTATGTGTATCTTTATATTAAAAATGTTTTAGTTATTAAACATTGATTTTTACTCTTTTAACTCTTCTTTATAAAAAATAATAATAAGTGTCCTAACATAATCCATGTAAACCAAAGAGGTTCATATTTCATTCCTAGGGTCTTTTTGGTCTAATTATACTTATCCAATATAATTAGTACATCTGTTAGGGTAATAATAATATCATTTTAACCCTTAATTACCCTATTTACTTTGAACCGTGGTAAATAAAAGTAAAAAGTTACTATTCACAAAAAAATTACTTTTATCTTATTGAACCAAATTTTACATACTGATATCAACCATGCCTCTCTAATTTTTTAAATTCCACTCACAAAAGTAATAAAACTATGTTTTTTGTGAATTTATAAATTCTCTTATGAGGTGGGTAAAAGACATTGAAAAGTTCAATAAAATTTTATATATCTAAAATTATTATAAACTGAATCCAATGAATTACATTGAACATATATAGGTATTATGTATCTATTTTGACCTAAAATAAATTTAAATAAAATAAATAATTATTTAAATAGAAATTCGGCTTTAAACTATAACTCAGTGTTTTTCACTATTCATCAAAAATTGAAAGTTTTCAGAAAAATACAAACAATTCACCTTAAGATAATTTCAATATTCCGAATCCCAAAATGGAGTCCATTTTGAAAGATAAAATTTATAAAATTTCAAAAGGTGGGTTTTACTATTCATAACGGCTAGTTTGATTGGTTGTGGTGTGTTAGAACTCGAAGTTGCGTACAACACACGCTATTGTATTAATCAAAGAGAAGCATACCATGGAAGCTTGGGGTGTTACGTGGTAAGTTTATTTGGAAGAACATATTTAAGTCTAAAGGCTTGAGTGGTGTGAGAGGGATAGAGGGTGAGGGTGGTTTATATAGTGGAAGAGTGGAGGGTTTTTGCATTATTTTGATCATTTGTTTTTTATTTTTTCCAATACAAAGAATATTATTGATTATTATGACCCAAAATAGTAATAAATGCATGTGAGTTTGAACCAATTCCCATTTACATCATCTATGACTCAATTATAATACATGAATTCATTTATTTTTCATATTTCATAAATTATCAAATTTTACTATTCACAAAAAACTTCTTGTATTTTAAAAAAATCCCAAAACTTCACCCTAACCATTTTTTGACCTATTGAATTCAAAAATGAACGAAATGTTTCAAAAATAATTTTATAAATATCAAAAATATACTTTTTAATGAAAATCATCATTCAATTGAAAATTAACAACACTTAAAATATTCACCTTCATTTTTAAGGTGCCTAAATTCTTGTTATACCTTCATGGGTAAGGTTACGATTTTTAAAGAGAATATTACTATCCATAATGGTAGGTTACCATTCATATGGGTAAGTTTATATTAATAAGTGTAAGTTACTATTCACTAAAAATTATGTTGATTCTATCAGACTCTAAATATCACCCTAATCGCAACCGTGTATGTCCTATTTTCAAAATTCAAAATATAGAATTGGAAAATTTAAGTGTAATGGATTTGTTATGAATTTATTCTAAATATCCAAGTTTTTTTTCAAAGAGACTCATTGCTTTATAAAATATAGTCTATCTAATGAATTGAAAGTATTTAAGACAAAAATACCATAAAATGTTTGGGGTGTTATACTACACCCCAAATAACCTCAATAACCTCAACATGAAAGAAGGAGTAAACAAAAAAGGTTATCTCAAACCCTTCAAATTATATCTCTGAAACAATAATAGAAGTATTCCAAAATAAGCATCTATATTAAACCAAAAGGTTATATATATATATATACAAACCTAATAAAACATTTTCCAAAATATCATTATTTGTCTCAAAGTCCTAAAAATTAAAAAATAATTTGTCCTAAAAATATGTTACACAAAATCAACGAAATATTTATCCATCAAATTTTTTAAGTAAAAAAATTTCATACTAATTAGTACATTATGCAGGCCAGTGGTAGACACTAAAAACTTATTACCCTTCAGTTCTTGGGTTCAAGTCATGTGGAATTTTTAGATACGTTGAGTTGTCCCTGACATGTGGGTTTTCCTTTTCCTAAAACTATATAATTCCTATAATGTAAAACAATATGAGTAACACACAAAAAATAACATTAATCATCACTTTTTTTAAACAATAAATTATTCTATAAAATAATCTTAATTTTCTATTATTTCCGCAACATCAATAACATATCCAATAATATATATCCCCAAATCAAGTGTTTTTACATAAAATATCACCTTACCATTAAATCCTCTCTATATTAAATTTTTAAATTCAATATATTTAGGAAAATAATTAAATAAAACTACTTCATAATAATCCTTATAATCTTATTGATTATTATAACCAATATATCGTTGATAAAAACACATAAAAAAATTGATTCTCAAGTTTAAACACTTAGAAACATCAATCATTCCACTTTAATGACTTTTATAACATATACCCTTAGGTTTTAATCCATTTATTAAGGTATTTAATTGGATATTAAACATGTTCCCCACATGTTAAAAATTGAACTTTTAATGGAACTTTAGGTTGAACTGTATTTCTCTGTATATTTTTAACCAAACTCTTCATTTTTCTTCAGCAATTAGCTACATTATGGCCTCCTTTTCCACACATAATTCATCTTCTAGTTCCTTTAAGTTATTTTACATGGTTTCTCCTCCTACATTTTTAATATATATTTAATTAAATATTTTTTATTTATCATATTTAACACTTTAACTTTAATATAACTCCATACTTATATTCATTAATGTGTTTAGAAATTTATCTATTTCTTATTTGTTATTAGTAATAAAATATATATCATTTGGAATGGTAATAATATATATAAATTCCATTATCAATAGGTTGGGAATATCATTATGAAAATTATAACATTTTCCATCACATTTGTTCATGGCATGCTTGATCCTATTCCCCATTATTAACTAAAAAGTGTAAAAGAAACAAGATAAAAATGCCTTAACATGCACAGACCTAAAATTATAAACCTAAAAGAAATAAATTATGTATAATAAGTATATAATAAATTATGTGTCTATTGGTTTATATCTAGGTTATTCATGGTAAATTTTCTTATTATGATTTCTAAACTAACAATTTTTTGAAGTCTTTAATAATTTTTTTTATAGAGTTTTTGAATTTTCTAAACATATCCCTTGGGATTGTGAAAACAAGTTTGCAGCAAGGACCATTTTTAGGCACCAGGTGATGATCATTTCTAACACAATAAACCATTTTCAGGGTTATTATCCCTAACTATAACTATTCTAGATTCCCATCCACTTTTAGTATCCAAACATGGATTTATTTTCATGGAAACCACTTACTCTATACTTTACCAAAAGTTAGGGATGTTTTCCTATATTTAGACTTATCTCGAAGGATTTTAACATTGTTTTATAATCACTATTCTAAAAAATAACTAGATCATGGTCTAATTACAACTATTGAAACTCCAGCCTTGTACACATACCATTACATGATTTTTAACATAAGAATATATTAATTACAACAGAAAGACTGCAAGGCCTGGTATACTTAGAAGAACAAGTTCAAAATACATAAAAGTGAAGCTAAAGTAAATCTTATTTGTTTTATTATACGTAATGAGATACTATTTCCTTTTAGGATCCTAAAACTATAAGGGATAACCAAAGGAATACATAGAAAAAATAAGTGAGATAAAAAGACCAGTAAATGGATAAACACGATAAGGAAATATAATGTGCGAGTCAAAGGTAAAACATGATATCATGAAATAAAAACACATGAGTAATAAAATTAGAGGATACCATAAATAACATGGTATCATAATATCATAGAATAATAATAATTGTGAAAAAAATATAAAAAAAGACTTAAACATAAGTCAAGGCTAACCACTGAGACAACATCACATTGTGGATAGAGTCCCATAATGGATTATGTTCACTCCCTAATCACATACATGACATCTCATGAGACTAAAATCTTACCGAATTCATTAAAGGGATATATAATTCTGATACCACTCATCACATTCATTACACGTATATGAATATGTGTGCCCCATAATGAAATTAATAATTATTAACAAATATAATAATGATCCATATAAATAAAATGGGTTGCATAATCTTGCCTCATATAACAATCAAAAGATATTTCCTAAAGAATGCATTTGAAAAATGATCATAAGGCATGAATTACGCAATAAATATAAGGTATAGTGAAGTAAGTATATATTTAAAAAATATATATAGTTTATAATCATTTACTGAAATTAATGTTTTTACAAATTAATTAATATAAATACTTTTAAAATATTAAAAACATTTTTGAGGAAAATAACCTTTACAAATTGTAAATCACTTTGGAAAAACTAAGAACTCACAAAATATCATGGAAATGGTTTTTCTTGAAAATAACATTGTAAACTTATAAAGTAGTATTAAAATAATATAATGGTCATGATGGTGGGTAATTTCGTACATTTCTTAAAAGTTAAAAAAACATGCCTTCCACACTTTCGTAAAATTTCAAAAAGTACCTCATTCAAAAAACTACAAGAATATTAATTTTATTTTAAAATAAATAAACAAGGGAAAATGATTTTAATAAATCATATTATAGTAATAAAACATTTTTTGAAAACATTTAATGAAAAAATGGACATGGAAGAGAAATGGTTTTCGATCGAAGAGAGAAATAAAGTCAATTTTACATTTACTCTATCATTTTAAGTATCAAAAAGAGAATAATTATTATATTAATTGAAAAGTTCAGGAATAAATATAGTTTAATAAAATTAAATGGGTTTAATATACAATGATAAAATAATATCCTTTAATGGAAATTCATGCATAATGTATCTCGATTAAAATAAGATTGAGCACAAACCCTTACCACCTTGGTAACTTTTGAATCATAACCCCATGAATAAAGTAAGTTAATTTTAACTTAAAATAAAATAAATCATGAAGTATTAATTATATAATATATTAAGGGGAATTATATACACCATATAAAATAAATTTGGTGTATACAAGAACATGTATATGAAAGATTGATGTTTTGAGACGGAAACCCTTACCTTGAGTCTAGGTTGTGTTGTGTATGTATTTTATTTCTAAAATAATAAAATTATATAAAATATTTGTTTTATTAATAAATTTTCCATCTCTAATAAATTATACATAAACCATTTAGTTCATTTATTTTAGTTATGTGTTTAATTATATAATCAGTTATGTCCATATAATTTTTTTAGGACGTTCAGTTTTAAAAATAAAAAAGACATCGATATGTTGAAAATGGTAAAAAGTTTCATTACTACATAAAATTAAGAATAAAAAAATTAAAAAATTATCATTTTTATACATGAATTATACTCTTAAAACCAAGCATTAAAAATGGTTATGAAAAATTAACTATATTGAAATCATGGAGATTGTAGGTTGTACGTATGCATGTGTACCATTTCCATTTTCAACGATCATGATGGATAAAAGGTAAGTGTTATTTTATCTTTATATAATTATAATAATATCATAAATATCATACTATATCTTTAAATAAGTTTAAATACCCCATCCATGTGTTCTAGTACTATAAAATGAATCAAATCTCTTCACGAGATGGTAGTACTCTATACAAATGAACAATGTTATCAATTTTTCAATGTATAGTAATTTAGGAAGTTGTATGATATGTTAGTTTTAAATAATTATTTATATTTAAAGAATTTAATATATAATATTTAAATCCATCATGTAGAATAACCATGTGAGTTGATGATGGAAAATGAATTACATCAGTTCTCGAGGCAGTAGTCTGTTGTACAGATGATCGACGATTTTGTTTCCCAGTTGATGGAAGAGTAAATTGATGGATATTATGTCATAAAAATAATAAAATATATCTATATAGGATATAATATTGTTATTATATTTTAATTATTTGGACATAATTTAATGTGAAAAAATAATTAAAAATAAGGAGCTCAATGAAGATGATTACATTCGTTTCGAATAACCTCCTTTGGATCTCTTATTAAGGACTACTAGGTTAGTCTTTTGGGAAGAAAAAAGATCTATAATTTTTATAAGGATTTTGGGGAGATATTTTTTTTGGGTTTGGTTTATCAAAATGGCTTGAGAGGTGTGAAAAAGTGATGGGAGAGTCTGTCCTCTTATAATTAAGGAGTGACATTTTTTAAATACCCAAAGCTATTAAATAATGGGAAGAAAATCTCAAACAAAGTGCCTCCAAATGTGAAAATAAAGGCAAAGATGATATATTAGTCTGATAACCACAGATAACACTAGAAATAAACCTGTTTTAAACATTTTATCCTCTTTACCTATAATGTTACTCAATTTTATCATTACAATTTTTATAACCACACTAATTTTTTTACTCTTTTAACTATTCATTTTGAACAAAAATTAAGTTCACTATAAAATATAAGTTATTTTTTTTAATATATGTAATTAATTTTATCAAATTAAATTTTAATAGGTGTTAGAATTATATTCTAAATAATACCCTGAAGCGTGACGAAAATCAATTTTCCAAAAAAAATTATTTTTCAAGGAAAAGGTGATCTAATATTAAAAATATGGATATAAATTATAATTGTGTGAATTTAAAATAAATAAATAAATATAATATATAAATTTCATTTATATAATTCTTCATTATATATTATTTTAATTAATTAAAATGGGATACATTATACACTTTAAAACAGTTTCTAGAAAAATACTTTTTTAAGCCTAAAAATAAACATATAATAAAATCCTGTATAAAAGATATTTAAATGTAATTAATTGAATTATATATTACGAAATAATAATTATGTTAGTTTTAAATCAAATTGAAAGAATAATTTTACTTACTTAAATTATTAAAATAATTGACAGTTTTATAAAAATCGGTATTTTAACTATTCACTAAGAAATAAATATTTTCCAAAAAAATAAAATTTCACACTAATTTAATATAGATATTATGATTTAATAAATTAATCTAATTTTATAAAATAAATATTCTAAAAGTTTTATAAATTTAATATAATATTTTTTCTCAAAAGTAAAAAAATCATTTTTAAGGAAACATATTTTTTATGGAATAAAACAGCTTTTTTAAATATGAGTGATTATTTATTTAGGATTTGAAAAAAATAATTATATTGAGTAGGAAATATATATATATATATAATAAATTTGTTAATAATTATAATACTCACCAATTTTGGGATCATGTTATATCTTTCATGATTAAATAAAAATATTTTAATATTATATCACAGTTCATTTAAACTCAGTGTTGCGTGTTGAATATGCTATCGAGAATAGAGGTATTTTAAAATAATAGAGTTTTATATTTATGAAAGAATAATTAATGTTATAATTTGACATAAATATTTAAATTATTATTTTTTGGATCTAGAATGGAAATATCAATATTTAACTCAATAATTTATAAAAAACACCTCTTATTAGTCAAGAAAACCATTGTAGTGTGCTTATTATCAATTTCATCTTCATGGATAAAGAATGGAACATTTATAAAAGGAAATTTTTACTTTATGAATCATTATAAATCATCCAATATAGTATCTTCAATGAAATTTTAATGATAAAATTCATGAGAAAAATGAATACCGATACAACTCCTACAAAACTAGTACAAATTGTCAAAACTATAAACAAATGATGTGAGAAAATAAAACAAAATAACCAATATACATGTAGATAATGATTATAAAAAAATTATTAATATTTTTAGGTATCAATATGTTTATAATTTTTTATCAATATATTCATGTTTTTTATATTTGTTGTAAAAGCATTTTCAAGGAAATAAAGAGTAAAGGTAGGCTTTCTTTGTCTCATTTTCAACTCAATAGAATATAAGATATTGTTCTCCATAAATTATTTTATTTTGTGTATTCATTAAAAAAATTGTCTAACATATTAAAATATTTTCCATTTCATGAGATTTTAATATCCATTTGTTGATCCTCCTCTCAAACTCCTTTGATTCTTTCATTATCAATTCCACGAAAGTTTAATAGACTCAATTTCTAATTAATTAGGTCATAATATTTCTTACATGAATATTATTTTCAAGATTTATTTAATCCTACCATTAAAAGACTTTATATAATGTTCCCCTTTTTTCTCTAGTAATATTATTTACCATCTGCAATAACAACATCTTTGAAAAAATATTTTTTGAAATAATTGTGTTATGTTGGTAGGAATAACTCCCATGCTTACCAATGAATCTTATCTTCCATGTCCATAATTTATTCCCACTAGTTTTCTCTAATAGTTTTGGAAATATAATAAGGATTATTTTTATAATTATCATAATTATATTCACCCAATTTCAAAAGCATAATTTAATAGCCAGTTTATGTAGTGGGTTTTTAATCAAATTTATTTCAAAATATTAAAAAAGGGATTTTCATCCTTTCAAAATAAAATGTTTTATTTCCACTCCATAATTTGTCATAAAATTTATGTCTTTTTAAGTATTTTTTAAAACTATTTATAATAATTTTTTCAAAATTATTCTCTTTACCATCCCCAAATTGCTTTTGAAAGTAAATTTCACAAAATATTTTATAATGATGTTTAAAAGGATTTTTGAAAAAATTTATATTTTCACTTCTATGTTCCTCAAGGTTTTATCTCTCATGAAGTAATTTTTTGACCATCCTCTATATTTTATTATTATATTATTCCTTTTGAAAAATGATATTTTTTATATCATATGATCTTTTAAGTTTATGTTATGTAATCTTTTTGGATTTTTTAAGAAACCCATTTTTCCATGGGTTAATTAAGATGTGTTTATGGTTGATTCTATATGTAAAACATATGTATGTATGATGATTGGTGCGATAATATATATCCCTTATATTCCTAGATTGATTTTTATATATCATTTTATATTCAGGTGTGTATATAATGAGTTTTTCATATAGGATTGGGCATGGAGAGTTTTCTCACATTGTCTAGAATGGACATAATTTTATTGTTCCCATGTCCCTGGGAATAATGATTTTTCTAAAAAAAATATGATTATGGTTGTGAAAAATTTCAAAATTTTTTATAATGTTATGAAAAAATTTCAATATTCATTTCATTTCAATTAAATTCTAGGTTTTCATGATTATACCTTCTTTTTAAAGTATTTTGTACTTTTATGTCATGCTCACATGTGATATGACTATTTCTAGGTGTTTTGATCCATGCCATATATTTTATTCTAAATGATATTTTTTTATGATATTAAGTTACTCTAATATGTATCTTGATTACAATCTAAGATATTTTGATCATTTATTAATAAATTTATATATTCCTCACTATTTCGTAGTTCCTTGAAATGTGTATTCTAGTTTTAAGAATCACTACTTTGATGTTATTAAAATTTTCATGACTTATTATAATCCCTCTTTACTGATTTTATATGAAATGTGCATAATTTGTGTGAAATATTAATGTTTTAATATTAAGTATAATTTTTGAGCATTTTTAGAAGTATTCCAATTGAGTTAGTTTAATGTTTTAATAATAACTATCACTATAATGATCCAAATTTTGTGGTTCCTATTTTTTATGATTCTAATTTCAATATAAAACATTTCATTAGAAGGTGACATGAGCAAATTCTGCCATTTGAAGGGTCATATGGTCCTCACAAACAAGACCAAAGAATCTGTGAACAAACTAGACCAGCCTTGAAGATTGATTTACTGGGCTCACTCCAGAATTCCAAAAACAATTAATCTCCACCATAATTCTGGGGACACTACATGTCATCTTGGATAAAAATTTCAAGGCCCAACTATAAGTACAAGGGGCCCAAATGAAGTTTTGACGTCCATCCCACCATTCCGGCCGAGAATTAAAATCAGTATAGTATGCATGACATATCTCATTATTTAAGCATCAAATCAAGCTTAGATTTTTCAGAGTGAAAGCGGCGATAAAACGACCGACTTTTTTGAAGAACACATTTATATTTTAATGCATCTTCATATTCAAAAACCCTTTCACATTCTGGACTTCAAAAAGACTGGATTGAAATTGACAGTTTTACTTTGTTTAATCAACCGGCCATAACTTTTGCTCCTTAAGTCCCAATGACTCAATATTTTGGGAGTTGCAGACCAACGTTATTATCTACAAATTTGAAGAAGGATATTGCTCGAGATTTGGTTTTCTTGATGTCCATATCTGCGAGCCAAGTGGAGGGGTATTTCTGGAATGTAAATAGTCCACCACCTTGGGCTATAAATACATCCCCTCCTCTCCTTTCAAAAGGGTTGGCATTTCATAAGAGAGGAAAACATATTGGAACGACCAAAGTCTTGCAAAAGGATTGGGAGGACCTTCCATACTCATGTTTTCACTTGAGATACCTTTCCTCCTCTCTTTGTTTTCACTTACTTTTGTGTTCTTCGTTTTTGTAATTTTGTAAGTCCTTTATTTTGTAATTCTATTTTAATGCATGTTTCGTCTTCAATATCTCTTATTCTCCTCCACCTTCGGTATTTTAATACTAATGTTCTTAAAATAGTTTAAATTCAGTTAAATCTCCTTCCCTTATTTTTCTTCCTCATTCAATCAAAAATCTATTTTTAATTATCATCATTGTTCATGTGTGTGTGTTCGACGTACCACTCTTTTCTAATCCCTTTATTTTTCTTCTATTCTTAATTTATCATCATAATTATTATAACTAGAACATTAAACACCGAAATTTCTGATTAAATATCTCATTGGGGTGAGTCAAAATTTAGGTATGTTAAGTGATTGAGAGTATTTTCTCGATGAGTATTCGTTAATTTAACATTGTGTATGTTGGACTTAATATGTCATGGATTAATGACATCTTTTGTTTAGCATGTGATTTCCATGGATTATTGGAACCATAAATACACTACCATAAATAAGTAATGATTGATTTTAGAATCCTAGTTATGTTAAGGCTTTGATTAAAGCTTTAACACTTAGGAATTATAATCGACGTCAACTTGTGAAGTGGGTGTTAATTTAAATGCAATATAAAGCAAAGCTCAAGGATATCACAAGCTTAACTCCCTAATAATGAACTCACCCCAATATTTATCAATTTTTTAATCAATTAGATTCAATCAATCATTTCAATTAATCTCTGCAACAAACCCCCCTAATAAAAATACAATCAACTAAAAACAATCGACTATTTCAAAGTACCATCGTCGAGGATTCAACCCGAGTGCTGCTATACACATTAGCAGAGCACCGGAACTTTGACCGGTCGATAGGCGACAATCGGCCGTGCATTTCAAATGGTTCCTTTGCTGGGGATGGTGATTTAATTATTCATTAGTTTATGGTTATTGTAATAAAAAACCAAAAAAAAACAAGATTTTAAAAAGAAATTGAAAAAAAACACAAAGAAAAAACCCGTCTTCCTGTTAAAAATCATAAACTGAAAAAATACAAAGAAAAACCCATCTTCCTCTTTCTTCCAAAATCTCTCTGAATGTCCCGTAGTCTTCCAAACAATCCCTCAGATTTGTTTGACCCTGAAATTGAGCGAACACTTCGCCAACTTAAGAGGAACATCAGAGATACTCAAATTATTCAAGAAATAGTCATCTTCTAACCAGTTGAATTTGAAATGGCCAATCCTAGGGAACAAACCCTTAAAGAACTCACTGCCCCTGATATAAATTTTCATCCCCTTGGTATTCAATATCCAAACATAGATGCTGACTTCGAACTCCAATCGGGTTTGATTCATCTTCTTCCTCATTTCCACGGGCTAGCCGGTGAGGATCCACGTCTTCACCTTAAAGAGTTCCAAGTAGTATGCTCTACCATGAAGCCTCAAGTGGTTTCTGAAGAACAAATCAAACTTCGAGCCTTCCCTTTCTCCCTAGCTGACACTTCTAAGTCATGGATCTAGTATCTTCCTCCTGGTTCCATAAACACATGGAATGACATGAAGTGACTTTTCTTAGAAAAATTCGTTCCTTCTTCTCGTACTACTTCTATCCAAAAGGAAATAAGTGGTATTCATCAGTTCCCAAGTGAATCACTCAATGAGTACTGGGAGAATTTCAAAAATCATGTTGCAACCTGCCCACATCATCAAATCCCTGACCCACTCTTGATCCAATACTTCTATGAGGGGTTATTGGCTATGGAGAGAACTCTCATTGATGCCGCAAGTTGTGGTGCTCTGGTTGATAAAACTTCTATAGTAGCAAGAGATCTCATAAGTAACATGGCTGAAAACACACAACAATTCCATACTCAAGAACATTCTCAAGTCAAGAAATCCCAAGATAATCAAACAATTGAGCCAAACAAGATGACCGAGTGGATGAGTGAACTTACAGGTCTTGTGCGACAGCTAACTGTGGCCACCAAATCCCCAACCTCTTCTTCTCTGTAATCAATGTTTCCTGGACCAATCAAAAACTATGGAATCTGCAACTCTCCATCTCATCCAACTGACACATGTCCACAACTTCAAGAGGATCAATCTGATTCATCTGGACCAATGGAGCTAAATGCAGAATATGCTCAGCGGAACACCAATCCTCAACTATCAGGCCAGTTTGTTAGAAACTTCAACCAACCTCACTCTGAGCCCTTCTCCTCTAACTTTAACCAAGGCCTTAGGTATGGTAATCCCATATCTCATCCCCCTTAATTCCCTCTTCAAAACCCAAACCAGTTTCAATATGGTCAAGGTGTTGGTAACTTCCATCAACCTTATCCTTTTGTTCCTCAACCTCAAAGGAACAATCCTCATCCTAGATTCCATCATCCTAGTGAGCCTTCCCAATTCCAAAACCAATACAATCGATTTCCCAAGAACCAAAATCACGGCAATCCCAATCCGGGACAAGCCTTTTCTTCCATGAAACCATGGGAAAGTGTAGTGGAAGATCTTTCCTCCATCACTCGTTCTAGCCTTAAAAACATTGAAACTCAAATAGGTCAACTTGCATCCCACCTGAGCCAGCAACAATAATCAAATTCTTCCCAACTCCCAGCTCAACCATTAGCCAACCCCAAGGGTAATGTATGTTCAATTGCACTTAGATCAGGAAATAAACTTTCTATGCCTAAAGATAAATCCTCAAACCCTCCTTTGAATGTTGACCTAGAAAATGAAAAGAAAAAGAAAATTGAAAAGGAATCTGAATCCATTCCATCACTCCTTCCATTCCACTTAGGAACCCAATTCATTTTCCTTAAGCTGTTTCTAAGACAAATAAGTCCTTTGAACCTGATCCTGAAATGCTTTACATGTTTAGACGTGTTGAAGTCAACATTCCCCTCTTAGATTCCATAAAAAAATTCCTAAGTATGCCATGTTTCTCAAGGAGTTGTGTACCCACAATAGGCAACTTAGGACCTTTGAAAATATTGCCACCCAGCAGTCTATTCCCATAAAGTGAAAATATCCAGAGACCTTTATAGTCCCATGCCAAATTGGAAGTTCCAGCTTTGATGATGCACTCATAGACCTAGGAGCCTCAATTAATGTCATTACCAAATCCATCTTCTCCAACCTTGGTCTAGGTCCCTTGCACCCAACAGGTGTTGTCATTCAGTTAGCCAATCGAAGCACAACCAGTCCTAAGGGAATAACTGAGGATGTCCTTGTCCGAGTCAATGATCATATCTTCGCTGCTGATTTTTATGTCCTTGACATGGAAGGTGAGATGAACTCTTCTCGATCTCCCCTAATACTAGGAAGACCATTCCTCATGACTGCGAGAACCAAGATTGATGTCCATTCAGACATCCTATCCATGGAATTCAGTGACCAACTGGTCAAGTTCAACATTTTCCAAGCCATACGATACCCATCTGAGGATCACTCTACATTCTCAATCCATGCTTCTGAGGACACTTCTAATATTCAATTGAACACCAATCCACCATGTTCTTCATGTTCTAATGAAAAAGGATCTTGTGAAATCTGCACTAGGATTAACCAAGTCATAAATGGTGAAGTTGATGTGGAACATTCATTCATAGACGCCATCAATTTAGAGGAACTTGAAAACTCTCTTGAATCCCATCTCAACTCTAATCTCTACTGCTCCACCTTGGATAGTATTAAGGAAAATGAACCTGAAGAAACTGAAGTCCCTTATTCCATTTCTGAGTTGTCGAGCCCAAAGGTGAAAGATGAGACTGATCTGAAACCTCTTACCGCACACCTGAAATATGCATTCCCCTTCCATGATCACTCATATCCTATCATTATCTCTGCCACACTTACTAAAACTGAGGAGTCCAAACTTGTTCAAGTGTTAGAGGAAAACAAAAAGGCCTTAGGTTGGACCCTATATGACATACCAGGAATCAACCCTGCCCTTTGCAAGCATCACATCCATCTTGAAGAGTCATCCAAACCAATTAAACAACCACAAAGAAGACTCAATCCACTCATCCTTGAGGTAGTTTGGGAAGATATCACAAAGCTTCTTCAAGCTGGTATTATCTACCCAATTTCTGATAGTGAATGGGTTTGTCCAATTCAGGTTGTACCAAATAAGGGTGGGATAACTGTTGTCACAAATGAACATGGAAAGGTAGTCACAACTCGAGTGAAGAACAAATGGCGTGTCTGCATTGACTATAGGAAATTGAATGTTGAAACCTGAAAAGATCACTACCCTCTTCCATTCCTTGATCAAATGCTAGAAAGAGTTTCCGGAAAGTCACACTATTGCTTTCTTGATGGATATACCAGCTATTTTCAAATCCCAATCTCGCCTCAGGATCAAGAAAAGACTACTTTCACATGCCCCTTTGGAACATATGCATATAGAAGAATGCCTTTTGGACTTTGAAATGCTCCTGCAATATTCCAGAGGTGTGTGATGAGTATCTTTTCTGAATTCATTGAACACTTCATGGAAGTCTTCATGGATGACTTCACCATTTATGGTGAGTCATTTGAATCTTGTTTGAATTCACTCTCTCTTGTCCTCCAAAAGTGTGTAAAGTGTATCCTTGTGTTAAATTTTGAAAAATGTCACTTCATGATTGCAAATGGGATTGTTCTAGGGCACATAGTTTCAAAAGATGGTATTGAAGTTTAGCCAGCCAAAATTGAAGTGATCCAATCACTAACTGAACCCACTTCTGTTCGAGACATCCGTTCATTCCTCGGTCATACCGGTTTCTATCAGAGATTCATCCATAACTTCAGTAAAATTTTCCTCCCACTCACTAATTTCCTCCAAAATGATGTCTCTTTCCATTTCGATGAGCTTTGCAAGAGAGCCTTCATTGAATTCAAAACTGCTCTCACATATGCCCCGATAATCCAACCCCCTGATTGGTTCTTACCCTTTGAATTAATGTGTGATGCTTCTGATAGATCCGTTGGGGATGTTCTTGGTCAATGAAGAGAAAGAATTCCTCATGTCATCTATTATTCCTCAAAAACATTGGATGAAACTCAATCTCATTACACTGTCACTGAAAAGGAACTTCTAGCAGTGGTTTTTGCCTTTGATAAATTCCGGTCCTATCTCTTAGGTGCCAAAATAATCATCTTCATAGAACATTCTGTTATAAAGTTCTTACTCAATAAAAGTGATTCCAAACCGAGGCTAATAAGATGGATCCTAATGCTACAAGAATTTCACCTTGAAATAAAAGATAGACCAGGATAAGAAAACCCTGTGGCTGATCACTTGAGTAGAATTTCTAATTCTTCTCATTCAGAAATCATTGATCCGGAATTCCCAACTGAAAACCTTTCATCTCTCACTCCAAAAATACGATGGTATTCCTCAATTGTAAATTACTTGGTTTTTGGTGTTTTTCCTAAAAAATTTTCAAAAGAAAAAAAGAATGAAGTTGAAAACTGATTCAAAATACTATTTTTGGGAAGAAAATAAACTTTGGAAAACTGGGGAAGACATGGTAATTAGGAGATGTGTTGAAGAAAATGAGCATTCTTCCATCTTAGAATTCTGTCACTCACTTCCTGGAGGTGGCCACTTTGGACCACAAAGGACCTCCGAAAAGGTCCTAGACTCTGGATTCTTCTAGCCTTTACTCTTCAAGGACTCACATGAGTTCTGTCAATCATGTCCCACTTGCTAAACGTTCGGCATAATATCCAAAAGAAATGAAATGCCCCAAAATCCTTTAATCTTGTGTGAAATCTTCGATGTTTGGGGTATCGATTCCATGGGACCATTTCCCCCTTACAATGGATTCTCATACATTATTCTTGCGGTCGATTATGTTTCAAGGTGGGTTGAGGCCAAACCCACTAGGAAGGATGATGCTCATACTGTTAGTGAGTTCCTAAAGACCCACATCTTCCATAGATTTGGAACACCTCGTGCCTTGATAAGTGACTTAGGAACCCATTTTTGTAATAAAACCATGGAATCTATTTTGAAAAAGAATGGGGTTCTTCATAAAACTTCAACTGCATATCACCCCCAAACAAATGGCATGACTGAACTTTCTAAAAGAGAAGTGAAAAGAGTGCTTGAGAGAATTGTAAAACCCACCAGAAAAGACTAGCCTAAAAGACTTGGTGAATCACTTTGGGCTTATCGAACTGCCTATAAAACACCCATTGGGATGTCTCCTTTTAGGATAGTTTTTGGTAAAGCATGTCATCTACCAGTTTAAATCCACCATAAGTCTTTTTGGGCTATGAAAACCTGTAATTTTGATTGTGAAATGTTTGGGGAAGAAAGATTGTTGCAATTGGATGAACTGGAGGAGCTTCGACTTGAATCCTATGAGAATTCCAATCTATACAAAGAGAAGGCTAAGGTACTCCATGACAGACACATCCTGAGAAAGGTATTTCATAAAGGTTAAAAGGTAATGCTCTTCAATTATCAATTTTGTCTTCACCCAGGTAAGCTTAATTCTCATTGGGAAGGTCCTTTTATTATCACTAATGTTTACCCATTTGGTGCAGTGCAAGTCCAAGACCCCTCCTCCAAAAGGACATTGACGGTAAATGGACATCGGTTGAAACAACACCATGAGAGGACATGAAATCCTGGAACAACATCAAATTCCATTGGATCCACAGTAGACCCACTACTGGATGGAAATAGAAACCCACCAAATCCAAACCAGGGGGCACCTCTTTCCCTTTGACTCTTCTTCTCCCTCTCTCCTTATCTCTCTCTTTCTTCGCTTCCTCTCTCTTTCATTTTTTTACCACTTTCTTCATTAAATGATTTCTTTTTATCTTTCTTGTGTGGGTGTGTATTTTTTTAAAAAACCATAAAAACAAAAAAAAAAACAAAACAAACGCAATTACTTAAAAAAATACAAAAACAAAGAGTCATGATTACTCACCATCAAGTTTTGAAATTTTGTCCAACCATTTTGGGGATATAACAGACATGGTTTCATCTCAAAATTTTTTTATTTTCATTATGACTTTGGATAAAGAATTTTGTGTCAAAACCAACACATTTTGAATGCTCAATTTTTGATTTGGAAAATGTTTTTCCCCAACCGTGAGAACAAACCTTTGCTTTCATGCCAAGGCCACCTATGGACATCTGTTCAAAATGTGTGTTTTCACCCCCATTTATGAGTCTTGAGTTTGTGGACCTTCGAGCTGAATTTCCTACCTTAGTGTGTATTAATATGATAGAGGCATTTTCTAAACCACCTAAGAATCACAATAGCCAAATAGCCTCCCATTTCCCTTACATTAATCCTCCTTTTGAAAGTCCCTTAAAGCCTATGAAAACCTTTTCTTTGATAGACACATTACAAGCCCAATACCTTATCCCACCCAATATAAACATGGATTTTCATTGCATATGTTCTTGAAATTTAAGTGTGGGGGGGAATGGATTTCATTTCTGGGTATCATTTCCTTACTTTCTGGTGTGTTATCATCTACTTGAGGACAAGCATCTATTTCAGTGTGGGGGAGGGGTTGTCATTAAGTCTGTTTTGGGGAATGTAATGAACTTACATTTATATAATTTTGTAAATGTTATGGACAAGTGTTCAAAAACCAATGATGAAAAAAAAATCAAAAAAAAAATCAAAAAAATGATGAAAAAAATGGGTTGTGTCTTGGGTAGGTCAAAAATCACTCTTCCTAAACCTTTGATATTATTATAAATATTACAATTAGTGTCGTGAGGAGATAAATAATTTGTTGGGTTATGAGTGTGAGATCTTTTCCAAGTTCAACTTTCGAAAAAACAAAGAGAAAAAAAAGGAACACTGGCATTATATTCTTTTTGGGAGAAGTTTTGTGTTTTGTAAATATTTCATCTTCTCATTAACTTACTATTTTCTTCCTCTATTGTGTCTTTCTTCACACAATCATTCCCTTGTAAATAAGTGTTTTCATTTCCTTCCATGTTTTATTTCAAAAAAATGTGCATTGCTTTTTCTATGTTGGTATTTTAACCCTCTTCTTCTCTCTCTTGGACGTTATATTCCTACCATCCCATATCCACAGATAAACCCCTTAAAAAGACCTCTTTATTCTTGTTCACTTTGGATAGGGATTGGAAGTTGATAGCTCTTTCAAACTCTAAGATTTTTACTTTTGGTTGGTGAAAGAGTGAACCTCCACAAATGAATTTTATCATCTTGAGAGGTGTGAGTTTTGAGTGTCCACATTTTCCATTTCTAAATTTGAGCATGAAAAAATAAATTATTTTTGAAACATTTTTTCTGTAACAACTTGTGGTGGAATTCAAAATGGATGAGTGAAATAGTCTAAACCTCCCCTGATTGGAGAAAACAAAATATTAAAATCTGTTGGTGAGTAAAAACGATTTTGTCATGTTTTTATATTTGTTGCACATGAGGACATGAACAAAGCTAAGTGTGGGTTAGTTGATGTTATTAATATTTTCATGACTTATTATAATACCTTTTTACTGATTTTATATGAAATGTGCATAATTTGTGTGAAATATTAATGTTTTAATATTAAGTATAATTTTTTAGCATTTTTAGAAGTAGTCCAATTGAGTCAGTTTAATTTTTTAATAATAACTATCACTATACTGATCCAAATTGTGTGGTTATTATTTTTTTGGATTCTAATTTTAATAAAAAAACATTTCATTAGAAGGTGACAGGAACCAATTCTTCCATTTGAAGGGTCATATGGGCCTCAAAAACAAGACAAAAGAATCTGTGAAAAAACTGGACTAACCTTGAAGATTGATTTACTGGGCTCAATCCAGAAGTCCAAAAACCTTAACTCTCCACCATAATTCGGGGGACACTACATGTCATCTTGTATAAAAATTTCAAATCCCAAATATAAGTATAGTGGGCCCAAATGAAGCTTTGATGTCCAGCCAACCATTCTGGCAGAGAATTAAAATCAGTATAGTATGTATGACATATCTCATGATGTAAGCATCATATCGAGCTTATATTTTTCAGTGTGAAAGAGGGGATATAGACGGAAGACTTTGTTGAATAACCCATTCGGATTTTAAGGCATCTTCATATTCAAAAACCCTTTCACATTCTGAACTTCAAAAAGACTGGATTGAAATGGACAGTTTTACTTTGTTTAATCAACCGGCCATAACTTTTGATCCTTAAGTCTGAATGACTCCAAATTTGGAGATTAGTCGGAAAAATTTATTATCGACAACTTTTAAGAATGATATTTTCTTGATATTCGGCTGTCTTTATGTCCATATCTGCGAGCCAAGTGGAGGGGTATTTCTGGAATGTAAACAATCCACCACCTTGGGCTATAAATACATCACCTCCTCTCTTTTAAAAAGGGTTGGCATTTCAGAAGGGTGGAGAACATATCAGAACGACCAAAGCCTTGCCAAAGTCTTGGGAGGACCTTCCATACTCATGTTTTCACTTGAGAGACCTTTCCTCCTCTCATTGTTTTCACTTACATTTGTGTTCATCGTTTTTGTAATTTTGTAAGTCCTTTCTTTTGTAATTCTGTTTTAATGCAAGTTTCTTCTTCAATATCTCTTATTCTCCTCCACCTTCTGTATTTTAATATTAATGTTCTTAAAATAGTTTAAATTCAGTTAAATCTCCTTCCCTTATTTTTCTTCCTCATTCAATCAAAAATCTGTTTTTAATTATCATCATTGTTCGTGTGTGTGTGTGTTCGACGTACCACTCTTTTCTAATCCCTTTATTTTTCTTCTATTATTAATTTATCATCATAATTATTATAACCAGAATATTAAACTCCCAAATTTATGAGTAAATATCTCATTGGGGTGAGTCAAAATTTAGGGATGTTAAGTGATTGAGAGTATTTTCTCAATGAGTATTCGTTAATTTAACATTGTGTATGTTGGACTTAATATGTCATGGATTAATGACATATTTTATTTAGCATGTGGTTTCCATGGATTATTAGACCAATAAATACACTACCATAAACAATTACTGATTGATTTTATAATCATAGTTATGTTAAGGCTTATATTAAAGCTTTAACACATAGTAATTCTAATCGATGTCAACTTGTGAAGTGGGTGTTAATTTAAATGCAATATAAAGCAAAGCTCAAGGATATCACAATCTTAACTCCCTAATTATAAACTCACCTCAATATTTATCAATTTGTTAAATCAATTATAGTCAATCAATCATTTAAATTAAGCTCTTCAAAAAATCCCCCTAATCAAAATACAATCAACTAAAAACAATCGACTATTTCAAAGTACCATCGCTGAGGATTCGACCCGAGTGCTGCTATACACATTAGCAGAGCACCAGAACTTTGACCGGTCGATAGGCAACAATCGGCCATGTGTTTCATGCTTCTAGACAGTTTCCATTGGATTTATTTATGGAACTAGAAACTTCATATAGTTATTTATCAATAAAGGGACCTACTTTCCAAAGGCAAGCGTTCGTTAATTTTAAACATTACAATACTTAGGAATGTACATTGGTCAAGAGGATGGGAGGTCGGACTCATTACACCCTTTTGGGGGGAATTATTGTCTACTCCGAGACTCTCTTTATAAATTTAAGTTATTTTCATGAATACTTATTAATTCAACAAGTATTACATTTGTTTTCCTTGGAATTTTAAATCACTTATTAACATGTGTAAATTATAGAATCAAAAGTATGTATTCAAGGTTCTTCATAAATAGAGATATCTGTATGTATTAAAGGTTCTCCATCAATGGCATCCTATAATATATTATTTCAAGATTATTTTAATCATCATTATGATGATACTAGTTTTTAGGCCCCTCAATGGGGCACTATGGAATTTATTATCATCCAGGGAGATGAAGGTTTGGTTTGATCTTGGGATCGTGCCCATAAAATGGGCTAACTACGTGTCCTTATGAAAGGAATCATAAATCTCATAGTTTGGTTCCACTGAATGGGACACATAATAACTATTATTTTCATGAACTAAGGACTTATCCATATATTTTAATGTCATGTGGTATGGACATCTAAGAGAAAGGTGCTTATACAAAACATAGTGTGAGACTTATGCTGAAGCTGCCCAAGGAACTTGGAAAGGATATGGGTTTCCAGGTAGGATCAGACCCTATTGGGAATATGGATCAAGGAAAAAATGGTTGATTTAAGGTATTGGGTTTGAACCTCATGGAGTCTTCCTACGTATCCCATATAGATGAGATTCAAAGCCCACATAGTACGATAAGTCTCATAGGAGAGTATAGTCCTATGAGAGAAATGAGTTTGGTATGACTTCATGAAAAGGATGCCTTGGTGATTTGAGGGTTTAATTTTGTGGATTATTCCTAAGGAGGATTCCTAGATTAAGGGAATTAGGGTTATATTCTTGAAGAGGATATACAGTGAGCTCAGGTATTGAGAATTTTTCCAATGTATCCCAATTATGGTGGAAATCATAGTTCTTATTGTTCATTCACCATGGGTGTTTGTGCACATATTTCAATCATTACAAATCTCTAATCCCATGTGAGTCATTCTCAGTGTGAGAAACAAGAGGATGTGGAAGATTAAAAAAATGCACTTGCACTTTGAAATTTTACTCCTCCACTGGTTGAAAAGGGTGAGCCTATGGTGGCGACGGTGGATGAGGGAAAGGAAACCCAGGAAGAGGGCGAGGCGACAAGACTTCCCTATGTTCTCTTCACATTGGACAAGGGTACAATGGAAGGAAGAAATAATGAAGGTTAGGGGCTTACCATAGGATGGATTCCCATAATGACAAAGCCTAATGGGAGAGGGAAAGGGTAACAAGAGTCCTTATTCCCATATCCCCTCCAGTGTTTGGCACTAAATAAGATAGGAGGAGCAGTGATGCTACCTCTTTCAAGAAAAGATAGGGTCTTATGCCAGGATGGTTTCCTTAAAATTGATCTTGGTAGGAGAAAGAAACATCCCCTTTACCTAAATGGAAAATAAAATGTGAACTGTACCTTCCCTACCAGTGACCTGAGGTTCTAGGTCTTTGAGATTAAAAGGGGAGGACATAACCCAAACCCTAATTCTCCAAACCAAGAACTTCCCAGCACTGTTTCTGGGAGAAAGGTCCATGTGAATGTTGATATACAAACCCACAAACACACCATGAATCCTAATTACCTTATAAAGAAATGTGGTAAACCTCTGACTTTGGAAATAAAAATGAAAATAAGAGACACACTAATGTGACTTTCCCAATGGTTTGAAAAGTCATGAGGTTTTGGTAGAGGCTTCAACTTATTAATTTTCTGATAAGGGAACCTAGGAAGGAGATACAATATCATGAATGTATTTTAAAGAGGGTAGTTTAGTTGGTATGTAGGCATTATACCAAGCTCTTCCACATAAGTACCTCGCATAGGTATGCTGTGTAAGTACCCCGCATTGATGTACTGCACAGGTATGACGTGATGGTGTGCCTCACAGGTGTGAATGATGAATGAAAAATGTGTTTCACATTGGAGAACCAAACCAATGTAAAAATTGTATAATACTTTCAAAAAATTCTTATCCCTATTAATAATCTCTTCTCTCATGTTTTAGAGAGCTACCTGAGACAATATGAGGGATATAGGTGAAAGAGCTATGCAAAGGGAGCTTCAGAGAGTCTTTCATCTTTTTCAATCCTTGAAATAGGGAGCCAAAAGGCTCTATTTATAGACACATATGGGCCTAGTTGAAGGATGTTTTATTTGTGGAGGTACTCTGTGCAGGTCCTCCACTCAGGTACTTCACATAGGGGTACAAAAATTATTCTGTCGTGCAGGTCTATCACGTAGTTGTGCCACGTAGGTATGTCACGTAGCTCTGTCGTGCAGGTCTATTGCGTAGCTCTGCCACGTAGGTCTATCACTTAGGTCTTTTGGAGTATTTTAATTTCCTTGAACTCTTTGAAGCTTGTCTTATGATTTTGAAATATCCACAACGGTCATCATGATCTTTTTTTATTATTAAGTACTGCCAACAAAATCCCCCCCTCAGGATTAGATTTGATTAAAAAGAGGGTCGATTCCTGAGGTTGTCTTGTTAGGAAAAGACCATGAGTACCTTGCTGGATAGCATAGGTTTTCTACAGAGTTATTTCATGGAGGTATGGAATAGAGTGCTGTTTCATAGTCATATCTCATAAGCATGTCGCACAAGCATGTCACACAGGTCCTTGGCGGGCTATAAATAAGTTTTATCCTCAATTATTTTCTTCACCCGTTCCTTCAAATTTTCATGGCTCTCATTACGTAGCTCCTTCTCCATGACTCAACGCATTGTGCTCTCACGTATTTTCCTTGAACTTTTCTCAATGTGGTACTATTTGATTGATGGAGCTACACATAAGGACTTCATCGAAGGAGTTATGCTAGGACTCTTGTCAAGGGACCTATATGAGGGACCTCGTCAAATGACCTACATGGCGGACCTTGTCTAAGGGCCTACATGAACAGTGTCCTTTGCCAGATTTTTGATTTCCACTTTTTTTCATTAGGTTGAATTTTATGTTAAAATTCCAACCTAATCAAAGAATTTTGGTAATTATATTTCAGGAAAAAATGACTGATTTGATGATCCATACCAAATAAGCTAAGGCTCGTCAAAATAAAATGATGAAGATTTTCATACTAGACATTTATGATGTTGTTGAAAGTACTCTTCCTTGGTTATGGAAAGGTTTAATTCCCTACCAAAGTGACTATCCACAATGTCCTTACTTACCCCTGTACGGGCATGGGATTTTTCAAGATTCCCATGTTCTATCCATTAAGAAGTAGTTTCCAAATTATTGGTTTCTTTAATACTCAAACATTAATTTCATGAATATTAGTGCAAGGGGGTTCTAGTACAAGAAGGAATGTTCTCTAATGTTTGAATCCTTCATCATAGTGGTTGTACTCTTGATATATAAAATTACATTGTAGAGAAATGACCACATTTCTATGATTCCACCTTTCCGAATTCTCAAACAGATCAATCTAATGGTTGCAAGGAAGACTATGATCTTCGTTCTGAAAGAGGTGTTAAACCCGAGTGGATGTGGGAATTATTGGTGCATTAGACTTGTGTTGAATTTAGAAAAGAGTTATCAGAAATTCATATCTATGAAGCTGTCTGGATGGGGAAAACTTATGTTTGTAAAAATGATTTCATTCCTGAATTACTAAGATGATGTATTCCAATAAAAATTCCTTCCCTTGGACACATGTTCAAGTTGGTATTAGTCTCTTGGATATTTACCAAATAGCTGGAATTCCCATTATTGGGGAAATGTATGACAAATTCATTCCACCCATTACAACATGGGGTTATGCTACCAGAACACCACCACTGGCCCATGAATTATTTAGAATATGGAAGAATTTACCCCAAGATAATAAATATATTCATGTCTTAGTGTGGATGGAAGCCTTCTTAGAACCAACAATAGAGAAAGGTCCAACCTGTGGACGTCCTACTATGTGTCCTACAAATAATCAGGTTAGTTCAAGAACATATTATCCTAAACTAGAAAGAGGTGACTATAAGAACTGGGGATATACAGTAAAACCCCATATAAATGTAAAGGCACACTTAGATTCTTTCCTTGCTATGTGGGTAAGCATTTATTTGCTTCCAGTCCGTGAATTCGGAGGTGGTGTAAGATCATGTACTTTTTTCATTGCAGCTATATTGGTAGAAGGGAAGTATATTGGGTTAGAAACCCCTATATTGGCAAGAATTTTCCATCTTCTACTACATTTATACAATGGTAAGGATCCATTTAGAATTGCAGGTCCATTCCAAGTGTTTTGGGCCTAGATTACAGCACATTTTTCTTCATACTCGATGTTGAATTTATTTAGAGTTCCCAATGGTAGATTTATCCCATTTTTACAGAAATTTAATGGTATTCAACCTCTAAATTTGAGACCTGATATAGTGTTAAAGGCATTAAATGTCTCAGGAGAATTCATCTTCTTTCTTTTTGTTAACCCACCAACTGGAACATTTATTGATGATGGTAAAGAAAATAATTATGAGCTGAGATCTTATATGATGGAATTCAGGGATGGTTTATTATTGATTAGGATTTCTGGTGAAATTATTTGTGAGGATTACATCCCTTACAAGTTTTCTCATCAGTTCATATGTCTTTAAAAATCAAACAGTTTTTCACCTATGTATGTTAGACATGAGAAGCACTCAACGGTTGTAACATAATTATGGATTCTAACGACTTTAGAGGCATGTAAATTGTCGATTACATTTCCTCCATTAGATGCATCAATCAGATTGGAAGCTGGATATCCCAAAATTTGGGCTTCTTCATATCCTCAAGGGGCTTTGACAAAAGGAATATATCCAGTGGGAGATACAACGACTATTGCACATAGAAATCATGGTAAGAAGTCTATGGCCAGAGATGATATAGATGTTTCAGAGGTTTTAAAGCCCTCAAAATTTCTTCGCATGAGGTATAATAGGAAGAATAGGGTTAAAGAAGAAATACATCCAACTCCAAGGTGATTCTAGCCACTGTTATCCAATAGAGGATCCAATTCCATATGTTGAACTCTCTAAAGAAGAAAGGAGGCCTGGAGAGGCTCACCAGGTTGAAAGTGTTGAATCTCCTCCACAATCAACCATACCGAGATTGAATTATGTGTGACCTTCAGCCATTCATCACTAGGAGAATGTGACCCATGATCTTAGGGATGCATGTGCATTCCTCCAACATGGAATTCGAATACTAGATATTGGTGACATTAAGGAACCTTCTGATTGTAGTCTGGATAATAACGTCACTGAAGTACAAAAGTATATTACAGAGCTAGAGGCTTTTATATATGAAACTGATGAACAAATCATGGCTTCTAAATGAGTATCTCATATGATGGACTTAGGAGTACACGAAGGAGTAATTATTTACTCTAAGGAGGAGTGGGGTATTTATGTTAATACTGAGAATGTATTTTCCATTTAATTTTGTATCAAACATTCTTTACCATTCATTATAATTAATCTTGATGAAAATGTATTTGTGCATCTTGAATGCAGGGAAGGAATATCTGGACTAGTTCTTGAATCAGCAATGTATGGCCCTAGAAGCTCTGCCATTGATGTAGTGAATGATCCCCCCAAATCTCCAGAACTTTCTCCAGGATCGAGAATTTTGACTAGGGTAATGACAACAGATAATCCTCAACCATTACCTCAAGTTTATCCTACCAATATGAGTGTTTTTATTTCCCCCAAAGATTTTGAAAAGAAACACCAGAAATCAATGAGATTGATCCAAAGTTTTTGCCAATGGAGTAAGTATTTTTATTGTCCTTAGGGAATGTAAGTTTCTCAACACACTCTGGTAATCATGTTTTCTCTTGCAGGATTTGTGTCTCTTTATTCTATCAAGGGACTAAGAGTTTATTCTTCTAGACCAGAGAAGGAAACCCCAAGAGAAATCCAAGTTCATGTTGATGAATCTGATATCTTAGTATACAAATCATTAAAAGATTCAAATATACCCACTCCTGGCTCTACTGAAAAATAGAAAAGCCATGATAAGATTAAATACATTTCTCAGTTGCTTTCGTCATCAGATCATGAAATAATCAATGTTGATATTCCTATTGTTCCAGAAGAAAGGAATGAGGACCCATGGAAATCTAAGATAAATATGTTGGCCCAAACCAGGAAAGACCTGATGATGTTGTACCGATTGAAGATCCAATGAAACAGAATGTCTGCGGAGCCAATTTGGGCATGAACCACAATTTTTTGGATACCTTAAATGGTGAGGAGGCTATAACATTCCAAGACACATACACTGAAATGATGGAATAACATAATCCAAATATTTATATTCTAGTTTTCATCAAGGTTTTTTGGGATTTTCATGAGGAACTTCAAGGACGTAAGTCCTTATTCATGCATTTTCTATACACAATTGTTCTTCTTTACTTGATTATTTATATCAAATTTCACTTTATGCAGATTTATCTATAGAAAATGTTGTAAAGGATCTTCAGGAAAGGGGTATTCCACTTTATCCTTTTGTTAGAGAAAGAGAAATACCTATAGAGGATCGTCCATCAAGAGATGCTCCAGAGCCTTCAAATATAATAAATGAGCAAACTATGGAGAATGACCCTTCTCAAGAAACATTTTCTCAAATCACTGAAGTTGAGAATATAGGGGATGAATCCAGTCAAGTAGATGATTTATTGTTGGGTAAATATAATCATCTGTATGAATCATATTTGTTTCTTCCATTTTAAACTGGAAATGATATTGATTTATCATTTAGGGTTATCAGCTCCTAGATCAGAAGGTGAAGCTTCTACTATTCCGAGAGAAGTATAAAAAGGCAAATCTTTAAGTTATCTGTTTCTTGAGTAAATTTTACCTCATGGAAGTGACTCAAATTAAGACTTAGAGAGGCAATATTATCTTGGCATGGCACGTAAAAAGACATGGCAGCATATCTGGAAAAAAATTGATGAGAAGCCTTCAGATGAGTTTCTTTCCATTCTTTCCAAACTCCCATCATTATTCTATGTATTGGGATTCAGTGGATTTAATTATTGACCAGTCTATGATGATATGAAGGAATCATTCACCTAAGGAAGCATGATCATAAGCTATGACAAGATTTTGAAGAGGCTAAACGGCTTATCAATATTGAGGGACTTCAAGCTATAGTAGGTGAGGTGGAGGCAACTCATAACATGAAATCGATCGAAATTAGCCAACAAATCAAAGAATCCATGAAAGAGTCATTATATCTTCAACAAAAACTAGATGTTGTTCATAACAAACTTGATCAATTGAACCAGACATTGAGCGAAACCCAATTATATGGGATAACAACCATTTTAACTGCTAAGGAAGCACTTCATTAGGTAGATGAAGCTAGAGTTTCTCAGCTATATCAACTTCAACAGATAGATTATAAAGCTTATAAAGATGTTCAATAAATTAAGAATCATGTTGAGAGTTTATTTTTATGTATGATAGAGAGGATCCATTCTTTGGATGTCCCTCTTATTCCATATAAATGAAAAGTATTTCTTGTCTCCAATCATAGGCATCGTCATTCCTATTTTCCATAATTTCCATATTAAAGGTAATGATGATTATGACCCCTCTTTATTTTAATCATCAAACATTCACGTTAGACAACTATGATTACAATGACAAGAATGGAGTGCTCGTTATTTTTTTATTAACCCAATGGACCTAAATGAGAAAATTTTGATTTTTTCTAGGGTTATATGAACAACCCCACAAATTTCGTATCTTTTGATTTTTTTTATTTCTCAATATTACCTAAATCATACAAAAAATGTACGTTTAGTGGTATGGGACGTGAATTTTGTTTAGAGTGCCCTTTGCGGGTTGTCAATCTAATGAGCACCAAGTTTTTTGTTGTTGGCAGTTCAGAGTCATGCATGATGGACTATAAAAGTGGCTAATATTTAGGGTCGAATAGCTTTGACCATAAATTTTGAAATTAGTTCTCCAAAATGACTCCACGACTATGAATTACTTTAATATTCATTAAATATTTCCAAGGTGAATCTTGTGCCATGATTTTTATGGAAACCAAATTTAAAACATGTATCAACATAAGGGGAGTCTCTTCTAAGAAAAAAGTTACCATTATTTGACAAACCCGTTGTGAGGGCTGTGTTATGCAAGGACAACTAGATCATATGCTACATAGCCAAATAGTGGAATCTTTTGATTTACAAAACTATTATGTAGGAAACTTATTCAAGGCCACCTAAGGGCACATTCTGCATAATCAAGAAAAATAGAACTTTGATGTTTAACATTTTACTACTGATAAACACGGGAAAATAAGATTTGGGTGACTCAAGACCATAGTGGGTGGTTTTTTCAAGGAAAGGAATTTTAAGAATGATAGGGATATTTTATACCGACATATTTCATAAATTGGAAAACCAATTCTACACAAATTTAGGGTATGAGTAATGGTTAAAATTTATCAGAAATAGAAATTTATGATATAGTATTGTGCAGTTTTAAGTCATGCAGTGAGGAAATTAGTACTGTGCAGTTTTAAGTCATGGAGTGAGGACGTTGTGTGGCTTTAATTTATGGTCTTTATCTTTGACCATAGGTATGTGACCCTCCCAATTTATTGATAATTTTTTATTAGAAATATATTACCATATCCAGGTATGAAATAGAAAATTGTAAAATATAATTTAGGAATTTCGAAATCCAAAGGATGATATGAAGAAAGGGCTAAAATAATTAGAGGAAATCATTTCTAAGAACGAAGATACCATTATTTGACAAGCCCGTTAGGAGGGTTCTGTTATGCAGGTCCAACTAGGGGATATGTTTCATAGCCAAATAGTGTAATCTTTTGGCTGACAGACCTATTATGTAGGCAACTTATATTAGGCCACCTAAGGGAACGTACTGCATAGTCAAGCAAAAGAGCTCTTTAAAGTTTGACATTCTATTTCTAAAAGCTGAAGAAAGGTTATGGAGATCCAAATTTTCTAAAACCCTGAGTTTGGTTTATGGGAAAAGGTACCTAAATATAGAGAGGGTATTTCCAACTAATATTTCCAAAAATCGGAGGAATACGACTCCTACGAAGGTTTGAACCAAACGTAGGAGTTATGGTGTCTTCTAGTTTTAGGTCATAAAACTAGGACCAGAAGGCTAAGTGATTCCATGGTTACTTCATACTAATTTAAACACATGAAGAGAGAAATTTGTAAACCATGGTCTTGAAGAGTTTTAGATCAAACGAAAGATAATGGGACAAATATATCAAAATGACTGTTTTAAAATAAAGATTCTTATATATTGTCATAAAATTTTGAAGGGAAAAAACACTATAACAAAGAATGAAATTACCAATATTTGACAAACCCATTATGGGGGTTGTATTATTTAGGGTCAACTGGTTAATATGCTGCAAAACAAAATAATGTATTCTTCTAACTGACATGACCATTATGTTGGAAACATATGAAAGGCCACCTAAGGGAATGTGCAACATAGTCAGACAAAAGAGTTCTCATGTATTAGAGACTCTATCACCAGAAACAGTAAGAAAGATTATGAATATATATAAACATTCAATATTAAGAGTCCAAAATATGGAAGGGGTTATGCCTAATGCATATGAGAAATATTTGAACCAATATTGGCCATGAGTTTGACGTTTTTTACATAGATCTGACTCATATGCAAAATGGAGACATTATTTGTTTCCACTGAACTAATTTTAGGATGTGTAGCTTTAAGTCATAAAATGAGGACATTGTACAATGCACCCTACTAGAATTTGGACTTATATCTACGTATCTACAGCCACGAACAACAAAAACTGTGGCTATAGATCACTTATACCCACAGCTGTTTTTGATGTCTGTGGCAATAACACCCCACGCGATCCCTTTCCCCCACCCTTGCGAATTTCCCATCCCCACTACCCTCACGATCCTCCTCCCTCTCGCGATCCTCCTCCTCTCCCGACATCTCTGACACGACCACCCCACCTCCCCGTGACTCTCCTTCTCCGACTCGGCTACAACACAATTCTGATGCGGCTTCGACATGGTCTCATTGCTCCCTCCTCGAATCTCACCCCTCCCCTCAACCCTCCCCTCACCCCATTCCCGTTGCACCCTCTCACCCTACCTATCTATCTCATCATGCAACCTTATCTCCCGTCCCCACCTATGCCGGTTGCACCTGGCCGACGTCCCTTCCGACAAAGCTCTGGTACGAAGCCCCTACCAGCCTTCCTTCCAATGTCGTGATCCCCTACCAGCGGTGCGACCCCCTATCGGTGACGTAATCCCCCTTCTAGAAAATCCCTTTAAAGTGCACAACCCAACCGACCGACCTCCTCTCCGGTGGATGGGACCTAACCAGCACCCTCCTCCTCCGGTGGCTTCCTCCTTCTGGTAGTTTCTTCCCCCTCTTGGTTGGTGTTTCCTTTTTCAGAAGCTATGGTTTCATTTTAGGGGTCCAATTTTTTTTATCTCGGTTTAATTTCTATGTGTAGGATTAGAGGTTGGTTTCATTGGGCTCATCTAGGGTGTGATTGGGGATTCACACCATGTTTAAGGGTTTTTGACCCCAAAGGCAGGTAATTCTGTTCTTAACCATTAATTGATGAATTTTTATTCTTAATAGTTTAATTTGTCATGTTTATTAAAATATATGTGGGGTGCGTGCGTGGTATTTGAAGATATTTTCAATGGGGTTTTGTGAAATTGAATTTTTTACAAGTGAAAGTGGGTATATTTTTGTAGTAAACCCATGTTGTGCATATTGAAATGTTTTGTGAAATGTGAAAATAATTTATTAAACCCTGAAAGTGATTTATTAAGTTGAATAAAATATGCGATGGGTGTATGTAAAATGTTCTAATGTGTGTTTTATTTCAAAGAGAAACTTTTGAGTGAATTTTGTTGTAAGGCCTTGTTTCACATCTTATAAATTATTTACAAATTTTTTAACAGGCTTATTAAATTATATAATTGGTTATAAAGTAGTTTTTGAAAAGATTTGATGTGAAATTGATTTTAAAATGGACATCACATGTGAAATTTGCGTGTTCTTGATGTAATCCCTTATTTTTCTCTTTTGAAATGTTTTATTAATTGAGTAAATGATTTTTTAAATTAATCATGCGATGTGAATCAGTATTTAAATGGGGTTTGGAATGAGTTTGGGTTTAAAGATAGGATTTTGGGTGTATTTTGAGTGTAAATACTTATGGGGGTTTCTTGAAATGATTTTGTTATAATTAGTTTAAATGATTTATTAAATCATTAAAGTGGCGTGTATCATGATTTGAAATGGTTTTTGGAATGCCTTTGGTTTTAAATAAAGGATTTAGTTATGAAAATGGTGTCTTTGGTATGTATAGTATATTGTTTGGAATAAAAAAGGTGTAACTAATATACTATGTGATCATGGAACATGAATGAGCACTAAGGGAAGCATGAGTAACTAGATGGGTAGACTAGGACTAGTGTGATAGTGATTCAAGGTGTCTTCGGACAAGTTTCACATAGAATGGTTGAACTCTACAACATTAACTAAATATATGAAAGATGTTTGGAGACCACTATAGTTAAATGGAGTGATTTGATGTCTGAATCAAACCCAACATTTTATGCATTGATTAGGAATCAACTGGACTTAGAGTGGAATAATTGATGGGCATTACTTGAGTATGAAATGATACCATTATATCTCCTATAAATTGTATTTTTTTATCAATAATGTTGAGATAAAAGAATGAGAAATTAAAATTTCTATGTACGGTTGCTCGGGCCGGCACTGTTGGTACCCTATCTAGGTTTGTCCCACACTTAGAAAAGTTTCTAGGTATGGTTGACCATGGGGATTAAAATCTGGAATACCCAAAAATTGAAATAGACATCCTAAAATCAATTCCCATTCCTGCTATTCAATAAAATTGCAGAGAGGATCCCACACTTGGTGTGTTGGTTTGAGGGTGGGGTGACATCAATTTTGGCATCTGGCTTCTATATGGCTCTTGAGTCGGTTAGTAATACTTCTTCTATATTCAATTCTCGAAGAGTTAAATTAGTTTTTCATGTTATTTTAAAACCATAAGTTGGAAATTGTAGCCATGTAGCTTCTCACAGATTACAACCACTCACTAGTTGAAAACTCATGTAACATCAGTGGCCTTTTCTGGGAGATTACATTTCTTCTCTTCCTTGTCTAATTCTTATGCAAAGTTAGATGATTCTGCTGTTGTTGATGCATATATTGATCTCTTGAAAATTTCATTATCCAATGCCTTGCTTGGTATGGATGCCAATGATCCTCCTAAAACATTAACAACCATGAAATTGATTGGTTCCATATTTTCCAATGTAAGAACAATATTTCATAAAAAACATTAATTATGTGATTTTACATGGAGAAGAAAACTTCTGTTTCATTTGAGCATTGTTGCAGATAGCTTCCCTGGAAGATGACAATGATGATTCATCATTCATTCCAATGATCCAATTTTTTGAATGGATGGATGAGTTCTCATTCCATCTATTTTCTTTACTTCTACACTTGGAACCAAACAGTGTTATGTAAGTGTTTATGCCTCTTTTTTTTCGTCCCTTTATTCAATCATTCATGTATTATTCTAATATTTAGTTATGAATTGTCTAGTTATTAAGTAGATTATGGTATTGCAGAAGTGAAAGGCTACACTCATCATCGCTTTTAGGAACGTTCCTGATTGAGGATGGTCCCTATTATTTTTTCATGCTTCTAATCCTGCTTGGGAAGATCTCTCAAAGTCTCTATAGTCAGGTATGTCCTCTAATTGCAGGTTGTTCAATGCAGTAGCTTCAAGAATCCATTTTTGTTCATTTTTTAAGTTGATTTAATCTTTGGAAAATCTGTATAATTACCTAAAGCGTGTATAGTGTGTCCTTTTTTCTGTCTACTGTAATTTATATTTTTCGAACCATATTAAACATGACAATTGAGGCAGCATTCCACCTTATTGAATCTATGTTGATGTGTGTTAGTTTCTCTATTAAAGGATCACCTATTACTGGATTTGGTGGAAGAGTAATTTCCAATGCTTATGTCTTGATGAACAGGCTGGGATTTTCTTTTCTGCCGGTTTGTGAGCTCGAGGTGGAGTGGAGTGGATTGGTTTTTCTGTGGCAGTAGGCAAGGGGCATGGGTACTGTCTGGGTGGGTAGGGTCTGCAGGGCATAGGGGAGGGGTGAAGGAGGGCGGGGGGGGGGGGGGGGGGTCTGCAGGGGAGAGGTGCAGGGGGAGTGGGGGGGTGTCCAATGTCTGGAGGAGGGAATTTGTAGGGCAGGGGGGTCTGTAGGAAAGTAGGGAGGAGGGGGGGGTCTGCAGGGCATATGGGAGGGGTGCAGGAGGGAAGGGGGGTCTGCAGGGTAGTGGGGAGGGGTACAAGGGGAGAGGGTCTTCAGGGCATAGGGGAGGGGTGCAGGAGGGCGGGGGGTCTGCAGGGGAGAGGTGGAGGAGGGAAGGGGGAGTGGGGGGGGGGGTGTCTAGGGTCTGGAGGGGGGGGGACTGGAGGGAGGAATTTGTAGGGTCAGGGGGGACTGGTGCAGGAGGGTAGGGGGTGTCTGCAGGGCTGTGGGGAGGAGGGCAGGGGGTCTGCAGGGAATAGGGGAGGGGTGTAGGAGGGTGGGGGGGGGTCTGGAGGGAAGTGGGGAGGGGTGCAAGGGGGCGGGTCTGCAGGGCATATGGGAGGGGTACAGGAGGGGGGGGGTCTGCAGGGCATAGTGGTTTTCACTTATTTTTGTTTGATTTATGATATCTTAATCATGTTTATATGGTAGATGAAAACCTTTAGTTGGTTTGTTAGGATATTAGATTCCTATTAGTTTGGAGTATCTTATACATTCAACTAATGGATTTCTAGGTTAAGAACAATGTCTAATCCCCATTTCTCACTTTTAAGTGATGATGAAGGTTTAATTTATTTTCATATTTTGGTGATTTTTGATTTTTAAATAGGAAATTTAAGGTGATGTTTGAAAAATACATATCTTTATTAATGATTATGTTATTTAGTATTGAGATGCACATATCAATTTGAATATTATTTGTTCATTGTTGGTTGTGGATTCATGTATCATTTATCATGTACAGTTGAAACTCTGATCACATATATATAAGAAGTTGTTATATCTCATTTCTTTTCCCACTATTTTCTTATAGGTGGTTTCTTATGATAATACCGGTTCTATCCACCACCATTGAAGACAATGAGTTCAAGATTTGGGTAAGGTTTATTCCGTTTTTATTCATTAGCCCAATTTTAATTAGGGATTTTTTTTATTTTTGGGTTCCTTATATTTTTGTTGTGTGTTTTGGATTTCGTTTAGGTGGATTCGAGTCACCATTGACGAAGGCTTACATGTGTATCCATAGGTAGGCATATGCATATATAAGATCCCCCTTTATATATATTCACTCATGGAAGTATGAATATATATATTGGGGCTAGGTGTGCTTATATATAGATATGAAAAATGCATACGCGTGTAAGTGTAAAGGGGTATATGCAAGTATAAACATATATCCAAGGACCCCCTTGTGCATATTTAGCCATTCAAATATGTACATAGGGGCTAGGTATACTTATATATATGTAAAGTTTCATATTCGTGCAAGTGGAAAAAAGGAATATTCGAGTTGTCGTCGTCAAAAGAAAACACGCCTTGAGGTTGAGGTAGGGTCCCTCTCCTAGCCTATTTAATTCAAGAATGTTTTAAATTTCATTTAGTTTCCTTCTTAATTCTGCATGTTTATATTAAATTGCAATTCTTGAATAAGTTTTAGTTAAGATAATTGTTTCGTTTGATAAATAAGTTATGGTTTTGTAATAAAACCCCTCCAACGGAGGTGCGCTGTCTGCAAAAACTCACAATGGTATACCTTGATTAACATTATTGCATTGATGTTTTCTTTATACTTAATGTCATTGTTAGTCATAAATCACACATCGTACTTGACACTTTTTATATCCCTATAGGGGGTTTCCCTCTTTATATTAAAATAGTTGTTTGAACCAAGACACTCTTTATGTGTTGTTAGACTTTTAAGATGCATCCCATGTTGTGTGACCATGTCACCTGACATGTGATATTTAAATCCAACCAAAAGCCCAGTTCCACAGCCCAGGGGTCCCACAGTACCAATAATGTCTGATTACATGTTATGTAACCTATTATTTTCCTGATCCCATGGGGTATTCCTACACATTGATAGATCTCCAAACCTCACCGAATTAGGTATATCAGGGGTCATCCAATCCTCTAGTCATCACAGATTAGCATTCATTTCTTTAAATATTCTAAGAAAACATCCTCACATGCCATCCATATCATCCTATTTGAAACTAAGTGGAACAAATACTCTAATTCCATTATAATCCACCTCCAAAATCCATGATAAAAATGACATAAATTTCCCTTATGGAAAACAAGGTCAAGGAAGGCACCGATTACCCAATGGAAAACCACTAACCGACCAATGGCCACAAATTTTTTGGTTCCAACCATCAACCATCCTCTAGTTAGTCTAGAGCCAACCCTCCACCACTATCACTATTAATATGTTCGTGGTGCTTTATAATAGCTAACTGGTGGCCCCATCTACTGCTTTTTAGGAACACCACATCCTTCTTCCCCACTTTACTAAATCCATCCACCTGAAACATAAAATTTCAATTAACCGAAAAAATAAATCCATAGTCATTACAAACTATCCACTATACGACTTCTCATCCATGAGAAACATTACTATGCATCACTAGTGACATGAGGTTTTAGGGGTTTGGAGCTGTCTTCGGGCCTACTCCTTCCCTTCATAGTTTCCCATCCTTCACCTTATCTATTATTCGGTACCTTGAAGTCTCATTTAATTCTACGTCTTTTTTCCTGGGGTTCAACATGCATCAATTTTGAAATCACTTCTTTCAAGATCGATCACTAGTATTCAGGTTAACCATAATGTTTCAGTATTTTTAAAAAAAATTCCAGTAGTCGAACATTATTCCCTCAAATTTTCTAATTCTTTACTTACTTAAAAGAATAATTGATCCACCATAGGTGTACTGAACTGAGTTCTCATTGATTCTTTCCCAGGTTGCATGAAGTGGTGGATCTGGCTTTGTCTTTGTCCAAATATTAATGTTCTTTCAACTGTTTACCATGTTTCCTCTACCATTGGAACCTAATTCTTCACTCTAGGAGATACTCTCAGTTTTCACCCCAATGGATTTAGATTATTAGATTACATCTGCCTTTTTAAAATCCTTCTTTTCTTTCTATTTTCAGCAACATTATTGTAAATATTTTAGGTCGATCATAAGATGCTTAAAGGAAAACATCTCATTCATTATTTTTTTGTAGATCTTGACCTGTATAAGAAACATCTAGAGTTTATTTGGTTCTCTGCTGAAAAAAAGTTCAAAGTTAAACAACACATTGTCTAGGAAACAGAGGCAATTCCATAGTGAACTACTAGAGTCTCGGTCCAAAGGTATATTTAAGGCTTAATATAGAACTCATCTTGATGGGGAACATGTGTTTTATGCTTCTCTAGCTAGTGAGTCACTGGATACCAAGGGACATTTGACATAATAATACATTCAAGGATCTAAAGGTTTATTATCATAGGAAAATTAGGTTCATAAAGCACTTGTACATAATAAATAAACATTATTTAGAAATTAGGAATGGATGGAGGGGGTAGGGTGTGTTGTGCAGGCTAGGGGGCTGGGTGGAGGGGGGCAGGGGGGGAGGGGGCAGGGGGGAGGGTGGAGGGGGGCAGGGGGTGTAGGGGGTGTTGTTCAGGCTAGGGGGATGGGTGGAGGGGGGCATGGTGTAGGGGGCAGGGCCAACACGACATGGTCACACCACGGTCACGCCATGATTTGGCCCTGCTCCGGCCACATCCAGCCCACACCAGCCCCCTTACACCTTCATTTCAGCCCGCTACCACCAGCATTCCAGCCCGCAACATCCCCCCCTGCCACCTTCGAATCAGCCCGCACCATCTCCCAAACACTTGCAACTAACCCCCTTCCACCAGCATTCCAGCCTCCTCCCACTCCCTTCGATCCTGGCCGGAAGATGCTGCCCTGCGGATGTCATTGGACCGAGCCAACACGTCGTGGTCACGCCACGGTCATGTCGCGGTCATGCCGCGGTCACTCCACAGTCACTCTGCGTTAATGCCGTGATTTGGATCTGCTCCAGCCACATCCAACCCACACCAGCCCCCTTCCACCTTCATTTCAGCCCGCTGCCACCGGCCTTCTAGCCCACAACAACCCCCTTCCCACCTTTGAATCATCCCGCACCATCCCCCCAGCACTTGCAACCAGCCCACTTCCAACAGCATTCGAGCCTCCTCCCGCTCCCTTCACTCCTGGTCGGAAGATGCTGCCCCGCGAATGTCGCTGGACCGGGCCAACACGCCGCGGTCACGCCGTGGTCATACCACGTTTATGCCGTGATTTGGCCCTGCTCCAGCCACATCCAGTCCACACCAACCCCCTTCCACCTTCATTTCAGCCTGCAATAGCCCCCCAGAATCAAGATGGTAGCCTCACAATAATTCTTGGGTAACAAGATTCATAGGATGAATTGGTTTTGGTACTGAAGGTTGAGGATATTTTTATCCAGCTTTAGATAAATGAGTCTCTTAAGGTTTTTTTTGTAACCATCTCACTAGAGGGTCCGAGTTATAAGTGGTGGAAGTCTATTATTCAGACTAAGCCAGACAAAGACTATTTCTGGAAAAGTTTCAAGGAATTGTTCATTTAGCATTCTTTCATAATGAAGTGAAGGTAATTATGGCTATAGAATTTTCTAGAAGGGGTTGTCCAGGTGGGGTGTCCAAGGGCTGTCCGGGGGGGTGCCGGGGGGTCTGCAGGGCAGAGGGGAGGGTGCAGGTGGGGTGTCCAGGAGGGGCTGTCTAGGGTGGGTGTATAAGGGTTGTCCGGGGGGGTCTACAGGGAAGGGTGCAGGTGGGGTGTACAAGTGCTGTCCGGGGTGTCGGGGGATCTTCAGGGAAAAAGCTCTACTTCCATGTCATATTGGAGAAACAATAAGACCTTAAGATGGTCTGGTGGGTTGGTAATCTTAACCTCAAAACAGGGTTCCCCAGGATTTCGGATTGGGATGCTAACTTCAATCCTTTTATGCAAAAGCACTCTCGTACTCAAGTTTAGTCCAGGATACATGGACTTTTTTGATTTACTGGCACCCCAAAAAAACTAAATGATCTAGCATCTGGCATCAACACTCCTCTTAAGATTGATCAGCACACTATCAGTTGAGATCTTGGTCTTTATGCTAGAGTTCTAATTGAGGTCAATATGGAATTACCTCCTCCAACACGCATATCCATGGATTCATATGAGCATTAAATGGAGATCAACTCTTAGTTTGAGAATCTTCTTCCCTTTTGTGAGCAATGCAAGATGGTCGGGCATGCTATTAAAAACTGTCGAGTGGTTAATAAAATGGTAAGGTCAGTTTCTTACACCACTTATTGGAAGGAAATTTCCAAAGGAAAAAAGACTAATCAGATGAGTTATATGAAATAGGATGTTTTAAATCCTCTGAAATGAGCTGTGGATAAAAAATCTGTTCCCATGAGTTCTTCATGGGAAGCTCTAGCAGAGGAGAAGGAGAAGAAGAATTAAAATGCAGTAAATATCTATACACCTGAAATTAACATGCAGTGTGAACCTAAATCCTGATTCTTGGACATCTCATCATATGTTGTTTCTAATTTTATTTCTTTATAACCTGAGGAGTCTAAGCTAGCTCTAGTCTCCTCGGACATTGATGCGGAAATTAATGTTGATGCACTCTTGGCTTCTATAGGTATGAATCACCAAAACCTAGAAAATCATAAGGAGAAAATAGTGACTCATGAACATGACATAAATGACAATCTCAGTGAAGATATCCCCATTTAGATCCCAATTTAAGAGGATGCAAAAAATTGTGAACAAACCCAACACATGCTGGGAGACAAGGAGGGCCTGGCCAATATTCAGGTCTAGAGAAGAACTGACATCCCCAATGAGGACTCTCCTATGGAAAAACCTCTGATAAATAGTAACATTACCTCAGCACAAACTCAATATACTGATGATCCCAAAGATTCTAAATATGTTGAAAATCCTGCAAATGCAGGCACTGTTGTCATAAAATCACAAAGGCAAATAGATAGGAAAGGCAAAGGAGGAATCACCCCTAACCAAAACCAAAATGAGGATACTCTTTTGGAACTTCCAGTGAATATTAAACCCTGGAAGGGAAGGATACCTTAGTCTCCTTATAGGTATGTACAAACATAATAATATTGGTATTTCTGAGCCAAAGATTATTTCATCAGATCGAACTACTCTTTTCAATAACAGGGGATACTCCAAGATGTGAACTATTCCATCTGAATCCATCTTTGAAGGAATCTGGATATTGGTTCATAGAAGGGTTGAAAACCCTGTCATTATCCACAATGATGGAGAAATCATCCCTTGTAGTTTTGATATATCTGGCCAAAAAATGTTCTGCTCAATTTTATATGCTTTTAACAGCTATATGGTCAGGAGATATCTATGTATGAAAATCAAGAATCGGTGCAACATTATCATAGATCCATGGACTATAATTGGTGACTTCAACTCCATCCTCCATGTGGATGAAAAACCTGGACCAGAAAAATTGAATTCCATTTATTTCATACTAAGTGTTAATTTTTTCACCTTTCTTGTGATTTTTCAGACCATTCACTGATTTTTGTGACCCTTTGTTAGGCTGATAAAAGAGGTGATCGCTTCATCTTTTCTCACATATAGATATCTGACCCATGTTTTCTCAACACGGTTTCTGAGTCCTATTCCATGCCAGTTAATGATAAACTATGGACTGGTCTTCATAACAGGGTGAGGGAACATCAACACGATCTTCAATCATGGTTAAAGAACCTACTTCTATGACGTCAATACATAGATAACTTTTGTGCAGATGTTATCTTTTTAGAAACACAAATATTGTCCTACTGTGATAATGATCTGTTTAGTCATTTGATCTTAATGAATAATGATTTGGTGGTCTGCCTTCTGGAAAAGGAATTTCTTTCTCGGGAATGGGATCCAATTAAATGAATTCTGGAGAGTGGAAAACTGTACACTTTTTTATGCATGCATTAAATAGAGACACCACCATACTAGGCCTAACATAATCCAAGAATACAGATCCTTTATGGATGATCAAAATTATGTTTGAGGCCTTGATGTTACAAACTTACAATCTATTTTGGCTGACCCAAACACCTGCATTCTTGAGGGATACCCAAGGATCCATTCTAATCTCTTTGATTCCATACCTTTTTTTTCAGAGTAGACTAATAGGGTGGTGTTGCCCAATCCGGTTGGGGCGAATGCTTGTGGCCTGCAACTATCGTCGGTTGAGGTGTGCAAGAGCAGGGGGTGGGGCAGGGGAGGTGTGAAGGAGCAGGGGGTGGAAGTGATGGGGTAGTCCTCCGAACAGCCATCACGGTTCACCGTGATGGTTGTTTTTTTATGCAGTGGAAATCCGTAAAACCACGATTCCAAACCGTGGTTATAGGTCTTTATCCACGGTGACAGTGGCTTTTACTGGCATCTATCAGGATGACCCTATAGCCACGCCAATACTAGCCACGTTTCATGAAACCGTGGTTATAACCTATTTCCATGGTTTTGGGGCCTATAGCCACAGTTTAGAACCGTGGCTATAGCCCAAATTTCCAGTAGTGGCAGTTTTAAGTCATGCAGTGAGGATATTGTACTATGAAGTTTTAAGTCATGCAGTGAGGAAATTGTTAATCTCACAATAAATTAAGACACCTTATTTATAAAAATTATCCTTTTACCCAATTCTTAAGCCTACATGATCTATGATCAGTGTTAGAAACAAGGAATAGTTAGGGTTTCTTCTATAACACAATGGTGACACAAGTGAAGAATATGAGTGTTAGATTTCCATGCAGTTTAATGTCATGTACTGAGGACCAAGATGAACCGACATGAAAAGAAAGACTTTTTGTAACTGGACTAAGGGATAAAACCCAAGTGTCACTACGTGTCTTGCCGAGGGAAAGAATAAAGACATATGTAGTTCTTAAAACATTACCTATGCAGGTTTGATTATTATACAAATAATACAGGTTTTTTATAGTGACTGGGCCCAATATTGGAGGTCTAGGAATTTTATGTATCTCAAATAAATGAGAATCAAGCTGTACGTAGTTCTTTAAACAATAATTCCTCACACCAATCGAGTTAGACACGAAGAATGGGGGCCTTTGACACATTCTGAGAGAATGGTAAATCTTAAGACATAAAAGGGTATAAAGACCAAATCATATATCTTAAGGAAACACTATGTATATATCTGATTCATATATAGGAGGAGAAAAGAAAATAAGAAGATTTTGTGGTTATAACTTGGCCCAAAATTGGAGATTTAGGCATCTCTACGTATCTCATTGAAAATGTGAATCAAGCCATACATAGTTCTTTAAATGAGGTTTCTATGCAGATCTGACTCAGACATAGGAATGATAGGGATTCATGTGCTACTAAGGAGTATAGATGATTTCAATTATGTTTGCTTATAAAAGCTTCTAACGTTAAATAGAGAAAATGTTAGTCGTGCAGTTTAATGTCATGTAATGAGGACAAATGATATCATGCAGTTTAATTTCATGTGATAAGGACGGAGATACTATCCATTTTAACATCATGCAGCATGAAAACATATGGTTGTTATGATGTTTAAGGTTTGTAACTAGGACATTAAACTATGTAGTTTTCAGTCTTGCATTGAGGACATGAGGGTTGTGCAGTTTTTAGTCTTGTAGTAAGGACATGGGGGTTGTGATGTTTTTAGTCTTGCTGTAAGGACATGGTACTGTACAGTTCTAAGTCTTAAAGTGAGGACGATTTTTAAATCTACACAAAGTATTTCTTTTAGAATCATGAATTGGTTGGAGTTTTAATAAGCTCTCTATCCATTGAGATTAAGTAATATGCTCTATTGGAATAGACCTTATGTATGGAATAATGTCATTCCCACTTTAGCTCAAGCATTAGAGGTTTATTCCCTGGTATCATTGGAGTCCTAAGGACCAATACCAATTATCCTTGAAGAAATGAATGAAGGAAAACTTTATTGTTAAAATATTTTGCTATTCTATTCTGATAGACGCCCAAATGACGCAAAGTATGCAATATATTCTCGTCTAAACGTTCCAACTCATTGAACCATTTCTGAGACCTCTCATCTATAGAAAACTGCTCACCGATTTCAACTCTGAGTGATGACAATTTCATTTCAATTGTAAAAACTGCTTCGGTTCCATATACCAGTGACTAATAAGTTTTTTGATTGAAAGTACAGGTAGTGGTCCGATAATCCCATAAATCATTCAGAAGTTTATCAGGCCAAGATTTATTATCTTCATCCACCATCTTCTAGAGTATGTTTGATAGGTTATTGTTGAAGTCCCCTATCTATCCATTGGTTTCTACATGATAGCGAGATGAATGGTTGTATTTGATATTATGCTCTGGATATAACTTCCTTACCTCAATCAAAAAATAATTGGTTCCATTGTCCATCAATATAGTATAACGGGCACCAAATCTGGTGATGATGTTAGTTTTGACCGAAAATAACAATGATTTTGGATCTGTCTTCTTTGAGAGGTATTGCCTCAACCTATTTAGTAAAGAGGTCAGTAGCAGTTAGAATATTTCTGAACTGCTTAGCTATAGCTGAAGGATAAGGCCCTACTACATCCATTCCCCATGTAGAAAATGTCCAGGAGTATTTATCTGTATGTAATAACTCTGGGGGTTGATGAACGAATTTTGAATTTACTTGACATGGATGACATTTCTTAGTGAAATATATGAAATCCAACATCATTGAAGGCCAAAAGTATCCAAGACTTTGGATATGATCAGAAAGTTTGTCCCCAGACTGGAGGACACCACAAGCTCCTGAATGTACATATTCCATGACAACTATAGTCTCTTATCCATAAATACATATGAAGATAATTCCATCAAAGTCTCACTTTTAGAGGATCTTTTGGTGGTCTGGACTAACATAAAGAGTAAAATCGGTTGCTCCTCACCAGATCTGTTCTTTTTCAACATTATTTGGTGGAATTACTCCATTTTGAAGATATTTCATGATGGATGTTCTCCATCCCATGGTATGACCATATATCTTAGGAATGGGGATAAATTCATTAATTTCCTCCATTTTGGTTTGATCAAAAGGTGGGACCACACAATGATGGGCTATGCTAATGACTGTCTCATCCCAATTTGGATCTTCCAAGGCCGTAGATGTATTAGCCAGTGCATCTTCTTGGGAGTTTTGTGATCACAGGACATAAGAAAATGTTGGATATAAGGGAAATTCAGCCATTAATCTTCTGAATTAATCACACAAAAGGATTAACTCATATTTTTTGATAGAATATTCCCTGTTAATTTGATTGATTACCAATTCTGAATCACCTTTTATATTCAAATGATTCACATGCACCTGAAGTGCCAATTCTAAACTTTCTATGAGAGCTTGACATTCTTCCTCATTGTTGGTACCACCTTCCGAAAACAGGAAGGAATAAAGAAATACTACCTTTTCTAGCGAGATAAGAACAATTCCTAACCCAAATTTGTTGAGTTTAGGGTTTTCCATTCTCTTCCCTATTGGACTTTTGGAAGCACCATCAAAGTACATTTCCCGTGTTTTGGGAATTATCCTAAATAGAGAAGTCCTATTCATCAGGAATCTCAGTATGTAATGATGTATCTTTTGCATATGGATTCTTAGTAAGGATGTCATCCAGAGCATGGCCTTTTATTTCCTTTTGAGGCACAATCAAGATATCAAACTATTACAAAATAACTACCCACCATGCCAGATGCCCTATAAGCATAGGACGACTGAGGATAAATTTGAGTGGGTTATTGCAAGATACCAATTGGAACTCATGATGTTGTAGGTAGTGCCTCAATTTATGAACTTCAAATATTAATGCTAGGCATCACTTTTCAATACTTGAATACTGAGTTTTTTCATATAGCATAGTTCGTCTAAGATAGTAAAGGTTGTTTTAATTACCAACATCGTTCTTTTGAGGAAGGAAGGCACCCAGTGATCGTTCTAAATCAGTCACATAAAGAATAAGTGGAATTAGTTCAACATGTGGCACTAATATTGGTGGACTCAAGAGATATTTATTGAGGGTATCAAATGCTTCTTGATAGTCTTCAGTCCATTGGTAGGTGACTCCCTTCTTCATTAATCTTGTGAAGGGTAAACACTTGCCTGCCAAATTGGTGATAAAATGTAGAATATAGGCCATGTGTCCTTGGTGTCCTCTTAATTGTGTCAAATTTTAAGGAGGTGACATACCAAGGATTGATTTTTGTTTCTCAAGATCAAATTTGATACCATGATGGCATAAAATGAATCTAATGAACTTTTCTAAGGTTACCCCAAAAGCACATTTCAAGGGGTTCATCTTCAAACCGTGTTGCCGATGTTTATGGAATGTGGTCTCCAAATCATCCAAGTGATTGGAATGTTGAATGGATTTAACCACAATATAATCCACGTAACATTAAAAAAACATCCCTAAGAAGGGTTTGAAGATACAATTCATGGCACATTGGTATGTTGTGCCTGCATTATTTAAACTAAAAGGAAATACCCAATAGAAAAACACACCTTGAGGGGTTCTGAAGGCAGTAGATTCTTAATCCTATGGGGCCATAGGATTTTATTATACCCAGAGTATCCATCCATGAAGGAAAGAGCTTTATATCCATCTTTTTCATCAAATAAAAGTTCTATAATCGGAACTATAAAATCAGCTTTAGGACAATGCCGGTAAATATCTCTGAAATCAGTGAAAACTCTAATTTTCCCATTATTCCTTTTCACTGGAACAATGTTGGCTAGACATTTGTGATATTGATCTTCCCTGAAAAAGTTATCCTTTATAATCTTACCAATTTTAGCTTCATTTTTAGAGTCATGTGTTAGGTGTGTTCTTCTTACTGCTTTCTTGAATCCATGATGTTATTTTGGAATACCCAAATGATGGGTGGCTACATCAGGATTAAGTCCTAGAATTTTTTTATAATTCCAAGAAAATATATCTTGATGTTGCTTTAGAAATGAAGTATAAATATCTTGCTCTTCAGAGGTCATGGCCACACTAATTAGAGTGGGGCGTGAATTGTCTTCTGTATCCAGATTTATTTCTCTAAGCTCATCCATTTTGGTAGAGACACCTTCTTCAAATGCTAGAGGAGCATCCCAAATATCTTACTCTTCTTATACATTATGTGTTACCTCCTCTGTTTACACTTGAATATTAAAGGACAAGGAAAATCTCCCAGAGTTAGAGGGGGAGTCAGTATTTGAACATACAGAAGAAAAGGCTACTATATCTGACCCTACTGATGACGAAGGGTATTCCTATGGAAATAAAGAGGAGATGATGGATTGAGAATCAACTTCTTTTTCTTCCTCTATAATTTCTAAAATTTCTTCTACTCTGATTGAATAAGTATAGGCTTGTTGTAGTTTAGTAGATTAAATGAAAACATCTCCATTTAGGCTTCTATCATTGCTTGATGAATCAATAGTTTCTCCAATGCTGGAAAGCTCAGTTTCCATAATTGACATTATGGAAGTTATTGTATGAGTGCTTGGATTTGGTTTTACACATTAAATTTGATTGATGGGTAGCAGATTATCTGTACTCAAATGTATGAATGGGGTTTCTGGAATCTTTTCCAATCCATTAAGATAATTAACTCTGGTTATCTCCTTTGTCATGGAATTCATTCCTTTTGTGTGATGAAACTCTGCCTCAATGTATTGAGATTTACACATTTTGAATGGAGCTTTGTCACCATACAACATCTCGATTTGAACATTGAAATAGTACTTAATAAAATGGTTTTATGACGAAGTTATGTCTGCATGTTGATGTTTCCAAGGCCTTCCAAGTAGAATATTGAAGGTTGTGTCCTCACGAACAACCATGAAGTCTTAATTTTATACAAGATCTCCAAACTGAGTTCTGAGTGTAATCTCCCCCAGAGGTTCTTTCTCATTTTTATCATAAACTTGCAACATTGAAGTGGAAGGAAATAAGTCTGATTTAGTCAGGTCGAATCGACGAAGTGTATGAATGAGAATGAGGTTGACTCTGGAGCCATTATCAATGAAGGCCCTCTGGATATCTACATCATTGGATTTACCAGAAAAATACAAGGTTCTAATATTTCCATGTACTACATCATCTTCATCTTCATCTAAAAAAGATATGATTGCATGAAATTCTACCGGATCATTCTCTATACTATAAACCTCAGCAGCAACAACATCAGTTTCAAACTCTTGAGTACTTTACAAAGCCTCAATGAGCGCTTCTCATGGATCTTTTGACATATTCAAAGAATCCAGAATTGATAACTTGGCTGGTACATTGGCCAATTGCTTCAATACATCATACTTTTGGTCCAAAAGTATACGCTTCCCAGCATGGAGATGTAGTTTTTAGGTGCTTTGGAAGTTGATGCTTCTGATGTAGCTGTATTCTATGTCAGAGCAGAAGATGGAAATACTTCTAGATTTGGTAGATTAGACTGACTAGATATATTCAATTGCTGAGAAGAATATGGTTTGACTTCTAATCGGTCTTCCAAGATAATTGTGTCAAAACCAAACCTATCTTTCATAGATGAACATACTTGTTCCTGTTGAGCCTGTTGTAGGGCTCTTCCATGAGTTTCTGTTTCATATATGGTTCGAGCAGGGGTTGAATTAAAATGGTGGTTTCTATAATTCCAATGTATTCCCATGTATCCTACACCTTGGTCTCTTCGTTTGTTTCCCTGATTAGGTATAAGGAATTCCATATCATTATAATCAGAATCACCATTTTCATAAGGATCTGTTAAGAGGATAACATTGATGGAACCAAAAATCAATTCTTCATCTAATGAAGATTCTTCTTGATGGGTTAATTCTGGTTGTTCTATTTGGGGGGTGGTGTCGGTGCTTTTGAAATAGATGACATGAAATCTTCCAGGGCCAAGGACAATGTTGGCCTTAACATGAGATCATCTTCTTATGAATGCTCTTTGTCCTTCTGACCATCTCAATTCTTTGAGGATTGACCCTTTCATGAAGGTGTTTTTGTTGTGTCATAAGTAGTATAAGACAAAATTGGTTGTTTCAACTGTGTTAGTAGAATGGCATGAGTCTAGTTAATAATTTTCCTGATCATCCAATCATCATTTTTATGCACATTTTTACTTTTGAATTCTTGCCATTCTCCTTCTTCCTCTAGATCAGTAGCAGAAACACATGCTACTTGAGCTGAAGAACATTTTTGTTACACTTGTCCAGGGTTTACCATATTTTGTAGGAGGTCCTTGAAAATAAAACATTCTTAGATGGGATGCCCTAACATCTAGTGAAAGGGAAAATAATTCTAAAGATCTTAATATCCTTATTTATTTGGTTTCTTCGGCCTTGGAAACTGAACCAAATTGTTTTCCAGGGGTGAGATGAAGTAAACATAAAATTTTTCTTTCCATAAAGAATAAAAATTATGCTTTAATTCCTCAAATTGTTTCCACATTTGATCATCTTGACAAGGTGGTCTTTGCTACTAATTATTAGGAGGTGGATCCCTTCAGTATGATGAAGGTCTTGAAGTATAATTAGGCACAAGTGCCTGCTTTAGAGTAACTATAGAAACTTCTACCTTTCTTATCCTCCTCCCCAGAGCTGATGAAATAGCATGTGTTTTATCTTTAGTTTCTATTATAGACTCTTCTATTTGTTTATAGATTGAATTAAGATCTTGAAACCCTCCTGTGTATTTCACAGGGATCAACTGTGTGTGTAACTCATCAGATTGATTTTCCACACAAATTGGAAGAAATTCTTCTTGATGGAGTGCTAGACTTGAGGAATATGTTAATCTTTTCTATCGTGAAATGAAATATTAAACTCTTTCATTATCCTTTTTTTACAGTTGGTAGGATAAATTTTTTTTGTCTTTGGTAGCGTTGAGCTAAATTGAAGAAGGAATGTTTGACAGAGATCTTCTCATTCATTAATTGATCGAGATTGTAAACATTTATACCAGACAAAAGCTAGTCCCTATAATGACTGCATAAAACACCTAAGCTTTAATGCTTCTTTTTGTTGAAGAGTTCCCATCATGGGATCAAAACAAGAAAAAATATGTTAAGTGTTGTTCTACATCTCCAGAACCATTAATGATTGGGAATGTGGCATTTACAAAATTTGGTTGGGAGGAATTGCATCCACCCAATCAGGGTAAGCTCTCTTTTCTGGCTGAACAGGTGCACATAATTCCTCCATAGCTTCCAATCGAGTATTTAATGCCTCAATTGTGTTCATAATCATTTGGAAAACATCTAGATGAGTTGTAACCTGTACAGGTATAGAAACTGGAGCTTGATCTAGTGTAACGACCGACAAAACCACTGATGGTGGTGCTCATATTTGACCCGGATAACCCACAGAAATAGGCCTATAAGTATGTATCTGATCATGCCTTGATTGTTTACCCAGTGGAGGGAATTCATATATTCATATGTAGTTACTAAAAATACTCTTCAATGAGTAGATTTTATAGGATGTTCAAGTTGAGGACCTACCTGGGGTGTACGTCTAGCAGAAATGATGCTTTTAAGTAACTATATATTGAGTCTTTTTAACTCTTTAATTTCCTCATATTGATGTGAAAATATCTCTTCACGTCAAATATATTGACCTCTCTAGTGGAAAAGTGAGATGCCATCAGAAATTTTCATTTCCCCTTGTTATATTCTTTTCAGAGGGGTGGGAGTTAGTTATTTGAAGGCATACCTAGATTCTGGGAAATCCTATGATTTTGGGTACACACACCTTCTTCATTTTCCACAGTGTGTACCGTATTATGGAAAAGAAATTTATCTTCTAATTCCCTTGAATTGGACAAATTTTCTGGAATATCTTCTGTAGTGGTGTTAATGACATTCACTAAAGCATAAAGAATCGATAGCATTCCGTTAGTATTTTTGTAAGATATTATCTATATGTATATTCCATGAGAATATATTATCCTATATGATGAATTCCTTGGAACTGTTTGGAAGAAAGTAACCTGAAGGGAATCCTTGGATAGTTCAGTTGTACGGTTTCCTTGTGGCTTCTTCCCTAATCGGGAGAAAACTAACTTTCGTTGAGGAGGGGATTTCATATGTGAAAAATCCCCCATCCCTACAGGCTAGGGTTGATCCTATTCTTCTTCTTCAAATATTTGAACTTTGTTTACTGAATTTTAAGGTTTAATTAAATGAGCCCCCAGCCTTGAAATATGGGGTGATTCTTGAACTACTATGGCTGAAATTCAAGCAACTGCTCTTCTGATTTTTCAAATTTTGGTTCAGACATTAACTTGGTGCATTATATTACAATAAATCTAATCACCTATTTCATAAGATCGCTTCTCTATTTCAGAAACTTTAATTCTCTGATGCTTGACATCCTCTAGGTGGGACGCCTGCTCAAGATTCTCAGATACTTGATGTAAAAGTAACTCAACAACTTCTTTTATTTGGGCCAAACTATTTTGAGATCTGGTTGTGGCATGTTCTTGAGCATACCTTCAATTACATACAAAATCGATTAAGTGTGTCCGATCGTGGGAAATGACATTCCATTAGACCACTTTTGGTGGACTTTACTGATTTTGGAGTGTAGTGAAATGAAATCCTCCATGTGCACCCCATACTCTAATATGAACACTAGATGGGGAATAAAAAATTAACTAGCATAGACTCTTTAGAGCATTAATGGATGCACGCTGATGGATTATTTTCTTTTTTCAACCTTTGGATTTTGGAAAACTGAGAGAGACGCCAGGTCAATTTCTTATTGTAACAATTTTATTACCTTTACATGATTTTGATATTCATCATATGGTAATACTTTGGTTTTAAAATGTAGAATATTCTTCTATAAATTGAGGTGGATATCATGAATCCAATATTCTGTCATCAGTTCTGGAATTTTATACATAGAATTTTCCAAAGTCCAAAACATGACTGGTACTTCTCCCTTAGCCAATTGTTTCCTCATGTTTAAGAAATCTTCATCGTCTTTCTCTAGAGGTTTATCCACTTGGTCTGACCAAAGTAGATGCTCTGTATTACAAGACAAATGACCCAAGGGAGGTTCAAATAATGACTGTTCCCTTGATATTTTTTCTGGTTTAGAAAGTTTTTCACCTGTGAATGACAAGGAATCATACATGATTGGACTTTGTGTTTGCAAGTGCCTCGAGATAGGAGGGCTTTCTCATCGCTACATTTTCAATTATAGAATTCTATTGACAATGTCAAATACTACTGTAGAGACGACATTCGCAGCGAATTCCATCATGGGGAGGATTTCCATGGTGGATTACAACAAGTGATAATTCTTCTTCCTCCTTGGTCTTTTGGCCACACGGAGGGTTTCCGTGGATCTCATCCAGATATAGGCACTCTGGATTGACCGATTTTTCATGAATCAAGCTGTCATGATGAAGTTTCCAATGAGGAACTTCATAATTACTACTACCTCTCCCATAATTTGGTAATGAGAGGATAAGATATTGAGCTATAACAGATAAATGCTTAAGGGCTTCAAGAACTCCAGCATTAAGAGGATCTAAATCGCATCTTGACTCTTGATTTTATAATAGTTCTTGGTGATACTTCTTCTTGGATGTTCTATTATAATTAGTTGGGGCCACTTGCTGGGAAAAGTGGTTATCATGGGCAGGTACATACCTTGGATTGATTACCGAAAGGGACCGATTACCTCTGATTGGAAAGGGTGTATGTTCCCAATCTTGTTGTCTGTATGATATGGGGGAGTCTGCCCCATGACCCTCCTAGAATGGAACAGAGGTGTGTATCTATTCCGAGATGGCATGCTGATGTGTCATCCCATATGTGGTGACAGATTTATGTATCTATTTCCCCGATACTTCTGAAGTGGTTGTTATAATATCCTGACATGCTTCTAGAATATGGGAAGAGATTTGTGTATTCCCTTTCACCATTGATAAGATATGTTTGGTGACTTTAGCAGTTGGAACAAGAATATAAATCCATTCCGTATCTGGAGTAGGTGTATGTGCCTGCTCCTGTCTTCCTTTTCCTGTCAGTGGGTATTGAAAGTACTCATGTATGGGGGCAGAGTGTTGGGTCTTCCCCAAATTTGTCATCAGATCTTTCTGGATGACTTCTCTGGGTGCTACCAAACGATACTGTTGGCACACTTGATGTACATTGGTAGGTGTATGTGCTTGCTAGATGTTTCTTGTCAAGTATGGTTGATGGAATTCCTTCAATACTGGATGACAAGACTGCTGGAAGAATTGGTGATTGTAAACAAGTGTATGTTTATTTTTAACAATTTCCACCACATTATGTTAGAGGGGCACTTTAAACGCAGTCAGAAGAGCCTACTAACTGGATGATAACTTGTAAGCAGGTGTATGTGCCTATTCATGGTAATCAACCATATTTATCTGGTGGGATTGGTGGGTTTCTTCTAGATGAGTCTGCTGAGTAGAAAAATTAGGACGAACGGGTGTATGTGCCCGCTCATTATTTTACATCAAGTTAATTTGATGGGATTCTCCAGAATGTGTATAGGTAAGAAATAACTCCCTGTTGATCGAGCATTGTCCTTGGTAGTTTGTATTTCATGCTCAGGTCTGAGAGACCTAGGCCAAACATCCAAAGGCAACACCCCCATTATGTTGGGGGTTCACTACCGCGTGATTCTGCTGATGGTGATTGCTGGTGGGAGTCCTCTAGAAGGACTCATACTTTATTGAATTGAGGCCTTCAGTGGCCTCTTTCTCCAAAACCCTATAGTATGGGAGGGATTTATTGTTACGTTCTGGGGATAAGGACCCAAAATGGTTGAATACGGTGGTAGGCATCGTCTGATTCTTGATCATTGGTCATTGTTGGCCAGATGATCGATGATTTTTATTGACTTGGAGGGCCTACCGAGCAGCCTTCAATATTGGGATTGTACCATGCCGGTGATATTCCTTTACCAGAACATTAGTGACCCAGTGTTGAAGATTCTCATTTGGTGATGACGTACTTCCTATGGATGGGGATCTAGCTTGAGTAGCTGTTAGGAAGTTCACATATGTTGTCTTGAGAAAATCCATTTTAGAGTGAAGGGAATTCTAAGAAAAACTAAAACAACAAAAAAATCCATTAAATCAACATCTTTTTAGATGGATACATGTGTGATTGATTCCTTTGTCTATCCTTCCTTTAACAATTGAAAGGTACCTAATAGGTGGGTATCATTATTAACTTGGTTAAGGATTCATGTCAGATTCACCATTTTTGTTTCATAGTTCCTTGAAACCTATATTCTAGTTTTAAGAATAACTACATCCATGAGGTTTCCATTGGATTTATTAATGTAACCAAAAACATCCAATAGTTCTTTATCCAAAAAATGTACCTACTTTCCAAAGGCAGGAATTCGTTATGTTTAAAATTTAGGATACTTAAGAACATACATTGGTCGAGTAGATGGGAGTTTGGACTCATCACACCCTTTTGGGGGGAATTATTGTCAACTCTAGAACTCTTTTTATATATTTATGATATTTTCATGAATCCTTATTAATTCACCAATTATTACATAATTTTCCCTTGGAATTTCAATCACATATTAACATGTGTAAAATCTCGAATCAACTGTATGTATTCAAGGTTCTTCATAAATGGAGATATCCATATGTATTCAAGGATCTCTATCAATGGTATCCTATAATATACTATTTCAAGATTCTTTTAATCATCATTATGAAGATACTAGTTTCTAACCCACTCAATGGGGAAATCTAGAATTTATTGTCATCCAAGGAGATGAAGGTTTGGTTTGATCCTGGGATCGTGCCCATAAAATGGGCTACCTATGTATCCTTGTGAAAGGAATCAGAACCCCCATAGTCTGGTGCCACTGAATGGGACACATCATGCCTTTTAAGGTCATGTGATAAGAACTTAACCATATAGTTTAATGTCATGTGATATGCACATCTAAGTATAAGGTGATTAGTCAAAACATAATGTGGGACTTATGTTGAACCAGCCCAAGGAACTTGGAAAGGATATGGGTTTTTAGGTAGGATTAGACCCTGTTTGGAATATGGCCCAAGGAGAACAAGGTTGATTTGAGGTATTGGGTTTGAACCTCAAGGAGGCTTCCTACGTATCCCATATAGATGGGAACTAAATCCCAAATATTTCAATAAGTCTCATTGGAGAGTATAGTCCTTTGAGAGAAATAAGTTTGGGCTTACTTCCTGAAAAGTATGCCTTGGTGATTTCAGGGTTTAATTTGGGGCGTTTTCTTAAGGACGATGCCTAGAATAAGGGAATTAGGGTTATAATATTGAAGAGGATATCCAGTAAGCTCGGGCCTTGAGAAGGATTCCTATTTATCCCAATTTTGGTGGGAATCAGAGTTCACGTAGTTCATTCACAATGGGTGTTTGTGCACATGTTGTAATCATTAAAAATCTCTAAGCCCACGTGAGTTGTGCTCGGTGTGAGAAACAAGAGGATATGGAAGATTCAACAAAGGCACTTGCACTTTCAAAATTTTCCTCCACCGCTGGTGGAAGAGGGTGAGCCTATGGTGGTGATAGTGGATGAGGGAATGCCGACTCAGGAAGAGGGTGAGGAGATAATCCTTCCCTTTGTTCTCTTCACATTGGAAAAGGGTTCAATGAAAAGAAGAATTAATGAATGTTTGGGGTTTACGTAAAGATGTTTGCATATGGTGACAAAGCCCAATGGGAGAGGGAAAGGGTAACAAGAGTCCCTATGCCAATCTCCCCTCTGGTCTTTGGCACTGAAGAAGAAAGGAGGAGTAGTGATTCTACATACTACAAGAAATGATAGGGGCTTATGCCAGGATGGTTTCCCTAAAATTGATCCTAGAAGGGGAAGGAAACTTCTCCTTTGCCTGTATAGAAAAACAAGTGTGAACCATAACTTCCCTACCAGTGACCTGAGGTTCCATGTCTTAGAGACGAAAACGGGAGTACAAAACCCAAACCATAATTCCCTAAACCGGGAATTTCCCAACACTATTTCTGGGAGAAAGGTCAATGTGAATATGGATATACAAACCCACAAACACTCCATGAATCCTAACTCCTTTATAAAAAAATATGGGAAACCTCTTACTATTGAAATACATACCCAAATATGATACATGCTAATGTGCCTTTCCCAAAGGTTTGAAAAGTCAGGAGGTTTTGGTGGAGGCTTCAACTTAGACCTTTTCAGATAACAGAACCAAGGAAAGAGATACCCTGCCATGAATGGCTTTTAATGATAGTAAATGAGTTGGTATGTAGTCTTTATACTAAGAACTATCATGTAGGTACCTCACGTAGGTATTATACATAGGTACCACACATTGATGTACCATGAAGGTATATCATACAGGTATTCCATGTAGGTGTGCCGCACTGGTGTGAATGATGACTGAATAATGTGTTTCACATAAGAGAACAAAACCAATGCAAAAATTGTAAAATACTTTCAAAACATGGTTATATAGCTTAATTATCTCTTCTCTCATTTTTTTAGAGAGGTAACAGAGATGATATGAGGGATCTAGGTGAAAGATAAACACAATGGGAGCTTCAGAGAGTCTTTCAACTTTTTCAGTTCTTAAAATGGGGATCCCAAGGATCTATTTATAGGCATGGATGGGCCTGGAAAAAGGATGTTTTATCTGTTCAGGTCCTCCCCATAGGTCCTCCACATAGGTACTCTGCATAGGGGCACATAAATTATTCTTCTGAGGAGCTCTGCCATACAGGTCTGTCACGTAGCTATGTCGCGCAGGTCTGCTACGTACCTATGCTGCATAGCTCTACCACGCAGGTCTTTCATGTGGTTCTTTTGGATTATTTTTATTTCCTTGAACTCTTTGAACCTTGTCTTGGGATTTTGAAATATCCAAAGCGATCCTCATGATCTTTTTGTATTCTTAATTAGTGTCAACACTCACATTCTCCTTCATGTTTATGATTTGACACATAATGATACGTTTTTAGCATATAGAGTGTCTGAGATCACCCCTTTCTTATGTTTCCCTTCCCCACGTTATGAATATAATTATATCATGTGAGATGTATAGAAATGGTTTAGAATAGAATTATTATAGAGAAATATTTTCATGTTCTGTAGAAAAATATGTTTATGTATCTAATATTCCAGACACTAAACATTTATGTCATTGGGTTATGAGACAATTTGTGAGATTTATTATCTATATCATGAAATTATTATTCTATATTGGTTATTTTTATCTTGGTTAACTCTATTTGGTGTTATTATAGGGATTAATTTTTTTAGATATTAGTTTAGTTATGTTGGGGATTTTTTTGAAGAGCCTTAGTGAAAATCGTAGATATGAGTCTATGTATAAAATGGCATCCTAAAATATTTGTAATAATTTGATTAGATAGTTTTACCTAGAAATACATCCCTATTTGGATACTATAATTGGATACAAGAACTAAAAAATATACCTAAGGGAAATATCCTTGAAAAAGGGATTTTGGGTATTAACTTAATTATCACACATACAAGATAAAGAGGCTTAACTACACACCTAGTTTGAAACTTATGGGGATACAATTATATTGATCATATACTCTTTGTGAACCTCATTAATGTATTTATTCCCTAGTTAATTTGAGGGATTAGGTTGAAAAGAGCAATATAAACCAATAAAAAGTAATTTATTTCAAACATTGACTAATATAGGTTGAACTAAAGGAACCATGGGAAAATATAAAAATGTAAAAGAATAAGATGTTTTAATATTGAATTCCAATTATGATTATGATAATTTCTTAATATTGTTAATGTTTCAACACTCTTGTCAACCCTTTTGTTTTTAGTGATGGATGTAACTATAAGGAACCATGGGTGTGAGGGATAATGTAGTGATTACTTCAAAAAACATCCCCTAGGAATGAGATATGGTGTGAGAAAAAATATGATTATAGAAAGCCATATATCAATAAATATGATTAATAATGTTAACATAGTTGAGTTTTCAAGCTCACCAAATAAGAGAATGATGGACTCTAATATAATTTCTAGTTCCGATGATGATTAAGGAAAGACGATTAAGTTTCATTTGTAAAACAGATGTGGAAATAATTAATAATGGGATTATATTAAAGTAATAATAAAATTTTCAAAGTGTGGATGGACTGTCCATCAAGATAATGATTATCAAAGAGAGATAAAGAATTCAAATAATATAGTGGAAGGCATAAAAGTATAAACTAATACACCATCCACGCTTTGATGTTTCAGATGCATGGAGTATGGAAGTTATGAAAATTAATTTTCTAAACCTGGATTAATAAGGACAATAGGAATTAATATCCTCGTATACCAGGGGAACATGAGAAATAAAATCAAACCACAACTTTGGAATTGGGTTTTGAAAAAGATATAGAATGTGGTACACTAATCACCTGCCCAAGAACTATGAGTGTTGTATTCTTATATTATTAAATCTACAAATCTATTCCAATAATGTATAGTAAAAACATAAAATCACCACCCTAATGAATATATGTTGAATTATTAATAAAAACTTCTATTGGTGTGGTTATTATATCCTAAGTATACAAAAACATTTATACATCTTTATAAGAACATTCTCCAATAAAATTTTATCATCCATTGTCAAATTTTATGTGATTGTGAGCATAAATTGACTATCTTAATATTCATTATTTCTAGGATAAGAAAATAAAATCGAAAGATATTCCCATGATCACATATTAAAACCAAGATTATTAAAAAAACCCTATATTCATTTACACCCAATATATTTTGGTATTTAACACAATATTTTATAAAAGAAACATTAGTTATATTCATATTATGAAGGAAAAGATTATTTAAATAGTAATAAAAAGTATAGTGAGGATGAAATATCAATATAAATTAAACCCAATTTCTTGTTTATCTGATGGACACCATTAACTATTTCATTAATTAAGAATAATTAAAATTATGATAAAGAAATTTATTTGTGCTGGGGGAGAATGTATGACCTGATATTTCCCTATATATTATACTTAAATAAATATTATATTAATATCATGTTTCTCAGGAATATAGTCTAAAATTAAATAATGCTGAGTTAAAATAAAATTTTACAATTATAATATAGAAGTTAAATTAGTTGGAATAGAAATAAGTAATCGTATTATGAAATCTAAGATGCAATAAAATGTAATTGATTAGAATCATTCTCCCTTATAAAAACCATTTATTCAATATTGGGAGGGAGGTAGCTTACTAGGGTATTCCCTTGACCAAGCATAAGATGTACATGAGCACTTACAGTTTTATAAAAACCATATACCAAAGAAGTTCAAGATAATTGAGGCTTCCACAAGATCCATGCTAGCCGAATCGCCACTTGAAACTATAATCAGTTCATACCTAATTCTTAAGTATTACATAGAGATCATAAGGGTTTATATAATTATAAAATATTATTATATTAAAATGAAATAAAATGTTTATATCTACAAATATATAATGAATTTTTAAGCTTTTTTAAATTCAATTTTCGTTAAATTCTCATTATCATTAATAAATATATTTTCCAAAAGTTGGAATTTTATTTTAATAAAATAATTTTATTTATATTTATTAATAATATTAAATATTAATACTAAATTCATTATTAAGTTTTAGTAAAAAGAATAGTTCAGATACCAAAAGTCATTTTCCTTGAAAACAAAATTCAAAAAAAAGTATGTTTTTAATTTAAAAGGCTTTAAAAAATTTAAGATGTCATTTTTATAAAAGTAACATCATTTTTTTATTTATCAGGGAAATATTATCTTAGGATTAATTTTTGGGTTTTTTTAAAAAATATTGATTTTTAGGTGAATTGTGAAAAATATAATTTTTACAAATAACATATATTTTAGGGAATTATTGTTATATAAGTATGAATTATAATTTCCTAATACCTTTTTATTTGATAAAATATTTATTTTATAATTGAATTTATAATTTTATTTCTTTTTTAAAATTTAAACCCATATTTTAAATTTTTTATCTTATGATATATTTTAGAAAACATTTTTTTTAATACATTAAAATTTTAGTATTTTGAAATTAATTTTTATCACCTAAAAACTGAATGAAACGAAATTTATTTTATATTTTGAAGCATTATGTCCAAATTATATAATAATTTCCATTTTATCTTTGGGAATAAAGGATAAATTTCCTTGTTAGAAACTATTTACCTTAGTGAAAACCAAAATGGTAAAAATGAGTAACCTTATATATAAAGAGAGCCTAACAAGTTAAAAGTATGTTTTAATTGAGTATTAGAGGTGCATATAGAAATCATGTATTCTCCTATACATTATTTCTCAATTTTAGATCCACTTTCCCTGATAGTGACTTCTAATTATTATTTTTGGGTATTTTAAAAAATGTCATTCTTTTTCACTTATAAAAATGGCACTTTTGTTCTCACTTAAGATCACAAAAAACCACCTATATTTGGACCAGAATCTTCCCAATCCTCTCATCAAATAACATAGACACACTAATGATGTTATTTTCTTCTAAAAATAACACCCCTCAGTGGTTTAACCCCATCCATAAAGGTGATAATTCAATTAGTAAAGTATAGATTTCTAACCACTCCCCATAATTTCCTATTTCCTTATGTGATTTTATTATTCTATAATTTTATTTTCATTAAATTATATTTATAAAATGATTATAATTATTTTAATTTTATGATATTATATATATTTTATAATAATTAACCACTCCCAATTTTTTATTAAGAAAAACAAAAATGTGAATCATGTGTTGTGCAGACGATAACCTTCATGACACAACATGTTTCTTTTTTCTTCACCATCTTACAAGGATGGTACTAATAGGGAATTTAATATATAATTATTATATTTATGACATATTTTATAATTTTAAATGATAAACCAAATTACTCTTTTTCCCCATTCTTTGGAAAATGAAATCATCAACCATGTATATGTGTGGACTAATGCCTCTATAGAACGATCAATCTCTTTTTTTCATTTCATCATCAAATTGCATGAATGGTCCGAAAAAATGGTTTTAAAGGATGAATTTTACTTTTTTTATATTAATAAGTTGTTTTTGATAAAAAAAGATATTAAAAATATGAATGATAAATTATCATTACAAAATTAATCATCATTAGAAAGAGTACTATGACGAAAACTAAAATTTAGTCATAGTATATAATATTTTAATATCCATTAATTTTTCTTAAAATTAACTAAAATTATGATATATCATTCAAATAAACACTAAATATTATAATTATTCTTTTATTATAATGATATTTCAACAAAATCGCCTCACAATCAACCACTAATCTGCATTTGTTCACATTTGGGTTGGTTTGATCACATATGTGAACAACACCACAAAACAATACCATATATGATTATAAAAACATAATTAATGGTTTAAAATTATATGAATATTTAAATAATTATTTGTTTTTGGTTTTTTAATGGATACATAAATATTTAACTCAATAATTAAAAGAACACATTTCGTTAGTTAAAAAATCACCAAAGTGTGCTTATTATTGATTGCATCATCAAGGATAAAGAATCACACCCTCGTAAAATGGAATTAAAAATTCATAAATAATTAAAATTAATCCATTATATTAGATTTAATTAACTAGTAATATTGAAATTTTGAAGAAAAATGAATACCGACAATGCTTTTACCAAACTAGTACAAATGGTAAAAATTATAAACACCTGATGGGAAAAAATAGGTAAAAACTAACTCATATATAGTAGATAGTAATTATAAATTATAATTATAATTTTTTAAGTATTAATATGGTTATCAAATTAGTTTTTAAGATATATATGTTTTTATAAATAAGGTAAAAAGACTTCTATAAAAAACAGGATTAAAGGTAAGGGTTTCTTTGTCTCATTTTCAATTCCACGGGACATATTTGATAATATGAATAATAAATTATTATATATGGTGTATTCAATATCTAGTTGGTTTAAAATAGGAAAATAGTTTCCATTCCATGATATTTTATTTTTCATTTCATGATATTACTCCCAATATCCTTTAATTCTTTCTTTACCAATTCCGTAAAAGCATCATCGACACGATTTTGTATTCACCGGATCATTGTATTTATTATGTGAATATAATTTTCATGATTTACATGGTTATGAAATTACTCTATTTTATATGGTTTTTTCCTTTTATTCATTAGTTAAATTATTTATTGTAATAAAAAACTAATGCTTTGATAATATGTTTTTCGAAATAATAGTATAAATTTCGTAAGAATACCTCCCATTATTACCAATCAATATTTTCTTCTATGTACAAATTTTCCTTCCCGCCAATGTTCTAAAATCTTTTTGAAAAGATAATTTATATTGTGTTATATGATTATCCTAATTTTCTTTTCACTTTTTTAAAAGTAAAATTTAATATACTTTTTTTATCTGGGTTTTCAAGAAATGGTTTTCAAAATATTTAAAAAAGGGTTTTCCTTCCTTTTAAAATAAAACTTTTTATCTTAAAATCCACATTTTTAGATAACCTTTATGTATTTTAAATGATATTATAATTTTAAATATTTATAATAATGTTTTAAAAATTCTTATATTTCCCTTCTCAAATTTTTAATGTAATTTCCACTTCATCTTTCATAACTATGGTTAAAATGTTTTTTGAAAACTTTTGTATTTTCAATAATATTTTTCATAAATGGTTTATATCTCATGAAGTTATTATATTATTAGACTTTATATTTTATTATGATATTATTACTTTTTAAAAATGATATTTTTTGGTATCCTGTGATATTTTATGTTTATATTATGTGATGTTTTTGTAAAGTTTATGAAACTTATTCCTTTTCCATACGTTTATTAAGATATTTCTAAGATTGATTTTAAGTGGAACACATTTATATAGATGATGATGGGTGGAGTCCTATATCACCATCCAATTAATGGGGTTAGATTTATGTCTAATGAGATAGTCAGGTGTGGACATAATGAGTTTTTTCATATAAGAGTTGTCATGATGGGTTTTCTCAAATTTTAAATTGTGAAAATGTTGAGTTTGTTTATATAGGCATGAGGATAATGATTTTTCTCAAAAAGGTTTTCATATACATATTATTTTACCACATTTCCAATTTTTTTATCGAATTATTCCATAATTTCAAGTTGTGTTTCAATTCTATAAAATGCCAAGTTTTTATGATTATGCCTTATTTAAATAGTATTTTTCACTTTTATGCCTTGTTCACATGTTATATGGTTATTTAGAGGTGTTTTGAGCCGTGTAATATATATTATTCTTTCTTAATGTTATTTTTATGATCATATCTTATTGTAAAATGTTTTATGATTACCATATCATGTCTTATTATCTTTTATTAATATATTTATATCTTCACAATGTTATCCTTCATGTTTATGACCTAACACATTATTATATGTTGTTTACTCATCGAGTGTCTAAACCCACCCCTCTCTTATGTTTCTAATACCTAGGTTTTGAAGATGATTATATCATGTGATATGTCTAGAAAGGATTTAGTGGAGCACAATTATAGAGACATGCTTGTAAGTGTGGTAAAATAATATTTTTATATATCTAATCTTCAAGACACTAAACCTTTATGCCCTTTGGTTGTGTGACAATATATGATATGTATTATCAAAATCATGAAATTGTTAAACCATTTAATTGATGTTTATCTTGGTTAACATTATAGGATGTGAAAAAACCCATGGTCGTTATAGTGAAAAAGATATAACCTGGCATAGAAGTTGTAGAATCATTGAAAGTCTAAGGATACCATGAACCATCCTTCCAATAAGAAGAGTATTAGAAAAAAATAAAAGGAAAAAATGGAGTATGTTTTGAATTTGGAAATCTAAGCCACTTTAAGATGAACCACAACTAGATGTAAGGGGAATCTAAGGCGTGTTAGTTATTGAGTGTGGAATTTTAATATCTATACATTATATTTTAGATACAACTTGTGATTTTTATATTGATATCTAAATGAAAGAAAAAAGTAGATTTCAAAATATTTATAGAGGATAGGTGTATCTTTATGTAACCAATGGATCTTGACTTTTTTCATTGGCTATAGAAGTCTTCCACTTTCTGTTACCAATTGGAATGATTTTAGTTATAAAGAAATTCTATTTTTCTCTAAGTGTTACTAAAAATATCATATATGTTTCTTACCTTAATAATGAAAGATTTATTTTCAAATTTGAAAATAAATATTTAAAATTTAACAAAGATAACATTTTTATGGTAAGAAAAAACTAAATGATAGTCTTTGGATATTAGATTATAAAAATCAAGTATTGGAAATTGATAAATAATCAAGTTCACATGACTTATTCAAAATCTAGATATGACATCACCATATTATTTATATGAATGAGAAGCATCTGAAAGTGATTTATCAAGATGTTTATCTAGAATATTTTGAGCTAAGACCAATTGAAGGATGTCATGATTTTTTATAATGAAAAATGATTGAACCACTCTTCAGTGGGTAGGGTGAATGGGCCATAGAGATTCTAAGATTGGTACAGAATAATCCGTGTAGAACTTTTAAAATAGATGCTATAGGTGAATATTCTTACTTCATAACTTTTACTGACAACTTGAATAGATTAGGATATGTCTACTTGATGAGGTATTTGTTCAAGTCCATTAATATATTCAAATAATTCATGAAATAAGTAGAGCATCAACTTTGTAAGAAGATAAATATGATTTGATATGATCAAGGTGTGAATATCTTAATCAAGAGTTTATCAAATATCTATAGGAGTTTGGTATTCTATCTCAATGCACTCTACCTTATACACTATAGTGGAATGATGTTAGTAAAAGGTTGAATCATACCTTTCCTAACATGGTGAGGATGATGATGAGTAATGTAGATTTTCCATTACCATTTTCAGGATATTCTTTATATATTGTTGCACACATTCTAAACCAAGTATAAATGAAGGTAGAAAACATAATACCACATGAATTAAGGCATGGAGTGAAATGTTCATTGTCATAAACTATTGTATAGGATTATGTGGAATTTTTTAGGGCCATGTTATTAGAACAAATAGAACACTGAGGCATGTAGTGTATCATTATAGGGTTTCCTAATAAAATAAGTGGATAATATATATAACACTTAGACCAGAAAGTAACCATTATAATATAGTATGTATTTATTAAAAGGGAGAACATCCTCTATAATGATAGTGGGAGAAATATTGTCTTCTATGATGTTTATGCTCAAAATAAGAAATAGTTTGTATAAAAAAATATTCCACATGTCTATATGGAAGTAGTTGTTCATGAAAAAAAGTACTGTATAGGTGCACTACAGAGGTAATAGAACTAAAGAAGATACAATTTTATAGTCATAGAATATGGTGACAAATTAAATATTGAAAATAATGAATCTCTCTCCTATAAAGAGGTAGCGGAGAGATCATAAGATACATGATGGAAACAATCCATGAATTCCGAGATGCATTACATGAATTAAAACCACTTTTATCTTTGTTTTTTCCACCAATTGATGTAGATCCTATTGAGTGTAATATTTTTTCAATAGATAATAGAATATGGATGTTAAAGGAAATACCTATAAAACATGCCAATTTATAGTGAAAATGTAGCATTGATTGTATGCTTGATGTCTTGATTGGGGAGGTTTTAATGTTTCCCAATCATTCACATTGGTTTTACCTTTTTTGAATGGCTTCAAATGGGTTTTGTTTATTGATCAAAAAATTCCCAATAATTCCCTTATTCGAGATGTTTATGAAATTTCATTCTAATGGGATACAGTTGTTGGGAAATGGCCCAACAACTCTTAGGGACTCGCATTGGTCTAGAGGATGATATGTTGGTCACATATCACCCCTTTTTAGTGATTTATTTCCTTCTCTAGGATACTCTTAAATATTGGATACATGTTAATGAATCCTTCATCAACTCCCAAGTATGGCATGGGTCTCCCTTGGGTTAAAAATAAATTATTGACATGGATGAACTTTTAGTATCATCAATATGTATATGAGGTTCTTCATCTATAGATTAATTTTTATGTATCCAAGGTTCTCCAATTATGGTATCCTTTTTCATATAGGTTATAGATTTTTTAGTCACATATTATTTCGATGTTGGTTTTAAGACACATATTTGGAAACTCTAGAGTTTATCTTCGTCTAGGGAGATAAGAGTTGTTCTGATGTCATCATCAGGGCCTTAATATGGTCTTACAATGTATCCTCATTAAAGTAATCATAACACACATAGTTTGGTGAAACTTAATAGGACACATCATACCATTTAAGATCCTACAATGAGGACCAAACAGTGTAGTTTAATGTCATGGTGAAAGGACATCTGAACAAAATATTCCCAGCCAATGTTTGGTGTGACACCTATGTCGAAGTAGCTTGGGGGACCTAGAATCGACATGGGATCACATGTTATATATGATCCTACTAGGAATGTATCCCAGAGATAATTAGGGTTGATTTGGGGTGCTATATTTAGCCCTCAAGCAATGTTTCCTATATATCCCATTTAGATGGGAATTAAAGACTACATAGTTTGGTTCCACTTAATGGGACACATAATACTTTTTAATCTCTTTTGATGAGTACCAAGCTACATAGTTTAACATCATGGGGAAACGATGTCCAGATGAAGGATTCCTAATCAATGTTTGGTGATAGACTTATATCAAAATATCCCAGGGGACCTAGAATGGATATAGGCTCCTAGGTTGGATATGAACCTACTGAGAATGTGGTGCATGCAAATTAGGTTTGATTTGGAGTTCTAGGTTTATACCTGAGGTAGGCTTCTAACGTATCCCATTTGGATAGAAATAAAATCCCATGTAGTTTGGTAGTGAGGAACCACACATATGGATTCCTTCTAAAGGTTTTTCTCATAGTGGTTTTTTCTTTTTGAGATGGTGATAACAAGGTTGGGTCTTATACCGAATAGAAGTTCCATAGCTTTTTTAATCCATAATATAGACCCTTTGAAGGTTTATGCATGGTTACGGGTCTTACGTCGTATAGGAGGGTTCCTATGGAAGGTTTATCTTGTAGAAAACATGTCACTTTGTGATGGATTTGAGTACCCACACCTATGGAGGACCTTTGAAGATTTATCTTTTAGGGGATATGGAATATTGATATGGATACATGGATTTAAGTACCCATGGCTACAAATTCCCTTGAAAGGAAGGTGAGAGGAAGATATAGAAAAGTATTCTCTTTTAAGACACGCATTTGGTCGTATATATTTTATGATCGTAACTAGCCTCTAAGAACTTCTGAGTCAGTCTTAGTTTTAGAAACAAGAGGAAGTAGAATATTTAGAAAACCACACAATCTATCATCCACTAGTTTTTTGGGCTAGGGAAATGGGAGAAGAATAATGAAATTTTAGGTGCTCATGTCCTCTCTCATTTCATAACCATGATATGCACATCTGGCTACCCATCTGGCTATGGACTACAATAAAGGATAGAGGTTTACTCAAAGAGGGATTCCCCAATCCCAATTATAGATAAGATAGGAGGATAAGGTACTAATTCCCATAATATGTAAAATCAAGCATTATTTCCCCTCTCCTTGTCCAAAATGAGAGGTACCTAGTCTTTGTGATGAGATGGGAATGACACAACATTCCCTAGTGTCTGAGATATGAAATGGGGAGAAAAAATACCAATACATAATTTTTAAGACTGAGAGGATCCTGAAAGTACTCCTAGGGTTTGGGCCCTCATTACTAGGGGAATGTGTAATTGTACACACCCCAAGGACCCTTCCGTTTAAGTAGGTAAGTACGAGATACCTCTTACCGAAGGAATGTGTAACTGAATGAGAGACACACTGGTTTTTCTTTCTCCATGGTTGTGCAAGTTTAGAGGATTTAGTGGAGGCTTTGATTTGGTCTCCTTTAGATGGGATTCCCAAGGAAGGAGGTTCCCTACCATTGGTGGTATGAAATAGGTCTCAAAGGAGTCCCATAATGGTAAGGGTTGGGAAAGAATAAGTAGGATCACATAGGGTAGAATTAGGATAAATTTTGGTGTCTTATATTGGGTAATTCCTTGGTAGATTAGAAGGGATTCATGCAGGGTAGGCCTGCGTGATCTAAAGATAACTTTTAGATGATGAACAAACTGGGTGACAATACTTGGGGAGTCCTTCCAATAGGCTCCAAGGGTCTCCTGAGGTGTCCCTGGAGGTGTATCACCAAGGTCCTGAGTTTTTGGAGGATACCCTCATGATATCTCTTGATGATTGGATGGGAGTGGTTACTTAGACAAGTTGTTTTTATTGCACACAGTAGATGAAATTTTAAACCACTATTCTATTTAACTTCCTATTATCTTGGGTTTTGGAGAGCAACCAGGATTGTGTTAAGGGTATGGGAGATGGACTAGGGTGAGAATATCTTTTATGATTCTTCTTGTTTTTTCTTCATCATAAATGAAAAGGTATAGGGTCCTATTTATAGGGAAAAAATGACCTTGGGCGATGGAGGTTTTTTACACAGGTCCATCATAGAAGTTCTGTATACATGTTTCGTATGTAGGAGTTGATACCCCTTCTGGGCCATGTTGGTAGGGCTTACGTGATCCAGTTGGTGCGTAGGTTGACCAGGGTGAACTCATGGGTTCTATTTGGTTCTATTCACTTTGTTATTTCTTCAGTTAATTTCCATCAAATATTTTCATCACCGTGTGACAAAATCAGGGTAAACAAATCTCCCCTTAGGATTGGATTTGGTCAAATGAACAATGTTTTATCTTGAAGTAAATCAATGAAAAGATCTCAAGGGCCACACAAGTCATCCATGCAGGTTGTCTATGGGGGTCAACCACACAGATCAACTAGATTAATAATTTGTGTTGACCACCAATGATTATTTATTTTTACCATACCGTTCTTCTTCTCCCGTCGAACAATTTTTTCATGCTTCATTTTGAAGGATCCTCTTCGTTTAAGAATAAGGTATAGCTACTTGAGTGACCAGCCGGCATAAGGGAACTTGGTCAACTTTCCTACATGAAAGAACTTGGGTGAGTACCCTATATAGGATCATTAGTTATAAGTCGGCCTGATGAATTTTGGTAAGTATATTTTTTGATTCACTTGGGTGAGTAGCCTACATGAGGGCCTTCCTTTGAGAAAATTTTAGAATTTACAAAAATTAATGAAAAAATTGATGTCACCTTGTAGGTTTTAAATTAATACTCAAATGTATTACCATGAACAAGATGCTACAAATGTTTCAGACATGCTTAAAATCATCAGACCGAATTACTACGACATGTGTGACTCCACCCTTCTGAACATAGAAAATCATTAGATGAAGTATTAGTGTGAGTACCCATGAAGTGATTATTTTAAACTCTACAACCAAAAATTTATGGTATATGTATTAATCATAAAATTCATATTTACTTGAAAAAGCATTAGTTCATGTAATATACCAATTTCCCCACCAACAATGTCTCCTCTAAGGGTGTAGTCATCAAGGAATGAATAGTTCCAACCACATGCACCAAGAACAGTAGCATGTGTTCCTTATAACTGGAGCCTTAAACTCTAGAATAGAAACACCACAAATACAATTCAATCTTATATGTGTCTATAATGGACCAATCGTAAGGCTAGAAGAAATATTGGGACTTATTTTATAGAGGAGGAGTAAGGTTGGAATGGATGTGGGAATACTAGGTATGCTAGACCTATGCAGAATTTAAAACTGAAATGCGGAATATCAACATTTATGTGGAAGTTATGGTGGTGTAGATTTATGTTTAAAAGAAATCAGAAATAATCCGTATTCTACTAATCCAATGGATCCCTTAAATGAATACTTTAAATTTGATGCATGGTGATGTAAGAATTAACTTATGGGATGTCTACAAGATCTCGGGGACTCTTATCCTTATGATATATATGATGAGATCATTCCACTGATGATGATGAGGGAAGATACTACAAGTACACCATCATCAACCTATAAGATATTTATGTTGTCTCATAAGGTGTAGAAGAAGGATTCCCACCTGAGGGGTGAATCTAATTAGAGTACAAGATGAAGGTATTCCTAGAGTTGCAAGGAGAAGTTCCTACTTGTATGCTCCCAATAGGATGACCTTCATCAGAGAATTGGATCATACCTAGAAAATTATGGGCCACCTTGCAGAAAGGGAACCATAATGATTTGGTATATAAGGTTAATTATGATGTCCCTACATAGACCCTTATGTCTGATTTTATCAAGATGTGGTTGAGTACCTACCTATTGTCAGTCTGTCAATCTAATGGTGATATACGGATAGGGAAATTTTACAAATTAGACATGTTAGAAAAAAGGACAGTACATTGTTCTAGATGGCTTTGTTTTAGAAAATATCTATAGGTGTTTACTGTACATGTACACCAGGAGGGCCCCATATCTGATTCTATGGACATTTAAATTTTCCATGTTTAGTGGATTTTATGTTCCTGATGGTTTATTTCACCCATTTGTTTAGGTTGTTTCTGGTATCCATCATTTATCTCTAAAGCATGAAGAAGCCCCAATGAACCTAAACATATCTGGAGAGTTCAACTCCTTCCCATATGGTGACACATCTACTAGAGAATTCATTGAAAATTTCTAAGATAATGAAGATATGAGGCCGTATATAATTACATTCAGAGTTAGAATACAAGAATTCCATATTAAAAAAGTGATTATAAGTTATGCCTATGATATATATTTATTTTCATTATAGTTCAAGTCTCTAAAATAGAAAAAATTTCTTTAACCCCATGAACATTTAGTTTGAGAATCATCTGATGGTGGCCAAACTTTTTTTGGATCCCCATACATTTGGAGTTATCCCAAGCATCTATAAAACTACCTGTGTTAGGTAAATCAATTGGGATATAATATGGACACACTAGTGCTTGTATTTATTCATACCCCAAGGGGTATTTAGAACAATCGTTTGTCGAGTCATGTCCAAAATGACTACTGGGTGGGGCATGCATGGTTTTATGTTTTGACAAGAGGTGGACGATGATGAAGCTCCAAAGTCTTCAAAGTGGTCTCAAGTACAAGTCAAGGAGTAGGTCAGGGATGAAAAGAAAACATCATCTAGGATGAGTCTGTCCAATCATCAGTTCTAGGAGAATACCCGAGTTGTGTCTATTCAGTATCTTATTAGAGTAGAGAATCCTGAAAGAGCATCAAATTTAAAAGATGTAAGGTCTTTCTCTCAGCCATCTATATTAGCATCAGAGTATTTCTGTCCTTCAATAATTCAAGTTTAGAAGGGTGTAACCCATGAATTTTAAGATTTATGGGTGTTTATCCAAGATGGAATACACAACCCGATGCTTTGGGATATCCAAGAACCCTCCGACCTTCACCCTAACATCAATTTCACTAAGGTGGTGAAATACATCCAAGAGATGGATATATCAATATATTCCATCGATGATTGGATCCCATCTACAAAGTTGGTAATTGACATACTGGGTCAAGCTATAATTAAAGTAATATACAGCTAACCTGATGAAGAATGGGATTAATTCATCAACACTAGTGAGGTATCTCTATCTTTTCAATTCTCATTTCCCTTCCTTATCCATCATCATTTATTTTGAGGGGATTTATTTTTAAGTTTGTAGTGGAATAAGGGGTGGTTAGGGTGGTGCTTGGGTCATGAAAATATGGACCCACACGTACCCCTATCAGAGTAGGGGACAAGTATCATCCTAAATCCTTGGAACTATTACCAGGTTAGGGGATGATTGAGGAGGAGGTGGAGGGAGTGTCTTCTCAACCACCACCTTAAGTGACCATGGCTGAGAGGACTGATATGGGGCCCTCTCCATGTTAGGGGAAGAAGGGAATGAGGTAAAGGAAGTCAACTATGTGTATCCACTACAATAAGTCTTTTTGTAGTCATTTTAATCTTATGACTCACCTAATATACCCATTTTACCATTCTTTCCTTTTTCCGGGTCTTCTTCACTCTCCTCCCGTTAGGGGTCTAGCACCGATCCATTGAGGACTTATGGGGATAATCCCAACAAGGCATAGAGTTGTTTTGATGAATCCACCCCTTTGATGGAAGGAGTTCCAATAGATGAAGATACTCTTGATCCCATTATTGTTGAGAGGGAGGAGGGTCCTTGTAATTCTATATGTATATCATAAGGTGTCATGTGCTAGTCACTAACTTTTTTATTGTGATTTTTAGAATCTCTATATACACTTGAGGGCCCTAAAACAACCACCACTAGAACTATCCCCATTCCATAAGGGGTTGAAAAGGATATTAGATAGCCATATGAAGGTTCTAATTTTTATCATGGCTACGTGGTCTTCAAAGAACCTATGCCTGGTGAGAAATAGACAGACAAAATTGATGGTGGAGCCAATTTGGGTCTTGAACCATGTGTAATGGATATACATACTAGTGAGGATGTTGGGATACTTGACGTGATATATATCTAAATAGAGGAATATGAGGATAGGTTGAAAAATATTAATATTCATACATCTATGGAAGAGTTTCAGGACTTTAATAGGTAATTGGATGGATGTGAGTTTTCTCTTTCTTGTTCTTTCACACACAGTTGGCCTCCTCACATTTGATTTCTTACATCCGAGATAGAATTGTGAAACTTTTTCTACAGAAATAATTGATCAGGTGATTCATGAAATAGGTATTTAAGTCCACCCAAATTTCAACTCCTAGGAAACATCATCTGAGGACCTCAAATTGTATTGTTCTTGAGGGTTCTCCATCATGGTTTCTAGGAAAAGTAAAGAGGATATTCCTTGTTAGGAGGTCTCTACTCAATGAATTGAGATCAGAGATGTTAGTTAGGAATCCAACCTATAAATTAACCCACTAATGGTTGAGCATTGTTAACTACTATAGTTTTTCACTAAAATTTCTTTATATTAACTTTTGGGTTTTAATTAGGCATTCCAACTTCTATCTAGTTCCATTGACCATTTCAATCATTGATGAGGGAGAAGCTTCCATGCCAACTTACCCAACAACAGAAGGCATGGTTGATATGGTTTTAGAGGGATTAGGGAAGGTTTTCACTTTGAGTTCACTAATCCTAGAATATATATATCCCTCTAAAATCAATTCCAAGTCATACATAAAGACATTGGATAGTCTTCACACTACATGTCCTATCATCTTGTGAGAAATCTGGAATATAGACTTGGAGACGCTTCTTGAAGGCCCTCTATTGAGACATTGTAGACTCCCAACCTTGTTTACCTTTCTGGGGGTACAGTGGGTTTGATTAATGTATGATCCACCATGTTGTGAAGTCAATCATTTGGAAATGATAAGTCAAGTGAAGGTCTTATCAGGATGAAAAATTGTTAGAAAGCCAGTTTGAATCTCTCAGAGCTACTTTATCCTAGGAAAAGCTCATCCATGTCAAGAATGTGAATGAGTAGTATCACCCTATAGATGATAAATCTCTACAAATGATTCCCCTTTAATAAGACCTAAAAGCCATACAAGAATAGATTATAAAATACACCATTCCCTGAAGAGGTTGTCGAAAAAAAGGAAGGATTATGTGGTTTTGAAGAAGGAGAAACTTCATCATGCTGAAGAGTTCATCACCACACAACCGGTTGGGATAATAGAGAATTCTCAATACATAGTCCAACATCTCAAGGCCTATGTTGAGAAACACCTGTAAACTTTGATGGAGAAACTCTAGCCTTTGGAAGATCCTCCACATTAAAAATATGAATGAAAAATATTTTCTTGTTCATTGATCATATGTTTTATGTTCCTTTATTTATGGAAATAATAATACAACATTAAAAATGACACATTTAATTGAATGCAATTGGGTTAATATGCTATAATTACAAATATAAGAAGGAGATAATTCTAGGTATTTTGAACTAAAAGTGTAGTTTGACTATTTATTGGGTAATTTGATAGAATCTATGAACTTTGTCTCTTCTATGTCATTTCCCTAATGCTTGCCTAAGTCAAATGAAAAATGACTCAACATGAAAGACTTGGATTGTTCCTTAGGACACCCATTTCGAGTTTTTATCCAAATATTTTTTGTGATTTTTCATTAATAATTCAATTTTTATCTAAACCATGAGGAGTGAAGGTATAGAGATATGGGTCTCAACTTATACCTAGGTATCCCTTTTGAAGGTTTTTAACATGGTGAGTATTTTGTCTCATTTGGGGAGAATTTAGAGTCTTGAAAACCGAAATAATGTGATTGGTGTTTTTAATAAAAAAAATTCATCCTGAGTTATAGGATGATGACCCAAGAAGTTAATACTAGTTGAGAAAGTTCTAGTGTTCTTCAGACATACAAAAAAGGGTAATTTTGAGTCATAATTTTCTGATTTTCTTATCTGAAACCTGATGTGAAAAAATGTGCAAGGGATGATTATATACTATATCCAAAAAGTGTTTTCTAGCATGAGTTTTTGGGGAATAAAGAGATATAAGAGGTCTCTCCAATGGGAGAATGTTCTTTCGATTGATAGGTCATTTTATTGGAAAACTCACATAAAGCCAACTAGGGTGTATTACTACATAGTCAGACAAAGGTGTATTCAAGAATCTAATGTTCTATTATTGATTTTTAGAGAGTTTATGAAGATTTAGATTTATTCAGACCATATAGGGTGGTTTGTGATGGGAATGTGCCTGAGAATAAAGGCAGCATCTGTGATGGAGTTGAACAATAATGGGAAGATTATCCTATACAAATTTGGTTGGTGTATAAATTAGGGGAAATTCCACTGTGTTTCCAATATCATGGGGAATGTCCCATCCCTAAAAATGATTGAAGCATCATGCAGTTTTATGTCGTGTGAGAAAGATATGGACCATGAAATTTATCATCTTACAAAAATATTGTTAAGGGATACAATTTAATGTCAATCAACTTTAACCAAATGTTTTTTGATTTTACCTTTCATGGTAATCGGTCTAATAATGATCCATTATTTTCAAGAATTAAGGGGGATGGCATGAGAGCTTTAGTCTAGGGGTTTTTGGATATGAAAGGTGATATGGGAGAAAAACGTTATTTTAGATTACACTGATAGAAGAGGTATCTTTTATAAATGAATGCTCTATTAGTTTACATGCCCTTTTTTGGACTAATCATGAAAAGACAATGAGGGAATATCAATACATAGTCAAACAATGGCATCCTCTGGCTGATAGGACATTTTTTAGGTGACTTATGCAAACCCAATTGGGTTGTATTAATTCATAGTCATACAAAGGCGTTTTTATGAATTTTATGTTCTATTACCAAAGTTTGGAGAAAGTTTATGTAGATTCTGATTTTCCCAAACATAGATTTTTGTTTGTGGAAGAAAAGTTCATGAATTTGGAAGGATCATTTCATATAAAAATTCACCAAGAATGGGGAGAAATGATTTCCTTACCTGTGTCTAACCCATAAAAAGTAAAAGGGTATTATATATATATATATTGTGAATGGTACCAAGACATAATTTTTGGGCATCACTACATATCATGTCATAATGAGAATTAAGCCACACTTAGTTATTAAATAGGCTCCCAAAATGATTGAATTTGTGTGTGTAGAGGGTTATCCTCTAATTTTTTGAATATTTGATTATGAGTAGGTTGAGAACCCATACAAAAACCTCCCATTTTGATCTGAATCATATATAGTAGAGTGGGTAAATTTTCCATTTTGGGTCTATACTAGGATGTAGTATCTATTTGTCACTAAGTATCTCTTAAACATGAAAATCAAACCAGACATAGTTCTTGAATTTACATCACACAAGAGACTTCAACCATGAATTTTATCTTCATGAGGTAAGTAAATCTTGTGTTCATTTTATGGTCTTTCATACAGGATCACAATAACCCTAAATGTGAAATGTTATGCCTTGATCATATAGGGAAGCCTTAACAAAACTCCTATTCTCACATGATCCATTCTCAGTGTGGTCTACAAGGAGTGTAAAATGATTATTTCAATCCAAAAAGGTGATTAAATTAAAGGATATGGGATTTGTTTAACATGGTGGATGGACCAAGATATAGGATTCATGTGTCACTATATATCTCATTGGAATGGTAATCAATCTGTATATTGTTTTGGAAAAACGTTGATTTTAACGTCATGTGGAAAGGAATAAGGTTTCCAGATACAAAAAGGAATATATGAATCCCTACAAATGTTTTCTGGGTGTTCAAGAAATCATCTCATGAGAGGAATCCTATTTTAGTGATACGAGGCTTCCTGATCTAGTTTCCTATGGAATATTATGCTTGGTACATAGGGTAAGACTACATTTTAACATCATGTGGTGAAGATGTTGTCATAAAGGTTAATGTCATATGACTTGGAAAACATTGTGTCTCATAGTTTTAGTTCATATAGATAGAAAAAAATTTCATGGAAATGGTGTGTGATATGAGGCTTACTATGCCAAGGATGTCCCGACATACATTATACATGAAGAAGGATATTGTAAACTGCAATCTTTGCGATTATTGTATTTGGAGAAGTGGTATAGGACTAGAATTTAAGGAATGAATGTTGACCAAAGTTCACAAATAATGTTCCCAGCATAACATTCTTATGGATTAATGAGATAGAAGAGGTCTCCCCTGTAAATGATTGTGCATCTCATTAATAGGACCTTTTTGTATATGAATCATGAAAATCCAAATGGTATGTATTGCTACATAGTCAATCAAAACATTCTATGACTGATAAGACTATTTGGTGGGTGAATTATGCAATGCCAACTAGGGAGTGTTACTACATAGTCATACAAAGGTGTCTTTAGGAATATGAAATTCAACTATCGATGGTCTAAGAAAGGTTATGGAGATCTAAAATTACCCAGGACAAGGAGTATGATACGTGGAAGGAATATTTCAGAGCAAAAAGTATGTATTTTGACCTACATTGGCCATAGAGTATGAATTCCCCCATATATATATTTTTTATATGTGGGTGAGGGATATGTTTATCTCTATGATGAGATCATGAATGAGTAAACCTAGGTTAATGTCTCTTTTATAGATCTTTTTTTTACAGGCGATGGGGGATTTTTTTCATGGATGGGACTAAGAAATAGGGTCTAGTAATCACAACATATCCTATTTAAGGAGAGAATAAAACAAAACATAGTTCTTTTATAGAGGCTCCCCTGTGTATGTATGACCCATACATAGGAAGGGATGATAGTATTTATGTTATGGATGGACCCATGATTAGAGATCCGGATTTCACTATGTATCCTGTGATGGTAGGAATGAAGCCACACATAGTTCTTGAACAAAGGTGTGGTGGGAGACAAAAAAATATTATAATCTATTCAAGCATAGATTTAAATGTTATAAAATTTTATATTATTAAAAATCCTATGAACTATGAAGTTTTACATCCTAAAGTGAGGATATTGTCCTACAGTTTAGTGTCTTGTGACTAGGATGTTGGGCTATGTTGTTTTATGTCTTACAAATCAGACTATGAGGTTTTTTAGTTTAGATTCATATGACTAAAATAACACGGTGTTCCTTTTAAGGCTGTGCATACTAGAGAATGATGATATATAGTCTAACATCATAGAAAATTGATGTTAGTTTCCTATAGTTTATCGTCTTATGACATGGATGAGGGTGCATTTATCACTTGAAGTATTTATTGAGAATTCTTGCATTGGTAGGGGATGTAATGAGATATACAACCATCGAGATCATAGAATAAGTTCCATTATAGTGGAACTTATGTACGGAATAAGGTCCCTCTAATTTTGGCTCTATCTTTGGAGGTTTATTCCCTGGTATTTCTAGGGTCCTGAGGGCCAGAACTAGTTCTCCTTAAAGAAACAAGTGGAGGAGGAATTTATAGCTAAAAAATCATGATATTCGATTTTTCTGGACCTCCAAGTTATGCATGTTATGCAATCTGTTTACATTAAGTCACTCTATCTCATTTAATCATGTTTGGGAACACTATTCTATAGATAGTTGATTGTAGATGGAAACTTGAAGTGAGGGTAACAAGACCTCAATGAGAAAGTCCACTTCTATCCCATATACCAAAAAATATAGGGTCGCCCATGTGGAAGTGAGGGTGGTAGTTTGTTAACCCCACAGTGAATACCAGATATTTTCAGGCTAATAATTTTTATCCATATCCACAATATTTTTTAGATTATTTGATAGGATTTTATTGAAGGCCTCTATCTACCTGATGGACACTACATGATAGAAGGGAAAATGGTTGGATTTTATTTTATACTTTTGATATAGATTATCCAACTCAAAAAAATATAAATTAGTGACATTTTCCTTCAGTGTTGTTCAAGGGGCATTAAATTTTGTAATTATGTAGTATTTCATGAATCTATAAATGATTTTGGCCCCAACTTCCTTGATGGGTATTTCTTCGACTGATTTTGAAAAGAAGTGAGTAACAGTTAATATATATTTGAATTACATGGACATAGTTAGAGGATACGACCCTAAAATACCCATTCTTCACAAATAAATTTCAAGAAGTATTTGGATGTGTGTAGAAACTCTGGGGGTTTATAGATAAAGTTGGAACACACCCATAAGTAATGAAACTTCTTGGAAAATTTTTTGTAATCCTACATCATTAAAGTCCAGAAATATATGAGCCTTCGGATTTGATTAAAAATCATGAACCCTAACTCGGGTGAACCACTTACTCGTGTCTGAACATCTTTCATGGTGTAAGTGGTCTATTATCCATCAATGCATATGAGAAGGGATCCATCAAATCCTCATCTATAGATGATTTTTTTGTGATTCGGGCCATTATAAATAGCATAGTTGGTCATTCATCATCCAATTTTCTAATTTCATGCTCCATCTTAAAATAGAACTCTATTTTGAAGGTATTCCATAATGGAAATCATCCAACCAGTCATGGGAACATCTGGTTTAGGGATGGTACTAATTTCATTTATTTCTTTCATGTTGACATGGAAAAAATGTGAGACCATTTGGTTATGCTCAATGATGATGACCATTTCATCTAGATCCGGATCTCCTAGAGATGTGGTTGGATTTTCCAAAGCATCATCCAAGGAAATATTTGATTTTGGGACATGATCCAATGATATCTCTAAGGGGAACTATACCTCTAGTTCCCAAACATGGTCAAGAAGGGGGGTTAACTATTCCTTTAAAATGGAGTAATCACCATTGATCTACTTGATCACTAAATATGAATCTCCTTTCACCTTCAAGTGGTCCATGGGAATTTGGAAGAGTAGTTAAATCCATAAAATGATGGACTGATATCCCCCCTCATTATTTATATATTCTTATGATATTATGAATAAAAAAGGAAAGACTTCCATTTATGGAGAGATGAACACAACTCCCAAATTCTTCAAACCAAATGGAATTAACTGATAAAAACATACTCTATGAGTGGCTCTAAAGGAATTGGATTATTCATCTTCTCCAGTCATTCATATTTTATTATACCCTGAATGGCTATCCATAATGGAAATGGACTGATATCTTTCTATATCATCAATCAATATCGTTATGACTGGGATTGGAAATCATCTTTCGGGCAATGAAGATTGAGATATCTAAAGTCTATGCAAAACCTTATTTTTCAATTTTTTTCTTTATTAGGATAATATTGAATATCCATTTCGGATACTAGACTTCTTGAAAGAAATTTACGCTGTTAAGCTTGTCAACATTGGCATTAATTTTAATGGTGCATTCCAAGTGTGTCTGTATGGTTACTTATTTGTATCCTCGGTAGTTTTTTGAAAATCCATTGTGGTGAGTGGCCACCTTGAGATCAAGGCGTATAATATTTTTGTAATTACATCAAAAAATTTCTCGATGATGCTTTATAAAGGTTGTATACACCTATTTTTGTACAGATGAGATAGCTTCACAAATCAAGGTCATTCATGGGTCTTCTTATGTACCCAGGTATACTTTCCCGAGTTAATCAATGGTTGTAGAAACACCCTACTTGAATGTTGTAGGGGGCACCCCTGAGGTCCTTCTCTTCCTCCTATTCCCCTTCCTCTACCCCTTCCTCTTCCACCTCACTCTTAGGGTAATTTGTTTATGAATGGAATTTAGGATATGAGTAAATATTTTTACATATATTAGATGAAAAGGATTCCTCCTACCCGACTAATGATGTGAGGTATCATTGAAGCTTCAAAGGGGAAATTGGGGATAAAGAGTTAGAATCTTTACTATCACCTAGTAATATGACAACCTATAATGGAACAACTAATGAGATAAGAGTCTATTAAATATTAGGCGATAGAATGAGGGTATTTTCATCATAGATATTTCCACTTTATTTTGATTTAGTGACATTTTTTAGATGTCATTTTTTATGACTGATATCATGATGTTTATTGAACATGTGTTCAAATTTGGACCCATGCATTCGATATGATGGATTAGTAGAACATATTCTTCAATGATATCTTTTAAGGTATTGTTTGAGGTCATTTATATACCATTATGGATTGTGAACTGAGTAACACCATTAGTTATGGGTTGTTTCCCTTCCATTTGGTAGAATACTTCATTAATATACTGCATTTCATAGGATTCAAATAGGGATTTATCAAGATACAACATCTCAATTTGATAATTAATTTAATATTTTAGGAATTGGTGGTATGAAAATGGGATTTCCACATGTTGATGAAACCACGATCTTCCCTATATAATGGTGAAATCCATGTCCTTACAAAAAAATCAAAATTCAATGTTAGATATGTGGTCCCCAAACCAGTTGTTGAGATTTATCCTTTTACGAGGATTTTGTTTCATCTTGTCTAAGTCTTGTAGTGTTAGATTGGAAGGGGAAAAGTTTTCTTCACTGTAACCTAGACAATATAGTGATTAGAGAAGAATGAGGTTGACTCCCAAGCCGTTGTAAATGAAAGACCATCAGACATTAACAAAATTTATATTTTTAGACACATACATGGGTATGATGTGTCCTTATATAATGGAATCAATTTTCCTATCCTAGTAAAGATATGATCACATGGAATTATAAAGGATATATCTCTACATGATATATTTTAGCTTCATCAACTTCTATTTCTAACTCTTGAGGGCTTAAAAAAGAATGTATGAGCACTTCCTGGAGGTCTTTTTAAAAACCTAGAGAATCCATGATTTAAAACATGGTCAATACCAGTGATAATTACTTAATTATGTCATACTTTTGATCTAATTTCCTACACTTCCCTTAATGAGGCTATTCTCTCACATTAAATTTAGGAACTAAAGCCCTTGATGTTGGGAAATTATCCCTTGGAATATGAGTTGAAGGAACTTCTGTTCTTGGTGGGTTGGGTCAACTAGATTCTCTTATGAGCTGAGGATAATTTAGAGATGAAATACTACCCAATTTATCTTACAATATGATTGGGTAAGTGAAATATTAGGAAAATTAAGGGGAACATTCCCATTCCTACTAGACCTGCTAGAGGGCTCTCCCATGGGGTTTTGTCATGTAGACGATCAGAGTGGGAATGTGGCTAGAGTATTGATTTCGATCAGGACCATGTCTTCCGATGTGTCATAATATTTTGTTTCATATCCCCATAATTTCCAAATTAGATGTAGGATACTTGGGTTCATATCCATAATCATCATTGGAAAAGGGATCTATTAAGTGAAAGACATTAATACAAATTAAGATCAACTCTTTGTCTGGTGAGGATTTCATCTGGCGAGTTAACTCTTATTGTACCATTTGGTGGGGCATTTACCATGCTTTTGAGACATAATTCATGAAGTAAAATACAGTAAAATCCAAATTTTTCCTTGAAATAGTTTGTTATTTTTTGTGTTTATTTCCCACCCTTCCATCCATGTCATTTCTTGGAAGACTGGCATTTTGAGAACTACAGGGTTGATGGAGTTGGCTCTGTCATAGTGGAAGTGTATGGGGGAATAGTTGACTATTTCAACTATTATTGAAGGATATAATGAGTCTAATTTATCATATTTATAACAATATAATCACTAAAATTATTTGTACGTTTGTTATCAAATTCTTTCAACTCACCCTCTTCCCCTATATTGGCAGCAGAAACACACGATACATGTATTGATGGTTTTTCCAGATATAGATTCATAGAGTTCACCATTTTTTAAAGGATATCTATAAAAAATAACTTATGGATGGTGTGACCCAACATCCAATGGTAAAGTAAATATTTTTGGTTATCTTTGAGACCATCCTAGTCAGGAATCTTTGGCTTTGGTAATTTGAGCAAGTTGTTTTCCAAATACCTATAAAGTAGCAAGAGACATGGTTCTCTCAGAAAGAATAATATTTAATATTTAGCTGCTAAAAATGTTTTCATATTACCCCCTTCACTTATTATAATTGGGAGACCACTATTTCTAGCACTCAGGAGGGGGTGAAACATGATTTTTCAAGAGAATTGGAGTTGGAGGAGGTGTGGGGGCCAGCATGTGCATGAATATCATAGACTCCACTTTCCATATCCACTTACCTTGTGATTATATAATTAATTGGGAATTGGAATTGGTTTGAAATATGGGATCTTCCATTTTTAATAAACCATAGTGAGATCTTGAAACCCTCTTGTATATTTTATAAGGATGAGTGGTGTGTGCAACCCGTCATGGAGACTCTCTATATAGATGGACAAAAAATATTCGTATTGAAGCTGCTGGGTTAGGGAGTAGGTTAACCCCTTATATTGGGAAAAGAAATTTTAGACCCTTTTATTATATTACTATTTTCAGTTCATTAGGTGTAGCACTATTTCCTTCTATAGTTTTGATATGAATTGAAAGAGGTCCCGACGACAAAGTTCATCCCATTCTGTGATTGATTGAGCTAGAAAAATAGTGCACCATTAAAAGGTTGGAACTTGTAGTGTTCATTTGAAGTATATAAGTTCTGATTCTTATTTATATGTAGTTTTTACCATCATGGGATCATAGTGAGTCAATAAATGTATCAAATACAATTTTAGATACCTCAATCCATTAAAAATTAGAAATATAGGATTTCTAAAATATGGTGTCGGACAGTTCGGATCCACCCATTTAGAGAAATGCTTCTCTTCCTACTTTACTAGTGCATGATGTTCTTACATGACCTCTAGTCGATTTGTTAATGACTAAATAGTATTGATAATCCCTTGAGGTATTTATGGTTGAACAAGGGTTTGAGTAGGGTTACTGAAGGGTAGATCCATCAGTGGTGGCTTAATTTGTACCCGCGGTGGGTAGCCCATAGGGGATTATTTATGGGGGTGTTATTGACCTAGTCCAGGTTGTGTTCCCAGTGGAGGGAACTCCTGATATCTCACTACAGTGGGGTATAAATATATTGGTCTTTTGTCTCAAACATTTAGCAGATGTTTTGGTTCGACTCCAGTTATTGGGGTAAACCCTATTTGTAGAGGTTCACTAGTTAGGAGTATGATTTGGGGATATACTTGTATAAAAAAACTTGTACGAATTTTTGCTTAAAGTAATTATTGGTTGATTCTCCTTAGCAATTTCATCTCTTCCTCCCGCAGAGCGGAACATTCCTCAAGTGTGTGGGGTTTAACCTATTTTGGAGGGGGTGATGAACAACCTTGACTTTAGCCTTTTCGTTGGTGGATGATCGTTGTTGAGGTAGTAATGGAGTGGTTGTGGAAATCCACAAATTTAGATCAAACCTCTAGTTATGTGTAGTAACAACCTTACCTTTACCCTTTTTTTGGTGAATGATAGTTGAAGAGGTATTAATGGAGTGGTAGATGGAATCCACAGATTTATATAAAACCTCTAGTTCTGGGTTGGCACACCTCATTTATTCATTTCAGTGTGTACCATATTATGAACTAAAACTTCATCCTCCTGATCGTATGTATTGTCCTTATGTTTTGTAATGTCTGGATGTGTGGTGTGAACAACTTTCACCAATTAATAATGAATTACTAGAATTTAATCAGTCTCTTCAATATAGTACATTTGTTTTCCCCCACCACAAGTCCTCTTTTTTTCCTCTTCCATTCCTCTCAGAACAGTTTGGTGGATGTTGATCGAAATGGAATCTCCATAAAATCTAGTCATACATTTTTTGAGAGAGTTCACCAGGTCACATGATGGGGTGAACTGGGAGGATTGATTCTAAAACCCTCACCCTAGTCAGGAGAAGACTGGCCTTCGCTGAGGGGGAGGTTGTTGAGGTAAAAAATCCCCCATACTTGAGGGTTAGGGTTGTTTCTATTCCCTTAACATAACATTTAGAGACTGTTATTTGTTCTCAATGGTTGTGTTAAAAAACCCCCAAACCCTACAGGACAGGGTTTCTCTTATATTTTTATGGTTTCTGCTTATGCATCTAATTTATTAACTTTTCAAAGCCATTTTTGAATATGGGATGGGTTCATTGTATGGATTTTACATGATTCACTTTCTTCAAAATAAATTGGTGATTCTTGAGTATTGGCCTCCTTAGGATGGAGGCTTTCTCAATGTTCTAGGATGCTTGATGTCGGAATTTTCCGATGGATCACTCTCTTCATACCTAATGTTCCCCAAAGTCAGTCATGCCCAAGTTTTCTAAGAATACCATATTTTGTGAATAAGGTCTATTTGACGAATTCAGACTGAGGTTATGACATTTCTTGATGTCACTTTTAGTGTGATTTTATGATTTGGGAGCATGGTGAAATGAAAAAATTCATGTTTACCCCACCCTTTGATATGAACATAATTCGGAGAATCTATGATCAGCTATCACAATTCTATTAACACATCGAGACACACTTTCTGAATGTCTCCTTGCTATTTTCCCAATTTCAGATCTCATGCATCTAGGAGAGTTAGACATTCAATTTGGTGGAGTCCCTTCTGTTACCCTAAAATGTCTCAGATATTTTTTATAAGGTGATATTTTTTCTCTTAAATTATGAAGAGTGTTCTATATATTGAGGCAAATTACATGCACACAATATTCTAATAATGTCTCTGGAATGCTTTATTGGGGAGTGACTAAAGTCCAGAACATGATTGGAATGTTGCCTTTTTCCAACTATCCTCTCATTTTCAACAGTTTCTTCTTCATAATTTTCCAAAGGCTCATCAACCTGTACTAACCAAAGTGGAATTTTTTTTACAACTTTATTATAAACATTAATATTTTTTTCACTTCCTCTGTCATATTAGAAGGAGGGTGATCCAAGTGTGTTTCAGATAAGGACCATTTCTAAAGGTTGTATTTTGGCTAAGAAAGGATTTCACTTGTCAACAATGAGGAATCAGTCATAACTAGAATCATTTTCCCAATTCCCTTATGGTAGGATAGATTAATCATCATTAAATCAACAAGGTAAGTACCTCCTTGATGAATTTAAATGTTGTTAGGGGGATGAATATCCTCACGAGTTGACGTCTGACTACGAGGAGAGTTTCTGATGTGTATAACCTGGTTAGGATCATCAGGGTGGATGATATATAGGGGAGTAACTCCTTGTTGTTTAATATACTGGACCCATGTAGGGATTTTGTGGTTTCAATTTGGAGATGATCTCTTGAGATAGATCATATTATAGACATGAAGTAAGACTTTATGGTGAGATGTATGGGAAGGACCTCCAAAAATACATCTATTATTCCCATAATTTGGTATTGTAACCATCAACTTTCATAGATAAACATATGAGGGATTCAATATTTCCAAGTATTAATAATATTGGGATCAAATATTAGTTTTTCATTTTCTAGCGGCCTTTAGTAATGCTTTTTTTTGATACATACTTTTGGGAGACTATGTATAAATTCCATGGATAACAATTTTCATATATGAAAGCTTGTTTGATTGGATCTTATGTCAGTACTAGAATTTTCTGGTAGGTTTTTGGAATTTTTATAGGGGCTAGTTCCTTCCTTGGAATAGCCAATAAGGTAAAAAAATTACTTCCAGTTGGAATGTGGGAATGGTCCTAATCTAGTTATATCTACATTATGGGAGAATTTGGACAATGAACCTTTTATATAGGAGTATAGGTGTGTGTTTACTCTAGAGTGAACCTATATCTATGTTGGTGGGTCACCCAAATTGTAGAGAAGGAGTTAGCTGTCTTTCCCTATTCCATTTTCATTTCCATTATTATATCCTAGAAAGTTTTTAGGATGTGGGAAGGAATTTCTGTGCACCCCTTCACTATTTTTATGATGGACTGGGTAACTCCAGTGAATCGAATGGGTATATTTGACCATTCTGTGGCTAGAGAAGGGGTGTGTACCTGCTCTTTTCCTCTTTTTCCTACCAGTATGTAGTTAAATTACTTATGTGCAAGGTTAGATATACGGGTCTTCCATTTGTTGTTTTAGGACTTGATAGATGATTTCTCCAACTTATATTGGGATAAGATGATGAGTTTGATATATGTCAGTAGGTGCTTGTGATTTCTCAAATATTTACATCAAATTTTAATGGTGGGATTGGTTGATGTGTGTGTTTATGGTTTCCTGATCATATATTATTGACTTATTTGATTCGTGGAATTCTATAGAAGCTTCCAAACTATGATGGGAGGCTTGGTTAGTGTGGGTAGGTGTTTGAGATTTCTCATGGTTTTCCAACAAATTTATCTTACAGATCTCTTGAGAGGGAACAAAGGTGTGGCCCTTCTTCTTATTATCTTTTCACTTCCCTTAGTGAGCCGTATTTTGTGCCCAGGTCTGAGTGACATGGGTAATACTTCTGAGGAAGAAACCCCATCATGGTAAGGGTTTTTCATCGTGCGATGTTAGCAGCGATAGATTCTTTTAGGATCCGATTGAAGGGACCCCCGTGTTATTTCGATGAGGCTATATATGACCTATTTATCTTCCTAACTTAGATAATGGAGGAGCTAGTAGTTTCATTCCAATAATAATCACTCTAAATGGTTGGATAATACAATTAGTGTTGTTTTCTTCTATATTACCAACCACTATTTAGGAGATAGATGGTAGGGCTTCATGAGATGGAGGGATTTTCAAGTGGCCTCCAGGGTTCGGATGGTATATTTAGATGGTACTCCTAATCCAATACATTGGATATCCAGCATTGAAGACACAAGGTAGGCAACGATTTCCTTTGTTTAGTAGAAGAAAAAACTTTCATTGTTGAAGAATACTTCTTCTAGAACTCGTATGATGTTATTTGGAACAATGGGAAATCTATTTATTGGTGCATAAATCATATGTGACAAAAAAACATGAAATCTTCATCAATGAATCATCTCAATAAATGAACACATGTGAAATTATTTTTTTTGGATCCATGTTTTTCTTTCTTTATTTTTTTCATGATAAGGGACGAGACATGTGGGTGAAATATTTATATTGGTTTAGTATTCACATTGAGTTCATCCTTTTTTTATGATAAAAATTTGGGGATGATTTTACACTCAATAGAGTGATTGTGGGGGTTTAATTGTTGCATAATCATTCTTGTCAGGTTCACCATTCTTGAATCGATTCTAATGGGTTTTGTTTGCGGATCTAGAAACTCCCAACAATTCCTTTATTTTAGATTCTTATGAACCTAAATTCCAAAGGTATGATGTTTTGGGGAAATGGTCCAATAATGATTTGGGACTCACATTGGTCAAGAGTATGGGAGGTCGATCCCATTAAACCCTTTTAGGGGGAGTTATTTCCTACTCAGGGACTTTCTTAAATATTTATGACATATTTGTGAACCCATCCTTAATTACCAAGTATGAAATGGGTCTCCCATAGTTTGAAAATGAATTATTAGCATGCATGGACTTTTATAATCATCTATATTTATCTGAGGTTCTTCATCGATTGAGTCATTTTTATATATATGAGGTTCTCTATCTATGGTATCATTTTTCATACAGGTTAGATATCCTTTGGTTGTTTATTATTATGATTTTGGTTTTAATCCATGTAGTGGGGAACTCTAGAGTATATTATCATCTTGGGAGATGGAAGTTATATTGATGTAGGAATCAGGACAATAAGGAAGACTTCATATAGATCATAGTGAAAGGAATAAGAAACCATATAGTTCATCTCAACCTAATAGGACACATAATAACTTGTAAGTTAATGCATTGAGGACCAAACAATGATGTTTAACATTACCATAAGGACATCCATATGAAATCCAACCTGCCAAAGTTTGGTGCAGGACATATGCTGAAGAGGCCAAGGGGGCCTATAAGGTACATTATCTCTTAGTTTGGATATGACCCTATTGGGAATGTGTCCTAAAGAGAATTAGTGTTAATTTACGGTGATGGGTTTCGAGCTCAGTGAGGCTTCATATGTATACCATTTGTATTGGAATAAAAGACCATGCAATTTAGTACCACTTAATGGGACATGTCATACCTTTTACAGTCATTTGATGATGTCCAAATACTTCAGTTTAACTTCATGAAACAAGAACAATCAGGTTACAGAGTCCCAACAAAGGTTTGGTATGGTACTTATGATAAAGAATCCTAGGGGGGATATAATGTATATGATCTCCTATGTTAGATATTAAACTATTGGGAATGTGGATCATAGTGAATTAGTGTTGATTTGGGGTACATGGTTTGGACATTAGGGATTCTTTCTACGTATCCCATTTGTATGGGAATCAAATCCCGTACACCTCATTTGTGAGGACCCATGCCTATGGAGGCCCTCTGAATGTTTTTATCAAAGGCTATTTTTTCCTCTGATATAGGTATAATATGGTTTGGTGTTATACCAAATAGGATTCCCATTGGTTTACTCATTTAAAATATGGACCCTTTGAAGGTTAAGGAATGGTTTTAGGGAATACACCATTTATGAGGATTCCCATAAAAGGTTTTTCTCATATGGAATGTAGATCTTTAAGAAGGATTTGAGGATATATTTCTATGGAGGACCTATGAATATTTATCTTGTAGGGGATGTGGCCCTTTGAGATGGATACATGGCTTTGAGGTCCCAGGAATATAGAGGCCCTCAGAAATAAGGATAGAGGAGGATTCAGAATGTGATTCCCTTCCAAGACATGTATATGATAATGTGGATGTCATGATGGTAACTAGCATATAATCCCACATGAGTCAAACTCAGGGTGTGAAACAAGAGGAAATAGAAGATCTGGAAAACCAAACAATACTTCTTCTAATGGTGGATGGGTCTGGGGTGATGGGAGAAGAAGAAATGGCTTTGATGTGCCCATATCCTCTATCATTTAGTAATGAGGACAGGTACATCTTGATACACATCGGGATAATAACCATAAGAAAGGCCATGGGATTACTTTAGGAGGTATTCCATGCTCTCAGTTCTTGATAAGAGTGGAGTAAAAACCACAAATCACAGTCAAAGGGAAAACTAAGTGTGACCCTTCTCTCTTTGTCTAAAATGGGAGGTCCCTAGTTTTAGAGATGAGAGTAGGAGGAAAAATGCCTCCCTTTTTTCTAAGCGAGGATAAGGGAAGGAAAAATTACTAGACCTCATATCTGAGACCAGTAGGTCCTGTAACTAATCCTAGTGTTGGGTTCCTCATTATCAAAGGGAAACATAATAGAACATACCCCGAGGACCCAATGTGTCAGGTAGAGAAAGTGTAGGACACATCTTACCGAGGGAATGGATAATCTAATGGGTTACACATTGTAGAGTCTTTTTCAATGCTTGTGGAATTATGGAGGCTTCAGTGGAGTCTTTGATTTGGAATCCATTAGAGAGGATCCCCAATGAATGAGGATCCCATCCATTGGTTGAATTAAAGAGATACCAATGGAGTCTCATGGGGGTAATTCCTTGGTATGAAAAAGTGGGTTTGGGGAGGTTATAACTTGTAGAAATAGAGGGGTCTCATGTTGGATAAGGCTTGGAAAAAATGGAAGTGTTTTACAAAGGATGGACCTATACGAGGTAGAGATTACTTTTGGATGAAAGACAACCAAGGTGAAAATATATGGGTGATACCTCACTCTAGGCTCTAAGGGTCTCCCCAAGTGTCTATGGAGGGGTCTCATGATGGTCCTATGTTTTGGGAGAATATGTTCATGCAAGTTCTTGTCGATAATAGGGGATTGGTTCCTTGTATAGGTGTTTTGTATTTCACATAATAGAGGGACGTTGATACCACTATTACACTTAATTCCTTTTTCTTTTGGGTTTTAGAGGGATATATGGATGGTTCTGAGGTTCTGGGAAAAGGGAAAGGGAAAGAAGAGCTTCAAGGATTCTTCATGTTTTTTTCATATGAAATGAGGATACCTAGGTTTATATTTATAGGAAAAAGCAGGGCCTTGGGGTAAGAATGTTGTCTATATAGGTACATCATGCAAGTACTGCATGCATGTGTCATTAAAAGAAGTGGATTCCTCTTTTGGGCCATACAGTCTGGGCCGTACAAGCCTCTTGGCACACAGGTTGACCTGGGGGAACTCCTTGGTAATCCTTGATGATCTTAATTTCGTAATTTCTTGATGTAATTTCCTTTAAACTTTTTCATCCTCATGTGACAAAAAACGAGTTTTAATAATGATTATTGGAAAAAGGATCTAAAACCATCAAGGAATTAACTATGATGAAACATTTCAGCTATTTTTCAAGATTTAATCCATCATAATTATACATTATATAGAAACTTTACCTGATTGTGAAATTTGGAATATGGATGTAAAAAAATATTTCCATAATAGGAAAATTTATGGAGATATCTATATAGAAAAACCACAAGGTTTTGTGACCCCAAGAAATTCCAAAATGATTTCAAAGATATGAATATCAATTTATGGATTAAATCAAGCATTCAAGTAATGAAATATTTAGTTTGATGAAGTTATAAAATTATTTCGTTTCATTAATAATGAATGTGATCCATAGGTTTACATGTGATTTTGTGAGAGTATGGCCATTCTCTTAGTAGTATATGTTTATTGGAAACAAAAAATGAAATCAACCTTCAGGAAACATGTTTTTTCTAAAATAAGGAAACAACTAAACCCGAGGGACCATTCTAGAGCCAAGGTACTATGCACACACAACATTGATCCATTGCACACAACTCCCTATTTTGGAATCCATGTCACTTTCTTGAAAAAGGTGACATTAAAAACCCCAACTATCTTTGATGTGGAAAACACCCAAAAAATAAAGGGGAAATGTTGCACAAAAATTTCATCCCTTGTTCACAAGTCCCTATCTTAGTGCATAAGTAACTTTTGGATGAATGGAGATGTCAAAACAATACCATATGTGATCGTTCCTTAATGAAAAATGAATGAGTACCATGCAACCCATATTTGTACTATCCAGACACAAGTTACACGATATGTCTAAAGTTGCACAACCCCGTTCTTAGAATCCAAATTCACATTTAAATATAGCTTCAACCCCCCCCCCCAATTTTGAGGATAGACATCTGGAATTTGAAGCGACAAGATCTCATTCATTCAAAATAGTCTTTCATGAATTCATGAAACTCAAACCATGCCATGAATTCCTATAGGTATAGAGCTAGTTAGAAATACCTCACATAGGCCCTAAAATAATATGAAATATATTATAGATTCCCTCATGAAACTTACATTATATGAAAGGCTGGTATGTGAAAGATGAACTTCTTTTACAAAATCCTATATTTCACATAACTCAAGAAGTTGCATGAAACCGTGCCCCATGAATCCTTTCCTCGTCCTTATGTTATGGGCCATGGCTCTCAAAACTCTAAATGTATGTGAAACTCCAATGTTTTGCAATACAAAATTAAAGTACGTTTCCCAAAACCTCTTTCTGTTGTTATGATTTCATGTAAGTTTAGTGATCAAGTACCCCACACCCATCTAAGAAATATTCACTCATTTCCTGATCACTCAAATGATTAGTATCATTAATATTTATTTCCAAGGCCTTTGCGGAAAGTATTTCCTCGAAAATATCATGGCATCTTACTCTTAAGAATATGTACCCTAAAATTTGGTCCTCCACATGTCACCTAGATGCGGTAGTGTCAAGGTCTGTTGTAATCGAAAATAACTTTCATAGTATACACATAATCTCAATCGATCATGTAATCAAGGTAAATAACTTTAGGTTCCCTTCAACGATGGATAGTGTGGTATCTTTCCCTACTCCTACCCTAAAAAAGGATTTGGCATCTCTGGGTGTAAGATAAATCTATGTCTGAGCTAAAATAATTTAAAAGGTATAGTCTAACTTCCTAGTGACATGATATTAAACTGAAAAAAAACATCCTTGGTGCATGACATTAAGCTATAGCCTAACCATGCGTGAAAAACAAATTTTACCTCATGTGATAAGCACAACTTAATCCCTCAACCTCCAGGTATCCCATATGCATAATCCCCACTCCATACCTTATTATCGACCCTTTCACAACAGAAGAATCCATAATATATTTTGTTAAACTACATAGATCGATCTTCATTCATGACCTTAAAATGGGAACTCAAACAATGTGGGTTTTGTTCCTTATCATCTAACAGGGTACTCATGATGTATCTTTAATGTTCAATTCTAGCACTTTAAAAAACCTATATGTCTTCACCCTTGGATTTGAAAACCCCAAAGTCTAATCATTTCCACCCTAAGGACACACTTATCATCTCAAAATTCAATCTTGAGGTCCCCAATGGACCTCAGTGTCAAAATGTGATGCTAATCTAATCTATCATGGCATGTGATGAACATATACAAGAAACATCATCATAAGAATTTAAACCAGTGAACACATCCCCATAAGAATCTAAACATTTGACCATGTCCCCACAAGACCCTAAAACTATGACCACATCCCCACAAGGAATTAAACCAATGAACATGTCCCCATAAGACCCTAAACATTTTTCCATGTACCCAAAATACCATCAACATGTGACAACTCTAGATACACTAGAATTGATACGTTGTGTGAAAAAACATGAGATTCCCTAAGAAATGATACTTGTAAACCTTATTCCCCTGGAATAATTTTTCCCATGATAATAACATGATTCCTTAAGCCCTATAACTAATATTCCCTCAACTATAAAATATAAATACTTTTATTATTTCCTCAAACACTCAATGTCAATAGATGCCCGACATCACCATTAGCTATTACCATAGGTTTATTCTCTATTACAATATCATGTTGCATAATTAACCAATGTCTACCTCAATACGGAATTGGGAATGCTAATTACGAATGTGAATCAAATATATGAGGGATAATTAAACTAGGAAATGAGTTCGAAGGTTGAATCCATTGAAGGAGGAACTGACATCCTATTATCATATTATAATCAAGGAGCCAACGACATCAACCCTTATGGAAGAGGCCGCTCACCTTTTGAAAGTGGTAATGTGGGGAATCCACCATAGAGTAGGGGAATAACCATGGAAAGGATCTAAGAAAATATAGGAGGGAAAAATGAAGTGCATCATCACCCTGATGCATTCCCTAGAGAATTTTTTTTGGAAAAAAAGTAGTTAACCTAAAATGAAAATTCTCTCCTTCAACTATTAGTAAATGAGTGACATTATACATAACCATATTTAGAAATTACTGGATCATGAAATTTATAACATCAGTATCTACCAAGAAAAATGGTGGGCCCCACATGAAATTATTCTCTTTCATGTGGGGGAAAACGAATAATTTTGGGCATCTTTGGTATGAGGTATCATCAATGTGAATCCAGTCTCCAACATGGAGAGGATAAATAATTTCGGTAGAGTTAGAAATTTCCTTTTTTATACATGTATAGATTGTTTAAATTGTGTATCCTACAAGTCCTAATATAAAATAAATGCATGGAGAACCAAAACCAATAGGTGTAGTGGTAGGAGAAATGATGGTGTGAAAATCACACCCAACTACACTATATCCATAGAATATACTACTCCCAAAACTTCTGGGATCTCTCCCCACATATCCCCCTTCAAACCCATCCAATAGAGGGTCATAAATTAGCTAAATCAATTTTATGAATAGAAATGTGTCATCCCAACCAATGATATGGTCCTTCAGGACATGAAAACATCGATCCCACATTGCTGATGCTTCCCTCAGGGGCCTCACAAGGGGAAATCACCTTCTTCATGACAGTGAACCATTCAAATATCCTCTTCTGAGAAGGGTATAATAGCTCACTAACCTATTTTTAGGAGGTATGGAATTCTTAGATTTCACCCATTATGAGCACTACTTAAGAGCTACCTAGGAGGGTTCCCACCTAGCTATGCTGACAACACTGACCGACTTCATAGGACAGCAAGTATCCTGTTCTTATCCTTGCTCTTCTGGACCTCTTTCAGAATTATAAACACCAATGATGGGACCATTCAATAAAACCTACCTGAAAGGAGGCCTCTCCATCAATTGTTAAGTCTCTTTATACTATACGCAGACCTCCTCATTCCCTTAAAACCATTGAATGGAGGATTTTCTTAACCTAAGTGGGATAGAGACCCCAACTGCCCACTAGGCAGATTAGGTTAACTCTACCCATCATGGGTGATAATAAAAACCATCATGGTCCATCCCATGCTGAGTATTTAAACCAAAAATTTCCTCCCTTCAACACCATCAACCAATAGAGAGTTCCTCCTATTATTTAATATTTCCCTTTATTTGACGATATACCCTAGGATAGGAGGGTGGACAACCACCATGGGGGATCTACCCATGGTTCCGGATGAAACATGTATGGTAGAAATCTACCAGAATATTTGATTCTTTTTATTGTATAATTATCATTCCAGATGAGATAGTAATGAAGAAAGATCCATGTATCCATATAGCTTTCAAAGTTTGAGGTGACAGTTGAGTTGATGGAGACACCTCCACCCTCACCACTAGATCTTGGAGAAGGATCCCATTGTTTAAGGTTAACCATACCTAAGTTTGAGTTACACAAGGCCCAAACATATATCTATAGTTATATTAATGTGGAGTATGTTATATTCTCCTTCAAAGGTTGGTTTTTCAACCACCTATATATCCATAAAATTTCCTCTACTCTACCTCATACTTGGAAGTATGGGAGATGCTAGGGTATACTTTAGTGACCTCAGATAATTATGATAAGTTTGATGAGACCTAGAGGCATGATGACCTTATTGATTTTTTGAATTCCAAAGATAACCCATCTTATATAGACATGGTTATGAATTTGTCCCCACCATCATAAGACCCTATGTGGTTCCGAGGGAATTCAGCCTATGTGGTACCCCTCTACTAGAAAATCAATAGTATAATAGCTCTACATTACTTCCACCCCCATCCCCCAACAATAACTTATTAGAGCCTTTGGTGAACAAGAAAAATACTACCCAAATAATGAGTAGGAGGAAGACTTGTGGGAGATCATGCCCACTGACCAAGTATTAGTTGTTATCTGGCCACCTTTCGCTTTGTAATTCACTATTCTAGAGTTCCTCAATCAGGACCATGAGACCATCCTTTTCCAAAACATCTAGGCAATGCTCAACCACATCCAAGATATCTATATGGACTATCTAATAATCCATTAGAATCTTGATCCCATGTATCAGTAGTTTCATAAGGCTGTGATCACTACACTCTTGGAGGATTAGTGCCCCAACTCATATGGATATCTGATGAGCTTTCTACGAATCTGCATTAGGATCCCCACCATGATCCAACAATTCATGCAAGAGGAATAATTCCATGTGTATATTAGAGGCTTGGGGTAGTATGATGACCTCGATTTTGTCCCCTACAGTAACAACATTGTGATTGGCAGGCTAGCATGACTGCTAATGGTGAAAGTTCTCCTCCAACGACCACCACCATGAATGTCATCCGTACCAATCCCCTAGAAGATTAGATAGACCAGGATGATGACATGGGGAATGATGAATAAGACCCTCCCATATGGGTGAAACAATATTATGTAGATAATCCAATAGGTTCTTTCACTCGTTATTAGAAACAAATCCTCATCCTCTAAAGTCCCCCCACCAATGCACTGTCACCCGCACATCAATATCTCAAGAAATTTAAGGGATTTTATAAAATCATCAACCCATATGAGGATTAAATAGAGACTAAAACATATTCTAGTATAGATAATTTCTTGTATCATATTTAGTGATACAAGAGGTTCACTACCACACTCATTGCCGAGCAGTTCCCAAAGCGAGAAAATGTTTGGAGGGACCTTGAACCTCCTCCATCTAAATAATTGATCCTTCTTGGCTAGTCACCCAAGGCTGATACTGGAAGTCCCATACACCAAATTAGATTTGATGCTGGTCCCTCTATTGAATGTCTTAGATATGACCTACCTACCCAACCTTATTATTGTGTCTTTCCACATTTTAACCATGATTGCTTATCCTCTCGATCTAGTAGGCCAATAAAAGTATGGTGATTATCAAAACTCATCAAGACAACATGATATCGAATTTCACTACCAATATTAATGATTTAGAGACATTATATTTTTATTCTCTCTAAAGGAAAGTCGTATATAGCATGGGTGGACCACATATGTTCTCTCTTAGAGTCTAGTAATCCGAGTTTCACCCCATTCAACAAGGACATATGATCTACTATAGTATTTGTCTCATGTTACCTCATGATGTGGCCTAACATTGGTAACTCCAGAACGAAAAAAGGTATCCAATATTCAGTGTTTCATCTAGACCATGGAAGGATCTACTTTTTTTGGTATAACCAGATGTCCTTGAGATCCATTGTTGATTGGGAGGATCTATAAGACATTTTCTCTACCAGTCCAACTCGACCCTATGTAATACCAACACCATTGACCACTCTAAACGAAAGTACACCATAGATGAGTGATTAGCTAATTTAATTTCAGGATTAAAGGGACTCATGTACTCCCTTGAAGTGAAGCTTTACCAGGAACAACTTTTGGGGATGATTGTGAAGAATGTTTGAGATGAGCTGGTCCATACCCTCCACTCCCTAAGATATCAGAGTGTATTTTGAGAATTCATTTAAAGAGATCAATATTTGGATGAAGGATTTAATTAGAAAAAATAATAGTCATTCCCATTACCTCTTCTATCTCCTGTATGAAATCCCATGAAATAATAAACAACCACTACTGTGCAATCCTAGGCCCCACATCCTATCCACCTTCAGGAACCGCTATATAAAAACCCTTTCCAAGTTCGTAATCACCATTAAAACACTTCCCAAGCCCCACATAAATATTTGGTACCCATAATTCTCTTAAAGGAATTAAAAAACAAGGTATACTTATTCAAGGATGCTTGGGTCCTAGGTTACTTCATCTCTATCATGGAGAAGGACATCCAGATCATTCCAAAATTCAAAAGTCCCTAAGAATCAAATCTCACTGATCATCCCATTTACTATAATTTCCATTGGGTTCTTGGGAAGAATGTGAAATATTGATTTATCTTCATATATTAGATCTAGTAGCAATTATATAATGGCCTATTTGAGTTGGGTGATGTCCTGACATAGGGGGAATATGTGTCGCCCACCATTGATAGTGATGGGAAGGAACATGGTAGATAGTAGTAAGTTCCTGTCTCATGTACAAAAAATGTATAATTACTAGATATATTGTGAGGAATTCACTCATTTACATGTAATTATATATTACCAATTTAGAAAACCAAACATCCTACAGTCACCGAGACTCTTTTGACCACCACATATCAACATCACAACCTGCTAAGTAACAAAATTATAGGAACTGAAAATGATAGGAAAATAAAATTCCCCACCACCAATGACAAAATTAAAATTCACCCTTAGTGGATACATACCCCATAAATTGGGAGAATCCCCCCAAATCTGTGAGGCCTTGGAATATTCCATCATTGAATAAAATGAAAATTCTTCAGCGAACATTGACAAGATGGTGGATCATAGTTCAATACTCAGTGATTAGTAATTTCATATCATCCCCTTATGCACCACTATTTAACATTGTTAAAGGAAGGGTAATTTTCATACCAAGGAACCAGACATCTGAGCTAGTGATTTATAAATCTATTTTCATTCTACTAATAATAGATAGAAAGCCTCATGTATGGGTCGACAAGAACACTCCTCTCAATATTCCCAACCCAATACACATCTACAAGCGACCATATTGGTTAATTTTATTAATTAACCAAAATAGTCTGGAACCAAGAATCATCCAGTTAGGGCCAGAAATCATCCATATAATTCTTATCCCAATCCTTCCAATAAACAACATAATAGGATGAAAACCAACAAAGACCTTGGGAAATAACAAATGGATATCAGTATGCTACATTTTAAATAATGTCCCTTGGTAGGAAAAAACATTTTCCTTTCACAAAAGTATGATGTGATTAAGAACCATGATAGAGTTCAAGTGATGAATTCAATACTTGATGCACTATTCATGTCAAAAGTGATACATGATTCTATAATCAAGGAGATAAAGATCAATCTCCTTTTCAAGGCTAAGGTATATACTATTGAGGCCTATCATACAGAGGAAAATAAATAGGAAGAATAGCTATTTATTATTTTCCCCTCCAAAGAAGACGAGGGTCTTACTATTCAGGGGAACATATTCACACTGTACATCACATACCAGTTTCATGATTTGTAAAAATGTCATTTTTTGGTGGATACTGGTTCTGAGATTAATCACATCATAACCCAGATGCTCTATGTTCTAGATTTCATGGAAGTATATCTGACTCCCTGTATCCTGACAATTTAGGGGTATGAGAAGAGCGATTAGTAGCCACATGAAAACATTAATCTAGATACACAGTTCATTGATTTGGTATCAAACACCAAATTCAAGGATGTTTTATTTTACACTACCCACAAAAACCTGTTAGAAGGCCCTGACTCCATCTTCACATAGTAGTCCCCACTTCATACCCCCAGTGCCTCAAATACTCCCTCAATACTAGAGTTGGGGCACCCCAACGTGATTCTTCCCCCTTTAAATTAAGTGAAACCCATTATCTAGATGTTGGAAACTATAAGAGGAATGAAAAAAACTCCATACTGATGGGATTAGGTGTATTTAAACCCCAAATGATCAAGAAACCACCTTAGTGTATCCCTGGGTGGATTTGAAAGAAAACTTTATCCTTACCATACACCAGTTAAAGCCAATAAACCTAGATCTTGGAATCAAATTCATTGTCCCAATAATAATGAATGCTCATATATTACCTCGAATTCCTATATGGTATACACTCAATTGATACTTGATATCACAAATTTTCTGGTGCATCATTCACCCCTTGGAAACTAATCTATTGAAAAATAGCATGTTTCAAAGAGTAGGTCTGACTAGTTGGAGGTCCACCCATAATCACTATTTTGACATCAAAGGTATATCTAAATGTTGAAAAACACATAGAGTTTGTTCATCAGATTCTTTTGACATGATCTCCATAGAACATGAATCCCTCATTGAGGATTCCACTCATACTGAAGAAGATAACAATACAACTTTTTGGTACCTATATTTTTTGGATCTTATTCCTTTATCAAATATTCATGTTTTATTTGATGAAGAGGATTAGAATTAATCCCCTCCTACCTTCGAAGAAGGTGTATCTTCCACTGCTTATGATTTGACCTAGGTAATCTCAGCACTAAGGAAGACTCGGGGCTGACACTGATCATAGTGATCATACATCCAAAGGACTGACAACAATATATGTCCTTATTAAAGAAAAAATGAAATCATTTTACCTAGATATATAATAAATATCAATGGATCTATCCCCAAGATAATTTTTATATCCCTGTCCTCCTAGTGGGCCATGATGTGTTGAAAAATCCTCCCTGGAAGATTCAACCATCACACAGTGCCATGGATGAGGCTGATATTAACAAGATAATCAATTAAAAATTTGTTAGGAAAGTCTAGTAACCCAAGTGGAAGGAAAAAATGATCTAGTTAGGAAGAAGAATAGACAGAACATAGTCTACATCAACTTCTATAAACTCTACCACAATTTTCCAAAGAATGATTTCCCCCTTCCAGTGACATGATTGTAAATGGATGTAAAAAATGATTTCTAGGACCTATACTTCATGGATAGGTACTCCATATACAATCAAATATGGATATACCCTAAATATGAAGAATACACTTCCTTCTAGAAACTATAGGGAACTATATATTACTAATTAATTCCCTTCAGTGTGAATAATTCTAGTGCTACCTACCATTATACCAAGCACCACATTTTCAAGACACTCCTCAAGACATTATTTTAATGATACATAGATGATGTGATAGTCAAATACTACCAAAACTATGATTATCACATGGATATTGAGACTGTGATCAGCTTACAATAATATTACTATTTTAAGATGAATCCCTTGAACTGTATATTCGGTGTCACATATGGTAAGTTCCAAAGAATTTTCTTCAGATATAGAGGAATTGAGGTTGATCTAGATGAGATCAATGATTTCAACCTATTGAATCCTCTGGGAGACTCCTAGAGTTTAAAGGACTCTAGGGACACCCCGATTATATCCACTGCTTTATCTCTAACCTAGCCACTATGTGAAAGCCCTTTCCATGGATTATGAAGAAAGGTGCCTCTTATTAGTGTGATAAAGAGTGTTATAATACCTTCAAGAACATAAAATAGTATCTTATATATCCCACATTATTTATGCCACCTATCCTAGGAAATTATCTAGTCCTTTTATGCGATGAATCTATACCGGTCCCTTAGTTTCCTTCAAGTCCAAAAGAAAAATGAGGGTACATAAAATAGCCTATATTATCTTACATGCATGATACTTGACACAGAGACAATAAATTATCTAATCAAGAAGCTTTTCCTCACTTTGGTCTCGATATTTCATAATTTGTGACACTAGATATAGAACCATAAGGTACAAATAGTATCCTGTATCATTTTTTCTCAAGTAAATCCTCAATCAAACCATAATGAAAGTGTAATTGGATTGATGGGAAATATGTCTATAGTAATTCAACATTATGTTTTTCTCCTATAAATCCATAAGAGGATAATAATTGGTATATTTAATATCCAAGAATTCTAAACCTAAGGTTCTACACTTATATGTCAACTTCTTAGATGAGGCTAAACTATTTATGGATTATAAAACACCATGACGTAATATTTACTTTGACGGTGCCTCCCAGATCCCAACTAGGAGAAGGATCAAAAAACCCAAACTAAATAAGGTGATCATACATTTTGTATCTATCCCTCACATGTAATATTGTTTCCTTAATCATTCATTTTATCAGAAGGATGCACCAACAACAAGGTCGATTATCAGGATCTCATCACAAGACTGGATTTTTCTTTCAAGATTGAAGCCCCTTAATTGTATGTGAAGGGAGACTCTATGACAGTCATCAAGTTGATCAATGATGATTACATCACCAAGAAGAGGGATATCATACCCCTAATTGAGTGGAATCCTGAACTAATGGTATGGTCCTCTTCCTAGGAAAAGGTGAATCATATCCCCTAATCATTGAATGGACAAAAAGATGTTTTGGTTAGCCTAGCTATATCCTTAATATATATCTAACAGGATAACCTAATCATTCATGTGATTAATCTAAGGGTAATCTCCCCAATCTATTCTAATAATAAATACCAATAGTTTAATTAGTTCACCACCGGTATTTTTACAAAATAGTCCAAAAAAAACCCCAACAGTCAAATACTTACCCTTTTAGATGTCTCATTTGGTTGATTATCGTTAAAATGAGACCATATAAATATATCATGTTTAGTGTGGGTAAATAAATCTGTGTTTCATGTAATTTACCCTCTATAATGGCCTTAAATTACAGTAGAACCTCTATAATTTATGTTTCAAAGGGATCATTCTCCATTGAATATAATGGAAAAAATCCCTTGGTTAGGAAAGAGGCCCCTTCCAGGTCTTGTCGGGTCCATCTGGTATGATTGAAGATTTCCTATTAGAACAGAAGCTTGGGGTGTTTGTATCCCACCATGATTTATGATATAATTTAATTCACAAATAAGCTTCATGCATCCCAAATCCATTCCAGCTTTGTGCATCATCCACTAAAGCATCTCTGTGACACAAAGTACTCCTTTCCCTTTGATGAATGGGGACTAGAAATCCTGGGAACCTATAAACTGATGATGGATCAATATCTTAGGTTCATTATTAAAATTATTTAATCATTCTCAAATTAGGTGGATTCCACCCCGTTATAAAAGACAGGACTTGGTTTCTGATTGAGTTCATGAAGTCTCATATCGTTCATCGATTCAAAATTCCTGAAACTATTCTCATGGGAAAAGACACCAATTTTTGAGTTGCCGGGTTGAATAAGTTGTACTCTAAGTACAATATATAGTCCATTAATACCCTTAGATATCATGTGCAAGTGAATGGGTAGATTTAGGTGTTTAATAAAACCCTCTCTAACATACCGCAAAATATGGTGTGCTAGAACAAGAAGAGTTGTCTTGATAAGATCTCTAATTTCCTATGGTTCTATCAGATGATGACTTAAAATTCCACCCAGGTGATTTTATACAACTTTGAGTATGAGATAGTGGTTGTTTTACCTATACAGGTTCACAAACATTTCCTTGGATGGAATTTTATGATTAGAAGATTCTAGACATGAGGTAAAAAGTCTTTCCGGATGAGATAGAAGCCCTTAATGAAAACTAGATCCTATAATTAAATAACCTATAAAGACACCATAATCACATTGTGTTGAAATTGAACAAAATATATCACATGTGGTCCTTCTTTTAGGGTGATATGTTATTGGATATCATGATGGCTATGATACCTGGGAAGAAAACGTTAAAACTAAATCCCAAAGTGGTATGATCTTATATCATTCATAAAGAATATTCCATCAGTGAATAATCATTGATCACCATGGACGGGGCACATATATTTCCTCCCACAAATTATAAGTTACTCAAATGGCACTTCATGTGAACCAACACATCATGGTCACATGAAATAAAACTACAGGACAATGTACTGGTCACATGATATAAAACTATAGGGAAAAATCCTTGTCACATGATGTAAAAATGAACGTCATTGTCCTAGTCACATTATGTAAAATTGTAAGATATCCTCTTGGTCACATAATATTAAAATGTGGGACAATATCTTATTCACACAACATTAAACATGAAAATGCCCCATACTTATAGTTTGATGTTAAACTGTGTGTATAAAATCCTTTATGAGTGAAATTAAATTACACAGACCATTTCCATATCACACGATGTGAAACCGTATGATAAATTATGTCCTCACTAGAGAGGACCCCCTTTTAGTGTTGTTCATCTACCACACCCCATTCTAAAACTACATATGGATTGATTATTATTTCTAATGTGATACACAACGATTCCTGGACCTCATGTCATTGGCCCATCCCCTAATCACAATTATTATTTGGGTTTTCCGACATTGGGAACATGTGAAATTATCACCTTCCAATATGTCTATCATTCATGTTCAAACACATGGTAGAATATCTCTCAGACTGTTTTAATCCCCCTTGAACATCCCAAAATGTTTACCTCTACACATTATGCCTTCATCTATTTATATCTTTATCATCCTTTTGATCTGAATGGAACCCTAATGAAAATGGAACTCGGAAAAATGAGATCACCTCCTATTCTAGGAACACACATTAAAATGTCCTTGACCAAAAATAATGGTTCCCATGTTTTGAACATGGTCAGTGGTTGATCATATATTTTCTCTCCCTATACTTGACTATTGTGGTTCTAGAACTTGTGTTTCAAACATGGTCTTCAGTCATCCACTATCCATCAGTCACTCCCTATTGTGGTCCAAATATCAAAATTCATTATTTAACTTTTCTCTGCCTCCCTTTTTTCGGGTGGAGTTTTAACACCCCTTATATTATTCCAACATAACCAACCATGTCGACATCATTTGTACCTTCCCAATTTAGCTCTTCCCCCCCTAACAGGATTTCCATTTCAACAAATAGAAATCCTCAATGCTTCTTATTTCACACACCAAAATTGATCAAATGGGCCTAGGTTCCATGGTGGAATATCCCCAAGATAGAATAGACACACAAATGTTCCAAAACGGAATGTCACCCTCCATTCTGCCCAAGATCCATAACATTAAACTAGAAACATCACTCTTTTTTCTAAAAATCACAACCTTAAAATGTGTTTAATTTTTATTTGATATTTTTTGTGGTGCAAGGACTCCTTGTCCCAATCTTCACATAAAAGTTTTACTTTTTTCAGTACCCAAACATTCCTAGAACACTCAATCAGTGCGGTCCAAGATCAAAGACCTTGAACTAGTAACAACCCATTATAGTCTAAGCACCATAACATTAAACTATATGAAAACCTTTGTTCAAAGATATATGACCATAAACATTGGGACCCAATTATCTAGTTTCATAACATAAAAATTTACAACATCATCTCAATCAGATGATATTAAAATTTTCATAAATGTTCTTGTCAAAGGATGTTAAACTTTATGATAGCCATGGTCCCAGATAAATGAACTTAAACTATATAGCTAACATTTTACAATATGATATTTTGAACTACATATTCAATATCTCATCCTCACCTGTGAGGATTTTCCCCTCCAATTTCAGCATCGGTCTCCTACCATGATGCATTCTCAAACTAATTGTGGCTTGATGCCTCATTCAGTAGGATACATAGTGATTTATAGACCCCTTATCTCAAACATAACTAAAAAGTCATTTATCAATTGAGACTATATTCACTCACATTCAGACCCAATATTCTGTTCTTTATACATTCATTAATATTGGACGGAAAACTTGTCTCACCCCATTGGTGGTCTGACCTCTACAAACATTATCAAGTAACAACCACTTTTGGTTTGAGCATAACGAACTTAAACTAAGTGTGTACCTCCGATCTAAGAATCACGACCTTAAACTATGTAAAACCCATTTTGAAAATGTTTTTATAGAACAAGGCCCCCTTGGACCTCTTTTCATATTGGGTTTGAATTCTTTGATTCCAAAAAAATACTTCAAGAACAAAACACTTTTGGTCTATGATCTATGAACTTAATCCAGTGGAAAATCATATGGTAAAAGAATAATTCCATTAACTATGTGAAAATTTTCATAGGGATGTCTATTTATCATAAAGACTATGTATTCCTATCTTCATGTCAGGTTGGTACTTACTCGAAAAGACCCTAACTCTAGTAGCCCAGAATCAGTGGTTAATTTATTACAATGGCACTAGATATAAGGAATCACATCCCAAAGGACCGAATAGTTTAATAGTATTGGTAAAATAGAAAGATACTTGAATTTCATATTATAATTCAGAACCTAAAATAAAACATAGTATATTATTTGAGTACACCATTATTCCCTTTAGTATATCCCTCTATATCAATCATAATATACTTCTTGGAATCCTATAGAAAGGAAACATAATAAAGGGGTGAGTGCTAATTCTTAGTAAGGGTATATGTACAAACAAAGATATCATGAATAAATAATTAATAATCAATATTTCAAGATAAATAATTAAGAAATAATTCAATTAATTAAAAAAATGAACATGAATAATAATATTTAAGTAATAAAAAATGTTAAAAAATGTCATATAAATAATCACACGAGCTTTAAATTTATCCATAAATATTTTAACTAAATGAAAAATCACATGGATATCAATAAATAATTTCATAATTATGAAATGTATAATGTCAGACATCTAAAACAGACTATCAAGTCCTCTGTCAATACATATGAAAATACTGTCACAGCCTTGTTCCAGGACATACAAATAAATGGATAAGGACTTGACCAAAACTATAAGATCACGTATTCTTTTCGACAGAATAACTCTTTTTGTTTTTCATTTTATACTTGGTGGTTATGTATTGTTTAGATATGGAGAAACTCATTGGTTAAAATGAATTAAATTTTAGGTATATATGTTTTATAATTAATGGAGTTTTGGTATAAATTTTTCATGTGTTATCAAGGGTTCTATGTAAGTTGATAATCCTCAAAGTGGGTTTTGGTTTTTATATGGAAAAAATGTTGAAAAACTATCTGTAGATTAATTATAGGTCATATAACTATAATACATGCCATGTAATTGTTTCTAGACACATGTCTTGAATGGTCGCAGGTCATGAACTGATTCATAATATGAATAGAGTACGCATTGTGTAATTATATTATATATTGTGTAATTTTTATGGAAATAAATAATAATATGAGGTGAGGGGTTTTTTAGTGTATCCCTTTAAAAATAATTTCATGATGTGAAACTGTATTACTAGTCATGTAAACCCCTGAGTAGGTTTCTAAAAAGGTATCATTCTTCTGTTTAATCTCATATTTTTTGGTGAAATACTATCCTCTCAACCTAGGGTGACCTTTTAGGTCATTTTGGAGTGCCTACCTCTATTTTGAACATCTTTTTTGTGTGATCAATACCCGATATGTTGTTTTTCTTTGGTTTACCCTTCCCTCTCACTATTCTACAACTATTACAATGTAATAAATTAAATGTGTGCAGTTTTTGTTTTTATATTGGTCAATTTTAATTAGGAACATTATTTTTATTATACTCACCCGCTTCATCATTAGCTTTTGTCATTTGATGAATTGGTTGATCATCAGTTAAAGGTAGGGGGTCCAAACCTTAACCCAATGGTCGAATAATTTTACAGTATATTCAATATTCAATTTTTTCCAACACACGTGTGCCTCAGTTGATTAGATAATGAATCGGATTATTTCTTAGTGTCCCTTTGGATATAAATGATTTTTGACCTAGATTGTGGCCAATGTTCATGTGGGAAACCTTTTATTAAATGAATTTATTACTGCCTTAAAGTGTGTTTAGAATGGGATGGATTTTGGGTGATTTCTTGATATAATGTCACCTTAACATTGATTGTTAATTGAAATAACTATCATTTTATTGGTTATGACCAAATGATATATGAAACGTGTAATTGAAAGATAAATGGAAATTTGAAAAATTAAGCACTGAGCCCAATGATGTGATATTCTGATATCCCAGTTATTATGACATGTTTTTTGATAAATGATATAATTATTAAATGGAGTGTTGAACCAGTTGATAAATGATAAAATACTTATATAGTGGGCTATTCCCATTGAAACATGCTAATATTATTATATATCAGGCTATTCCCTAAGACATGATGAAATGTTTATATAGAGTGTTATGTCCAGAGATGAATGACGAAATGCTTATATATTGGTATTGGACTTAATAAATAATGAAAGTTTTATATACTAGGACCGACCCTAATTGATTATTAAAATGATTATATAGTGGGTTTTGATGATGATTTGATAAATATATACCTTGGTTATAAGGTTATGGTTTGTATGGTTATGATACATGATCAGATACATTTCAACATGGAACCAAGGAAGGTTATGTTTTACCATGGTTATATGGTTATGGTTGGAATAGTTGTGAGACATGATCAAATAAATTTTGGAATGGTGCTGAATCAGTTTGATGTGGTACTAGTTTAATTTTTTAATTAATTAAAACAATTGTTTAATAAATTATTTCATACACTTATTATCAGACTAATTATTTTTAGACTTAATTGTGAAAAACTATTAAGTTATATTCACACCTTATTCAAGTAATCATTTGGAACCTGAGAAGATTATCTAGATGCATGTTTTTAATTAAAAAGGACCTTTGTTTATTGTATGTTTATTGGTTGGGATGGAGTTTGGAGATGGTAATGACATGAGGTTCGAGACCAGGGAAATTTGAGTATTTTGTTGAGTCTACTTGTATTTTATTTTCATTACATATAGCATAAAATTTATTCCCATTCCATCAAATAATTATATTATTCCTTTACTAATTATTGGGTTTTTAGTGGGCTTCTACTATTGATTTCCTCAATATAATATTGTTTCCATTATTTCCACACTCTGATATTTGTTCATTGATTTATATTTATTTTATGATGTGTTTTAAATTCTAAATATAGAGGTTATAGTCTTCCCAGTATACTTATCACACCCCCACTACTAGTTAGAAGCCTCTGACATATGGGGAGGCACACTTGATGTCTCATAACCAACCCTTTCTTGACACATGAGAGACTTCCAGATCGGGGGATGATACAAAGTGGTATCAGAGATACAATTCACTTTAATATTTCTTCAATACACGAGGAAAGGTAGAAATGAAACAAGAATGTGTCAAGAATTGGTAATGATCTTATGCATGGGATTATGTATCCCATGTATGGGGGGAAATATGAGTGCCTAGGGGTAGATTTCTATTTATACTATGTTCTTGTTACATTTGGTGCTATTTCACCCTATGTGATTCACATGCCGTGTGAGGTTATGATTTTATGATGTTATTGGTTACATATATTTATAATTGTGTCCAGTTAAAGCACATGATGAGTATTAATTAATCATTATAGGCACATAGGGATGTATATTGACATGCATTGTTCATTATAGGGACATATTAGTTTTCATGTGATATATACTTTCATGTTGAACTGTGATATGAATTTTATTTATACCCAAAAATGAAACAAATGAACTGTTATTTCATGCTAAAACAATTGTAATCCATTTTAGAGGGACCACATGTCAATGGTTCTCTATTTTTTTCACCTGTTGAGGTTGGAATGGTAACATCCAGTGTTCTAAGGAGTCTGTTTTTATTTTAGAGAGATTGAATCCTCATCATATTCAAGTTGAGAATCAAGAGTTTGGAAATCAAAACACTCATAATGTATCTAAACAAGAGATTCATATCATTCCTAGGGATCAGATGGATGTTCATCTTCACAACACCTTCCTGAGGGGCATGAGATCCACCAAAAGAGAGATTGTTCATACCATGCCTTTGATGTATGAGATAATGAGAGAGTTTCAACTGCATCATCCACCTATCTTCATTAGGGAGGGAGGACCCCATGAAGCCCAGTTATGGATTCAGTTAGTCGAGAAAATATTTAACCATCTGGAGACACCCATAGATAAGAGGGTTAATCTTGCTGTGTATATGATTATTGGACCAGCCTGGTTTTGGTGGGACATTATGGAGTAGGATGGTAAGAAAGAAGAGTTATCTTGGAAGGACTTTGAGATGATGTTCCAAATCCATTTCTATCCAGATACATTGAGGCATAATAAGTCATGTGAGTTCATCTACTAACATAAGAGGGAATGTTAGTGTTGGACTATATTGATTATTTCACCGACCTGCACCTCTTTTCACCATCTTTGGAAGTTGATGAGATCTCCACTGAGAGAAATTTTTAGGATGGTGTTTTCTATGAGATAAGGCCACATAGGAATGTGTTCCATCTAAGCAGTTTTATAGATGTGATGAATCAGACACTCATCATGGAAGGGAATCTGAGAGAGGACCAAATCAAGGGTCATGATGCTTCATCAAGGAAAGCCATGAACTCTTTTTCTAGTTGAATTAATCATTTCTATGATAGTTTTCTACTAGGAAGAAATGGTTAGAGTATTCAGGGAAGTGGCTAGCCATCTCAAGATCATGTTCCATTACAGTGACATCAGTATAGAAAGATTGGAAAAAATGGCCTCAATATCCATACTCCACTTTGGAGTGTAGTTCATTCTAAATACTAGGACAAAAATATTGGGTTTTAGGGGTATAAAATAGAAGAGAAGTGGTATAGTAATAGGACGAGTACGAGAGTCTAAGAATGACTCAGCTACTCTTCAGCAAAGAGGTAGCTGGATTTCCACAAGACATTCAGGTCATGGCATGGGACTTGGTACATATATTCATGAATGGATGTCCAAGGAAAATGGTATAGCTTAAGGGAGTTAGGCTAAGCCAATAGAAGAGGAGCTGGTCATCTGCATGTTATGTAGACTACTCTGGCTATTGTGGATGCAAGACCATTGTTTCCGATGCTTTAACTGGGGTGCGCATGTCCATCTCTTTTGTGGGGATGATGGCGCTGTTTTTTGCCCCACATTCCCGCTTTCCAAAGGCAGGCGTCATCCTCTCCTTATTCATGGATGTTTTCTACCTAATTGAAATAGGATGATGGGATGTTGGTTCTTCCTTCTGTGGATTCCTCCTCAGAACTCGTCACCTAGTCTGGGTATCCCTCATAGATTTAATACGATGTTCGTGAAACTCCTCCTAGTGCCATATCATCATGGATACCAGTTAATTAGACTGCTTCTGTTGGGACAGTCCAAGGGGTCCAGTCAGGGCAGCAACCTTCGGTCAGGGGTGTAGTCATGTTGGGCATCACTGGCATGTCTGGACACTGGGGGATTGGAATGTCTCACTTTTGTCCCTTATTATAGGGCTTCTCGAGGGCGTAGAAGCTCGAGGAATCCCACATCAAATGCGGGGAATCATATTCCATGGGCATGTATCTGAGGTTTTCCTTAGCTTCCCATGTTTGACATGGGGTATGCCTCAATTTTAACATCTATCGGAGATGGATCAGGCTGATAAGAACAATGACTAGAGTGGATCAGATGGGTGCAACCCCCAGAGGTAACATTGATGTTGGGGCCAATGCGTGGTAGGATTCCCAGTTACTGTTAAGGGGAATGGGGTATGAGGTGGCATGATCCCACTGGGATGTGGTGGCCCGGGTAAGAATCAGGATGGATGATTGAGAAGTTGAATGAAGTGGATGGAGAATGGGATGGAACTGCCATGAGGATGATGATGGTTTTGGGCTTTGAGCCTTGGAGAGGCTTCCTACATATCCCTATGGCAGGGAGTCAAAGTCCACATAGTTCATCTGACGACGGATTATTATCGATTGGGGTTCAACAGCTTGCCGCTGGATGGGGTCGCAATGGATTACCACTGGATAAGAATGTCAACGACTTACCGCTGAATATGATCACAATGGATTACCACTTACTAAGGCCCAATGTTTAATGTCATGCAGGATGGGGGAAGACTGACATGAAGGGGGTCCAAACTGTTGGGTGTTGGGATTGAACCTCATGGAGGCTCCCTATTTACCTTACCTTAGCAATAATCAAAGCCCTCATAGTTCCTGGATATGGGGGCATTTGGGGCTTATGCTCTAAGACAACCCAAGGTGTTGGTGCACTGATGTGAAGATGGTAGGGACCAATGGAAAGTGGTTGGATTGAACCTCAGGGAGGCTTCCTACATACCCTGCCTTGGCAAGGATCAATGTCCTTGTAGTTTGGATGGGTGGGAACCAACGTGAAGGTGAACCTGGGGTCCATTGGTTGTTGGGCTTGAACCTCGGGGAGGCTTCCTACATACCCTACCTTAGAAAGGATCAAAGACCATGTATTTCAAGTTGTGTTGGAAAAACGACGTGAATAAGGACCTGGGGTACCATGGGTGGTGGGTTTGAACCTCGGGGAGGCTTCCTACATACCCTTCCATAGCAAGGATCAAATACCACGTAGTTCAGGTGGCATCAGCGAACCAATGTGAAGGAGGACCTGGGGTCCCATGGGCGGTGGGATTGAACCTTAGAGAGGCTTCCTACGTACCCTACCTTAGAAAGGATCAAAGACCACATAGTTCAGGTGGCGTCGGTGAACCGACATGAAGGAGGACATTTGGTACCATGGTTGGTGGGCTTGATCCTTAGGGAGGCTTCCTACATACCCTACCTTAACAATGATCAAAGACCACACAGTTCAGGTGGCGTCAGCGAACTGATGTGAAGGAGGACCTGGGGTCCCATGGGTGGTGGGCTTAAACCTCAAGGAGGCTTCCTATGTACCCTGCCTTAACAAGGATCAAATACCATGTAGTTCAGGTGGAAAATGGTGGAAGATTAGATGTCATGGTTGACGCTTACTCTAAGCCCATGTGATTCATTCTCACTATGAGAAACAAGAGGTAGAAAAGTCCTGACTATCACATCATGAAAGGTGCGTCTGTGGGAAGTGGAGTAGGGTTTACAAATAGAGTGGCCCAAAGATGAAACAGGGGATTTTAGCAGCCCGGAGAGGTCGGTACTTACTCCAGAATGGAGGCCTGGTGGGGAAAAATACCTGTAGGAGAGGGACTTGGTATCGAAGAAAGGAGGGGCCTAGTGTCCATTCCCCCCCCCCCCCCCGTTGGTCCTTGGGACCGAAGAATAAAGGAGGATCATGGATGCTTCCTCCAGTAAGAAAATATATGGGCTTACACCAGGGTGGTTGAACTTTCCACATAGACAAACACCACTCCGATAAAAAGGATATAATCCCTTGTGGGGGAATATCTCATCCTCGTGGAGACCAGTGGGCATGGAGAATGTCTGAGGTGGGGGAACCCCGCATGCGAGGAACATGGTGAGGTCACAGTTTAACATCATATGCTGAGGATGATGGTGCTTGGAAATTTAATGTCATGCAGATCGGACAAGGTGGGTTTGCTCCACACCCCTAGGACTTACATAACCGATACCCTCTGCTCCTTGGTTAAGAGAATGGATGGGTGATGCCGTAGCTTGGGGTGTCATGGGGCAAACCATTTGGGGGTCCACGTTAGCGTGGCTGTGTAAAGAAGCAATAGCCATTAGAGTGCCTATGCGGAGAAGCATGAGGCGAAGCACTGCAATGGGAATTATCATCCAAGGGACTTTGAAATCACGTCATGCGAACCTGGATGGTCACATGGGAAAAGGAATCGCAAAGAAGAGGAGTTCATAGGTAGGGGCCTTGTGATGATCTACTACTCCGCGTTGCGGAGGGTACTTGCGAAGGGGTGTGCTTCATGAAGGGGGGGAAGGGTGCCTCTGCCTAATCATAGGGAATAGGTGCATATGGTAGGTTCTTCGCGAAGTGGAAAGGGATTCACATAGCACTTCCTTGTAGAGAAAAGGTTCCTCGTGAAGCACGGTATCGTTAAGCAATGTGATTCGCGAAGTACAGTGACCCTGCCTTGGAATGTGGATCATGTGTACATGAAGGGTGTTTTGTGAAGCATAAACGCTCCACGATGACATAGGTCCCCTTGGGGATCCCCTTCCTTTGAGGAGACCCCTAGGCTCTGCAAAAGGCATCTCTCTTGAAATAGGGGATCAAAACAAGGAAACTGGGAGGCACTTCGCAGATCAGAAGTACCTCGCACATCTCATGGTTCGCAGAGCAGAAGGGTGCTTCATGATTCGGGAGGTAGGAAGTTGAAATGTCTGATTTTCCACCTCTAGGACTTGGGGGAGGCTAGTATTTATAAGAGAGAGGCATCGCGAAGTAGCGTGTGCTCGGCATGAAGATCGAGTTTTCATTACTCCACGGCAGGTCGCGAACGTCAAATGCATTTGTGGAGCGTCCCGCCTCCTTGCTCCGTGGTGGGTCGCAAACATCAAAGGTGTTTGCGGAGAATCCCACCTCTTTACTCTATGGTAGGTCATGAACATCAAATGGGACATTGTGGCAGGATGCGAATGTCAAATGCGTTCACGGAGTGTCCCACCTCATTTCTCTGCGGTGTGTCACGAATGTCAAATGTGTTCACAGAGCGTCCCACCTCCTTGCTTCGTGTCGGGTCATGAACTTAAAAGGGGAATCCATGAAGGGTCTTCATGAGGCATCCATTGGGTCTGTGTCTTCTTCTCCTCCCCACATTTTGACATCAACAAATGACCCCCCTAGACATGGAGCCATGGAGAAATAAAGGGTCGAAGTATGAGGGTAGATCGCCAAAATCCATAATCATTTCATGAAGTTCTCTCCCGAAGATGGCTCGCCAAGCCGGAAAGAAAAGCTCCGGTTGGATGCATCACGATGTTCGATTCGGTCAAGATGTGGCGCGAAGCTTCAGGGGTCCCTCGCCTATAAATAGGGGACCTAAAAACTCTTTTTTCTTTTCTCCTTTCTGCGATTTTGGACTTTAGCGCTCTCGATTCGCGAAGCTCGGCGTACTCCATGATTGCTCTCTGCAAATCAGGACTTCTACTTCATGGAACTTCAGTGAGTCTTTGACTTCACGTCTCAGCGCTTCACGACTCTGCGCCTGAAGGATGAGGCTGGATTCCGTGAAAAGGCTTGAAGAATGTCCTACAGGAACAAGCTTTGCGAACAAACTTGAAAAGCTCCCAAATTTTAAAACTGAATGGATCTTCAAGAAGCTACTTGGGGGGGTCCTTGTGGATTCCTCCTGGAGGGATGCGATGACGAATAGTCTGGGTCTGGGGGAGTTGGTACAAAGACACTCCAACCATGATTCTCTAGTGCAGTTGCTGTCGGAGTGCCAGAATAACTACTCACTGTGTAAGAGGTTTCCTTTTATGGCTTCGATCTGAGGGATGAAGTCTTCATCCCAGAAGGAAGTTAGGATGAACTAGCATATTGGTTCAGGAGCACGTCGTGCCAGTGCTGATGGTTAAACGCGGCCAACGTCCATGCTCGGAAGGATTTCACACCCGTCATTGTTGATTTCTCATACGACCACCTGAATAATGTCGACAAAAATGAATTAGTTCTAGAGACGTCTCCTCCTCTGTACCAGATTGTTTTGAAGGCAACCTTGAGGAACACGAGGAAGGGGTGGTATGAAGAATGGGACCTGCACCAGGGCGGAAACATCACCGACGGCTGGGTCTATGCCTATTAGGTAGGCACCTCGTGTGAGGAGTTTGGGGCTGAGCTGAGGATAGTGGGTTTGTATGAGGTAGCCTGGGCCTCCCAATTCCACATATATCAACTGAAACAGCTGACGCCAGAGCTTTTGAGAAGATCATCGCCGAGGACCAATACCTTCCATTTACACCATGGGGAGGTTGGTATCAGCTTGTGGGAAGTCTTCCAGATCTCGGTGGTCCCGATACTGGGGGCGATGTACGACGAATTCCTCCCCTTCATGAGTGAATGGGAGGATCCAGAGAAAATGCCACGGCTGGTGATGGCGTTAATGGAGCTTGTGCCCGGGGAGGACAAGGAAGTAGTAAGGGTTTCCCACTTTAGGCATTGGTTCAAAAAATTCTTCAACATCCTAAAAAATAGGTAGTTTCTGACGAGGCCTAGGACATTCCCAAAGGGGGCTCAGAGTAAGGAGCACTCGTACTGGCAGCTTTTGGAGAATAGATAGTGGAAGACGTGGGGGTTCAGCATCATCACCGAGAAACAACCAATAGTCAGGATGGCAGTGTTTATCGTGACTCTTATCTATGGCTGGATCCAATTAGTGAAGGATACCAACATGGGAGTACGCCCAAGAACATTTATCATGGCATCCACATTGGCGATAGGAGGGTGGGTCAATCTATGAATCCCAATGCTCGCCAAGTTGTATAAGGTGTTGTGGCATATCAGCGAGGGGAAAAGGCCACAGAGGGTATGTGGTCCATTCCACCTCTTGTATGGGTGGATAGCAGCACATATCAGGGGGGTTGAAGAATACCTAAACCCTATCTCACCTCTGGGATCGAACTTCCTCCCATCGATCCTAAATGCCGAAGGGATATTTTCGGCCAAGATGACCACACTGTTGGTTCTAAATCGGGTGTAGAGGGTGGAGGAATTCAATTTCCAATCATTTCCATTTCCGACAAGGGTATTCACTGATGATGGTTGGGGGACGTAAGAACACTGGTCCTATCTTCTGTCCTTCCGAGGTGGAGTCATGGTGGTAAGGGTGGACCTCAAGCCCCTCTGCGAGCCGTATACCCCACACTGGTTTGCAAGACATTTCCGATGTATGCAGCGACTGACCCCACATGTTTATTTAGAGGTTCACCAAGAAGAACACCCATGCGTGATGAGGCATATGTGGCTCATGTTCACGCGGGAAGATGGGAAAATGTGGAACAAGTTTCCTCTACCGACTATCGTACTAAGGCTGGTAAAGGAATATGCCTAGAGCTGGGAGGTGGCCTACCCGAGGGAGATGCTGAAGCAGGCAACCATTCGAGTCGGTGATGGTGAACTTCCCTGACCTTAGGCCCGGTAAGCAGGAACGACATCACGTGGGGCGGGGCTGTCACGACGGTGAGGCCCGCACCAGTTGAGGGGGAAGTAGTGGTAGCGGATATGGCAGCGGCAACCGACCCATTGATTCTAGAAGAGCTGAGTTATTCAGAGGGGAGGCCACCGAGTGGATTCCACAGGATACCCACCTGGGCTCCGGGGAAGCGGTTGCGCCATATAGACATGCCAAATAATGTTGTCTTCCTGGAGTCTTGGGATATCTGGGATGTCAACAGAAAATTCCACATCCCCGCCGAATTGTGGAAGCACCTGAACTATATTGGGATGAATTTTTCTTGAATATGCACCATCAGGGCTAGCTTTGCAGTGTCCAAATCTAAAGGGGAACAATATATGACTGATCTGGAGGACATCGTGCACTCCCGGGGTGCTCCTCGTCCAATGACAGATCGATTCAAGGTGTTTCTCGATGGCACTACTCCCCCGCATTTGTCAGCCGCTGATTTAAGATAGCGATTACCTTTTCCGGAAGAATCAAAAGAGTCCTCCTTGGGAGACGAGGCTGGGAGAGGGATCCCGTTGGAGGAGGGAGAAGATGGAGATCAAGACTCCGATATCAAAGTGTTTGTAGAGGCCCTTGAGGTAGCAATATGAAACGCCCTTCTCTGAAACTTGCTTTGAGGTCATTCTGAACTTCTTGATAACTTCTAAACCATGCATCAGAGTATTATATATAGAACTCATTCTCATACCTTAGTGGAATTACATGCGCAAACCTCAGGATCTATGCCTGCTGCCGCATTTATTTCTACCTCCAACGGGGCTAGGATACCTGAGGTGAACCCTCCGGAGCTTTCAGACCTTACGAACATATACGGGGGGGCATGCTTCGGGGTCCCAATGACATCAACCCCAGATCGAGATCAGGAATTCGATCTATGTAAGTCCCTTCCACCAATTTCATGACTGCCATCCCCTAACCATTTTTATTGAGGTCCATATCCTTTTTCGGCGCGTAAAATTATTCAAATGGAGTGGGTCAGCTTGGTGAGGTAGGTTGGGGATTCTGGTGGCATCCTTCCTAGGGGAATACCCATGGTCGTGGAGACATAGGACCAAACCGACCTAACTGTGGTGCTCCCGATCACTAGTGGGACCGTCAGCGGGGATGCGCCTGAGATCATTGAGGTGGGGTCCGATGATGAGGATCGGTCGGACAGCCCAAGTCCTGCCACACCCGATCAAACACAAGACGTGGACCCTACTGAAGATTTCTTGGGGGAGTTCCCTGCGTATGAGCCCACCAATCTTGCCAACTGGGACGAGATGCCCTCCGATGAAGTGGATAACAAGATAGTTCATCACCGATCATGGAAGCTGATCACGCACTTCGTCAATGACACCCCCAGGCACTATGGTTGGATGATATGGACATAATTCACTCACGACTGCACGAACTGTGTGCTAGGGGAGTGGATGCCCAACGTCCTCACATGCTCGTCCGAAATATCATGGCGGAAATGATTTAGGATTATGACCATGGACTCGATGTGGGATGGCTGTAGAGGAAGGCGGTAAACATCAAGAGGATCCAGGAGGCTAAAGATGAGGTCCAAAAGCTACAGAATCGGGCGGACGAGCACTTGACCTCCCTCAACGTGAAATCTGAGATAATATTGTGATTGAGGCCCAACTAGAAGAGGTCGAAGAGGGAATGAAGTGAGCCTTTGAGGAGACGACTTCCATACGGACCGACGTGGAGCAAGCCCATAATGCGGCCAATGAATTACGACCCCTCACTGCTGAGGAGGAGCATGAGCTGAACAGGCGGCAACAACTTCTGGAAGCCACCAACCAGAGGGTGGCAGAGCTGCTACGCTCTTTTGATGAGGTCAACCCATCCGTTGGGGGGAGTCGACCCTCAGATACTATAATGATTACAAACTCTAAAACATACTTTCATGCTTTGATTGTTTGATGCCATATCATGCATGAGTTCAATTGTTTACATTGGTTTATTGCATTCTCGTAATGTTCGTGGAGCATCCAGCAATCATTCCCTAAGCTCACGTGGGTCGGGCCTGATGTGGGAAACAATGGATGACCACCTTATCACTCTATCCAAATGTATGAGTGAAACCCAAGATTTGGCCATCCAGGGTTTGAACAACAGGTCCAGATTTTAGAGAGGAAATGGGAGAGAACTGACAGGAGAATGAAGGTCTCAGAATAGCCGAATTACCATTTTTCCAGTGTGATCTTGTGCACGAATAGGGTAATGACATGGTCACTAGAATCAATACGAACAGATGGGAATGGGAGGTGTGAATCATGATACTGAGGATTCATAACATTTTGGGGGTGGAATGACAATGAAGGATAACTATTGACCACATTTGAAACACAATATCCTCATTTTATTAGCCTGGAATGGGGATAGAAAATGAGGGCTGACCATAGATCATGTTCAAAACATGGGTCTTGACTCAAAATATCATCCATTAGTCTTTATAATGTTGGCCCAGAACAATAGGCGGGCTATAGGGAGATCATCCATACTTTTAGGGGGTTCCCTTAGACATGAAAGAGGATAAGGGTCCAAATAAGGGTCACACAAAGCATGTAATGTGGAGTAATGGTTTTTTCGAACAGGATCCAACACTCTTGAAACTACGCCATCGTGGTGGAGGTAAATTAGATGGGTGCATCAGTTTGATCATGGATCATCCCTTCTTTTAGATAGGACCTCTCTGGCGAGGGAGCTTTCACTTCCAAATACCATCGTCGGGCATCCCGAACCTGTTTAGGGAAAAGCTGCAGTTACATGGTTCCCCACAAAGGGCTAGGCCAGAGGGCCAGAACTAAGGAGGAGTATGATTTATGATTCCTAGGGCTGGACCCAAGTTGAAATTCCTGGGTGTCTCTACGTATCACATGAGGATGGGAATCAAACCATACGTAGTTCTGGAAGCTGTCTTGCAGTTTAACGTCTTACGGAAAGGATGCAGAGTGGTCTTAGTTTACGGTCATAGAGCTCGGACCATGGATTGGTAAGGAGTGAAGGGGACACATGGTAAGTGATTATGAAACCCGACGTGAATGAGGACCTGGATTCTCGATTACCATGTGTTCCCCAGGAAGGTTTTAGGTTGAGGGATCAGAAACGAGAGTTAAGCTAGGCCGATGGGGGAAGCACTCGGGCATTCCTACATATCTCATGAGAATGAGAATAAATCTATACATAGTTCTAAGAGGTGTCAAGGTAAGGTACCAGTTCCAAGGATAAAGGGGGCATGCAGGTGTGGCCCTCGCACCAAAATAAGCGGTATTTGATGTATCTTGTTTTCCCTTTAAGGTGAATAGGGTTATTTTGTGAAGCGACAAGCCTAGGATAGAAAGTCCTGGAATTGAAAAAATAATCAAGTTGTATGAAGGTGTTGAAAAATGGTATGGAATGTGACCGATACCAAACATGGTGTCCTTTTGAGTGAGGACATCACGATGCAGTGCCATTTTTTGTTGTGTGGCCAGGACGATAATGTCACAGTTTAGGGTCATGTGATGGGACTGGGCATGCATTTTAACATCATGAGGCACATATGTATTAGAGAATAGGATAAAGGGGGAATGTGCACAGTGCAATAAAAGATACCCGGCGTGAATGAGGGAAGAATCCCATACCACACCGTACGTGATTCCGTGAAATAAACCTCAGGCCAAAGGGCCGAAATAGAGGTAAGAGGGTAAGGGGCAGAAGAAACTAGCTCCCAATTGAGCTAGACCCAAAAACCAGATGTCTAGGTGTTCTTACATATCCCAAGAGGATGGGAATCAAGCCATACGTATTTCTAAAAGAGATCTTAGTTTATGGTCTTAGAGATCAGACCATGGAGAAGCGAAATCCTTTCAAGTAAGCACAGACCTCAACCCAATCCCTAAGCCCACGTGAGTCAACTCGGTGTGGGAAACAAGGGCTGAAGAGGTTTTTTTCAATAACTGGGATGCACGTCAAAGGGATGTCGGTGCGGAGCCCCGAATGACGCCTTTACCGCGACTTTCTTTTCCTAACGTGCAAATGTGCACTGAGGGATAGTGTTAGGAGTGCTACAATTCCACTTGGACATGATGTGGTGGAAAATGATGTGAATCATGTAACCTACATTCAAGGATTAAAGGGTATGGCATGATGATGGAGGATAACTGTTGACCATGTTCTAAACATAGCATCCATGTCGCGTTAGCCTGAAATGGGGACAAACAAATGAGAATCAACCGCTGACCAAATTCGCAACGTAGGACTTGTATCAATTTGTTGTCCCGGACCATAGAGGACGTTGGCCTATGATGGTAGGAGAGCCCTTAGGCCTAGAATCCATGCCATCTGGGGGTCTCTTTGGGTGTAGAAGATTATGGAAGCTCAAATGAAGGGGAACAGGAAGCCTGAAAAATGGGTGAAAGCATGTCCACATAAAATCTGACACTCCACATGCTGAACCAGAGTACTCTTAAATAGATTGGTGCATCACTAATGAGGTTCGAGGGGGGTTCACAACTTAAGAGTAACCAATTTTAATGGATGAGTATAGAATAAGAGGACAGAGAACTCTCAGGAGGGAGAGGTATGTGTCGCGGTCTTTACAAACCTGACGTGAATGAGGACATATTCCCATACCACACCATATAATCCCCTCCCCGAGAAAGGGTAGGCCAAGTGGCCAAGGTGAAAGGGAGATTTTTGAGAGATGGGGCTGGACCCAAAGTCTAGACTTATGGGCAGTCCTACGTATCCCATGAAGTTGGGAATCAAGCCACATGTAGTTCTATGATGTTGAAATTACAAAAAAATCTTAGTTTAATGTCCTAGAACTCGGGCCATGGAGAATCAAGACTACCCCAAGTAAACGCGGACTTTATCCAAATCCCTAAGCCTACGTGAGTCAAACTCGGTGCATGAAACAAGGGCGTTGTAGCTTTTTTTTCTCCAAATATGCGGGTGCGCAGTGAGGAATAGTACCAAGAATTTCAAAGTTCTACTTGGAAATGACGAGGTAGAGAAGGATTTGAATCATGTAACTGAAATTTTGGGTTTAATGAGTTTGGCATGGCGATGTATGATAACTATTGAATGTGTTCGAAACACAACATCCCAATCATGTTAGCCTGAAATGGGGACAAACAAATGAGCATCGACTGCTGAACAACTTCGTAACGCGGGACTTGGATCAATTTTTTGTCCAGAACCCTGGAGGACATTGGCCCGTAATGGTTGGAGGGCCCATAGGCCTAGAATCCCTGCCATTCGGGGGTCCCTTTGGATGTGAAAGGTGATGGAAGCCCTAATGAGGGAGAACACGAAGCCTGAAAAATGGGTAAAATCATGTCTGAGTAGAGTCCAACATTCTAGGTACTAAACCAAACTACCCTTGGGCACATGGGTGAATCGATGAAGAGGGCCAAGGGGCTCATCTTGAGAGTGGGTGATTTCAAAAGACAAGGATAGTACAAGGGGATGGAAAACTCTCAGGATGAGGAGGTAAATGGTGTGATTGTTACAGCACCCGACATGAGTGAGAAAATAATCCCACACCACACCATATATTCCTCTCTCTGGGGGAATGCGGGCCAAGGGGCTAGGATGGAGCTGGACACAAAGACAAGATGCTCGGGGGGTCCTACGTATCCCCTGATGATGGGAATCAAGCCACATGTAGATCTGGAATCGCACATAGGGGTAAGATACCCTAATGAGGGGGTGTACAACATGACGAGTAACCTGACGTGAATAAGGACATAATCCCATACCACACCGTACAATCCTGAATGAGAACATGGGCCAAAGGCTAGAAAAGGCCAAGGGGCCTAAGGCTGGGCCTCAGATGGAAAAGGCCAAGGGGCCTAAGGATGGGCCTCGAATGGAAAAGGCCAAGGGGTCTAAGGCTGGGCCTCGGTCATAAAGGGCCAAGGGGCCTGAGGCTAGCCCTCAGTCATAAAGTGAAAAGGGGCCTAAGGCTAGGACTCGGTCAAAAAGCTCCAAGGGGCCTGAGGCTGGGCCTCATTCGAAAAGGGCCAAGGGGCCTGAGGCTTGGCCTTGATCAGAAAGGTCCAAGGGGCTTGAGGATGGGCCTCGGTCGGAAAGGGACAAGGGGCCTAAGGCTGGGCCTCTGTCGGAAAGGGCCAAGGGTCCTGATGCTGGACCTCAGTTGGAAAGGGCCAAGGGGCCTGGGGCTAGGACATGGTCGGAATGGCCTGACCATCTTACAGTTTAACATCTTACAGTGATGACTAAAATGGGTAAGATACCCTATAAACATGAGGTGTACGGTATGATGAGTAACCTAACATGAATGAGGGCATAGTCTCATACCACACCATATAACCCTGAATGAGAACCTGGGAAATAGGCCAAAAAGGGCCAAGGGGCCTGAGGCCGGGCGTCTCGACTAATGGTAGCCATAAAACCTCTTATGTAGTTACCGCCGCATCACATCTCCTAAGCCCATGTGATCAGTGCTTAGTGTGGGAAACAAGGAGCTAGATTCAGGTCTCCCTGCCATATAGGGGAATAGTAGCTGGCGTCGCCCAAGGGGAGTTTGTCTCTTGGAGATACAATGGGGCAGAATGAACCAATGTACTCAATGTTTAGGACATCTTGGGGTGGCCCTAACGAAACAAAATAGTTGTTTACCATGTTTGAAACACAACGTTCTTATAGTGACCTAGAATGGGAACAACAAATGAGCATTGACTGCTGACCATATTCACAACACAGGATTTGTATCAATTTTTTGTTCAACATCCTCAATGGCATTGGCCCTAAGTGGTAAGAGATCCCTTAGGCCTAGCATCCCTACCATTCGGGGGCCCTTCCTGATGGGAAGGATGTTGGAGTCCCAATCAAAGGAGTGGGTGAAGCATAGTTATACCCATACATTTTAAAATCAAGCAGGGCGATGAAAGAGGCAGACACCTCTGGGGAGGGTAAAGTATGGTGGAATCGAGATGATCTCAACATGTATTGAGGCAAAAACCTGTACCACACCATATTTCTTCACCCAAGGGGAGATTCTGGCATTTGGGTTGGGCCAATTGACAAAATGTCGGGTGTTCCTACATATCCCATGAGGATGGGAATCAAGCCGTACGTATTTCTTGATGGCCATGTAGTTTAATGTCATGCGGTGAAGATATGGGTAGATAGGAGAATGGGGATCAGACACATGGTGAGACCATTATAATCCTAACATGAGTGGGGCTAAGGAAGCCTACACAATATCATGCAAGGATCCTCCAAGAGAACTATACCCAGGGGGGATAGTCAAGGAGAAGAGTTCAGGGGTGGGGCTCAAGAAGAAACACTTGAGCATTCATACACATCCCATGCGGATAGGAATCGAGCCATACATAGTTTTAAGGGTGCAGTTTAACATCTTGCGGGATGATGCAAAGTTAAAAGTCATGTAGAACTGAACTGCTTAAGGTCATGCTGGATCGAATAGTTTAGGGTCATGCTGGACCAGCGCGCAGTTTAGGTTCATGTGGGACTGACGAGTTAATGTTGTTCAGGACCAACTGTGGCTCATGAAAATTATTTCTTGAGGAACTTGGAATTGGTGGGAGGAGTTATACGCTCACCATCCATGGTCACCAGGGAGTATGCTCCATTGGGGTAAACCCTGTGAATTATGTATGGTCCTTCCCATTTGTTCTCCAACTTGTGTGGTTTCCTACCAGGGATCATTGGCGCCCGGAGGTCCAATACCAAGTATCCTAGCATGAAAGAGAGGAGGCAAACCTTTTTGTTTAAGGCTCTAGAAATCTTATTCTGATGCCTTTCTAGATTGTGTAGGGCATGAAGCCTATTCTTATTAAGTGCTTCCAATTCAGACAGATGTATTTAGGCTACCTTGTCTAGCACTTGATGGTCATAGACCATTGTGCATAACAAAGGCAGCTGGATCTGATGGTCAGGATGACCTCAACTTCATACACCAGGGAATATGGGATCACCTGGGTGGAATTATGAGTCGTCCTTCGATAAGCCCAAGGGACATTGGGGAGATTTTCCGACCAAATCTTCTTTTTATGACCAACCATTTTTTGCAAAATGTTAGAGGGGATTTTTTTTAATTCCTTGATATATCCATTATCCTGCGTGTGGTAGTAGGAGGTATGGTTTGAACGGATGTTGTACTTGGTGTACAACTTCTTCAACTCAGCTGCACAGAATTTGGTGTCGTTATCGGTGAGGACGGCGTGAGGGACTCCAAACCAGTATATGATATTGGAGCTCATGAAGTCGACGATAGAACAGGCCTTGACCTCCATAAGAGGAACTTATTCTTCCCACTTGGAAAAGAGATCTATGGAGATCAGGATGAACCTGCACTGGTGATCTGTCACCGGTGGGTATGGTCCCATGACATCGAGTCCCCACACTGAAAATGGCCAAGAGTACTTGATGGAGTGGAGAGGCTCTGGAAGCCGATGCAAGAAGTTATCATGAATTTGGAATGTGTTACATCTCTTGGTGAACTCGATGCAGTCATGGATCATGGAGGGCCAGAAGTACCCTAGTCTCCAGATCTGATGGGACAGCTTCGGCCTAGTCTGGTGAGCGCCATGGGAATCGGCATGAACCTCCTACATGACCTGAGAAATCTCGACTCCTTGAATGAAATGGAGGATAACACCATCAAACTCATGCTTCTAGAGGATCTGCTCAAGAATGGGACAACTCTGGAGGGTAAAATGCAGCGCGTGCATCGGATTCTCTCACGCTCAGCCTGATCAGCTAGGAAGTAAACATTTTGGAGATACTAGACAAAGGGGGATCTCTTGTTGGGAGTCGCTTCAACCACTGTATCTGATGAACCTGGGGGTCCTCACATAGAGGCTCCGACAGCAGTATCACTTACTCGTAGGCCATCATCATCATCATCTGGGGTGACAGGAGCAATGAATCTCCAATGTTCCACGTGTATGATCAGCTCATTCAACTCGGGTTCTGAAAGTAATGTAGCCAGGCCGGCCAGGGCATCAGATCAATTGTTCTGAGATCGAGGGACATGAGTAACTTACAGCCGATATGGAAACTAGGCCATTAGTTGGAGGGTGTGCTCCAACAATGGTACGATCTCTGGTTTTTTGAAGATGTATCCACCATTTATTTGCTTGATGAATAGTTCAAAATCCCCTTTTACATGTAAATGGGGCACACCGATCTCGAGGGCTAGCTCGAGGCCAGTGATGAGGGCCTGATACTCTGCTTCATTATTGGTGTAGCCTTCTGATAATAGGAATGAGTATGTCAGAATGGCTTGCACCAGGGTAATAAAGACAATACCCATGCCTACTCTATTGAGTATGAGATCATTGAGTCTCCTAATAGTGGGGCTATGGGAGGCACCATCAAAGTGCATCTACCAACATGGGATGACATGATCTATCAATATTATTTCCTTGTCAAGAAAATACAGGCCCATGGACTGGTCCGTGGGGGTTGGATGTCCAGTAAGTAAGTCTGCCAATGCCTGTCCCCTGATATATTTCTAAGGGACAAACTTGATGTCAAACTGCTAGAGGATTACTTCCCACCGTTCTAGACGGCTAGTCAACATGGGGCGGTTCAGGATGTACTTAAGCGAGACTACCCGAGACACTATCTATACCTTGTGGTGCTATAGGTAATGTCACAAATTTTTCACAACAAATACAAGTGCAAGGTAGCTTCATTAGATGAGGGTGTACCTAGTCTCCGTATCGATGAACTTACGGCTAAGGTAGTAGAGGCTATTTTCTGTCCCCTCATTGTTCTTCTGGGCGAGAAGGGCACCAAGAGATCATTCCGGGGCATTCACGTACAGGATTAGTGGTTTTCCGGAGATGTGTGGCATCAAGACCGGAGGCTGGAGTAGATACCCCTTGATTCCATCGAACACGGTTTGGAACCCTTCGTCCAATTCGTAGGAAGAGCCTTTCTTCATGAGCCAAGAAAAGGTCTTACACTTGTCGGGTAGATTTTTAATGAATCGGCGTATGTAGGATAAGTTGCCTTGGAAACCTCGTAGCTCCCGAATATTACTCGGGGGAGGCATATGGATGATGGCCTTGATCTTCTATGGGTCAATTTTGATGCCCCGATACCTAACAAAAAATCCATGAAACTTCCCAGAGGTTCCCCTGAAGGCACACTTCAACGGGTTCATCTTCAGGCGGCGGGAACGGAAGAATCCGAACACATTTTCAAGGCCCTTGATATGTTTTTGGATCTGGCTTGATTTGACCACCAGATCTTCCACTTAGAATTCCACCAATGTCCCGAGGATTGGATTGAATATGCGGTGCATGGTCCGCTGATATGTGGCACCTATATTCTTCAAGCTGAAGGGCATAACTTGGTAACAGAAAGTACCTTGGGATGCCCTGAAAGCTGTAGACTCCAAGTCCTTAGGGTCCATTCAGATCTGGTTGTATCTGAAGTAACCGTCCATGAAAGAGAGGGCTTGGAACCCATCTATAGCGTCAATCAACTATTTTGTCACCGAAAGGGGAAAATCATCCTTCGGACAGTGACATTTGAGATCTCGGAAGTCGATGCAGACTCTGATATGTCCATTCTTTTTCCTGACTGGTACAATGTTTGCTAGCCACTTGGGGTACTGGACCTCCTTGATGAAGTTGGATTTGATGAGCTTGTCAACTTTGGCCTTGACCATGGCACTGTGAGAGTGATGCATCTTTCTAGGAGGCTCCTTGAACCTACGATCATTTGCTGGAAGGCCGAGGCGGTGGACGACTACCTGAGGATCTAGTCTTGGCATCTAGTCGTAACTCCAGGTGAATAAATCATGATGTTGCTTCGAAAAATCTATGTACCACTGCTTCTCCTCACGGGGCAAGGCGACACTAATCAATGTGGGTCTCGGATCTGCCTCGCTACCAAGGTTAACCAATACCAGTTCATCGACCGTGGCGGAGATTCCTTCTTCAAAGGTGGGGGGAGCATCCACCAGATCCTCTTCTTCACTTGTAGAGGAGGGATTCCCAGTGGGGGAAGCTTCTTCTGGGTCAGCAGACCGGACGGGAGGCTGGTACCAGCCTAGAAAGAAGTGGACAACATATCTAGATATTCACATGCTGCTGAAACCATAGCGATGAAGGTAGTTGATTTGATCCCATCTGGTCTTCATCCCAAGGGACCACACTTGATGATATCAAAGCAATAGTGACACATCGACTTGATACGGTTAATCCCAACCCGGCGAAACAGACACGTATGGCATACTGCTGTTTCCATGGGGCGGACATCCCGATAACATATGGGGGTAGGAGGCTTCGGGATCACCTAATCCTGGTTTGTGTTGGAGTACGAGGTGATTTTCCGTCATCATTTGGACATGGGAACATGCTTACATCTTGTACCAGAGACAACAATTCATTTCCCCATATCGGGGGTTGTGGCCTCCAATCGTTGGATTGGGAAGATGTAGGCATCATCTAGACCTTCCCAGGGGTCAGTTGCAGGCATGACGGGTTTGACCTCACATTCCTAAATCTATTTTTCCTTGCTCTTGTAATATTAGGCATCCGGGTAGTGGGATTAAAAAGAGGATAAAATAGATGCATCACCTTGGAATATTCCTACTCGACCATTGAGGGAGTACTTGAGGCACTGGTGATGCGACGAGGGGACCACCGAATGCAGGTGGAGCCATGGTATGCCCATCAATGCATTGTACGCGGTGTCCTGGGAGACAAACATAAACTTGGTGCTGGAAACTAGGACACCAAACTGGGTCTTCAAATGGATCTTACCTACTGGTGTCTGGTCGGTCCTGACGTATCCCTGGATTCTTAAATTGGAGGGAGTCAGGTCATCTTCAGATAACCCTAGCTTCCACAGTGTCCGCGTCATGATATGGTTGATCCCGGAGCCGGTGTTAATGAGACAAAGGTGAGCCTCCACACCATTAAATTATCCAGTGATGTAGAGTGGGCAGATGTTCCCATTTATGGGGGATCCCTAATCCTCTCCAGAGAATTAAAAAATGGCTTGGCATTCAACATTCTTGACCACTTTAGCATGAAAGGCTTTTGTAGCTTCTACCTCCATCTCAACCTGGAGGGGGCTTCTTAAAGACTCAGTGAGGGCCTCACGCATATCTGACAATATGTGAAGGGCCTCGAGGATGGAAAGTCTCACTGGGATTCCATCAAGGTGCTTGAGAACGTTATATTTCCACACCAGGTGTGAACTTCTTCTTGCATGGGGGTGCTCTGTGATGGGAGGCATGACAGGACCTGTTGGCTGGACCGGCGGCTGGATGGTGTTGGGCATGTCCCACTATTCAAAAGTCAATACCTGGAGAGTAGCTACCGGATGAGGACTGGATGACTGATATTGTCCTATAGCAGGGCGAGGCAGGTCGCGACATGGTCGAGGTAGCTCTGCCATAGCCAGTAGCACAAACAGTGGAGAAGGCAGGTTTGACGACACTAGATGAAATGGTTGTGCATGCTAAGCTCCGCACTGGTCCTGCTGTCTAGTCTCAGTGGCATGCACGAACTGACTAGAGGTTCCAAATGATATGACACGATGACCCATATGGTTGTAGCTCCACCGAGGTTGGCGTTAGTTGGGGACATTGGGGAGGTTCGCATGGCGCTCCTCATTGTCGAGAGTCATATAGGGGTTTAACAACTCCACAGTATTAACCAAAGCATTCCCCTGACTATCACTTAAAGAGTCATCCATCACTAGGTAGATTCTGGGGGGAATCCCTATCTTAGGGGGCATGAAGATTCCGAGAGTGCGGTACGATTATGGCATTGGTGGGGCACGTTTCTTTCTCTTGCGCTACCGATGCTTTCTCTTCTGGGAAGTGGTCGGATGAGATGATGATGTAGAAGTGGTGGTTGTGGATTTTGAAGGATACGACTGATTCAGGCATGCCCGAATGATTCCATGGGAATGGGAGACCGTTTTGTGAGCCATCCAGTCATCATACTTCTAGGAATTGTGGTTGGAAACCTACTGCCACTCACCTTCACTGTCGCTACTATTTTCTGACCATACAAAGGCTCCCGCCACTTGTGCCAGGGCCGGGCCGAACCTGACTATGTTTTTATCGACCTAGTCTTGAATCAAGTCTTTAAACACAAAGTACTTCTTGAGGGTGTGCCCCAGGATCTGATGAAAGGGGCATTAGTTGGGGCTATTAGTGAGGTTTGCCTCTTATGGCCTTCTATACTCAAGAAAACACATGATCCCTTGTTCTGAGGCACTTCTGAAATAGCCAAGGACCTGATTCTCGTTGAACGAGTAGGTCCAGTTTCTTCTATCTAGAAATGGGGCCCTTGGAGCCTGACCCTGGCGAGGAGATGGAGGGGCTTGTCTAGGAGTCATGTAACGCCCCGACCCCAGCTACCCAGAGTCGTTGCATTACTTCGTAACATTGGCATGATCACAAAAGATCAAGTCTTGAAAGACCGATTAGTTTAGTAGCCTTGGAAACACTAGATACATTCATAAGTCTTTCATTACATCATAACGTAAAAAAACTAATAACAAAGTCTTCATAGTCCACACTCATATCCTCTTCTGACTATCCCTGCAGGTCATTCATAAAATACTTCTTCACATCCTGGAAAATATTAAAACATTGAAAGGGGTGAGCTCAGATGCTCAGTAAGGATAACAATATAGCGGAAGCTTTCATCAATAAACATAAACATTTAAGGCAATGTATAACTAAAACAAAAGCCTTCTAAACTTGAACTTCAACATAATATGGAAAAAGTAAAATGAGATAATTCCATTTAGTTCTTCACATGGATATTCTACTGGTCGAATGATCACATGCAATATCAATAACCACTTTCATAATGATGGAATGCATAATGCCAGACTATCATAACCACGTAGCCAAGGCATCATGCCAGGACCACAAATAAGATTTTTTCAAGGCCTCGTGCCAAGACACTAGTTTGTCTCATGAGACCTACCGATGCATCGAGGAGCTATAGCGGGCTCCACCCGTCACTTATTAAGTCCAATTAATTCCTCATATGAATAGGATTAAACATATCATAAACCATTACATAATCGTATCACATAAAACATGCATAAAGGAAACATAACATTTCCACATTTCAATCACAAGATATCAATAAAACACATTGATATAATAAAAACGCTTTCAAAACCATTTTCAATACCAAAATAAAAGAAAGTTAAAACTTTCTATTTATTTTTCATTAAAAAAAATTGATGGCTTGTAGAGGAAGCCGAAACTCAAATAATGGTCACGGCGGCGGAGAAGTCATTGTCGCCGCATAAGTACGGAAATAAAAACATTCCCTTTTTGTCGTTTAGTAAAAAGCTTCATATAAAAAGATTCCTTTTGAATAAAAGTAAAAGTCAAAGGGGTTTATACACTGTATAAAAGAAAGTTGTGTATAAAACCAAATATGCCTCAATGAAAGGAGATTGAGACAAAGTCCTTAAAAAGATCATTTTTAAAATAAAATAGATATATTATGTGTATTCACTATAGGTAAATAGAAAGAAAGTAAAAATACAAAATAGTACATAATAATATCATGACATAATTTGAAAGTAGGAGATTAAACCAAAGAATGGAAATTGGGTTAAGAAATTCCCTTACCTTGCGTCCTGTCCTGAATCGACCGTTCTTTAACCTCCTGAATAATAAACTAGAGTTAATTTCTATTTACTTAAGAACCTTTTTTATGTTAATTATTCCTTTTATATCCCTTATTACCATGTAATGAACATTATGTAATTATTTAGGTTTATAACGGTCATTTTGTCGATCTTAGGTACTTGAGTCAAAAATAAAATTCTTATAATTACAAGTTGTTCATGTGGTGATATATCCATGATATCCAGAATTATTTTCATGATTTATATATCATATATATCATATATATCCAGTATATACATGCATTTATTATATTACATAACATTTAGAGGTAAGAAATGAAATGCACCGTTCATGGAGACGGTAAGTCGTACGTACGAATGAACGCTACTTTCATTTCTATTTCGTATTTAATGGAATGATGTTATAATTATATAAAGGTATAATATAATTCCAGTATAATATAATGTATAATACCATTTACTCCATCCTTTATACATCCCACATATGGCATTAACGATTCAAATCACTTTGAGGGGACGGTAGTCCGCACTTCCTAAAATGAAATTATCGCATTTACCCATAATGGAAATCATAAAGGTATGCCATAAATGAAAAATACAGAAGATTATTTAAACCATAAACATATGATATAACATATATAAATATAGTGACGTATTAATGGCCACCTTTTAAGGTGTTATATGAGTTTTGAACAATCATCGTTTCGTGAGGCAGAAATTCGTCATCCACAGAAATAGTATGTTCTTTAACCATTAGATGTAGGTGTGTGTAAGTGTAGCTCTAATACTTCTTATAACAACATCCTAGTATATTTAGTATACTGGTGTTGTTACAAAAGAATATAATAAAAATATTTTAGGGGGCTGGAGAAGAAAAATAAAATAAAAGAACATAAGAGAAGACATTACCTTAAAATCGGGTAACTCTATTGATTTGAGCCAAAGGCTTCCTTGGGAAGAATTCTGCCCAAAGTGAGGCTTCTAGGAGTAAGGGAGAGAAGTTGGGAGAGTATTTGGGCAGAGTTTGGCCGAGCCAAATGGCTTGAATGTGTGAATAAGGTGTTATAGGTGGGGGCCTTTTATAAGTGGAGAGGAGGGACACTCTTGGAAAGTAATGAAATATTACTTTATTATACAATGATTTTCGGATTCTAAAGGTCACAAACTTCTATAATTAGAGGATAAGGTGATAACGGTTAGAAATCCACCCATCCAATAGGCTTTTGACAAGTGTAAGCCTTGGATTTTACATTATCTTTTCATTTTATTTAAATCATTAATTAATGAGGTAATTGGTGCATCATCATGGTGTCATAAATAATTTAATTTATTTAATGTCTAAAAATTATAAAAAAATATGATGATGTAGGAAATATTTTTATCTTTCTAATTAATATTTATAGTCAATAATATGACTTGTATAACCCCACTTAAAAATTGTTTCAGTAAAACAACTCTTGTTTGTGACCTTTTTATTTTAACATTAAATAAAAAGTTATTTATGTCCTTTTCCTACCAAAGTGGCTCCATGGGGTCCCCAAGTTGACCCATGGATTGTCCTGGTCGTCCATGACACATCCAATAGTGATTGGACAAGTGTAAAGGTCATTCCATATTTTTATAATACTATTTTTACCATAAATTTCACTAATTACCTTTAATCGTGATTAATTAAACTTAAAAGTTACTATTCACCAAAAAGTTATTTTAATCCCGTTGAACCACATTTTACTTCCTAATGAAAACCATGTATGTTGGATTTTTGAAAATCAAATCACAGAAGTGGTAATATTTCATTTAAACGAAAAATCAGTTATTTAACTACCACTTAGTGGTTTCACTATTCATCAAAAATTGAAGTTTTTCAGAACAATGCCAAAATTTCACCCTAAGCTATAATTGATATTCCGAATCCAAAAATGATGTCTATTTTAAAAAATTCCAAACATATAAGTTGAATTAATTAATTTTATAATTAATTCTTGCTGTCACAACAAATAGAGTGTTTTTAAGAAACAATATATATCAAAAGATTGACCATTGTTTATGTCCAAATTCAAAGTGAAATTAATTCTAATGATCACCATTGGATAAAATAGTAAAAATATATTCTAATTATAATTTAAAATCACTCAATAGTATAATTTATCACTATAAAATAATTTGATTAAAAATATGTTTTTAAGTATTTTTCACTATTCATAAAAATTGGAAGTTCTTAGAAAATTACAAAAAATTCAACTTTGGATAATTTCGATATTACGAATACAAAAATGAAGTCCATATTGAAATATAAGATTTCCATAATTTTAAAAAGTGGGTATTACTATTCATAATGGCTACTTTTATTAGTCGTGGTGTGTTAGAACTCGAACTTGCGTACAATGTAAGCTATTGCATTATTGAAAGAGAAGCGTATAGTGGAAGCTCGGGGTGTTACAAGGAAGACCCTAATTGTCCCACCCGGGTGGTGGTGGCGCATTACATGGGGGCACCTACCGATTCTAAGGAGGATGCTGCTGAGACGGAGGTTGCACCTGAGGTGGAGGGCCTCTGCGAGGATGCGGGGCTAGTGCCATTGGTAGCAATTCCAGTTTCTTGGGGGATTCTATTTGGGCCACTACGTTGGGCTTGACTCTGGCAGCCCTCCTTGCTGGAATTACATGGGGGAAATGGACGTGTCTGGATGGCCCACTGCAGGGCTTCTTCCAGGCACTGGGCCTTATCAGAGAAGTCTTAGAATCCTCTAGGGTAGTTATGGGTGATCAGGGAAGGAACTAGTTCTTTCTTGACGTTCCCTACACACATCATCAGTAATTTCTTATGATTCAGTGGCATGTCCGGAGAATATGTGAGCCCCTTCGACTGGGTGATAATGTCTGTGACTCGCTCATCAGGCCTTTGTTTGCACTTTAAGAGGTTTGTGATGGTCGTTTTCCAGGTCGTAGAGTTGAACTGGTAGAGGAATTTCTTACGAAGGTCCTCATAGCAGGTTACGGATCTGATGGGGAGCTGGCTGTACTAGACGAATGTTGGCCTCTCCAATTTATGAACAAAACAGTGAATCTTTGCCGCCTCCTGTTGCGCTGGAGTTCATAACATGGGCCCAAACCTTGATTTGAAGTGTACCAGGTGCTGTGGTGGGTCCCCTGTTCCGTTAAAGGGGTAGAAGGTGGGATTCCCGAAACCCAGAGGTGCCAGCATATCATCCACCCATGTCGGATATGGCTTACCATCAGGTGGAATTTCCACCTGTCATGTTTCCAATGCCTCAAGACGGGCTATGAGCACTGCCATTGGATCATCCGGTAGGGGGTCCACGTCTTGATGGGGATCCCTAACTACGATCGCATTGGAAGGTTCATTAACACGGTTGATAGGATCAGTGGATCGTGGAGCGGCTGGTGGAGCGGCCTGCGGGGTAGCTGGGGGAACCCGAACTGGATTCCTTGGATTGTCACACCGTTCAGGAGGGGTTTGTGAGATATACCACTCCCTTTTTCCGTGAGCTCTGGCTTCATCCCTCTCTATGGGAGCAGTATGATTAGGGTTTCCTGGGGGCAGCTCGCCGAGGGGAAGTTGTTCCTGCCCCTACAGTACGGGCCTAGGATTCTCGTAGTAAGGCTATCGCTCTACAGCGCATTCATCTAGGATTTCATTGACCATATTCTTCTACTCATCATGTTATTGGTACAATGTGGCCTTTTCAGGGTCATCCACCATCTTCTGGACTGATGTGGATGGGTCGAAGTGTTTGGCAGCTCCGACATGCTCTTTTCCATTACCGGCATTCCGGCTGAGTACCAGTGCCTCAGTGGGTGCAGGGAGACCAAGGGGGTTCCTCTACTAAGGTGTAATCCTTCCCGATGGGTCAAATAGTGGTGGCATTCCCTCGGGGGGGGGGGGGGGGTAAGTCTCCATCGAGAAGCTCCAACTCATCCTCCTCGTCCACTATGTTGGCCATGTTGACCGTGACCCTTACCGGGGGCATGTCTTCGATGTCACCTAGAAAGTCGGGCTTCCACTATATATGACTAAAGAGGAGGGGAACATACTACCGCCAGCCATGGATTTACACATGGGGGGTATCCTCCTTGGTAATTTTGTGGAGTTCCTTCATATTCTGAACGCATTGCTGCTGGAGGGCCCCACGGTGACCTGGTGACTCGGGGTGCTAGACCACAGGGAGTGTGGCCAACTCGACCAAACGACATTACTCGCTGATGTCTTAAAAATTTACTTGGATCCTAGGATAAACCACTAGTTAAGGACGAAGACTAAAATACGTCACCTAAAGGGTGTAGCGAAAACAATCAACATCCTTCGGGGTGAGGGATTTCGGAATGTATAAATTATACGCTACCATTGGCCAGAACTTCTTGGGGAAGTGGTCTTCTAAGAGGATGTTCCAGAAGCCGCTAAGCATAGATTCAGGGTCTGTCTCTTGATTTCCCCATTCATCAACTGGTGGTAGCTGAGGAACTGGCAGTGGTACTGAGGCAGACCACTAGGATGGGAGGCTGGCCAATGGAGAGTACGGAGAGCGGGCTGACTGGCCACCGATTCTCGGGCTGTCCTCTGAAGAGTGTAGTGACCAGGCTGCTACGCCGCAATAAGATGGGCTGACGGATGCAGTTCCCAGGTCAGGGGCTAGGGCTACTTGTGATAGGTCACGATGCTGCTCGTCTGCCATTGGTCCCCAAAATAGCTCTATGTGATCTCTTGTCGAGGTAGAGAACACTTTTGGTGATGATGGTGGTGATTGCATGACCGTAACCTATGGGTTCGCTAGATTTTAATCCTCCTAGATATTCCTACTGAGGGAGGATGGAATCATATGAACCTCGCATTTCTGGAGCACCAGGAGGATGCGCCTCGTCCCTGCTGCATCCCTTGACTTAGATGAGCGAGAAGAGGGTTCCCGCTCTGAGTCGTATTCTGCCATGGAGTCTGAGAAGTGGGCATGTCTGATCTCCATCCAGACCTTCTCATAATTATTCTTATAGTGGCGATGGCCCACCTTCTTTCCCCTAGGTGGATCCTTGAGAAATGGTAGATTTCTGACATCGGGTCCTTCGGCCGCACTGGTGCTAGGGTGGAGAGGGTTTCCATCCGAGAAAGCTAGGGTGCGAGGAGCACCAGGACAGATGTCAAAGGGGACATGGGGAGGACCTCCATGGGTAGCACTAGAGCAGGAAAGACCTCGTTTGGAACTGGCAAAAGCATGGGGAGGACCTCCATGCTTGTTTTCACTAGTAGCCTCAGAACGAGGAGGGTCCTTGTACCGGTCTAGCTGAACATGGGTAGGACCTCCGTGCTGGGTGTGGGTGGAGCGAGGCTGACCCTCACCCCTCTGGTTACCGAGGTGAGGAGGATCTTCACCAGCTTTTGAGAGGACATGGGGAGGATACCCACGTTGAAGAGAGACCGGATGGGCGATGTCTCTACACCAATGGTCGGGGCAGGAGGAATGGCTCCATACCGAGTGTAATGGGCACAAGAGAGGCTTACGTGCTAAGGATCACCACCATGGAGAAGACCTCCATTCAGATTGAGGGTAGAACAGGGTGGACCTCCATGTAGAGCCTCAAAGTGGGGAAGTCCTATGCTCTTTGTGGTAGTGGTATGGGGAGGACCTTCATACCGAGTGGCATCTCTGCGGGTTGGTTCGCGGAGACCACCACTCATACATGCGACCAAGAGAGTCAACCTAGCCTGCCCGTGGGGTGGTTGGGGCCTCAATCCCAGTCAGGCGTAGAAGTGACCCTACTCAGTGTATGCAGGGAACTTGTAACGCGTCGAACCCAGTTACCCAGAGTCAGTGCATTATTACATAACATTGACATGATTACAAGGAATCAAGTCCTGAAGGACCGATCAGTTTAGTAGTCTTGGAAAATAGATTACATACATAATTGTTACATTACACATCCTAACATACAAAACAACATAAATAATCCTTCACGAATGCCATTATTCCCTTGGCTTAACCCTTCATATCAATCACAATACACTTCTTGGAATCCTGGGAAAAATAAAACATAGAAAGGGGTGAGCTCAGATGCTCAGTAAGGATAACAATACATCAGAAACTTTCATAAATAAGCATAAAAATTTAAGGAAATGTATAACTGAAACAAAATCTTTTTAAACTTCAACTTCATCAAAATATGGTTGAAAACAATGAAATAATTCCATTTAATTATTCACAAGGATATTATACTAATCGAATAATCACATGAAATATCAATAACCACTTTCATAACAAGGGAATGCATAGTGTCGAACATTAATTTCTGTGTCAAGGCCTCGTGCCAAGACCTAAGGGATAACTGTAATCGGAACCCAACCAGGAGTGCCTCTAATAACCGGACACCAACCTGGAGTGCCTCTAATAACCGGACACCAACCCGGAGTGCCTCTAATAACCGGACACCAACCCGGAGGGTCTTCTGTAACTAGACCCCAACCCAGAGGGCTTACTTTTACCGGTCCCCAACCAGGAACATACTAGTCCAACACATTCATCTTAAGGAGAGGATGAAATATAACATAAAAATTCGTATTAAAACTTGCATACGGAATGCCAAAAACATTAATCATAAACTATTAATGGCATAAAAATAACTCATCCATAGTCAAACATATCACAAAACCTTAAATACAATATGGATGATTTGTATCATAATAACTCAACTTCAAATAAGCTTAAAATCCATCAAAGGATGTTGACATAGATGAAATCAAAACTATTTGAAAGAAATACCTCTTTTTTTAAATCATTTAAAAGTCACATAATTATAAAATACAAAATTTACATTCAAAATACTCTTATAATATTGTAAAGGAAGCTTCTAATATTTTACAACGGTGGAAAATAGCCACTCCCGCCGTATTACTTTAAAAACGACATTCTTACCTTAATTTGTCGAAAAGGTTAAAAAGGTCCTTGTTTGGAAAATTATGTAAGTATTCCTTTATAAACATCTTGTAAAAATTTAAACAAGGGTATAAATGACTTTAAACCATATTCTATAAAATATTAATAATGTTTTGAAATACATTTTTAAGCAACATGGATGTGGATGATAAAGAGGTCCCATTAGAGAATTACGAATAAACAACCTCAGATAATAAAGAGATTGTGAAATTAACCATTACCAATTTGGAAACTTACAAAACATACACCCCGTGAAAGAGGTAGCATACAATGAATATGTAAATATACATAAATTAAAGTTTATTACAAAAATAATACAACTATGGGAAGTTCATACACCACACAAAAGGTAATTGTGGCAATATGGCATGAATCTCACTAGAATAAAGAGTGAGATGAAAACCCCTTACCTTGTAATTTTCCTTGATAGAGTGTAGGTTAACCTCCTGTATAACAGTTAAATAATTTTTATTAAATTATAAAAGAATAATATACATAAATATGATATCATATATTGTCTTTTAATATTTCTTTTTTAATAATATTTTAGCATTATCGTCGTTTTGGGTGTTAACTGATTAATTTTCCTTTATATGTTTTGTTATATAGGTCATGTTTGTTATGGATTGGTTGTATCTTATTCATATCCAGAATAACATCAAGTCCTTACAAATTACTTTGAATCATCAAAAGAGAATTATTCTTGAATGGATATGATGGGGAAATTAATCTCATCGTGTTCGTCGAGATGGTAATCCGTACGTACGCACGAACGCTACTTCCATTTCATTTTTCATTTTAAAAGGAATAAAAACCAAATGATACATAGGTATATTATTATTAAAGTATAATATAATTTCTTATATGTGTTAATTATGTTCAATAACACCATCCTTTATACGTTCCATGTATTGTATGGACGAGTCATGTCACTTTGAGGGGGCGGTAGTCCGCACTTCCTCAAATGAAATTATCATATATATATATACAACATGAAACGAATAATGGTATGCTATAATATGAAATTACAGAAGCTTATATATAAAATAAATATCATTAATATCATATTTAATTATTTTTCCATCATAGTGGCTACCATGAGAGGTGGTAGGAGATAATTGAACAATCATCGTTTCGTGAGGCGTTTGGTTTCCATCCACAGAAACATTATGTTATTCACCAATTAGATGGAGGTGTGTGTAAGTGTAGTTCTAATAATTGTCATAATAATATATTAGTATATTTAGGATACTGTTTTTGTTACAAAAAAAATAAGAATATTTTAGGTGTTGGAGAAGTAAAATAAAAGAAAAGAATCTAAGAGAAATCGTTACCTTTAATTTTTGGTAACTCCCTTTGGTTTGGACCAAAAAAGGACTCTTGAAGTGCCTTATGAGTAAGTTAAGGCTTCTAAGAGGAGGAGAGGGATGTAGGGAGCTTATTGGACAGAGTTTGGACGAGCCAAAGGCTTGAGAGGTATGAGTAATTGGTTATAAGTGGTGTCCTTTTATAAGGGGGGAGGAGGGGCACCTTAGGAAAAGCTAGAAATACAATTTTATAATAAATTCATATTCGTTTTATAATGGATCCAAAGTGGATTACATAACTGTTAAGGTGGGTATAGGTCGAAAAACATTCAACCAATAGGTTTTAGAAAGGTTTGGGTCAATATATTATCCTTATCTTTGAGTTTTAACTCTTAATTAATTAGATTGACATTGACCAGGTCACTTTGTATTTTTATATTATATAGTTAATAAACATACCATATACATCCAAGAAACCCCCAAGTGGTCAATTAATGATACACCTATCATGATATAAGTCTTTTGGACAAACCTGAGAGTTTTAGAAATTGAATATCAATTACTAATATAATATTTGTTTTAAAAACTCTTTTATGTCAATTTTGACACTATTGGGTATTTTGTTTTTGATAATTTCCTAACAGCATTATTACTTCAAAAAAAATGTATATAACATGTCCTTATATTTCATATTAACCTATAAAATTAGTGTAATTCATAAAAATTCTCAATTTACATTTATTTTAATATTTAAAATATCAATTATTTTAATATTTCATTAATTAGGTAATTACTGCATCACTATTGTGTCATAAATAAATTAAATTTTTTAGTCTCTAAAAATTAACATTATGAAAAAAATACCATTATGTATGAAATATTTTTATCTTTATAATGAATATTTATAATCCAATTTATCTTATGTATAACCCTATATTAAAAATGTTTTAGTTATTAAACGTTGATTTTAACTCTTTTAACTCTTCTTTGAATTAAATAATAATAAATGTCCTAATCTAATCCAAGTGGACCTAAATTATAATATTATATTCCTATGGTTGTATTTGGTCGAGATAAACTTTTCCAATAGAATTTTGGCATGTGTTAGGGTAATATTAATATCATTGTTACCCTTAATTACCCTATTTACTTTTAACCGTGGTAAATAAAAGTAAAAAGTTACTATTCACAAAAAATTATTATTATCTTATTGAACCACATTTTACTCCTTGATATTTACCTTGCCTCTCGGAATTTTGAAATTCAACTCACAGAAGTGGTAAAATGAAGTTTTATGGGAATTTCAAATTTCCTAGGTGGTGGGTAAAGGACGGTGAAAAATTCAATAAAATATATATATATATATAATTATTATAAAATCGATCCAATGAATTAAAATGAACTAATATAAGTATTATGTATCTATTTTGACATAAAATTAATTTAAAAAAAATAAATAATTATTTAAATAAAAAATCGTTTTTAACCAATAACTCACTGTTTTTCACTATTCATCAAAAATTGATGTTTCTCAGAAAAATACCAAAAATTTTTCCTAAGATATATTTGATATTATGAATTAAAAAATGAATTCTATTTTACCAAATTTAAAACATATAAGTTGCATTAATTAATTTAAATTAATTCTCGTTGTCAAAACAAATAGTGTGTTTTTAAGAAATAATAACTATCAAAAGATTGACACTTACTTATGTGCAGTTTAAATGTGAAATTATGTAAAATGACCAAAATTGTGTTAAATGGTAAAACTATACTCTAAATATACATTAAAACCACTCAAATTCGTAATTTATCACTATTAATTAATTCGATTAAAAAAGTTGTTTTTAATTACAATTTATTAATTTTCAATATTCATCAAAATATGAATGTTATCTGAAAAGTACCAAAATTTCACCCTAGGATAATTTTAATATTCCGAATACAAAAATGAAGTTCGTTTTGAAAGATAAAATGTATAAAATTTCAAAAAGTGGATATTACTATTCTTAATGGCTAGTATGATTGGTTGTGGTGTGTTAGAACTCGAAGTTGCGTATAACACACGTTATTGTATTATTCAAAGAGAAGCATACCATGAAAGTTTGGTGTGTTACATTATCCCCTCCTTCAATAAATTGTGTCCTCGCAATTTATGATTGGTATTGGAAACTTTTGGTTGACATTTGAAAGTAACATAGTTGAAATCCCACATCGAAAAATGGATTAATGAGGCCTCTATTTAAAATAAAGAGTATTAAGTATGCAGGTTACCGAAAATAACACATACTAGGGTTCCATGTAAAAAAACATGGATATGGAAGAGAAATTTAACCATCAATATCTGATGGAGAGTGGTAGAGAACATGGATATGAAAAGTACAACAATCACAAAGCCATAAATTTGTGATGATCTAAGTTACCATCTAGGACAACGTTTTTGTTCTAAGTTACTTTTATTAATGTTGAGGAATTTATTTATGAGATTGGATAAGATCATAAATAGATATACTTACTTTATAATTATAGTTTTATCCATTAATAAATTTTCTACCACAAACTCATATTTCACTACAAAACATAATACAACTCAAAAATACTATATTTATCCTAATAAAATTGGGTCCCAAATATAATGAATTTATAATTCACATATTAGACCCTTTAAAAAAAGAAACTACATTATAAAATCCAGGGACTTCACGTAGTCTAGTGGTAGGCGATAAATCCCAATCACACTATGGTTGTGGGTTCGATTCCCGCAGCTTTTTCTGACGCGACGGGCTGTCACACGGTCTGTGTGTTGTCCTTTTATAGAAATCCAAAAATAACCTTTCAAAATTAATCCATTCCAACCTTTAGACTTATCCAAAATACTACTATCCAATCTCACAGTCCAAAATTTATAAGGAAGTTAAACACATTGAAGATCCTTTTTTCCATGTAATAACATGTGAACACCTTCATCATGTATTATTTTAAAACATGGTAACATCATAAATTACCATAAATCCTTTTTGATTACATTCATGCTCCCTTATTCTTTATAGAATACTGGATACACTTCATCCATCCAAAAATGTTGTAAACTCCAACAATGATGGAATATACAAATCTTTAATTAGTTTCAAGGAGTCAAGAATATCCAATATAATTTACCCAAATCAACCATATATTATTCCAAAATCAGTACCTCAATATTAGGGCCATATTAAGGTTTGTCTTTCCATCAAACATGTAATTTCCAAAAAGTTTAACTCGCTGTAGAGTCACTTTTCTTAGTACCATAAAATCTCAAATCATCAATGAAATAGTACTACAGTACAATCCTTATTTATCTCCATAATTAATAAACCCAGTATATTGTTGATACAACACTCAAATGAAATAATCCTATAATAACAACATAAGAACACTAGTCATTCTTCTTCATCTGAGGTAGTATCATAACTTGATTATTATCCAATAGCATCATTTGGGGAATACTCTGACGATTTGAACACTCGTTTTCATAGTGTCCCAACTTCTTACAAATGAAGCATTGTAAATTTGAAACCTTTTTCTTACCCTTGTAGTCACGTACTTGGTGTCCTTTTTCTCTACACTTATAAAAAACTCACATTCCCCTCAGGCAAGTTCCAAGGTGTTTCTTCCCACAGTTATCTCATATGGGAAAATTTTTCTTTTCCCTCTTCCCATTATCCATCTTTCTCTCTTCTATCCTTTTCTTCTCTTGCTTCCCTTCAAATCCATAGGACTCAGAGAATTATTTACTATTCTTATTAACACATGGTACTATTTCTTCATATGTTAAGAGAACATGAGAGACTATTTCCCTTTTAAATGTTGGCTTAATGCCATAGAAGATATGATCCTTCATACTCTTGGTTCAAATGTATTGTTGTAGTTTACATTCCATCTATTGGGAACTATTTCTATACAATGGAATACACTAGGTCAGTTTATGAATTGCAATGAATAATTCTAATGTTCTAAAATACCTAACGTAAATTAAACAGTTTATGGATATAATCCATAATCATAAATTTTGTTTCTTTGAGTAAGTATATAATTATAAGCCCTTCATAATGGTTTGTAAATAAAATGAGAATTATAATAAGCATATCCCATGGGAGTGTCGTAACCAAGAGTGCAGCAAGGCCCGTTGTCGTGCACCAGTTCCCGTTTGATTCTAGCTCAAAGAGGTGTTTTCAGGTTTTACCCCTAGATACATCTGTGCCAGAGCCGCCTCTACCTACTCGTATCCAGACATGGATGTATTGCATGGAAAACTCACAAAACCTCTACAATACTAAAATTCTAGGAAGTTCTTATATACTAATCCTCAAAGTATATCTTAGGGCTATGTGTTGTAATCAGAGTTTATCTAAATCTTGTTTCCAAGGTTATTTCTAAACTTCCTCTAATACCAACTGTAACACCCCGGCCCCAGTTACCCAGAGTCGGTGAATTATTGCATAACATTGGCATGATTACAAGGAATCAAGTCCCGAAGGACCGATCAATTTACCAGTCTTGGAAAATATATTACATACATAATTGTTACATTACACTTCGTAACATACAAAACAACATAAATAATCCTTCATGAACACCATTATTCCCTTGGCTTAACCCTGCATATCAATCACAATACACTTCTTGGAATCCTGGGAAAAATAAAACATAGCAAGAGGTGAGCTCATATGCTCAGTAAGGATAACAATACAACAGAAACTTTCATAAATAAGCATAAAAATTTAAGGCAATGTATAACTAAAACAAAAGATTTTTAAACTTCAACTTCAGCATAACATGGGAGAAATAAAATGAAATAATTCCATTTACTTATTCACATGGATATTATACTAATAGAATAATCACATGCAATATCAATAACAACTTTCATAACAAGGGAATGAATAGTACCAAACTTTAATTTCTTTGTCAAGGACTCGTGCCAAGACCTAAGGGATAACTGTAACCGGAACCCAACCCGGAGTGCCTCTAATAACCGAAAACCAACCCGGAGAGCCTCTAATAACCAGACACCAACCCAGAGTGCCTCTAATAATTATACACCAACCCAGAGGGTCTGCTGTAACCAAACCCCAACCCGGAGGTCTTACTTTTACCGGTCCCCAACCTGGAACATACTAGTCCAACACATTCATATTAAGAAGAGGATGAAATATAACATAAACATTCGTATTAAAACTAGCATAAGGAATGCCAGAACATTAATCATAAACAATTAATGGCATAAAAATAACTCATCCATAGTCAAACATATCACAAAACCTTAAATACAATATGGATGATTTGTATCATAATAACTGAACATCAAATAAGCTTAAAATCCATCAAAGGATGTTGACATAGATGAAACCAAAACTATTTGAGAGAAATATATCTTTTTTTAAATCATTTAAAATTCACATAATTATAAAATACAAAATTAAAATTCAAAATATTCTTATAATCTTTTCAGTAAGGCTTCTAAGATTTTACAGTGGTGGAAAATAACCGCACCCTCCATATAAGTTTAAAAAAGACATTCTTACCTTAATTTTTCGAAAAGGTTAAAAAGGTCCTTGTTTGGAAAATGACGTAAAGATTCCTTTATAAACATCTTATAAAAAGTCAAACGAGGGTATAAATGACTTTAACCCATATTCTATAAAATAGTAAGAATATTTTGAAATACATTTTTAAGAAACAAGGATGTGGATGATAAAGAGGTCCCAATAGATAATTACGAATAAACAACCTCATATAATAAAGATATTGTGAAATTAACCATTACCAATTTAGAAAATTACGAAAAATACACCCCATGAAAGAGGTAGCATGCAATGAATATGTAAATACACATAAATTAAAGTGTATTACACAAATAATACAATTATGGGTAGTACATACACCACACAAAATGTAATAGTGGCAATATGGCATGAATCTCCCTGGAATAATGAGTGAGATGAAAACCCCTTACCTTGTACTTTTCCTTGATAGAGTGTATTTTAACCTCCTGTATAATAGTTAAATCATTTTTATTAAATTATACAATAATCATATAAATAAATATGATATCATATATTTTATTTTATTATTGATTTGATAATAATATTTTAGTATTATTGTCGTTTCAGGTGTTAACTAATTTGTTTTCCATTATATGCTTTGTTACGTATGTCGTGTTTTTTATGGATTGGTTGTATCTTATTCATATACATAATGATATCAAGTCCTTAAAAATTACTTTCAATCATCAAACGAGAATTATTCTTGAATGGATATGATGGGGAAATTAATCTCATCGCGTTCGTGGAGACGGTAATCCGTACGTACGCACAAATGCTACTTCCATTTCATTTTTCATTTTAAAAGGAATAAAAATCAAATGATACATAGGTATATTATTATTAAAGTATAATATAATATTTTATATGTGTTAATTATTTTCATTAGCACCATCCTTTATACGTTCCATGTATGGTATGAACGAGTCATGTCACTTTGAGGGGGCGGTAGTCCGCACTTCCTCAAATGAAATTATCGTATATATATACAACATGAAACGAATATTGGTGTGATATAATATGGAATTACAGAAGCTTATATATAAAATAAATATCATTAATATCATATTTAATTATAATTCCATCATTGTGCCCACCATGATAGGTGGTAGGCAATAATTGAACAATCATCGTTTCGTGAGGCGTTTGGTTTCCATCCACAGAAACATTATGCTCTTCACCAATTAGATGGAGGTGTGTGTAAGTGTAGTTATAATAATTATCATAATAATATATTAGTATATATAGGATACTGGTTTTGTTACATAATAAAACAATAAGAAGAGTTTAGGTGTTGGAGAAGTAAAATAAAAGAAAAGATGCTAAGAGAAATCATTACCTTTAATTTGGCTAACTCCCTTTGGTTTGGACCAAAAAAGGACTCTTGAAGTGCCTTCGCCCTAAGTTAAGGCTTTTAGGAGTAGGACAGGGATGTAGGGAGATTAATTGGGTAGAGTTTGGAGGATAAAAAAAGGCTTGAGTGGTGTGAGGAATTGGTTAAAAGTGGTGTCCTTTTATAAGGGGGAGGAGGGGCACCTTAGGAAAAGCTAGAAATATTATTTATAATAAATTTATATTAGGTTTATAATGGCTCCAAAGTATATTATTTAAATGTTAAAGTGGGGATAGGTCGAAAAACATTCATCAAATAGGTTTTATATAGGTTTGGGTCATTATATTAACCTTATCTTTTAGTTTTAACTCTTAGTTAATTAGATTGACATTTAACATGTCACTTTGTATTTTTATATTATATAGTTAATAAACAGACCATATACATCCAAGAAACTCCCAATGGGTCCATTAATGATTCACCTATCATGATATAAGTCTCTTGGACAAACCTCAGATTTTTAGGAATTGAATATCAATTAATAATATAATATTTGTTTTAAAAACTCTTCTATGTCAATTTTGACACTATTGAGTATTTTGTTTTTTATAATTTTACAACAGCATTATTACTTAGAAAAAAACATATATAACCGTTCCTAATATGTCCTATTAACTTATAAAATTAGTTTCATTCATAAAAAGTCTCAAATTACATTTATTATGTAATTTATAATATCAATTAGTTTAATATTTCATTAATTAGGTAATTACTGCATCACCATTGTGTCATAAATATATTAACTTATTTAGTGTCTAAAAATTATAAATAAAATACCATTATTTATGAAATATTTTTATCTTTCTAATGAATATTTATAATCCAATTTATCTTATGTATTACCCTATATTAAAAATGTTTTAGTTATTAAACATTGATTTTAACTCTTTTAACTCTTCTTTGAATTAAATAATAATAAATTTTATAATCCAATCCAAGTGGACCTAAATGATAATATTTTATTCCTAAGGTTTCTTTTGGTAGAGATACCCTTGTAAAATAGAATTAGGGCAAGTGTTTGGGTAATAATAATATCATTTTTACCCTTAATTACCCTATTTACTTTTAACCGTGGTAAATAAAAGTAAAACGTTACTATTCACCAAAAATTATTTTTATCTTATTGAACCAAATTTTACTCCCTGATATTAACCATGCCTTTCATATCTTCAAAATTCAACACACAGAAGTGGTAAAATTAGGTTTTATGGGAATTTTCAAATTCTCCTAGGAGGTGGGTAAAGGACGGTGAAAAGTTCAATAAAATTTTTATATATCTAAAATTATTATAAAATGACTCCAATGAATTACAATGAACTTATATAAGTATTATGTATCTATTTTGACATACAATAATTTAAATAAAATAAATAATTATTAAAATAAAAAATCGGTTTTAACCAATAACTCAGTGTTTTTCACTATTTATCAAAAATTGATGTTTCTCAAAAAAATGCCAAAAAATTGTCCTAAGATATATTTTATATTATGAATTCAAAAATGATGTATATTTTACCAAATTAAAAATATATAAGTTACATTAATTAATTTAAATTAATTCCCGTTGTCAAAACAAATAGCGTGTTTTTAAGAAATAATAACTATCAAAAGACTGACACTTACTTATGTCCAGTTTAAATGTGAAATTATGTCCAATGACCAAAATTGTGTTAAATGGTAAAAATATACTCTAAATATACTTTAAAACCACTCAAATTCATAATTTATCACTATTAATTATTTCGATTAAAAATTTTGTTTTTAATTAAAATTTAATAATTTTCACTATTCATCAAAATGTGAAAGTTATCCAAAAAGTACCAAAATTTCACCCTAGGATAACTTTGATATTCCGAATCCAAAAATGAAGTTCATTTTGAATGATAAAATGTATAAAATTTCAAAAAGTGGGTATTACTATTCTTAACAGCTGATATGATTGGTTGTGGTGTGTCAGAACCCGAAGTTGCGTATAACACACGTTATTGTATTATTCAAAGAGAAGCGTACCATGAAAGGTTGGGGTGTTACAGAACAGATGATTTGCATCGGCGGTGGCTTGGGCCACAGTAGCTGTCGACGCTGACTCCCCTAGGTGGGTGTCCTTATCAGCTTGTGCCTGACGCTGGCGTCGAGTCGGATGAATCAGGGTGGGTGGTGTATGTACGTAGCTTACCTACTCCTCTTCCAGCAAGACCAGGCGGCGGTGCTGACGCGACCGGGTGGGTTAACTTGCTAGGAGACCCTAGAATGGGACTCTGACCGGGCTGGCTCAGACCTCACCTACCACATCAACGTAAGGTACGGAGTCATCACAGCGTTCCAGGGAGAGGCTCCTGAAATTGTTGTATGTCAGGGTGGTGAGCAATGGATCCCTACGTGGCCCTAGAGGAATAGTTGGTGATGAGGCGTAGATGCCTCTAGATCCAGGCATGCCATATCCTGAGTCGGTATTGTTCCCTCCTCCTCGTAACGTCGCACGAGGTCATTGATCACCGTTCTTTGGATGACCACGAACGAGGAGAGGGGGCATGGGTGCCCCATGGTCGTAGATATAGAGGCCTTCATGGAAGAGGTGAGGCCATGTGGAATGACCGTGTGGGCACTTCCCCTGCCCCTATGTAGATGGATGGGCGGTGATCGCATCTCTGAAGCAGCAACTTGATTCCTAAGAGCCTGGAGGTTAACTAGTCAGTGCTTAATTAAAAAAGAATTGATGACCAATGCCCCAGCGACATCCCGTCATCCATGGCCAGTAAGAGGGATCCACGCTAACAACGTCACAGAACGGGATGTCCAACATTCTACTGCCCCAAATTATGGCGAGTTTCAATCCAGGCCCATTATATCTTCATGGACACCAGTTAATTACACTACTTCTGTCAGGACATTCTAAGGGGTCTAGTCAGGGAAGAAACCTTCGGTCAGGGGAGTATTTACTTTGGGAATCATTTGCGTGTCTGGATGCTGGGGGATTGGAATTTCTTGCTTATACCCCTTATTATAGGGCTTCTTGAGGGTGCGAAACCCAAGGAATCCCCCATAAAATGTGGGTAATCATATGCCATGGGCATGAATCTGAGGTTTTCCTCATCTTCCCATGTTTAACACGGGGTATACCGCAAGTTTAATGTCTGGTAGAGACAGATCAAGCTGATCAGAACATTGACTAGAGTGGATCATATGGGTGAAACCGCCGGAGGGAACACTGATGTTCGGGCTAACACATGGTTGGCTTTCTGGTTACTATTGAGGGGAATGAGGTATGAGGTGGCATGATCCCACCGGGATGTGGCGGCCTAGGTAAGAATCAGGATGGATGATGGAGTGATTGATTAAAGTGTATGGTGAATGGGATGGAACCACCATGAGGATGATGATGGTTTTGGGATTGAGCCATGGAGAGGCTTCCAACGTATCCCCGTGGAAGGGAATCAAAGTCCATGTAGTTCATCTGACGATGGCTCATCACTGATTGGGGTTCAACGGCTTCCCACTGGATGGGGTCGCAACAGCTTACCACGGGATAAGAATGTCAATGGCTTAATACTGAATAGGATCACAATGGCTTACCGTTGAATGAGGCCCGTAGTTTAACATCATTCAGGATGAGGGTAGACTGACGTGAAGGGGGTCGAAACTGTAGGGTGTTGGGCTTGAACCTCATACAGGCTTCCTAAGTACCTTACCTAAGCAAGAATCAAAGTCCTCGTAGTTCCTGGATATGGGGGCATTTGGGACTTACGCTCTAAGACAACCCAAGGTGTTGGTGAACCGACGTGAAGATGGTCAGGACCAATGGATAGTGGTGGGATTCAACCTCAGGGAGGCTTCCTACGTACCATGTCATGGAAAGGATCAAAGTACTCGTTGTTCGGATGGGTGGGAACCAACGTGAAGGTGGACCTGGGGTCCAATGGTTGTTGGTCTTGAACCTCCTAAAGGATTCCAATGTACCATGCCTTAGCAAGGATCAAAGACCACGTAGTTTCGGTGGTGTCGGTGAACCGACGTGAAGGGGGACCTAGGGTCCCATGGGTGGTGGGCTTGAACCTCGAGGAGGCTTCCTATGTACCCTGCCTTAGCAAGGATCAAAGACCACGTAGTTCAGGTGGCGTCGGAGAACCGACATGATGGAGGACCTGGGGTCCCATGGGGGGTGGTCTTGAACCTCGAGGATGATTCCTACGTACCCTGCCTTAGGAAGGATCAAAGACCACATAGATCAGGTGGCGTCGGCAAATCGATGTGAAGGAGGACCTAGGGTCCCATGGGTGGTGGGATTGAACCTCGGGGAGGCTTCCTACATACCCTACCTTAGCAAGGATCAAAGACAACATAGTTCAAGTGGCGAATGATGGTAGATAATATGTCATGGTCGATGCTTACTCTAAGCCCACGTGATTAATGCTCGATGTGAGAAACAAGAGGTAGCAAAGGCCCGACGATAAAGTCACGAAAGGGGTGTCCATGGGAAGTGGAGTGGGGATTCCACATGGAGAGACCCAAAGAGGAAACATGGGATTTTAGCAGCCCGAAGAGTTTGGGACTAACTCCAGAATGGAGGCCCGGTGGTAAAAAAAGCCTAGCGAGGGAGGGAATTGGTACAGAAGAAATGAGGGGCCCGGTTTCCATTCCCCCCTTGGTCCTTTGGACCGAATAATAAAGGAGGAGTAGGGATGCTGCCTCCAGAAAGAAAAGCCCAGGGCTTACACCAGAGTGGTTACCCTTTCCCTGCGGACAAACACCACTATGATAAGGAGGCTATCATCTCTTGTGGGGGAATATGTCATCCACGTGGAGACCGGTGGGTGTAGAGAATGTCTAAGGTGGGGGCACCTCGCGTGCGAGGCATAGGGTGAGGTCACATTTTAATGTCATATGTTGAGGATGATGGTGCATGGAAGTTTAACGTCCTTCAGCTCGGACAAGGTGGGTTTTCTCCACACCCCTAGGAGTTATATAACTGGTACCCTCTTCTCCTTGTTAAATATAAGGGACGGGCAACGCCGTGGCTTGGGGGTGTCATGGAGCGAACCATTGGGGGGTCCACGTTAGCCTGGCTATGTGAATAAGAAATAGCCATTAGCGTGCCTATGAGTAGAAGCGTGAGGTGAAGCAACACAATGGGAAGTATTGTCCAAGAAACTTTGAAATCCCATCATGGAAACCTAGAGGGTCACATGGGAAAAGGAATCTCTAAGCAGAGGGGTTTATAGGCAGGGGCCTTGTGAAGATCCGCTGCTCTGCGTGGTGGAGGGTACTTGCGAAGGGGTGTGCTTCGTGAAGTGGGGCGCCTCAGCCTAATCATAGGGTAGAGGTTCATATGGGAGGTGCTTTGTGAAGTGGAAATAGATTCATGGAGCACTGCCTTGCGGAGCAAAGGTGCCTCGCAAAGCAAGGTATCGTGAAGAAATGTGCTTCGCGAAGTACAGTGACCATGCCTTGGCATGTCGATCATGTGTACATCAAGGGTCTTTCCTGAAGCATAAACTATCTGTGATGACCCAGGTCCCCTTGGGGATCCCATTACTTCGTGGATACCCTTAGGCTCTGTGAAAGGAATCCCTCTCGAAAGAGGGGATCAAAACAAGGCAAAGAAGAGGCACTTCACAGAGCAGAAGTACCTCGCACGGCTCATGGTTCGCAGAGCAGAAGGGTGATTTGTGATTCAGAATCTTGGATGTTGAAAGGTCGGATTGTCCACCTCTTGGACTTGGGGGAGGCTGATATTTATAGGGGAGAGGCTCTGCGAAGCACTGCGCGCTCGGCGTGAAGCCTGAGTTTACATTGCTCTGCGGTGGGTCGTGAACATCAAATGCATTCGTGGAGCGTCTCGCCCCTTGCTCCGCGGTGGTTCACGAACATCAAATACGTTTGTGGAGAGTCCCACCTCTTTGCTTCGCGACAGGTCGTTAATGTCAAATTGGACTTCGTGGTGGGTCACGAATGTCAAATGCGTTCACGGAGCATCCCACCTCCTTGCTCCACAGCGTGTCCCAAACGTCAAATGTGTTCGCAGAGTATCCCACCTCCTTGCTCCACACCGGGACACGAACGTCAAAGGGGATTCTGCAGATGGGCTTCACGAGGTATCCATTAGGTATGTGTCATCTTCTCCTCCCCACATTTTGGCATCAACAACCGTCTACTATCAGAGGTACGATTCTTGTATCATCTACCATTTATTGTGATTTGTTTGATATAGGGGAATCCCATTTAATTTTATCATATATATTTGTAAAATGTATTGGGTTTATATGGGTAAATCTTGGATGGTGTTTTGACTATCAACACACCATTTAGTGTGCAGTGAGAGAATATCAAATGATTCAAAGTGTGTTCTCTAGAGAATAGTGGTCACCATTTCTTTTGGGAACTATTTTTGCTGAAATTATAGGTTTTTATTTGATTATTGGTATGGATTGGATTAATCTAAAACATTCTTATATATAATTATATAGGAGGATAGTTACATTTTTATCCCCAGAAGGAGGAAACTATTTTCACTAAGTTGAGTGGGATCTTCAGGCTGTTCATGTAGGACCAATTCAGTGCAGGTTATATTTTCTCATGACTCAGATAGTCAGTCTTTCTTTAGATGATGATGGAATGTAGAAGGATTATTTTCATCCAATGGTAGAAAATTTTCAGGTTGTACTTCCAAATGAGTTCTATGGATTACAACCTAAGCAAGAGATCATGTTTACGATCGAGTTTGGGTCAGTAAAAGATCCAATTTCTATCCTGCCATATATAATGGAACCAACATAGCCTTAAAAGTTGAAAATATGGATGGAAGATCTATAATATAAAGGTCTTATATGTCCAAGTACATCTATATGGGGTTTTCTAGTTCTCTTTTCCAATAAGGATGATGAAAATTTGTGCTTATTTGTGTATTATTGGATATTGAACTCGATAATGGTCATGAAATGATATTGATGATCTCTTTGATTAGATGAGAGGTGCTGAGATCTTATGTAAGATATATTTGAGATTAGGATAATATTAGTTGAGGTTGAGACCATCATACATTCCTTGGACTACTTTTAAGAGTTTTTATGACTTTTATGTGATCATTGTGGTGTCATTTGGTTTGACTAATGCATCAATGGTATTCATGGACTTGATGAATGGGATATCTCCTCCTTTTTGGGAAATTTTTTGTGTGTTTTTATGACATATTACTGTACACCCAGTTAGAAGATGAGAATTCACAACATCTTGACATCATTCTAGGTACATTGAGAGAGCATCTGATTTATGCCAGGTTAAGAAAATGCAATTTTTGGATTGATAAAGTGTACTACTTGGGCCATGTAATCTCAAAGGTAGGAGTGTCATAGGACCTAATGAAATTTAAATCCATAATATATTGGAAAGAACATAAGAATTAATTTTAAATTTGGATGTTTTTTGGGTTTATCATGTTATTATCGGTGTTTTATCCCATACTTTTCCTATTTGACAACACTAATGTCAGGGGTTACCAAGAAAGGTGTTAATTTTTTTTGGTATGATGCTTGCGAGAGAGATTTTCTAGATCTGAAAGGTAGTATGACCTCAACACCCACCTTCTATTTAACTATATTTGGTAAATCATATATCGTGTATTATGATGCAACTAGGGTTGGACATGGAACATTTCTAATGCATGATGATCGATTGGTTGCCTATGGATTCCTACAGTTGTGACCACGTGAGAGGAATTACCCTATTAAGGATCTAGAGTATATAGTATTGGTTCATTCCCTAAGATGATGGATACATTATCTCATGGGTGATAGGTTTGTGGTATACATGTACCATAAGAGCCTCAAGTAAATCTTTTATCAATGGGACCTCAACCTTCAATAGAGGAGGTTTGTCGAGTATCTGCAGTCTTTCAACATGGAGTTGTCTTATACACCAGGAAAGATAAAATTCATTATCAATTAATTGGGTATAGATACACATTAATGGGTAGTAAAAGAGTCTTGGGATGAGTAGAAGGTGTCAACCCTCTTTACAGGCATGCATCTATATGTTCTGGAGTCTTGGGGATGAGTATCTCTTACTTTCACATCTGTTATATCCATGCTTTTGGACAGGATCAAGGCATAGAAATTATCTAACTTGTAAGGAATTGTTCAGAGAGATAGTTTATATGGTGGGAATCCACCATGATGTTGGTCTATTAAAAATGAACATTCCATTCTTTTCTATGGTAGAGTATGTGTTCTTATTTATTTTCATGGGTAGATATTGAAAGAGTTTCATGATGCTAGATGGGAGGTGCATCCTGATTTGTCAAAGATAAATCATGATATCCATATATTGCAATGGTGTTAAGGAATAACGAATGGGATAAAAGGATTTATAGTGACATTTTTCACTTTTTAGTAGGTAAAAGTTGGACATCACAAGCCATCTAGGATTTTGTAGCCTTTTCTCATTCTGGAGTAGAAATGGTATGATGTCGCTATGGAATTTGTGACAGGATTACCCTAAAAACCTATAAGAATGATGTTTTGTGGGTGATTTTGGATTGAATGAATAATGTATCCCATTTTCTTCGAATTATATAGGCCTTCATAGTTGATGATATTGGTGGTCTTTACATGCGTGAGGTAGTTTGGTTGTACAGTGTTCTAAGGAGTATCATTTCAAACAGAGATCCTCATTTGAAATCACATTTATGGAAGGGTATTTATAAGACTCTAGGATCATAGGTTATTTTGTGTATGATTTATCATCCTAATACTGAGGGTCAATCTTAGAGGAATATTTAGGTTCTGTAGGATATGTTACAGTCATGTTTTTTGGATTTTGGTGGTTCGTTGGAGCACAATATTGAACTAATGGAGTTTTCTTATCATAATAGCTTCCAGGATTTGATCCAAATGGAATATTTTGGGTATTTGTATGGAAGGGTATAAAATTCACCTCTTTGTTGGTTGGAGGTAAGTGAGTAAGTTCTTGTTGGGCCTAGTCTTGTGCAAGAGAGATCTGAACAAGTTCAATTGAACAAAAATCAGTTGGTAACCATTCATATTAGGAATAAATCTTATACTGAATGTTCGAGAGAACCTATTTAATTTCAGTTTAGTTATCGTGTTTTCCTTCATGAATCACCTAGGATGGGTAATTTTATATCAGGAAAAAGGTAAATCTATCACATATATTTATTATCCCATTTTAGGTGGTAGATAGAGTCGTTCGAGTATTGTTCCAATTATCCCTTCCACAACAATATAATTTAATAAATGATGTGTTTCACCTATCGTAGATTTGGAGATTTATTTCATACCCTTATCATGTGAAATACATAGTTTCCATCGAGTTTAGTGTTGATGTTTCCTTTGAGGATCACTCTATATGGATTGTGATCTATAGTGAGAAGTAACTCCAAGGTAGAGAGATTCCTTTGGTTTGAGTGTAGTGGAAGCATGGGTGAGTTTTTAAAGAGACTTGTCATTGGGAGTCTGATATGAAATCATAATGGCATGACTTTTCTCTAAGATTTCACAATGATTCTGGGAGTATCTTGGGGATGAGATTTTATATGATGGGGAGGTTGTAAGATCCCAATTTTTTTAGGAACATACCTCTTTGAATTTTTTGTTTGAGACATAGTGGATGGGTCTTATTCAAAGACGAAGAGCCTTTTGGGATAAAATTACTTAATGTCTAGGTATGTATGTTTTTTTTAAATTAATGGATTACGGGTTTAAATGGGTCAAGTGTTACCAAGGGTTCTTGGTAAGTTGAGAGGCCTTATAGGGAGTTCAGACTTTTATCAGGAAAATGGGCTGAAAAAATGCCTACAGAACGGTTACACATCATGTCACTATAATACGTAACATGTAACTCTATCCAGTCACATTTTTTGAATGGTTGAGTGTTTTGAACTAATTAATGACATATAGAGAGTACATATTGGGTAATTATGTTACAAGTCATGTAATTTTTTATCAGAATATATAATAGTTTTAGGCAATGGGTGTTTTAGTCTATCCCTATAAAAATAAATACATGACATGAAACTGTAACACCTAAAACTTCCATGGTATGTTTCCCTTTGAATACTATAATAGCTTTCATTTTACGCAACTTCGAGATTCTAACACACTACGACCAATCAAACTAGCCATTACGAATAGTAATGCCCAATTTTTGAAATTTTATAAATTTTATCTTTCAAAATGCACTTCATTCTTGGATTCGGAATATCTAAATTAGCTTAGGGTTATTTTTTGGAATTTTTCTGAAAACATACAATTTTGATAAATAGTGTAAAAACACGACGTTATTGATTAAAACCAAATTTTTATTTAAGTAATTAGTTTTTTTTAATTTATTTTAGGTAAAAATAGATACATAATAAAAATATATATTCAATGTAATTCATTGGAGTCATTTTATAATAAGTTTAGATATATAAAATTTTATCGAACTTTTTACCGTCTTTTACCCGCCTCATAGGAGCATTTGCAAATTCTCATAAAACTAAATTTTACCACTACTATGAGTGTAATTTCAAAAATCCAAGAGACACGGTTTATATCAGTAAGAAAAATGTTGTCAATAAGACGAAAATAATTTTTGGTGAATAATAACTTTTTTACTTTTATTTATCACGGTTAAAAGTAAATAGGGTAATTAAGGGTAAAAATGATATTATTATTACACTAAAACATGTATTAATTATATTGGAAAAGTTTAATTCGACCAAAAACATATTTATTAATAAAATATGATTCTTTAGGATCACTTGGATTAGATTAGGACATTAATTATTATTTTATTTAAAGAAGAGTTAAAATAGTTAAATTCAAAGTTTAACAACTAAACCATTTTTAATATAGGGTTACACACAATATAAATTCGACTATAAGTACTTATTAGAAAGATAGAAAGACTACCTACATAATGGTATTTTATTTATAATTTTTAGACATTAAATAATTTAATTTATTTATAACATAATGATGAAGGAGTAATTGCCTTATTAATGAAATATTAAAATAATTGATATTATAAATATAAAAATAAATGTAAATTGAAACTTCTGATGAATTGCACTAATTTTCATGGTTAATATGACATTTTATGGTTGTATAAATAAATTTTATTCGAAGTGATAAAGTTTTTATGGCTTTCAAAAAAATCAAACACTAAATAGTGTCAAAATTGACATAATTCAGTTTTTAAAACCAATATTATATTATTAATTGATATAATAATCCTAGAAATATAATGTTTTGAAAAAGGACTTAGATAAGGTTATATATATTAATAATTAACCACATGGGATTCTCTTGGCATGTTATATTATGTTTATAAACCATATAATATAAAAATACAAAGAGACATGGTAAATGACAAACTTTTTAACTAAGAGTTAAATCTAAAAGATATGGTTAATATGATGACCTAAACCTGTCTAAAACCTATTGGTTGGGATGTTTTAGACCCACCCCCACCTTATCCTTTAAATAATTCATTTTTATCCATTTGATCCCAAAAATTATTTTATTATAAAATAATATTTCAATATTTTCCTAAAGTTACCCTGACCTCTCTTATTAATGGGCACCTCCGCTTCTCTAAATTGCCCACCCCAAAAGCCTTTTGGCTTGGCCAAACCCTACACAAATATCTTCCCAAATTTCCTCGATTCATCCTATAGGCCTTACGTTAGACATAAATCCAACCTAAGTAGCCCTTTTGATCAAATCAAAAGAAAGAACCCGAAAACGAGGTAAATATTTCATCACCCCGTTCAAGTTCTTTTCTTCTTCCACTTCCTCTTTCATTGTTGTTTCCATTATAAATTAATAACTCCAGTATATTCTATATAATTTAATGATATTATAAAAATGTTACAAACATATTAATTATTCTATCCATCATATAAATGACAAAGTCACCATACATACGTACGTACGAATTACTGTCTCTACGTTATGGTGTAGTTTGTTATTAAAACACTTAATCATTTGGATGGGTATAATAATGATTATAAATGATGTAAATAATAAATATAACATTATAATTATTCTGCATATATTATATACCATCCAATTATATATTATTTTAATATCAAATGAATGATATTGTCGCTCGTGCGTACGTACGGATTACCGTCTCCACGAATTCGATGAGATTCATTCCCCATCGTAATCATTCAAGAATAATTTTCATTTTATGTTTAAAAATAATGTTTATGAACATAATATAATTATTTATATGAATCAAATACATCATATACATAACAAAAATGGCGTACATAACAAAGAATATAAAGGAAAACGAATCAGTTGACACACGAAACGATGATAATACTAAAATATTATTAACAAAGTAATATTAGAAGATCATATATTATATCATATTTACTTATATGTTTCTTTTATAATTTAATAACAATTATTTAACTATTATACATGAGTTTAACATACCCTCGACCTATAAAAAGTACAAGGTAAGGGTTAATTTCACAATTTTTTTTATTATCTGAGGTTGTTTTTACGTAAGTATCTACTATGACCACTTTATCATCCACATCCACATTTCTTAAAAATGCATTTCAAAACATTTTTAATATTTACTATACTATGATTTAAAGTCATTTATACCATTGTTTGAATTTTTATAAAATGGTTGGAAATGAATCTTTCGGTTGTTTTCTAAACAATGTACTTTATGACCATTTCGACAAAATTAAGGAAATAATTTTTTTTTATCTTATAATGTGGGTGCAACTATTTCACGCCATTATAACATCTTTGAAGATTAACTTATTTTCTTATAAGAATATTTTCAAACTAAATGTTTTATTTTATAATTATATGACTTTTAAATGATTTCAAAATAGAAAGATATATTTCTCTAAAATCATTTTTGATTTAATCTATGTCCACATCCTTTAATGGATTTTATGATTATTTGAATTTGATTTATTATGATACAAAACATCCATATTATATTGAAGGCTTTTTTATATGTTTTGTTGTGGATGTGTTATTTTTACACCATTCATGGTTTATGGATAATGTATTGACATTTTATATTCTATTTTTAATATGAATGTTTATGTTATGTTTAAACCTTTTCATATGAATAATGCATTGGACTTAGTAAGTGATGGGTGGAGCCCGCTATAGCTCCTCGATGCATCGGTTGGTCTCATGAGACAAACTAGTGTCTTGGAACAAGGCCTTGACAAAATATTATTTTTTGTCTTGGCACAAGACCTTGACTATGTGGTTATGAAGTCTGACATTATTCATTCCATCATTATGAAAGTGGCTATTGATATTGCATGTGATTATTCGACTAGAAGAATATCCATGTGAATAAGTAAATGGAATTATTTGATTTTATCTTTTCCATATTATGATGATGTTAAAGTTTAAAAGGATTTTGTTTTAGTCTTACATTTCCTTAAATGTTTATGCTTATTTATGAATGTTTCCACTATATTCTTATCCTTACTGATCATCTGACCTCACCCCTTTATAAGTTTTATTTTTCTCAGGATGTGAAGAAGTATATTATGAATAACCTACAGGGATAGTCTAAGGGATATTATTGTGTCCTATGGATACTATGTTGTTGTTGTTTTTCATTTAATAATGTAATGTAAAACTTATAAATGTATCTAGTATTTCCAAGGCTACTAAACTAATCGGTCTTTTGGGACTCGATCTTTTGCGATCATGCCTTTGTTATGAAATAATGCATAAAATATAGGTACTTAGGGTTGGGGAATTATAGTTGGTATCATAGGATGTTTAGTAAAAACTTTGGTAGCTAGATTTATAAAAACTCTGATTAGAGAACATTACCCTAACATAGACTTTGAGGATTAGTGTAGAAGAACTTCCTAGAATTTTTCTACTGTAGAGATTTTGTTAGTTTTCCAAGAAATACATCCCTATCTTGATACAAGTAGGTAGATGTAGGTCTGGCACAGACGTACCTAGGGGTAAAACCTGAAAACACTGCTTTGAGCTAGACTCAAACGAGAACTGGTGCACGACAACGGGCCTTGCTTCACTCTTGGTTACGACACTCTAGGGGGACATGCTTAGGATAATTCTCATTTTCTTTACAAACCATTATGAAGGTTTTATGAGTATATACATCTTCAAAGAAAACATTCTTGTGACTATGGATTATATCAATAAACTGTTCAATTAATGTTAACTGTTTTACAAGTTTGGAAGTGATTCATAAACTAATCTAGTGTATACCATTATTTAGAAATGAAACCTAGGGGAAGGAATGGAAACCGTATAAACACACGTAATCCATGTAGGGATTTCCCTCCTACTCAAGATAATTATAATGGAGATGGTGAAGCAACTGGTGCTTATCAGGTTATCACCATACTGGGACAACTCACTCAGGTTATGAAAAATAACCTTACCTGTGTAGAGCACCCTGATCAACAACATGGAGGATCAATGTTAGACCGCTTCATGAGGAAACAACCACAAACATTCAATGGGATGAAAAATCCATATTTAGTTGAGCAATGGATAAATTACTTAGAAAAAATATTTCTTGCTTTGGGGAGTACCGAAAGAGAAAAAGTTGTCATGATATTTTATCACCTCACGGGAGATGCATATCAATGGAGGTCATTAATCCAAAATAAAAAGGACGATGAAAAAGTATTGACCATGGAATGGATGGAGTTTAAAGAGATTTTCTTGGAAAAAAACTTTCCTCGTAACCATCAAGTGGATATGGAAAGACAATTTTTGAGTCTGAGGAAAAAAGAGGATGAGATTGTCACAAAGTATCAGGCTAACTTTAAAAGGTTGGAAAGGTATGATAAAGATTATATACATTACCCAAGAAGTAATATTGGTCATTTATTTTATTGGTTAAAACCATTCCTCCATCTAGAATTAATCTCACCATCCTTCTCATCATACGAAGATATTGTCTCATGGGCTATCGAGAAATAAAAGGAATTCCCTAAGACTTATGACTTTATAGAAAAGAAAGAGAATAAGAGATCTGCTGAAAAATCTAAAAATGGAATTCAGGGGAAGAAGGGAAAAGTTGAATATCCATCCTACAGTAAATGTGTGAATAAACACCCCGGTACTTACCTGAAGGTAATGGGAGTCTGTTACAAGTGTGGTGAAAAAGGCCACCAAGCTCGTGATTGAAAGGGGAAGAAAGAGGTTGTCAATGTTGAATGCTAAAATTGTAGAGAAAGGGGGAATTATGCAAATGAATTTCCTAAGGACCAAGGAAACTTACCACAGAAAAGGCCAAGGGATCAAGTCCAAGCATATGTTATCACTAATGTGGAGTTTGAAGCTCCGAAAGATGTGGTGGTAGGTAATTTAATAGTTTCTCAAGTTTAGAAAATGTTTTATTTGATTCTTGATCATCGCATTGTTTCATATCTTCTCAGTTTGAAAAGAAAATTGGATATTTCCAATTTGATTTAACAAGGGAGTTATTAGTAAAAACTCCTAAGGGAAGTATCATTGCAACAATGTTTTGTGAATCAAATCCCATTAATTCATATAAACATTATTTATTTGTTGATCTCATCGTCATACCCATGATTGAATTCAATATAATCCTTGGTATGGATTGGATTTCAGACCATGATTAAAAAAATTATTGTAAGAAGAAGGAGGTTACAATTTTAGATGATGATAAGGACTACCTTTTCTTTAGACTAGAAACATCACCATCTGATTCTTTTCAAGATCCACCCCTAGTAGCTAAACTAAATTCCATTATTGGGGAGGAAGAGAATGAAATAACTGTGTGTGAGGAAAGAAATTTTCAAATATAGGATTTACCTATTGTACAAGAATATGTTGATGCGTTTCCAGAAGATTTACTTGGACATCCTCTAGAATGAGAAATTTAGTTTTCTATTGATTTAATTCATGGTTCAAGGCCCATATCGAAGACCCCTTATAGAATGGCCACTGTGGAATTAGTGGAACAAAAGAAACAACTTCAGGAATTTAGTAATAAGGGATTTATTCTCCCTAGTGTTTCTTTATGGGGATCCCCTGTCCTTTTTGTTAAAAAGAAAGACAAATCTATGAGGTTGTGCATTGAATATAAGGAGATCAATGATATTACAGTAAAGAAAAAGTATACCCTACCTTTTATTGATGATTTATTCAACCAACATCTTGGAGCTCAATATTTTTCAATGATTGACCTTCGATCTGGATATCATCAATTGTGTGTGAAGAAGGAAGAAATTTTGAAAACAACATTTCGAACCAAGTACGAGCATTATGAGTTTAGAGTAATGCCCCTTTGGATTGACTAATGCACCCTCTATTTTCATGGATCTAATGAACATTGTTTTCAAGGGATATCTTAATGAATTTGTAGTTGTATTTATTGATGATATGTTGTTATACTCCAAAAGCTATGAAGATCATGAAAATCACTTGCGCACTATTCTGAAAACCCTCAGATGAAATGAATTATACGAGAAGTTTAGAAAGTCTGAATTCTATCTTCAGGAGATTTATTTTCTTGGACATATTATCTCTAAGGATAGAATCTCCATTGATCCTTCTAACACAAGAACAATCCATGAATAGCCAGCATCGACTAGTATAACTGAGGTATGCTATTTTATTGGTTTAGCAGGGTATTATTGGCATTTCATCCGGAATTTTGCCCGATTGGCTAACCCATTAACCAAGCTCACATGTAAAGGGGTTAAATTTTATTGGACAAAAGAGTGTGAAGAATGTTTTGAAGAACTGAAGAGAAGATTATTCAATGCTCCTATCTTGACTCTACCATTAATGAACGATGGGTTTGTTATTTATAGTGATTCATCAAAGAAAGGACTTGGTTGTGTCCGTAAGCAGATTGATAAGGTTATTACCTATGCATCACGATAGCTAAAAGTTCATGAGAAAAACTATCTTACTCATGATCTTGAGTTAGTAGCTATAATATTTTCTTTTGAAGATATGGAGACATTATCTCTATGGTAAAAAATGTGAGATATATACCGATCACAAGAGTTTGGAGTATATTTTATCACATAATGTACTCAACATGAGGCAAAGGATATGGCTTTAACTACTCAAGGATTAGGATTTCACAATACACTACCACCCGAGGAAGGAAAATAAGGTGGAAGATACTTTGAGCAGAAATAATCATGGAGTTTTGAATAAGATGTAAGTTGAAAGGGATCATATTTTCATGGATCTTGTGAAAATGGAAATGGGAATAATCATGAAAGGTGAAACATCAATACTTTTTCAAATGGTTGCCAAACCATATTTATTATAAAGGATACAAAGTTCTCAGGCTGGTGATGGAGAGTTTTGATAGAAAATTAAAACTGTGAATGATGGGAGATTGATCGACTTCATATATAAATATGGGATTTTAAAATTTGGGAAGAGAGTTTGGGTTCTCGATATACCAAATCTGAAAAGGGAATTGTTATATGATTCTCATAGATCCAATTTATCTATAGACCCTAGTAGCACCAAGATGTATAGAGATTTGAAGGAAAACTTTTTCTGGGACAACATGAAGAGGGAGATTGCAGATTTTGTGTAAAGATGTATGGTTTTTTCAACAAGTGAAAGCTGGAAGGCAACATCCTAGAGGAGTCATGCAACCTCATCCCCTACTTGGTTGGAAATGGGATAATATTACGATATAATTTTTCACAGGGATACCAAAGAATCCTAGAAAAAATGATGCAATATGGATCATTGTTGATTGTCTTACCAAGTCGACACATTTTATTTCTATAAGAGAAGATTTACTACTTGAACGTCTAGCAAAACTATATATTAATGATGTTTTTAGACTTCATGGAGTACCTTTATCGATTGTTTCTGACTGTGATCCCCATTTTACATCAAGATTCTAAAAAAGTCTTTAGAAAGTCCTAGATAATAAACTTTGTTTGAGCACTGCCTACCACCCTCAAATCGATGGATAATTAGAACAGACTATTCAAACCATAGTATACAAGTTTAGATCCTGCTCACTTGACATTCAAGGTACGTGGGATCAATATTTACCTCTAATAGAATTTTCCTATAACAATAGCTACCATTCAAGTATTCCAATTGCACTATATGAAGCATTATATGGCAAGAGATGTCACACACCAACCTGTTGGGATGATGATGGTGAAAGAAAACTCATAGGCCTAGAACTTTTTTATGAAACGATGGAAAAGGTGAAGGTTATCCAAACCCACATGAATGCAGCTCAAAGAAGGCAGAAGAGCTATGCCGATAACCGAATGAAGGATTTATAATTTCAGGTAAAAGATCATGTTTTCTTGAAGGTATCTCCATGAAAGGGAGTAATACGATTTGGTAAGAAGGGAAAATTAAGTCCCAGGTACATCATACCTTTCAAAAATCTTGAACGAATTGGGGTTATAGCTTATTGTTTGGAAATGACTCCATGTCTCTCCAAAGTTCACGATGTGTTCCACATATCACTTTTGAGAAAATACATGCCTAACCCAATGCATGTACTCACATATGAAGAAATTAAACTGGAACCTGGTCTATCTTATTTTGAAGATCTGGTCAAGATTCTTGATACAAGATAACAACTGCTAAGAAACCGGACGACTCGTCTGGTTAAAGTTCTCTGGAGAAACCATAAGATGGAAGAGGCAACGGGGGAACCCGAGGAACATATGATGAAGAACCACCCAAATCGTTTTATATAGTAATATTATAGAAATTTCAAGGATGAAATTATTTTAAGGAGGGGAGAATGTAACACCCTAAGCTTCCAAGGTATGTTTCCCTTTGAATAATGAAACAACTTGCATTGTACGCAACTTTGAGATTCTAACACACTGCGACCAACCAAACTAGCTGTTAAGAATACTAATAACCACTTTTTAAAATTTTATAAATTTTACCTTTCAAAATGGACATCATTTTGGATTGAGAGTATCAAAATTATCTTAGGGTGAATTTTTGGTATTTTCATGAAAACTTTCAATTTTTGACGAATAGTAGAAAAACACATCGTTATTGGTTATAATTGAATTTTAATTTAAATAATTAGTTATTTTATTTTATTTTATTTTAGGTAAAAATAGATACATAAATCATATATATGTTCAATGTAATTCATTGGATTCATTTTAAAATAAGTTTAGATATATAAAATTTTAGCGAACTTCTTACTATCTTTTACCCACCTCCTATGAGCATTTGAAAATTCACATAAAACATAATTTTATCGCATCTCTAAGTGGAATTTCAAAAATCCAAGAGACACGGTTGATATTAGTAAGAAAATGTGGTTCAATAAGATGAAAATAATTTTTGGTGGACAGTAACGTTTTTCTTTTATTTACCACGGTTAAAAGTAAATAGGGTAATTAAGGGTTAAATGATATTATTATTACCCTAAAACATTTACTAATTCTATAAGATAAGTGTAATTCAACAGAAAACAGTCGTAGGAATAAAATATGATCACTCAAGTCCACTTGGATTAGATTAGGACATTTATTATTATTTTATTTAAAGAAGAGTTAATAGAGTTTTATTCAACATTTTATAACTAAACCATTTTTTATATTGGGTTACACACAATATAAATTCGACTATAAATATTCATTAGAAAGATAATAATATTTCTTAGATAATGGTATTTTATTTACAATTTTTATACATTAAATAATTTAATTTATTTATGACACAATAATGATTCAATTAATTACCTTATTAATGAAATATTAACAAAATTGATATTATAAATATCCAAATAAATGTAAATTGAAACTTTTGATGCATTAAACTAATTTTAAAGGTTTATATAACATGTTAGGGTTGGTTAAATAAATTTTATTTGAAGTGTTAAAGTTTTTATGGCTTTCAAAAAAATAAAATACTAAATAATGTCAAAATTGACATAATTGAGTTTATAAAACAAATATTATATTATTAATTGATATAATATTCTGAAAAATCTAAAGTTCAGCCAAAGGACATAGCTAAGGTCATATATATTAATAATAAACCTCATGGGGTTATTTTGGGATGTTATACTATGTTTATTAACCATATAATATTAAAATAAAAAGAGACATGGTAAATGACAAACTATTTAACTAAGAGTTAAATCTAAAAGATAAGGTTACTATGACAACATAAACCTGTCTAAAACCTATTGGTTGAGAGGTTTTCAACCCATAACAAAATTATCCTTTAAATAATTCATTTTTTAGCCATTATAAATTGAAAATTATTTTTTTATAAAAAAATATTTCAATCTTTTCCTAAAGTGACACTCACCTATCTTATAAGTGGGCACTTCCCATTCTCTTAATTTAACATCTCCAAAGCCTTTTTTCCCGGCCAAAACCTGACCAAATATCATTAAAACCTTCCTAAATTAATTATAGAGGACTTAATTTAGTCATAAATCCAACCTAAGGATCCATTTTGACCAAATAAAAAGTAAGAACCTGAATAAGAGGTAAATATTTCATCACATGTTTCAAGTTCTTTTCTTCTTCCACTTCCTATTTCTTTGTTGTTTCCATTATAAAATAATAAATACAGTATATTTTATATAATGCGATGTTATTATAAAAATTGTACAACCATATTCATTATTCTATCCATCCTATAAATGAGAAACTCACCATATGTGCGTACGTACTAATTACCGTCTCCATGTCGTGGTGTAGTTTGTTATTCAAACACTTCATCATTTGGATGGGTATAATAATGAGTATAAATGATGTAAATGATAAATATAACATGATATTGATTATATATATATGATATACCATCAAATTATATATGATTTTAATATCAAGATAATGATATTGTCGCTCGCGCGTACGTACGGATTACCGTCTCCACGAACGTGATGAGATTCATTCCCCATTGTAATCATTCAAGAATAATTTTCTTTTTATGATTAAAAATAATGTTTATGACCATAATATAATTATTTATATGAATCAAATACATCATATACATAACAAACATGGAGTACGTAACAAAGCATATAAATGAAAACGAATCAGTTGACACATGAAACGATGATAATACTAAAATATTATTAACAAAGTAATATTAGAAAATCATATATGATATCATATTTTCTTATATGGTTCTTTTATAATTTAATAATAATGATTTAACTATTATATGGGAGGTTAATGTACCCTCTACCCAGGAAAAGTAAAAGGTATGGGTTAATTTCACAATCTCTTTATTATCTGAGGTTGTTTTTACCTAAGTATCTACTGAAACCACTTTATCATCGACATCCACGTTTCTTAAAAATGAATTTAAATTTTTTTTTACTATTTTCTAATTTATTGGTAAAATTAATTTATACCCTTGTTATACTTTTTATAAAATGGGTTCAAATGAATCTTTCGGTCATTTTCCAAACAAGGTACTTTATGACCTTTTTGACAAAATTAAGGTAAGAATATTTTTTTAACTTATACAGTGGGTGGGACAATTTTCGGCCGTTATAACATCATTGAAGATTCCCTTAAAAGAATATAAGAATATTTTTAAAATTATATTATATTTTATAATTATATTATTTTTAAATTATTTCAAAATAGAAAGAGATATTTCACTAAAACAGTTTTTATTTCATCTATGTTAACATCCTTTGATGGATTTTAAGCTTATTTGAAGTTGATTTATTATGATACAAAACTTCCATATTATATTAATGGTTTTGTGATATTTTTTATTGTGGATGTGTTATTTTTACACCATTCATGGTTTATAGATAAAGTATTGACATTTCATTTTCTAGTTTTAATATGAATGATTATGTTATGTTTAAACCTTTTCATATGAGGAATGCACTGGACTTGGTAAGTGATGGGTGGAGCCTTCTATAGCTCCTAGATGAATTAGTAGGTCTCATGAGACAAACTAGTGTCTTGGCATAAGGAATTGGAATAATCTCATTTGTAGTCTTGGCAGAAGGCCTTGACTATGTGGTTATGAAGTTTGGCATTATGCATTCCATCATTATGAAAGTGGATATTGATATTGTATGGAATTATTCAATGTAAAGACCCGTAAAATTCAACGGAAATTTCTTCTTAATTTTCTTTGGGATTTTACAAGAACACAGTGTCTGACGGAACCGGATTCCAAGGCCCAGTGTGCCCAGAATCATTTTCCGAAGTTTAGCTCGGGTACGTTCAATGAACGAACGAGCGGGTTTTCCTAACTGTTGAACCGGTGCTCGGAATCAAAATCCATGGGCACCGATGGAATCGTAGTGCCGGTAATTGCTTAAGAACACCTTTTCCAGAGTTCCGTTTTCTCGGGTGGAGTTTTAATTAATTGGGTTAACTAAAGAATAAAATAAAATATTGTGCAACAGATTTTATTTTTATTCTAAGAAGTGTTAACCTAAGCTAAGTGGTTGAAGTGGGACCCACATCCTAACTACTCCACTAGGTAGGATAATAGTGGGGTGGGGCCTACACCAGACCCACCCTTTCAACTTCCTCAACCCCTATTAATTATATAACCCACCCTCACCCCCTTTAATTGAAGTCAACTCTTAATTAATTAATTGAGTAGGTTTCAATATATTTAATTCTTGGATTCATTTTCTATTTCGAATTTTAAGTTGGCTTGTGAGTTAATTAAATAAGACAAGGTCTTATTTCATTAAGTTTTTGTTTTGGTTGTGCGAGAGAAGTTTGGGAGAGGATTTGCTCTAACTCTTGAAGAAAATCTTCTTCCTCGTCGAAGAACGCGAAGAACTCCGAGCCTTCGATGAAGAACTCCATCACCGCAAAGGGGAGTTCATCATACCGTCTTCTTCCCTCTCCGTAGCCGGTGAGAGACACCATCCTAAGAGATTGATGATGCGACACTGACGATCCTCCTTCCGTGACACTTACGGAGTCTCCTTCCACGATGTCCCTTTCCATGAAAAATCTCGTTCGACGACAATGCTTGAGGTAGAGGATTTATTGTTTTTGTTCTTGAATAATTCCGTCACCGTTCTTCTTTTTCAAATTGGACAGCCTGTTATCGCAATAATGGGAGGAGGTCAGACTGTATGAACACAGACGACTCCCCTCCCCCCTTGATGCTTCATTTTATTGCGGCACGAGAAAGGCAGTGCGGTGTCGTTGCACCGCGTGGTAATAATAAAGAATGGGCGGAGAAGTGCGGCGCCGTCGCATCGTGCCGGAGAACCTCGAAGAGGCCACGGCCGAAGCGAGGCCGCGACGGAGTAGGAAGCAGCGGCCGGCTTCTGGCCGCCGGCACCAGAGAAGGAGGGCGGGACCCCGGTGGTCCTGCGGCAGCAACAACTGGCCGGCCGAACCGAGCTGGCTGGCTTTCTATAAGCTGGGGGTTGTAACCCCCAGCTGGCCGAAGGAGTGGCCCCCCACATGGGGGCCGCGGTGACACAAACAGGGGGGCAGCGAGCCCCCCCCCCCTTCGCTCGACCGTTTCGGCCGAGCCTCCTGGCCACGCTGGCCAGGCCGAGCACGCGAGGAGGGGCCGCCTGGCCGGGCCGCCCAGGCCGGGCCAGGCCGGGCCGACCCAGGGGGTATCGGGCTGGGTCGGACCGGGCCCGAACCCCCTATTTTCGGACCCCTTTTGGTCTTTTGACCATAACATGGGATACGTACCTCCGATCGATGCACATTCTGCTGTGATGCGATCCTTGGATCGATACGGTCGTTTTGGTATATTACACTCATGGTTTCGGAAAACTTTGGGTTCGGCCGGGTTGATTCGAACACGAAACCAACCGGGCCCTCGGAGCGGAAACGATTATAACTTGAGCTCCGGACGTCCGATTGATGTACCATAAATTTTTTTGGATATATCTTAGTGAGAGGGACCTTTTGACTTACTCTGCTCGAGGTTTGGACGCTGTTGGAGTACGGCCGAGTTGGTTTTGACTTAAAAACGAATCGGGACCCTGGGACGAAAAAGCCAACAACTCTCAGACCTGTCGTCCGATTGACGCGCCGTCTGTCACGTTGAGTTCCTTTTGATGATACAGAACATTGGGATACATCAATTCTAGACTTAGTGTTAGTTGATGTATCAGCCCGTTGCCTCGTGGAGCGGACCCTCCTTAAACGAGCTTGGTGTGTGTGGGAACCCTAGAGCTGGCTGCGACTGCGACAACGATGAAGACTGCATGGGAATCCTCCATGGGTTCGATAGCGACCACCACAACACTCAGCGATCCTGTGTGGATCAGTGAAACCGATCCTGTGTGGGTCAGATCTTGTGTGGGTCAGTGCTCAGCGGTCCTGTGTGGGCCAGCGCATACTGATCCTGTGTGGGTCAGATCCTGTGTGTGTCATTGCGGGGGTTAGTACATATCGATCCTGTGTGGGTCATTGCGGGGGTTAGTACCTATCGATCCTGTGTGGGTCAGACGGCTTAGATGAATCAGTGGCTACATCTGATGATCACTATCATCTTACCAAGAATTATACATGTGTGAGCTGAGTCTTGACTTTCAATCCTTATCTTCGATAAGATTGACTTTCCATACTGTGTGGATTACGTTATGCTTTCCTGTGTGGATGGGGTTGTGTTTTTCTTGTGTGGACTGGGTTGTACTTGGGCTCAGATGTTGGAGTCGAACCGGAATTGATGACTTAGGTATATGTATGGGCATATACCTAAGTAGTGTCACATGTTACTTTGTGATCTTATCTTTCCTTTGTGGATTATGCTTTATGGATTCTGGGAGACCTTCGGGGATCTCGGGGTCCCTACTGAGTAGCTTATACTCACCCCTGCATGGGCTATGCCCGCACTATGTTGTGTTGGATGCAGATAACGGACAACACAGATCGTGGTGGAGGCTTGTGGAGAAAGTTGGTACCTGGAGGTGGAACACTGGGTGGGACGTACACGGAGCAGACGGCTGGACCCATGGAGCTGAGGAGGCTATCTGTAACCACCCTTCAGGTGGGACTTCCAGTGGACAACTCGACGTTGTGGCTTTACTTTCAGTTGTTGTACTTTCATTCCAGTTGTACTTTACTTTCAGTTTGGGTTTGTATTCTGGCCCACTTACTTTTCTGCACTCATTATTGTATCCAGTTTTACTTAGTGTTTACTTCTGCTTTCTCACTCTATGGTGTTTGTTTACTTTACAAAGGCAATGCCTTCCCCTTTTTGATGGGATTTTACGCCTTGGTGCTAGTCGCCAACCCCTGGCCTATGGGAGGCGGGCTTGGGGTAGTCACGACACGATCCCCGAGGACAGGTCGTGACAAATTGGTATCAGAGGAGTTCGGTTCTACCGTAGAACTCAGGACTCTGATCTTTTCCTATGTGAAGCAATAGTGTTAAGAGTATTGAGTGTGGTTATCAGTCCAGGGAGTCCAGTGTTGGTGCGGAGGACGACGTATCCATACACCAGGTCCCTGACTTCTGATTTCCGACTTAGTGCACGAAGACACTAATTGCATGTGTGTTTCAAGTTTTCTTTCTGATTACTTTGTGTTAGCTCACCAGGTATACTGTTTTGACTGTGGCGCACCTGTCTCTTTTCAGGATGGCCCCACTATGGCAGCCATCTAGGGTTCCGAGTTTTGTACGTGACGACAGCCCACCGAGCGACGAGGCCTCGGTTCATGGCCCTATTAATGCGGAGCCACCGGCGGTACCACTACCCGCCGACCCATCGATGCTACCAGCCCCAGCCGCTGAGAGTGCACGTCACCTTAGTGCACTGCACGAGTTTCAGCGTCAGAGACCACCTAGGTTTCGCAGGAAGACGGACCCTCTGGCAGCCAAGGATTGGCTGGAGGCGGTTGTGCAAGTTTTTAGGTTAGTGGGGACACCAGCTGACCTCATGGTGATCCTCGCAGCGAGCCTCCTACACGCGGCAACATGAAGATGGTGGAGCTTGATGCTCCAGGTGCACGATGAGGCATCACTCCTCTGGATGGACTCTGAGAGCCTCTTCCGCTCAGAGTTCATCCCAGCCACCCTCCGTGCGGTGCGCATCCAGGTGCTACTACAGCTGTAGCAGGGCAGCTGGACAGTCGCCTAGTACTCGGAGAGATTTACCGATCTCTCGTGTTATTCGACGAACATGGTACGAGACACATTCTTCCAGGCCTGGACATTCGACCAGGGACTGAGGCATGAGATCAGGGCATCACTAATCTCCCTCAGAATTCCAACATAGGTAGGAGTACCAGAGTGATCCCTTCTCATAGAGATCTTTCTTGCTGATCCTACACAAGCAGCGAGACATACCGTAGGGCGGCACGTAGCAGAGTTTTCTACAGCTGGCAGTAAACAGATGTTGCAGATCTCCAAGCAGACCAGGACATCGGGTGGACAACCACAGGATACTGGCTCAGAGGTGCGGGGCACATGCAGTAGAGCCTGTCATACGAGTGGAAGACAATGATATGCATTCGGCGGGCAGGGCCACTTGGCTCGTGAATGCCCAACCCGCCGTACAGAGGAGCAGCAGAAGGAAGAGAAACCACCCATGCAGAGGTAGATGTTCGACCATGGTGGTCCGCAGGGAGAAGGCGAACGAGGCCGAGGAGCTGGTTAAGAGGCAGGTGGTGGACGAGGTTTTGATGCTCTACCACCACCACCACCAGGAGCTCCACCCCGACCATAGGGGAGAGCACATCTTCAGGTAGATAAAGCTTACGATCATGGAGCTCCGGAAACGGGTGAACAAGTGCGGGACTAGCTCCAGGCATGGAGGAGTTTTCCCATAATTCCTCTAGCTTCATTGTTTGTGCTACTTTGCGTCCTTGTACTTTGAGTTTCATTTATAAAAGACACTTGCAATAGTGAAATTTTCTTTCTTGTCTTTTGTATGTTAATACTAAGAGGTTCCAGTTAAAAACTATTGACTTGACCCTCACATTAGTGATTCCAACTGGAGGAGACCCAGTGACCACACACTGATGCCGATAGTGTGACTCAACCTTGGAGGCGGGAGTAACGGTTGGAACTCTTGGTAGCAGCATCAAGGCCTTACTACGTCATCCATGGCATGATTTAACTGATCATGAAGAGATTGACAGTATTAGGCAAGGAACGTGGTTCATCCAGGGGATGAGATCGGATTTCCATTTTCGGAAAAGGAGAAATCTTTGCAGCTTTGCAGAACGTTAAGGAAGAAGGGGAAACCCTTCATGTGGTCAGACAGATGTCAGCAAGGCTTCCAGGAGCTGAGATAGAGGTTGACCATTGCACCTATCTTTTAGCTACTTGGGGAGGTTATAGAGAAACTAGCTTCTTTGAAGATATCCTTCATGGATAGTGATAAAGAAGCCTTTCTACATTAACTCACAGTCACTCCTCCACTTCTGCAGTGGGTTAGAGAGGCACAACTCATGGACGTTGACTGTGAGACACGGCGTGCACAGATATCCTCAGGATAGGCACCTGATGGATTCTCTGTGGGAGGTGAGTATGTCATCCTTTTCAGAGGACGCACCATGGTACCAGTTTCTTTACAGGAGGAGGTACTAAGGGAGTTTCACATTTCCCCTTTAGCGGTACAACAAGGAGTGGAGAAGATGTACCAGGACCTCAGACGACAGCACTGGTGGCCGGGTAAGAAGAAGTTTGTGGCAGAGTTCATTTCTCGATGCCTCACCTGCCAGCAGGTGAAGGCAGAGCACCAAGTACCAGCAGGCTTGGTACAACCCTTGGAGGTCCCAGAGAGGAAGTGGGACGGTATATCTATGGACTTCGTGACAAGACTTCCACGCACTTCCACACGTCACGACTCCATTTGAGTGATTATCGACCGACTCACCAAGTCGGCCCACTTCTTACCCATCAGAGAGAAGGGCTCCATGGAGAGCTTGGGATGACTCTACGTTCAGGAGATCGTATGGCTTCATGGTGTTCCATCATCTATCGTCTCTGATAGAGATGCACGCTTTACTTCCCTACTTTGGAAGGGGTTGTAGGAGACATTCGGGACGAAGCTACGTCTGAGCACCGCCTTTCACCCTCAGACGGATGGTCAGACAGAGAGGACCATTCAGACTCTCGAGTACATGCTCCGTGCATGTGTCCTCGACTTTAGTCACAGCTGGGAGGACTATCTACCCTTGGCGAAATTCGCGTACAACAACAGCTACCACTCCACCATCGGGATGGCACCATACGAGGCATTGTACGAACGACCTTGAAGATCACCTATATGCTGGAAAAACCTTGGGGAGTCAGCACTTGTGGGACCAGAGATGGTCCAGCCATGACAGAGAAGGTCCAGGTCATCTAGGAGCGGATGAGGACATCTCAGAGCCGGCAGAAGTCTTATGCTGACAGGAGGTGGAGACCACTGGAGTTCGAGGATGGCGACCACATCTTTTTACGGGTCCTACCTCGACGTGGATTACAGAGATTTGGTTGAAGCTGCATGTTGTCTCCTCGCTTCATCGGACCATTCCAAGTCCTCAGTAAGATTGGCGAGGTGGCTTATTGTCTGGCTCTACCACCTCAGTTTCACCGGGTGCATGACATCTTCCATGTATCTCAGCTGAGGAGATACATGCATGACCTGACACATATCATCGACCATGGGGATCTGGACATTGATGATGGGGAATCTTTTGCGAAGGTCCTGGTGGAGATCGAGGATGGACATGAGCGGGTCCTACATGGATGTTCGATTCCTCTAGTGCGCATTAGATGGAAGTACGGGAACCTCCAGGAAAGCACTTGGGAGAGGGAGGCTCAGATGCGTGCACAGTACCCACATTTGTTTCCCTAGTTTATGATGTATCTTTACGGGGATGTAAAGACCTGAGGTGGGAGTAATTTAAAGACCCGTATAATTCAAGGAAATTTTTTTCTTAATTTTCTTTGGGATTTTACAAGAACGCAGTTTCTGACGACACCTGATTCCAAGGCCTAGTGTGCCCGGAATCATTTTCTGAAGATTAGCTCGGGTACATTCAGTGAACGAACAAGAGAGTTTTCCTAACTTTTGAACCGGTGTTCAGAATCAAAATCTAATGGCACCGATGGAATCTCAGCGCCGGTAATTGCTTAATAACACCTTTTCCGGATTTGCGTTTTCTCGGGTGGAGTTATAATTAATTGGGTTAAATAAAGAATAAAATAAAATACTATGCAACAAATTTTATTTTTATTCTAAGAAGTGTTAACCTAAGCTAAGTGGTTAAAGTGGGACCCACATCCTAACTACTCCACTAGGTAGGATATTAGTGGGGTGGGCCCACATGAGCCCCACCCTTTCATCTTCCTCAACCCCTATTTATTATGTAACCCACCCGTAGCCCATTTAATTGAAGTCAACTCTTAATTAATTAATTGAGTAGGTTTCAATATATTTAATTCTTGGATTCATTTTGAATTTTGAATTTTAAGTTGGATTGTGAGTTAATTAAATAGGACAAGATCTTATTTCATTAAGTTGTTGTTCTGGTTGTGCGAGAGGATTTTGGGAGAGGAATTGCTCTAACTCTTGAAGAACATCTTCTTCCTCGTCGAAGAACGTGAAGAACTCCGAGCCTTCGACAAAGAACTCCGTCACCGCAAATGGGAGTTCATCGTACCATCTTCTTCCCTCTCCGTATCCAGTGAGAGACTCCATCCTAGGAGATCGACGACGCGACGATGACGATCCTCCTTCTGCGATTCTTACAGAGTCTCCTTCTACGATGTCCCTTCCCGCGACAAACCTTGTTCGACGACAACGCTTGAGGTAGGGGATTTATTGTTTTTGTTCGTGAATACTTCTATCTCCGTTCCTTTTTTTTCAAATTGGACCGCCTGTTATCGCAATAACGGGAGGTGGTCGGACCGCACGAACACGACGGACTCCCCTCCCCCCTTGATGCTTGATTTTCTTGCGGCACGAGCAAGGCAGCGTGGTGCCGTTGCACCACGCAGTAATAATAAAGAATGGGCGGAGAAGTGCGGCTCCGTCACGCCGCGCCGTTGAATTCGAAAATATCCACGGTGCCATCCCACCGCACCTGATAACCTTCAAGAGGCCGCAGTTGGAGCAGGGCCACGACGGAGGGGCGCGACGCCGTCGGGTCGCGCCAATCGGACCAAGTCCGCGGTAGATCAGGAAGCGGCGGCCGGTTTCCGGCCACCGATGCCGGAGCAGAAAGGCGGGACCCCGATGGTCCCATGGAAGCAGTAACCAGCTGGCCGGACCGGGCCGGCCGGATTCCTAGAAGCCGGGGGTCGTAACCCCCGGGTGGCCGAAGGAGCGGCCCCCCACATGGGGGCCGCGGTGACACAAACAAGGGGGTAGCGATCCCCCCCTTCCGCTCAACCGTTTCGGCTGAGCCGCCTGGCCACACTGGCCAGGCTGGGCCGCCCAGGCTGGGCCGGGCCGACCCAGGGGGTATTGGGCCGGGTCGGACCGGGCCCGAACCCCCTATTTTTGGACCTCTTTCGGTCTTTTCTCCATAACATGGGATATAGACCTCCGATCGATTCACCTTCAGCTGCGATGCGATCCTTGGATCGAGACTGTCGTTTCAGTATATTACAATCAAGGTTTCAGAGAACTTTGGGTTCGTCTGGGTTGGTTCGAACACGAAACCAACCGAGCCCTCGGAGCGGAAACGCTTATAACTTGAGCTACGGACGTCCTATTGACGTACCACCGACTTTTTTGGATTCCTCTTAGTGAGACGGACCTTTTGGATTACTCCGATCGAGGTTTGGACACAGTTGGAGTACGGATGGGTTGATTTTGACTTAAAAACCAACTGCGCCCCTGGGATGAAAAAGACAATAACTCTTAGACCGGGCGTCTGATTGACGCGCCGTCTGTCACGTTGAGTTCCTTTTGATGATATATAAATTTGGGATACATCAAATCTCGACTTCATGTCAGTTGATGTATCAGCCCCTCACCTCATGGAGTGGACCCTCCCGAAATGAGCTTGCTGTGTGCGGAAACCCTAGAGTTGGCTGCGACAGCGACAACGATGAAGACTGCATGGGAATCCTCCGTGGGTTCGACAGCGACAACTACAACACTCAGTGATCCTGTGTGGATCAGTGCTACCGATCATGTGTGGGTCAGATCCTGTGTGGGTCAGCGCTCAGCAGTCATGTGTGGGCCAGCGCATACCGATCCTGTGTGGGTCAGATCCTGTGTGGGTCATTGCAGGGGTTAGTACATATCGATCCTGTGTAGGTCATTGTGGGGGTTAGTACCTATCGATCCTGTGTGGGTCTGACGGATTAGATGAATCAGTGGCTACATATGATCATCACTATCGTCTTATGAAGAATTATGCCTATGTGAGATTAGTCTTGACTTTCAATCCTTATCTTCGATAAGATTGACTTGATATCCTGTGTGGATTATGTTATGCTTTCCTGTGTGGATTGGGTTGTGTTTTCCTGTGTATACTGGGTTGTACTTGGGCTCGTATGTTGGAACCGAACCGGAATTGATGACTTAGCTATATGTATGGGAATATACCTAAGTAGTGTCGGATGTTACTTCGTGATCTTATCTTTCCTTTGTGGATTCTGGGTGACCTTTGGGGGTCTCGGGGTCCTTACTAAGTAGCTTATACTCACCCCTACATGGGCTATGCCCGCACTACGTTGTGTTGGATGCAGACGATGGACAACACTGATCGTGGTGGAGGCTTGTGGATCAAGTCAGTACCTAGAGGTGGACCACTGGGCGGGACGTACACGGAGCGGACGACTGGACTCGTGGAGATGAGGAGGATATCTGTACCCACCCTTCAGGTTGGACTTCTAGTGGATGGCTCGACATTGTGGCTTTACTTTCAGTTGTTGTACTTTCTTTCCAGTTGTACTTTACTTTCAGTTTGGGTTTGTATTCTGGCCCACTTACTTTTCTGCACTCACTATTGTATCTAGTTTTACTTATTGATTACTTCTTCTTGCTCACTCTATTGTGTTTTTTTTACTTTATAAAGGCAATGTCTTCCCCTTTTTGTCGGGATTTTACGCCTTGGTGCTAGTCGCCTGCCCCTGGCCTATGGGAGGCGGGCTTGGGGTAGTCACGGTATGAGCCCCGAGGATGGGTCGTGACATTCAACTAGTAGAATATCCATCTGAATAAGTAAATGTAATTATTTGATTTTATCATTAACATATTATTCTGAAGTTCAAGTTTAAAAGGATTTTATTTTATTCTTACATTTCCTTAAATGTTTATGCTTATTTATGAAAGTTTCTTCTATATTGTTATCCTTACTGAGCATCTGAGCTCACCCCTTTCTATGTTTTATTTTTTCCAGGATGCGAAGTAGTATATTATGACTGACCTGCAGGGATAGTCTAAGGGATATGAGTGTGGCCTATGGAGACTATGTTGTTTTAGTTTTTCATTTTATAATGTAATGTAAAACTTATGAATGTATCTAGTATTTCCAAGGCTACTAAACTAATCAGTCTTTTGGGACGTGATCTTTTGTGATCACGACAACGTTATGTAATAATGCACTGAATCTACGTAACTAGTGTTGGGGAATTAAAGAAATTGTATTATACATCATGTATACCCCTGATCATGTTTTTAAAATGGTACCATGCATGAGTTTTATATCATTCCCTTCAGTGCATTCTTATTCTCTTAACATTGGTAGACCATCCATGAAATTTTGGAGCACCTCCCTTTATTCTGGATGACCCCTATGTGTGATCAATCCTCGATATGTTTTTATGCTTTTTTTATCCATTTACATACACTATTATCTGACCATTGTGTTGTAATCCCTTGACTGTGTGTATTTTTTTTGATGTTGATCATTTTTTTATCTAGGAACCTTCTTGAGATCATATACATCTTCTTCTCCATTGGAATTTTCTATTGGAAGCATTGGTTGATCATCGGTTAAAGTCCTAGAGTTTAAACCTTAACCCTATGGTTTGATAATTTTGAGTATATAAAATATTGAAATTACACCAACACATGTGCACCTCAATTGATTAAATAATTAATTATATTATTCTGTGGAGTTCCTTTGGATCCAACTGGTGTTGACATGGCTTGTGGATTCCATTCTGATGAGAGATCCTTTTATTAAAAGAATTGATTAATGGATTAAAGTGTGTTTTACATGACATCGATTTTAGGTGATTACTTAATATACTTTCACATTTTGTTTTCTAGTTAATTGAGATAACTAGAATGTTATTATTTATGGTAAACTGATATATGAAATGTGTAACTGAAAGATAAATGGTAATTTTCATAATTAACCATTGTGATTGATGATGTGATATTGTGATACCTCTATTATTATGAAATGTGTTGTGATAAATGATGTAATTATTATATGGGATGTTTATCCAGTTGATAAATGATTAAATTCATATGTAGTGGGCTATGAACAGTGAAACATAATGAAATGACTATATACCGGGTAATGCCCAGAGATATGCTGAAATGCTTATACAGTGGGCTATTCAATGAGACATAAGCTGAAATTATTATATACTAGGCTCGACCATAATAAATGATGAGATTCTTATATAATGAACATGAACCTATCTGATTGTTGAAATGATTAAATAGCTGGTATTGAACTAGATTTGTGAAATTTACTATGTTGTTATAAGTTTGTGGTTGGTATGGATGCGAGACATGCTTATATGAATTCCGGTATGGTGTCAAGGTAGGTTATGTTTTACCATGGTTATATGGTTATGGTTGTCATGGATTTGATACATTCTCATAGACATTCTATCATGGTTTTAAATTAGGTTTATGTGATATTAATTTAATTGTTTAATTAATTAATACACTTGTTTATTGTATTTTTTTCATACACTTATTATCAGACATGTTATGTTTTGAAATTATGGTGTTGGATAGCTGAGATATACTCACACCCTATTCAGTTCACTATATGATACCCAAGTAGATTATATGGATGCAGGTTTAGATAAGGGAAAATGACCTTGTTGTTGATAGTTTGCTTACTAGATGGGTTGGAGTTTGGAGATGGGACCAACATAAGGTTTTGGAATTGGGAATTTTGACTATTTTTTTTGAATCTATTAGTCTTTTATTTTTATTACAAATATCATTAAATTTAGATACTTTCTAGAATGAAATTACATTATTACATTACTATTTATTGGATTTTTCAGTTGGCGTCTATTGTCAGTTTCCATTGTATCCTATTGTTTCCATTATTTCCACACTCTGATATGTGTTTATTTATTCTTATTTCTTTTACACATGTAATAAACATTGAATCCAGGGGTTATAGTCTCCCCACTAGTTGGATGCCTCTGGCATATGGGAAGGCACACTTGAGGTCTTGTTACAAACTCATTCTGGCTACGAGAGAGAGTACCAAATTGGGGAAATTACAACAAAAAAATATAATTTGTCTAATGATAGCTATAGATGCATATATTTGCTCTAACAGGCCCCAAAAATCACTTATGAAGTCCAATCCATTCCTTATATTAATATATAATACAACTGAATCAATATTCCCAAATAAAATCAATAACTCTCTTTATTTGAAGAACTGTTCATAGAGAATATCAAAACATTCCCCAATACAAATGATCATAAACCATCAAAATAAATATGATGAATGGTATCATTAGATTAAATCCTAAACATAATATTCAATAAATGATGTTAACATAGATGAAAATAATTTAAAGTGATTACTAGAATATTTATTGAGGAAAATGTCTTTTTTTACTTTAAAAATAATTTTTATAATCTAGAAACTACACATGTAATAAGGAAATCATTTTATTTGAAAATAACCTTGTAAAATTGTAACGGATTCTTCTATGAACTGATGTTTCATGACGTCAGAAAATTCCATTCATTCCATATAAGTTAAAAAAACAATCCTTCCAATGTTTTTTAATAAAAATAAAAAATGCACCTTATTCAAAAAATGATAGGTTGATTCCTTTTAAAATAATTTTTATAGATTAAAATAAGGGAAAAAATGAATTCATAGCATAATTATAGAATAAAAAAAATATTTTTTATATAACATGGACTCAAAAGAGAAATATTACTCAGCTGATACTTAAAAATAAACAATCCCAAATATCAATGAGATTGTGAAATAAACCCTTACCACTTGGGTTTCTTTTAAATAATATTACTTATGAAATAAATAAATTAAAATTATACATTAAATTCCATTAAGACAAAAATATTAATAATATAATTTATTAATAGGAAATTATATACACCACATAATAGAAATACGTGGTGAATATGACATATGTCTCATAGAAGTAAATGTTCCATAAGAAACCATTACCTTAGGTTTGAATTCATTAAAATGTTTTTAAAACCACTGTATAATAGATATATATTTATTATAAATTTCTTATAGAACCATAATCATATGTATCTTACCATATATAATATTTTATCATCCATTTATTAACAAATATTTGTTAACATCATTATTCTGGGTGACAATCGCTTCATTTTTCTTGCATATTATGGTTTAGTAGTTTCAGTAATTTCACTTTTATCATGGTAAAATTATATCCATAATTTTAAACATGATATAAATATCATATATATATATTATTTATGCATTTATAGTAATCTGTAAAAGTTAGAGATAAAAAAATGAAATGCATCGTTTATGGAGACGGTAGGCTGTAGGTATGCATGAATATTGTTTTAAATTTTCAATGGATGGAACAAAAAAATAAAAATAAAAATTTTAAGAATTATTATTATTTCATTTATTTCATATATATTCATTATATCCATCTTTATAATCATCCAATTAATGTGGTGATGAAAAACAAATTACATTGCTATGTGGAGACGGTAAGACGTACACACGCACAAGTGATGTTTTTGATTTTCATTGTATGGGAAAGAGGTAAAATATGGATATACCATAATCATAATAATATATTAGTTTATTTATTATATTGGACTTATTATGATAGGATTAGTTCACCACTTGAAGAGAAAATAGAAGAAGAAATAAACATGAAAGAGTTAGTAAAGATGATTACCTCTTATTCAGTGGGCACTCTTTATATCTCTTCTTGAGAGACCTATGGTTTCTATTTTGGAAGGGATAAAAACCTAAATACCTTGTATAATTATTTTAATAAAATTAAGGGGTAGTTATTTTTTATATATATGGATAATATCAGGGTAAATAAGTAAAGGAAGGGGTACCCTTTTATAATTGAGGTGAGAGGCCCTTTTTGAATTTCATAAAATATTAAGTTATATTAAATTAATATTTGACTCAAAATGGATAAAAAATAATTTATATAAAATATAGGATATATATGGGTTTAAATAACACCATTGTTAAAAATTATTCAAGTTTTAACTATTTTTCATCATTATCGTTTTTATTTAACACCATGTTAATCGTTGTCAAACTTGTCGTGTCCATAAGGTATTCTACTATTTGACGATTAATATAATAACTATAAATGGAATATGATTGATATTATAAAAAAATTTCTAATAAATTATCTGAATCTAATATTTTTAGGTATTTTATGTCATTTAATAAAATATTATTTATTATAAAATATGAATAATGTCAATTTTTAGAACTATTCATTCCTTTGACTTTAATATTACTAAGAACACACTTCGAATTCAAACAAAATTTTTTATTATATACCTAAAATTTAATTTTAATATATAAAATTCACAAATCATATTATTTACCTCAAATTATACAACTTTTAATATTTTAAATATCATTTATTTTATTTTTTCATTAATTAAATAATTACTCTGTCAACATTGTATAAGTATTTAAGGTAATTATTTATTCACTAAAAATTAAAAATAAATTTCTATGAGGAATATAAATATTTTTTATTACAAAATAATATTTATATTAGAAAATATATTTTACATAAACCAATATTAAAAATAATATAGTTATTAAAAACAAGTGTGACATGTTTGACTTTTCATTGAAAGAAAATATTATAAAAGTCATAATCTCATGAGTATGACTATAAAAACACATATAAATATATATTAGAAGAATATTGATGAAATTTAATCATCCAATAAAATTAAGTCATGTTTTAGTGTAATTTTATAATCCTTATCATTTTATTTTTAACTTTCATTACCCGATTTATCTTTTACCAGGATAACAAAATTAACAAGGTTAATATTTACATTGATAAATAATAAAAGAGAACTATTTAAAAAATATGTACTTCATAATTAAGAAATATGTATTCTATTTTCAATAATAAAAACATGAAAGGGGAATAATTTAATATAATATTAAAACACATTACACAATGAAAAAACTAGTTTTTCAGAAAAATTCCCTTTTTAGTAAACAACTGTTTTTATAATAAATTGAATCATAAAAATTATTCCAATGAAATTAATTGGATTATTAATGATATTAAATATATAATTTTATCTTTTATCCATTTTAAATCAAAATTGGATGTTTTAAATGTTTGAAACAAAATACACATTTCAATAAAAATTAGTATTTTTCACTATTCACTAGAAAATCAATATTTTCAGAAAAATACAAATATTCATCCAAAGATTATTTTGACATGGTGATTTAAAAAATGATATTATTTCTATGAAATAAAATTCACATATTTTATATAAATTAATTATAGTAATTTATCAAAAAAATAAATAAAAATCATTTTGAAAGAAAACTTCTTTCTGGAGCATAAGGTAAATTTTCTGAAATTGAGTAATTTTTTCATAATCATTATTAAATTAATTTTTATTGAGTGATTAATTTATATATATATGTAATACTTTTGTTAATAAAATTCATACCTTCCAATGTAATGGATATGTTATAACAGTAGTATTTAAAAAATAATATTTTTGGGTTCTTTTAAGCTCGATGTTGCATTTTGTATATGTTATCGATCATAGTGTTATTTTAAAAATATTTTGATGTTAAATTATCCCCCATTAAATAAAATATACCCTTTCAGTTTTAAATTGGGATTAGTAATCAAGGGTTTTACATTTGAAAATACCTTTGTGGAAAACCAACAAAGTAAAAAGGGTTAATAAAACTTCCTCTTAAATGAGGAAAATGGGTGTATGATGGTCACCAGAAAAATAGATTTCCAAATAGGATAAATTTTTTTGGTTTTATATTGTTTCTAGGTTTTATCTTTTATAATAGAAAATTATATTTGGATGGAAAAATAGAGAGTGATAGGGAACCTGTTCATGAGGATGTTAACCACCACAAAACAAAAAATATATGATGCATTAAAAAGGCCATCGATTTCTCAATAATAAAAGTAAATAGGTAAATTTTTTATTTCAAGATCCCTTTATAAAGTAGAGGCGTTATTTTACTATCTAGATTAAGTAATCAATAAAATAAACTTACTTGATTTATTTCCATGTCATAATCAAAATATCATTCTTTGGTTGTTCTTTAATCAATTTTTACTTCATTTCTAACACCAGAAAATTGATATTTGAGATGATTTTTATGCCTGAAGAAGTAAAACAATCTTTTAATAAATCATAATATCTACTAGGTATTCCTTTAGACTTTGATCAGTTACCAAAAAATGGTTAGGCAAGATTATAAAATATGATAAATGATAGTTTAACCTCAAACAATAACATTTAATGATCAACTCAATCCATTCCATAAGTAATTAACCTTAAAGATCCTCCAAACTAGTTTTGAACAAATTCAAAAATTAAACAATATAGAATAAGGAAACTAAATTTAAAAAATAAACTTATCATTAATCCCCCATAAAGTGACAATTAATTTTACATTTAAATACCTTAATCACATATACTCCTAAAACATGGTAAAAACATGAATCAGGAAATAAACTTAATGAAAAAAATTAATTCTTACAATAATTAACACCCTGCTATTTCTTTAAATAAAATATCAGATTATCAAAAATCCCAAAAATTGTTAAAATCATCATGAATTAATTTTTCATCGAACCACTATACTTTTTCAAGGTCCAACATAATATCAAATTTACATGTTCAACACCAAGAACAAATTAAGGGTTGTCTAATTCAGGCATTCTCCAAAAATATCACCTTACTACTAGTCGCTTTTCTTAGATATCATAACTATTCAACCTATGCTTTAAAATACTTAAACAAAACTAATACAGTAAAATCCTTATACATTTATGATTCTTATATGAAAAATATCATTGATAAAATATTTATACAACATAATTATTGAATCTAAATACACAACCACTTTAATCATTCCTCTTTGAAAATAGTAATAACATAATCTTGACATTGATCCATTTATTTGGTATGATCTATATTCATGTGTATCTTTTGAAATTTAATTATGTAGTTACCCATATCCATACAGTAGAATCATTTCACATTGTCTACTTCTTTCTTCCTTGTGCAATCACAAGACTAGTGGCCATTCTATCCATACTTATAAAAATATCTCATTACTTTCAGGAAATGACCAGGGTGTTTCTTTCCAAAATTATCACATGTAGGACAATCATTATATCCCATATTTCCTTTATCTATTTATTATCTATCTTATTTCCCTTAAATTTATTTAATTTTACTCTATAAGACTTGGACAATTTTTTCCCTTTCTTGATAACATATGATATCATCAAAGCCTTATACTATGAAATCTAAATAAATAAGTAAGACATAAAAAAACCCAATAAAATTTTTCTCTTGATACCTAATGATGAATCAAAGAGATATCATGCTCTACATGTCACTTAATATGTCCAATTCATTCCTCATATTAATAAATAATAAAACTGAATCAATATGCCTTAAAAATTCAATAACTATCTATATTGGAAGAACTAGTCGTATAGAATATCAACACATTTCTCAATTAAAATAATCATAAACCATAAAAATAAATACGATGAATTTTATCATTATATTAAATCCTCAACATAAGATTAAAAAAACGATATTGACATAGATGAAAATACTTTAAAGAGATCATTGGAATATTTTTTGAGGAAAATACACTTTCCACTTTGATTTTTTTTAAATATAAAACCTATGCATATAATAAAAAAGTTGTTCTCATTGAAATTAAAATATTAAAATTTTAAATAATCCCCAAATCATTTAGGTATCATGATTTCTGTAAATTTTGTTATTTTTGTGTAAATTTTAAAAACATTCCTTTCAGACTTTTGTATGAAAAATAAAAATTGCACTTTTAAGAAAATTACTGGAATATTCCTTTTAATTGTTTTTGTAAAAAGTAAATCATGGGTAAAGATGACATTAGAAAATAATTGGATAATAGTAAAAATATTTTATGAATTTTTTTTTTAAAAAAAAATTACATGGTAGAGAAATATTTCTTAGCCAAGACTTAAAAATAAACAATCCTTAATAACGATGACACTGTGAGATAAACACTTACCGCATGGGTTTCTTGTGAGTCATATTCCCCATGAAATATATAACTTAAAATTAATCTTTAAATACCATTAATACAAATATATTTAGGTTATAATATATAAATTTATAAATATATATAACATACCAAAGACTTAAGTGGTGAATATGGCATATGTCTTATAGAATTAAAAGTTAGATGAGAAACCCTTACCTCGGGTTTTAATTCCTTAAAATGTGTATGAAAATATTTTATAATAAATATATATTTATTATAAATCTCATAAAGAACCATAATTATTTTTATTATACCATATAAAATATTTTATCATCCTTTTATTAACAACTGATTGGTAAAATCATTGTTCTGGGTGATAATCGCTTAGTTTTTTATATATGTTTTAGCTTAGTAGTTTTGGTCCATTAATTTTTATCATTGTTAAATAAGATAAATTTGTTTAAAATTATATAAATATCATATAAATTAATTATATATGTATTTAGAGTAATCCATAAAGTTTATATATAGAAAAATGAATTTCACCGTTCATGAAGATGGTTGGACGTACATACACATGAATGTTGTTTTTATTTTTCAGTAGATGGAAAAGAAAAATAATAAATAATTAACCATTAAAAATAATTATTATGTAATATATATAATATATGTTAATTATTACCATGATTATAACCATACAAGTAATGTGGTGAGGAAAAATGAATTACATTGTTATGTGGAGACGGTAAGCTGTACATACGCACGAGAGATGTTTTTGCTTTTGATGGGATATAAAATAGATATAATATAGTTTTATTATAATGATAATAAAATATTAGAATTTTTATGATTCCAAATTTATTATTTTAGGATGAGTATGATACATGAAGATGAAGTGTAAGAAAAAATAAGCATGAAAGAGTTTGTAAAGACGATTACCTCTTCTTCGGTGGACTCCCTTTAGATATGTTCTTAAGGGACCTAGGCTTAATATTTTTGGAAGTTAAAGAACATAAATAAATTGGATAATTATGTTGATAAAAGTAATTTTAATGTGTTTTTCAAGATATATGAATCAAAGTGGTGTAAAGAAGTGAAGGAAGGGGTTCCCTTTTATAATAGAGGTGCACGACACTTTTGAAATTTAATAAAATATTTAATGAATATAAATAAATATTCTATAAAAAGGGATGAAAGATAGTTTATTTTGAATTTAGGATGATTATGTGTCAAAATACTGTCATAAAATTAAAAATAGACTATTTAAAACTTTTTTATCTTCATCTTCTTGTTGTAACCCCTCATTAACCCATTTTAAACTTACCATGTCAACAAGGATTTCAGTATTTGAGGGTGAATATAAATAAAATTATTGGAAAACTAACTTATAAATGGACCATTATTTATATTAAAATTAAAATCCTGATGTATTTTACAAATATAATATTTTTATGGATTTTATATCATTTAATAAAATAATATTTATTATAAAATATCAATAATGCCAATTTTTGGAACTATTCATTACGTTACATTAATAATATCAATAAAATACTTATAATTAGAAAAAAAATATTTTATTATATCCATAAAATATAATTTTAATATATAAAATTCATGGATAATTATTTTTCTCAAATTACATTATGTTTAATATTTTAAATTCCATTTAATTGATTTTTCCATTAATTGAAAAATTATTGTTTCAACGTTGTGTAAACATTTAAAGTAATTATTTTTTCACTTAAAAATTAAAATAAATTACCATGATGAATATAAATCTATAATATTTAAAAATAATATTTATAGTCTATCATATCCAATAGATATCCCTATATTAAAAATATTATTTTTATTAAATATAAGAGTTTGACAAGTTTGAATTTTCTTGAAAAAAACATTATGATGGTTGTAATCTCATCCAAATGGCTGTAAATTACCATAAAAAGAATCTTAGATGACTATTGATCACATTTAATCCTAAAATAAAATTTAAGTATGTTTTAGGGTAATAATATAATATTTATCATTTTATTTTTAAATTTAATTACCTTATTTACACGTTATCATGGTAACAAAAATTATCAAGTTTATATTCATATTTATAAAAAATAAAAGGGAAATATTTAATAAATTTTAACCTCCAGATTGAAAATTTGTCATACTTTTTTCAAATTTAAAGACACATAAGTGTCAAAATTTAATTTAAAATTGAATCCCAGAACAAAACAAAAAAGAGTCTTTTAGAAAAATTCTCTTTTTAGTAAAAAAATATTTATATAATAAATGAAATAATAAAAATTATTAAAATAAACATAATTGGATTATTAATTATATTGAAGTGGGAATTATAATTTTAAATCATTTTAAAACAATATGGTACTTTTAAAATTTCTGAAAACAAAAATACTTTTTTCAATAAAAAGTAGTATTTTTTCCTTATTCATTGGTAAATAAATATTTTTTGAGAAGTAAAAAAATTTCACCTAAGGTAATTTTGATATGATGATTTGAAAAATGATATTTCTTTATAAAATAAAATTTCAACACATTAAAAAAATTAATTATAATATTTTCTCATGAAAATAAATATTTTTTTGAACAAAACATATTTGTGAAGAATGAAATAAATTTACTAAAAATTGAGCACTTATTTCCTAATCATTAATCAATTAATTTGTATTGAGTAGGTACTTAAAATATATCTCATAATTAAATAAATACTATTCATACCAATCAATTTAAAGGCTATGTTATAACAATCAAATTTAAATAATAATATTTTGGGGTTAGTTTATACTTAGTGTTGCATATTGAATACACTATTCAATATAGTGTTATTTTAAAATATTGGGGTGTTACATTTTCCCATATAATGTAATGTTTTCCCTCACAATTTTAACTTGTTATTAGTAATCAATGGATTTACATTTGAAAATAACATTATGGAAAACCTATATTTTTAAAAGGTTTAATAAAAATCCCTCTTAAAATATGAAAGGGAAGTGTGAAGGTCATAAAAAAACATGGTTTCTTAGTAGGAGAACATTAGTGGGACATAAAAATATATACATATAAGAAAAAACTAACACCCAAGATTAATAAATAGTAATAGATAACATGATCATGATAAAGTTAACAACTAAAAAACCATACATATGTGATGGGTTAGAAATTCCATTGATTTATTAGTCAGAAAAGTAAACATATATTGTTTTTCATTTCAAGGTCCTTTTGTAATTTCAATGGATTATTTTAATATGTAGATATAGTACTCAAGAAAATAAAAAAATTGATTTATTTCTATTTCATAAGAACAATATCATCCTTTAATTGTTATTAGATGCATTTTCACTCCATCTATAACCCTAGGAAATAGACATTTAAGATTATTTTTTTGAAGTAATAAAATAATATTTTCATAAATCCAAATATCCGTAAGACATACCCTTTCCCTTTTAAAATTTACCAAAAACAAATTTTTTAGAACATGATTTCCAATATGATAAATCATACATTAACCTCAAACAATAATATCCAAAGTTCAAATCAATAAATTTTATATGTAGTTAACATTAAGGCTCCTATAAAATATGAATGAACAAATTCAAAAATAAAATAATATAGGAATAATATCACTATATTTACAAATTCAACTTATCATTAATCCCCCAAAAAAGTGACTCTTAATATCAAATTCAAATACCTTAATTACATATTCTCCAAAACCAAAGTAATAAATTAAATCACTATGTAAACTCAATGAAAAATTGAATGATTTCAAGAATTAACTCCCTCGTTATTCCTTGAATAAAACATCAGATTATAAAATATCCAAAAACAAATTAAAATCCATCATGGATTACATTTTTAACAAGACACTAATCATTTTTAATGTCACCAATACTATACCATTTAATTATTCAACATCAAAAAAATATTAGGGGTTATATTATTCATGCATTCTCAAAAAATATCACATTATTATTTTTCAATTTTATTTATTATTAATATCATTCAACAGATTCTTTGAAATCGTTAATTAAAACTGTTATAGTACAATCCTTATAAATTTCATGATTCTTATAACCAAAATATAATTAAAAAATTATTTTTAAAATATAATTCATTAATCCAAATATAAAATCAATTTAATCATTCCAATTTGACTATAGTAATAAAATAAGCTTGAACTTGATCCGTTTTATTATTTTGATATATAATAGATTTTATCATGGGGAATTCATTTTCATAGTTCCCCATATACTTACTATTTAAGAATTTATCATTTTATGATTCTTCCTTATCCTTGTAATCATGAGCCTAGTAGAGTATCTTACAACACTTATAGAAAACTCACATTCCTTTCGAGAAAGCACCAGGGTTTTTCTTTTCATAATTTCTACATGTGGTAAAATCCTTATCTACCTTCTTGCATTTATCCATTTTTTCCCATCCATATTTCTCTCCTCCTACTTTCCTTCAAGGAAATAAGACATGGAGAATTATTTCTTTATATTTATAGAACATGGTATTATGTACTCAAATTAAGAGATGGTTTGGGAGACCTTTTCCCTTTAATGGATTGGGTTATTCCCATAACAGAAACGTTCAATATTACCATTAAGATTACATATATAGTTCACATCATGAATTTCTATCCTTGTAAAGTTATCGTTATACTTAGTAATATTTTATTCTTACTTTTTTTCAGACTTAATAATATTCTCTCCATATTTTCTTGTTGTTCGAGAGGAAAAAACTATTACTAAATAAGTTCTATAAATAATTCCATTCCATGATTTATATTTCCTCATATTTTTAAATTTATTGAATCAATGACCAAAATTTATCAACATCTTCTGAGAGATGATAAAAGTTTATGTGAACCTTCTCCCTTTCATTATTCCCCAAAGTGAGAAATCTATTTTCAAAGAACATATCCATTGTTCAACAAAAAATAGTATTGTAGTCCCATTAAACGATGGTGGATACTGATGCATGAAGTTGTATAACATTGTTACACCATGTTGTGATCCAGAAGGTTTCTCTATATGGGAAAAGTTATTAGTCATAACCCAACTTAGCTATCCAAAATATAGTTATAATTTTTTCATCCCTAGTTGTAGCTCCAGCTTTATTATATTTCTTAGGAGGTAAATACCAACATCGAGTAAGTGCATTGATTGAGCTTCAATTCCTTCCACTAGGAACCATTTGAAAAAAATGGAACAAGGTATAATTGTTCAAAACATTATGAAAAATAATGCATAATCACAAAACTAGAGAAAAAACAACATAAATTAAGAAATTTATGTATAAATAATCTCAAAATTATAATCTTAGTTTCATTAAGTTTATTTTCAAAGTTCAGTATATGGTTAATTTTTACGATCTATATTTTTTTAAATCATGTTTTAAAAGTCTCTACTAAAATCCCAATAATAAAAACTCTAAAGAACCCAAATCCAGTATCTCTGAGTCAGTGGTTAATTTATTACATTGGTAGTAGATAAAAGGAATCATATCCTCATGGACTTAATAGTTTATTAGTATTGTAATACAAGATATATACTTTAATTTAACATTATAATTGAAAAAATAAAGTATATCATTTTATTTTCTTTGAGTACATCATTATTCCCTTCGTCACATCTCAACATATCAGTCATAATACACTTCCTAACATCCCTGAAAAAGGAAACATAAGAAAGGGCTGAGATTTGACGCTCAGTAAGGGTATGCATACAGTAGAATATTTCGTGAATAAATAAGGAATAATCAATATGGAAACTAAAATAACTAATTGTGTTTTCATTTAATCATTAAATTGAACATAAAAATAATATGGAATAAATAAATAATCATCATATTATTCTATATAAATAATCACATGATATTGAAACATATCCATGGAAATTATAATTAATATAATAATCACATGTACATAAATAACTAATTTCATAATGATGGAATGAATAATTAAGTACATTTGAAACATATCGTCAAGGCCTCAACCAAGACATCTGTAAATACAGATAAAGCCTTATTCCATAAAATCCTAAAAAATGGCTAAGACCTCAACCAAAACCAAAGGTAGTTTGTCTTTTAAGAACTACTGATGCATAGAGGGATCATAGTGGGACCCACCCATCACTTAATAAGTCCAATTAATTACACATATGAAAAAAAATACAACCAAATCAATATTCCTTAACAAAATTAATAACTAAACATATTGGAAGATGTAGTCATATTAAATATAAATACTTTAGCCTATCAAAATGATTATAAAACATCCAAAGAAATATGTTGAATGATATAATTAGAGTACATCATCTAAGAAATATTCCAAAATGGATGATTTCATAGATGAAAATACTTTAAAGATATAATTGGAATATTTTTTTTTGAGGAAAACACACTTTCTTACTTTGATTTTTTTTAATGTTAAAAACTATGCATATATAAAAAGAAATCATATTTTTTGAAAACAACCTTGTAGAATTGTAAAAAAAAATTTAATGAATTAATGTTTTGTGATAGTGGGAAATTTTTCTGATGTCTTATAAATTAAAAAAAATTATTTTCACACTTTTTTAAGAAAAATAAAAAAGTACACTGTTAAGAAAACAACAAGAAGACACCTTTCTAAACATTTTTAAAATAAGTAAAAGATTAGTAAAAATGACTTTAAACAGTCATTATATAATATTAAAAAAATTATTTTATAGAAAAAATGGACATGGAAGAGAAATATTCTTGAACTAAGACATAAAAGTAAATAATACCGAATAATGATGAAATTTTGAAATAAAACCTAACAAATAGAGTGTCTTTTGAATCATAATATACTTGAAGTAAATTAATTTAAATTATACTTTAAATATCATGATCCCAAATAGATTCATTATATAATATATAAATGGTAAGTATATACACCACACAAAATAAATAAGTGTTGAATATGGAATATGTCTCAAGAAGTAAAAGTGAGATGAGAAACCCTTAAATCATGTTCATGTTCCTTAAAATGTGTTTAAACCTCCTGTATTATAAATAAATTTTTATAATAATTTTCTTACAAAAACATTACCATATATATCATATCAAATATAATATTTTATAATCTATTTATTAATAACTCTGTTATAACCACCGTTTTGGGTGATGATTGCTTAATTTTTCCTTAATGTTTTGCTTTTTTAGTTTTTATAATATCACTTTTATAATAGTTACATCATATATATAATTTTAAACATGATATAAATATCATATATAATCATGATACATGTATCTATATCAATTAATAAATGGTAGGCATAGAAAAATGAACTACACAGTTTATGAAGGCAGTTGGTCGTACGTAGGAATAAATATTGTTGTCAATGTTCCTCAGATCGAATGAAAGAATAAAGAAACATTAAATTTTATAGAATAATTTGTATGTAATATATATCATATATGTTAATTATTTCCATTTTATAACCATCCATGTAACGTGGTGATGAAATATGAATTACACTACTATGTGGAGATGGTAAGTCGTACGTACACACAAGTGATGTTTTTACTTTACATAGGATAGAAAAGATATGGAATATAGTTTTCACTAAATCATAATAAAATAAAATTATATTTATTATAATATATTTATTATTTTATGATGAGTAAAAAACATGAATAACAATTAAAGAAGAAATAAACATGAATGAGTCGGTAAAGATGAATACCTCTTCTTCATTAAACTCTTTTTAGATATCTTTTTAAGGGACACCAGGTTACAATTTTTGAATATCCAAAACCACAAAAATAGGTATAAGTATTTTGAGAAATTTAATAGGTAGTTTTTGAGATACATGTCTCAAAGTGGTGTAAATATGTTAAGAAAGAGTTTCTCTTTAAAAATGAGGTGAGGGGTACTTTTGGAATATATTAATATATTAAATTAATTTAAATTAATATTCAATTCCAAATTGATAAAAACTCATTTATTTATAATATAGGATGAGTATGGGTTTACATCCTCTCATCATGTAACAATTTGTCTAGTTTTAACTATTTTTATCTATATCATTTGGTTTTAACCCCTCTTTAACCCTTTTTAAACTTACCATGTCAAGAAGGTTTTTTACTCTTTAAGGGTCAATATAATTACTATAAATGTAAAAATACCCATAAATGGATAATGGTTGATATTATAAACAATAAAATAATCAATTTAATAAATATAAAATTTTTAATAATTTAATAAGATTTAATAAAATATTATCTACTATAAAATATCAATAATGTCAATTTTTATAACTATTCATTACTTTGACATTAATAATATAAATAAAACACTTATAGTTAAGTTAATATTTCATTATATTCCAAATATTTCATGATAATCCATAAAATTCATGGATCAAATTACTTATCTAAAATTATATTACTTTTAATTTTTTATATATCATTTATTTTATTTTTTAATTAATTGAATAAAAATTGTGTCAACGTTGTTTAAGCATTTAAGATGTTTATTCGTTCATTAAAATTTAAAAATAAATTTCCACAATTAATATAAATATTTTATAATTAAAAATATTATTTATATTTGAACAAAATTTCTAGATAACCCCATATTAAAAGTACAAATACTATTTAAAACAAGACTATGACAAGTTGGACTTTTCTTGAAATAAAATATTTTAAAGGTCATAATATAATAAAAATTACTATAAAATTATATATAAAATAATATTGGATGCATATAGATTAAAGGAAATCATAAAATAAAATTAAGGGAAGTGATAGGGTTATTTTATAATCCTTGTCATTTTATTTTATCTTTAATTACTCGATTTACCCTTTAATGTGTTAACACAAATTACCAAGGATGCTATTCATTTTGATAAAAAATAAAAGGGAAATATTAAATTAATATTTACCTCCATATTCCAAATATTTAATACATTTATCAAAATTAAAAACGCATAGTAATTTAATTTAAAATTAAAACACAAAATGCAAAGAAAAGTATTTTTCAGAAAAATACCTTTTAAAAAAAATTATAATAAATTAAAACATAAAATTTTTTCTAATTAAATTAATTCTATTATTAATTATTTTAAATATATATTTTTACTGTTAAACCATTATAAAATAAAATGGGACTTTGTAAAACTTTAAAACAAAAATACAGTTTTGAATAAAAAATAGTATTTTTCACTATTCATTAGAAAATGAATATTTTCAGAAAAATACCAAACATTAACCATAGGATAATTATTATATGTTGTTTTAAGAAATTATATATCATTTATTAAAAAAAATTATATACATTCCAAAAATTGTATATAATATTTACTCACAAAAAGAAATAAGAATCATTTTTAAAGAAACCAAGTTTCTGAACAATAAAATAAATTTACAAAAAATTGACTGAAATTTTCATAAGCATCAATAAATGAATTTTTATTTATTTGGTATTTTTTATATAAATTTCATAATTTGGGTAATACTATTCATACCCTCTAATTTAACAATTATTTTATAATATTAATATTTAAATACTAATATTTTGGGGTTCGTTTAAGCTCGATTTTTGTGTGTTGTATATGCTATCAAACATAGTGTTATTTTAAACTTTTAGGGTATTAATTTTCTCTTATGTTGCACAAAATTCTCTAGAATAAGACTCCTGGTCGAATAATTATGATTTTAAACTCTGTGCAACTATCCCATGTGTCCCCCAATCCACATCTTGTTTGAATCTCCTCTCAAATTTAGTGGAATAATTCCCCCATTTTTTCAATGCATCCTCACTCGAGATGACTTCTCATTTGGTTTTAGTCTCCTCTTGAAAAAAGATACCAAACTATGTGTGGCTTGATTAACCATTCAGTGAGATACATATTGATACCTAGATCTCATATTCTAGGACCAGTCGCAAATCCTCTCATCGCTCACTCTTTATTTTGGAACCCATTGTCACACTTCATATTCTAGTGCCTTTATACATACCAGGTTTGTTTGATAATCATATAGAGGTAGTCTAAGAATTATAAACTAAAACTAAATATAATATTATGTGATGAAGGGTATTTTTGGACCTCTTTTCAAATTTGGTTATAATACCTCCCCTTTAAGAAAATAACCTCCAAAAAGTACAACATCTATGACCTTTAACTTGTAGTTTCATTCTAAGAATCGTGACCATAAACCGTGTGCAATCATCGACATATGCGACTATAAATGTGTGTCTATCTAGTTTAACTTGCTTAACCCTAGTCTATCCCTGGAAAGAGGTATATATCTATATCAGGTTGAAACCCCATAAGGGAAATATAACCAAAAGTTGTATTTTTTTACCATGTATCCCATGTGACAAAGGAAAATGTTAGGGAACAAATGGAAAAGTTAAAAATCCCACATAACTTATCATTTGGCTCAAAACACATAACTATGTTCATTGTAACTAATGATTCAAGAAAAAGAAATATCAAAACCATAACTTCCATTTTTATCACCATTATTAAGTCCTCTAAAGTGTACCAGCAATTGGGTTCCACTTTTCTGCTTCTCACTATATTAATAGAGTGGATGTCATTTACACCAGTACACATGCCCTTCTCATAGAACACTAAACTATACTACATGTTTCCTTAGCACATGATGTTAAAATTTGTGACCCACCATCCTCACCATATGAGGATTAAATATGTGTTAAATTCCCATTCTATAAGATATAAAAATCCCTACCTCTTGTCCTCATTTAATTATGAAAAAACAAAAAACTGTTTTATGACCTCACTTGAGATGACCCTTTCCCCGTTTCTATAAATACCCTCACTCCAATTTCCAAGATCCTGTGAATTAATTTATGAAATTGGTATAATAAAAATGATGTATCATCATAAATTAATGTATAGTTTAGTAGTTTTTGAATCTAGATTACATTCATGGACTTTACATTAAAACTTGAAATGAAAACCACATAGAAACTCCATTGGAAACATCAATAAATCTTACATTATCACTGAAATTCATTCATAATATATATATTTGGATAATGGGAAAAATTAATACACAATAAATTAGTGATATTAGATGATCATTAAGTTTAAACAACAAAACATAAGGTATCATAAACATAATCAATTAGGCAAGGTGAATGACTAAAACACATGCTGATAAAACATAATCTTAAGCATAATATGGAAGGAATAAAAGATGACCAAATAATTCAATATAAATAATCACATAAAAATTAACCATGGATATTATACTAGTTGAATAATCACATGATTTATTAATTACTAATATCATAATTAGGGAATTCCTAATGTCATACATGTTAAAAATACCTTTGAGGCCTTAGCCAAGACATCTGAAAATAAATGGTTAAGACCTCAGCCAAAACAATTCATATTTTGTCTCATGAGACCTACCGATGCATCGACGGTATATAGAGAGACCAACCATCACATACTAATTCCAATAAATTCCCCATATTTTTGGGGTTAAACATGAACAATATACACATATGAAATTTAAAAAACATTCCCCAATTTGTAAACATAATCACTAACAATTTTGAGTAGTATAGTGAATGATATCAAGATATAACATCCACAATCAAACAAATCATAAAACAATTTATAAAATATGGTAGATGAAAATCATAATATTTAAATCCTAATAAACATTAATATTCAACATATGTGTTAAAATAGATGAAAATTAATTGATAAAAGCATCAATAAATTCTTGAGAGAAATGCCATTTTTTACATTAGAAAAAAGAGTTCTTTTGGAAAAAAGAATTTTTATTTGTCTTAATTGTTTGTATAAAAACATAAATGAATAAATATTATTTTTAATGAAAAAATAAGTTATTTTATAAAAATAATTGTGTCTTAAAACATATTATGGATGGTAATTGAAAATGGGTAAGAAATCGAGAAGTTCCCTCTAATTGGGCTTGCATATTAGGACGAATTGAGAAGGGAACCTTGTAAAATATGTATTCACCCATAAAATAAATATAAAATAAAATATATACTTTATTTTGGAACATATACTCGAAATTTAGAAAAATTATATAAAAATAATAAATAGTTACATTGGTGTAAAGAGAGATTAATCATAACCCGAATGAAAATGGATATTTGGGAAGAAACCCTTTCCTTATGTACAAAAGTGTTATGAACTTGACCTTAATTCCCTATATAATCAAATTAAATAGCTTATTTAATTAATTTATAATCATTTATACATTTATTTTATTTATTATAATTTTATTATGTTCAATTATGGTCTTTTTGATGAGTTATACGATATAATTTTATCATTTGGGAGCGTTCATTTCTATGGTTTTCATGATCGGTTTACTGGTATATGAGAATGGATGTTCTTGTAAAATCAAAATAGTTATCCAGAATTGAATTTACATGTTATTAAATAACATTCAAATTATTAAATGGTTATATAAGTAATTTGGTTATTTGGGGTGAGGATGAATCATTAGATAAGATTTTAGTGATAATCGTTTAGATTATTTTGGCAGTATATCGATCATCACAAACTAGTTTTAGTTTATTAATTAAAATCATTTATATGTAATGTTTATATAATATTAAATGGGCTATAATAATTAAATTATAATTTTATTTACCATAAATATGTTTTTATAACAATCCTTTCTTGATTTAATGAAAATGTATTGTCCATTAAGTCGGTAAATTGATACATCATAGGTGATATTTTCATTTATAGAAAGAGAGAGAGAGAGATAAAGGATATTCATGATGTATATTCCATTAGTATGGTATAATTCTCATATATAAACAATACTGGATTTATCATGTCACTTTTTATAGGGTAGGTTATGGAAGGATAACAAAATAAAATAAATTGAAAATAAAAGAATCAATAGAAAGAAATTTTTTACCTCTTGAATTATACTCCTTGAGAACCTCTTTAAGGGGATTGTTTTTGGTATTTTTTAGATACCAAAGGCTCATAGACATGGGTTTGGGTCTTGGTAATATAATTGGGTAGAAATTTTATAAGTATCAATGTTTAGAAGGCGTGAGGTGAAGCGGTGGTGAGGGGCGGTATTTATAGTGGAGGAGAGGGGTGATTTGTTTTTTAATATTTGAGTCATTTGTTTATTATTTTGGCTCAAGACTATGAATAGTTTGATAATTATCACCAAATATAATAAATTAATGAATGGTTTTTTGATACTATGGGTATACATTAGCTATACATTACATATGACTCAATAATTCATATATTTAACTTTTATCATAAATTATAGGATTTGACTATTCACTAAAAAATCAACTATTTTAGAAAAATATCAAAAATTAAAACATCAAAATTTTAGATGTCTATAATTAAAAAATGAAGTACATTTTATGAAAATAATTTTATAAATATGAGAAATTTAATTTTTAATTTAAATAATCATTTACTCAAAAAATATAGATTTTAAATTTATAACTGATTTTATAACACTCTAAAATATTAACTAAGGTTTCATGAAATTATATTAAGGTCATAATACAACAAAATTTTAGTATATGAATAAATTTTGTGAAAATAAATTTTATTTTTAAAAAAATGATTAATTATAAAACTGTAATTAAATTTTTATGACTTATAAAAATACAAATAATTTAATTAATAATTTTCATAATATTGGTTTACTTATACTATGATATAATTATATCATACATTAATTTATAATATAGCTAAATTTTATTTATAATTTCATGGGTGTGGTTACTATTAATGTGGTTGGGTTACTATTCATAAGGGTAATATTATTATTCCATAGGTCAAGTTACTATTTTATTAGTATAGGTTCCTTGGCTTCTAGAAATTCAACTTATTTCATTTATTACTCATTTATAAAGTTTTTATTGTGTTCTCTTAGTTATTTTATGTGATTTATAATATATGAAATGATTATAAGAAGGAAAATTCACTAATTGAATTCTGATTCATTACATTCTTCCCTTCTAAACAAAATTCATCCTTGAAATTTCTAATATGTCACCTCATTAAAATATTTAGGTAGTTCTTCATCATAAATTCATGTGTTTCCCACATCACCACTTCAATATTATGATTTTTGGAAAGTACCTTTACTAGTTGAGTCATCTGATTCCTCAAGACATGTTCTCTAGTGTCCAGAATCTGGATAGGGTCTTCATAGTAAGATAAATCAAGTACCAATTATATTTATTCAGAAGTGATAATATATGTTGTATTTGGAAAGTACTTCCTTAATAGAGAGATATGGAAGACATAATGAACTTTGGAAAGGCTATGTGGAATTTCTAGATGATAAGACATAGCTCCAATTCTCTCTAGAATATCTAAAGGTCCAATGTACCTGAGGATCAGTTTCCCTTTATTACTGAACATTGGGACACCCTTCCTTGAAGATAATTTCAAGTAAACATGATATACCACCTTAAACTCTAAATATTTTCTCTGATTTTTAACATCGCTATTTTTCCTACATTACACTGCTTTGATATGTGTTTGAATAGTCTTTACCTTTTCCACTGTTTCCTCTAAAATATCAGGGCCAATAAGTTTTCTTTCACCAACTTCATCCCAACAAGTTTGTTTAGGATATCTATTTCTATAAAATTCTTCTTAGTGTTCTATTTTAAGGATCGAATGGAAACTATTTTTGAATGAAAACTTTACTAATAGTAAATACTAATCCCTAAAACACTAACAGTTGAGTGATCATGATATCGACATGTAATATAATGTTTGAATGGTCCTTTTAGACTTCCTATTGGCTTGTGGTTGATAATAAGTGTTCAAATGAAGATGAGTATCAAAAGATTTTTAAATAACTTACCTGAATTTCGATGTAAATCATGGATAAAGATCAGAAAAAATTGAAAGGGATGCTCCCTAAAGTATTAAAAATTTATTAATATATAGTTGTGAAATGTTCTCTAGTGGAAAATGTTCCATTATAGAGAGGAAATGTGCAGATTTGGAAAGTCGGTCAACAATTACACATACTGCATCATTATTTCTTGGATATTTTGATAATCTTGTGAAAAAATCACAGTAATATCATCCAATTTACATGTAGGAATAGGAATAGGTTGCATGAATCCTCTCGGTTATTGTGTTTCATCCATCACCTATTGACAGACTAAACATATTGATATATAATAAGTACTTTCCCACTTCATATTATCCCATAAGAAATGTTCCTACAAATCACTATACGTCTTAATGATACTAGGGTGTATAGAGAAATTCTAGTTATGGGAATCATCCCATAACTCCATCTTTAGCTTGGGTATATAGGGAAAACATAACCTCCTCCCAACTTTCAGAATTCTATCTTTATTCATGAAGTCTTTCAACTTCCCATGATTCATAGATTTAATTCCCATTATATGATTCTCATCATCAGACTAAGAACTTTTAATCCTTTCCAATAAATATTGATGGGAAACCAATTGAAAAAGATATAACAATTCACCTTCATTGAAAATTCCTATATCATTATTTTCAAGATCAATTTACATAGGATCCTTGTCAATCCTTATTATTTTAATAACTCCATGATCCTTCCTGCTCAATGTATATTATACTTTATTCCCCATCCCTGGTTAGTAGTGTATTGAACAATCATAGCCCATGAGAAGCACAAGCCATCAACTTTTACTCATGATGTGTTCTTTCTATGAGAATATATATTTTAAACTCTTACGATCTTTATATTTCTCACATCTTTTTCGATATATATAGTGTATCCATATCTTCAGAGAAAAGATTATAGATGCTAACACAATATCATGAGTTAGATAATTATGTTGATGAGTTTTTAATTTATATGATGTATAGGAAATAACTCTATTATTCTGGATAAGGACACAACCTAGTCCTTTCTTTGATACATCACTATAAATAAAAAACCCACCATTTCCCAATGGTTGATTTTGGATCATAGAATTTAATTATCTCTTCTTAAATTCCTCATATAATTCTTTAGATTTATTTTTCCAAATAAACGTAACCCCTTTACCAGTAATCATATTTAACGGGTTAGAAAATAGGAGAAATCTATAAATGAAATTCCGATAATAACCTGATAAACCAATAAAACTACATACCTCAGGTATTTTTTCTGGTATAGGATATTCCTGAACCACATTTATCTTTATAGGATCAACTAATATTACATCCTTAGAGAAAATATGGAAAAGAAAAGAAACTTTTTGAATCCATAATTCACACTTTTTAAATATCCCATATAACTCTTTTCTTCTAATAGTATCCAAAAAAACCATAAGTAGTTATCATGGTCCTCATATATTTTGGAATATGTCATGATATCATCAATAAATACCACAAAAAAATAATTAAGATATTTCTCAAACACCTTATTCATTAGACACATGAAAACAGATGGTACATTAGTGAGTCTAATTGGAATTAATGTAAACTTATTTAGAAGAGCTATTAAAGGTGGATCTGGATGAGAACTAGATGGTGACGTTTTTACTCTAAAGATAAGGGAGTGTGTATCTTCCTCACAAAATGTAACTTTATTCATATTGTAATATATTATCACATAATACTTTTAAAGTTATTCCATTCCAAGGATTATATCAAAATCAACCATAGGTATGATGATACAATTTGTAGCTAAATCACATTTATATATCATAAATTGGATTTAATGACACATCTTTGTTGCAATGATACTGACCTTAAGAGTTTTAACTAAAAAAATCCTTAATTAAATCAAAAGGGAAATATAAGAGTTTCTTGGAAAACTGGGAAGATATAAAAGAATTCGACAATATAGAATGAAATAAATCATTGGCTTTGTTTATGGAAATTATAGAAGTACCTTCAACCACATCATTAGGAACTTCAACCTCCATAGTTTTGATTGCATAATCTTGACCTTTATCCCTTTTAATTTTCTAGGGAAATTTTCCTTCACGATTAGGATAATAATTTTCATGGTGTACCATATCCGTACAATTATACCATTAAACATTGATAGATTCTTTCTTTCCCTTGCAATCATGGGCCTGGTGTCCTTTATCTCCACACTTATAATAGACTCTATTTCCTTTTAAGCAGACATCATAGTGTCTCCTTCCACATGTATCACACGTTAGAAAACTACCATTTTTATTCTTTTATTTATCCATTTTTTCCTCTACGATCCTATTATTGTCTTTTATTCCCTTAAATTTATAATGCTTAGATAATTATTTCTCTGTCTTGATAGCACATGAGACTATATCATTGTATGATTAGAAATTTTGGGAGACTAGTTCCCTTCGGAGGAATGGTTTTAAACCATCAAATAATTGATAAATCATTCTCCTTGTGTTACATATGTAGTCTAATACATGAATTTATAATCTTATAAAATTTGATTCATACATCACAATGTTTTCATCATCTTTCTGTTTCAGACTCAATAATTGCCTCTCTATATCCGCTCGATATTCTCGAGGAAAATAATTTTCGTGGAAAATTTCCAAAAAATGATTCCATTATATATTTACAATTTTACCCTACTTTGTGTCTTGAATCCATGACTACTATTGATTAGAATATAATGAGAGACAATAAACCACCATGATAACATTATCCATTTCATTACTTCCCAAATAGAGAAATATATTCTCTACTGAACTTATACACTACTCTGCTAGAAATTGGTTTGTAGTCTAATTGAATGATAGAGGCTATTGTCACATAAAGTGGCCCATTATTTATCATCCATATTTTGGACCAGGATGCTCTATACAGGTAAGGTTATTGTTCATAACCCAAGTCAGTTGTCCTAGTATAGTTATAGTTTCTCAACACCAGTTTCAACTCCAATATCAATATCACTAACTCACATCGGAGGGAAATCCCTACATGGAATACGCACATTGATACGGTTTACATTCCTTATATTTGGCACCATTTCTATATAATTGGATATACTAAATTAGGGTTTTAATCATAATTCATAATCTCGAACTAGCAAAACACTTGATATAAATTAATATTTTATGCATAACTAATATCATAATAATAGACATATTTTCTTTGGGGAAATATTTACTTCTAAGTCATTCATAATGGATTTTGAATAAAATATGAATTATCCTAATAATATCCCCTAAGAGTGTAAACCCAAATTCATAGTAAGGGCTATTATCGTGTAGTAGGTTGCCTTAAGTCATGCTCGACACTCCTTATAGGAGTTGTTACCCCTAGGTACATATGTGCCAAAACCACATCCACTTGTTTTATCCGGACATAGATGTATTTCTAGGAAGACCCACATAATATATACCTTACAAAAATTATAGGATGTTTTTCTATGATTACCCACAAAGTATATCATTGGTTTATTTTCCCTAGTATATATTTTCTAAATCTAGTTTCCGTGTTTTGTACTAAACTTCATCTGATACAAACTATAGAGACCCCGACCTTAGTTTCATAGAGTCAATGCCTTAACTTATTACATTGGTACAATAAACATGGAATTTACATCCCAAAGGAATAAATATTTTATTAGGTTTAGAAGATATATTACATACATTGACTTTACATTACAACATGAAATGAAAAACAATATAGAAGCTATATTGGAAACATCCATAACTCCTAGATTAACCCTGATAGTCATTCATAATATACATCTTTGCATCTTGAAGAAAAATGTAACACAATAAAGTGGTGAGATCAGATGCTTAATAATTGAAAAAAGGAGAGGAATCTTTCATAAACCTAAATAATAAGTCATGGTCAGTAAGAAAAACACATGCTGATAAAACATAATCTTGAGCATACTATGATATGAATAAAAGATGAATAAATAATTCCATATAAATAATCAAATTAAACTTAACCATGGATACTATACTAGTCTAATAATCACATGATTTATAAATTACTAATATAATAATGAGAGAATGAATAATGTTGGACACCTAAAGCATATTGTCGATGTCTAATCCAATAAATCTAAAAATAAATGGTTAAGGCCTCATCCAAAACCATTCTTGTTTTGTCTCATGATACCTATTGATGAATTGAGGGGCTATTGCAGGACCCATATATCCCTGAATAGGTCCAATTAATTCCTCATATGAATGGGTTAAACATAAACAACATACACATATGAAATGTAAATACCCATGAATGGCCTGAAGGCCTTATTTTTTATTTTATTATGGATAATCCATCTTTTAATGGTTGAAGGGGAACCCATACATGACCTGTATCCCAAAGCACAAGGCCCGAATTGATTCGCAATACATGACCCGAAGGCCTAGAGGCATACCATGCCCAATACATTACCCATAGGCCCAGCCCATTATAACTGTCCCAACCCAGCTTTTATGTCATTGATCACCTAGCTCCACACCATGCATTGCTGATCGGCTAGAAGTGCCTCGTACAAAGCTACATGGTACCTGGTCCCGATGGCGGCTTCCATACCCCCTCATTCTTCTAATCTATTTAGCTCTGCATCTGGTGGCTTCTACTCTTGTTGCTCTGATCCTCTTCTGGGGCAAGTTCTATGTGAACTAGGCTACTCCATGGTCTTATGTGGCCCGAAGGCCCTGTGGCCCAAAGTAATTTGATGACCCGAAGGCCCTTGAGACTTGTAGGCCCAAATCGGTGGCCCGAAGGCCCAAATCAGGTGGATAGTTCTGGCTGTTACAGTACCAAACAGTAACTGCAACAGCAACGACTACAATACTACTATAGTACCCAGAAACTCGCCTCCACCTGGTTTTGAACCTGGGTCTCTTGGATGCCAAGAAGGAGCCCTTGCCACTCAGGTACAGGCTCGTTGGAAATGAAATTTAAATAAATTTCTCCAATCTATAAACAAAATCACTAACCATTCTGAGTAGTATGGTGAATGGTGTCAAGATAGCACATCCACAATCAAACTAATCATAATCAATTAAATAAAATATGTAGATGAAATTAATAAGTGATCAATATCAATAAACAATAATATTTAAAAGCGGTTTTTAAATAGATTAAAATTATCTGATAAAATCATCGATGAATTATTGAGATAAATGCTCTTTTTACTTTGATATAAAGAGTTTTTTTTGGAGAAAAACATTTGTATTTGTCATATTTTTTTGTATAAAACTGAAACGAACAAATATACATTTTCATGATTTTTTTATAAATATAATGGTTTCTTAAAATAGATTATGGATGATACTTGAAAATGGGTAAAAATCGAGAAGTTCCCTTTAATCAGGTTTGCATACTGTGAAGAATTGAGAAGGGAACCTTGTAAAACATATATTTTTCCATAAAATAAAGATGAAATAATTTTGATAAATGATATTGGAACATATAGACAAAATCTATAATAATTATATAACAATTATGAATAATTACATTGGTTTAATGAGTGAGAAAGAATAACCCAAATGAAAATCGAGGTTCGAGATGAAACCCTTACCCTATATCGAAAATTGTTCTACACATGACCATAATGTCCTATATTATCAACTGGAATAAATTAATTAGTTAATTAAGTACCTTTTATACATGTATTTTAATTATTAAAATTTTATTAAGTCAATTTATGGTCTTTTTTAGGAGTTATAAGAAACAATTTTATCATTCGAAAGCATTCATTTCCTCAGTTTTCATGATGAGTTTAATTGTACATGAGAATGGATGTTGATGTAAAATGGTAATAGATAACCATAATTAAATCTATATGTTATTAATGAAAATATAAAAGATTAAATGGTTATATATGGGATTTGGTTATTTGTGGTGAGGCGGAATTATTAGATAATATGCTAGTGATAATCATTTAGATTATTTTGGTGATTCCTCAATCATCAGAAACTAGTTTTGATTTATTAATTTAAATAATTTATATATAATGGTTCTAGAACATCACATAGGATGTAATAAATATATTATAATTTTTTATCCATAAAATTTTTTTATGACCAGCCTTGAAGGAGTTAATGAAAATGCATTGTCTATGATATCGTTAAATTGACACATCATAGACGATGTTTTTGTTTATAAAATGAGAGAGAGAGAGAAAGGAGTTTCATGATTAATATTCCATTACCATGATATAACTAAAATATAAAACTTATACTATATTTTTCATGTCACATTGGATAGGGGAGTTGAGGGAAGGATAATAAAATAAAATAAATTGAAAAGAAAACAAAAGAAAAGAAAGGGGAATTTTACCTCTTGAATTATCATCCATGAGAACCTCCTGAAGGGGATTGGTTTTTTGTCTTTTGTTGAGATGAAATGATTCAAGAAATGGAGGAGGGTATTTGGAATAGTATTGAGTATAAATTTTATATGTCTCAAATATTGGAAAATGTGAGGGGAAGGGATGGTGAGAGGTGGTATTTATAATAAAGGAGAGAGGTATTTTTTTGAATATTTTATTCATTTGTTTATAATTTTTGATCAAGACTGTGAATATTTTGAAAACTTATCACCAAATATAATAAAAATAATGATGGATAGTTTGATATTTTGGGCATACATCAGCCATAAATCACCTATGACTGAATAATTCATATATTCAACATTTATTGTAAATTATCATATTTTACTATTCACTAAAAATTCACGTATTTTAGAAATATCCAAAAAAATAACCCTAAAAATTTCTCAACATGTATAATTAAAATTTTAAATCCATTTTATGAAAATAATTTTCTAAATATGAGAAATTTATTTTTTAATTAAAATCATCTTTTACTACAAAAATACCGATTTTATATTTTTAACTGATTTTATAACACTCTAAAAGAATAATTAAGGTCTCATAACATTTTGTTACAATCATAAGACAAAAAAATTAATTTATGAATACATTTTATGAAGAAAATTAATTTAATCATTTTATTAGTTAGAAAATTTTAATTAAATATTGATGAGTTACAAAACACCAACACTTTAATTAACAATTTTTATAATATTAAATTACTTATACTATGATATAATTATATCATACATTCATTTATAATATGACTAAATTTTATTTATACTTTCAAGGGTGTGGTTACTATTCATTTGGATGGTTTACTATTCATAATGGTCATATTACTATTCACTAGTTTGAGTTAATATTTCACCAGTATAGGTTCCTTTACTTCTAGAAATACCTATTATTTCATTAATTCCTAATTTTTAACGTTAATATTGTGTTATCTAAGTGATTTTAGGTGATTTATACTATATGAAATAAATATAAAAAGGGAAATTTCATTGATAGAATTCTGGGATGTTACACCTTCGGTGTTAGTCACATACCACACCACTCGAGTTACATGACCCTCTCTTAGAAACCAAGATGAAGTTCTCCATACAAGGTGATTATATCTTTCACTCAGGATGATATTACCACTGAATTTACTCAGATCTATAGTGGCATAATTCCTAGAGTTTTGAACTCCATTAAAAAATTTCCTCAGTTCACCCCATGCTCAACGTCTTCACCGATTTGGATTCCCACCATATTCCATGTTTGAATAAACGCCTAATGATGACAGTGCTTAGAAAAAATGTCTCACCTACCATCCCAGGAACACACCTAAAGGTATTTAAATATAAATTTTATGGTTCCCATATTTTGAAATTGGTGAATGGTCATCCATCATATGTATGACTCCATTATTGGGAGTATGATAGCATGTCCTTCATTTATATCATGGTTAGTAGTGATAATCTATTGGCTTGTCTCCCCCCTCTGTGTTCCAAGTCATGGAATCCTCAATTCATAGACTCTATTTACCCATTTTATAGGTATAAATCAATTCCATTGGAATTACCCCCATTTATTTACTCGTTTATGTTTGTAAAGTATGTTGGCTTCAAATAGTCCATCTCTCAAATAGAGGTTTCCCTTTTCAAGACACTCTGAGTGGTAAATAGATAATTTAGACCCCACTATTTCATTATATATCTGGATCTATCATATAATCTGGTGATATTATATTTATATCTAGTTTCTCACACTTAGCATGACTTTTGTGGGATTTGAGATTTTATAGTTGGTAATATTATTAATCTGATCAAGATGCCATAAAAAAATGGATGTATAGAGTTGAAAAAAAACAATTTTTAATACCTTAATTGATGTGGCTCATCCATGGGTTGGATCCTAACCATCATTAAAATGAAGCATAAAAATAAAAAATAAGAAGTAGGGGCACACTTTTCCTTGGCATGGGATGAGGGACTACACCAAATCGGACAGCCTCTTCCTGATGGCCTTGAGATATACCATGTTCTTGTCCATCTCTCCTGCCACCTCCTCATCTATAAGGTGAACCGCTTTGACCGATATTTTCTCCTAATCCTATTAATCCCCACACACTACCACCAAATATGTTTCTTATACTATATGAATCTCTTCCACAACCAATTTTTCCCTAAGCTGGCTGATGACCTCACCCTTGGCAGCGAAAGAGACCTTTGAAACTGAGCATAATCCTCCATATGAGCTAGATTTTTTTCATTTATTCATAGAACCCTGGTTCATTTAGAAGATTCCTAGTAATATGATGTTTCCAAATCTCTCTCTTATTCCCACACCCTCTTAATGAGGAAGTCTCAGGCCAATACATGGTGGGAATAGGAGTCCAGCCTGATGATCCGTAGGTTCACCATCCAGTGGTGAAGGGACCTCATATGACCAACTAGGTCTATACATGGGGTGTAGTTTATAAAGCATTGTATGGTCCTCTATTCATTATTCCAGATGACCCATTTTTAGATAGTAATATTGGACTTATAATCTTCCAAGTCTTTAGGTGGTGCATGACAGTATTCAAGGAAATCTGCAAGAACATCTATAGCGGGATGCACCTTAAGAATCCATTTAGACAAGATCAGATCCATATTAAGAGGGAGAACATCCTTTATCAAATAACTACTATTAGTAATGTACTTTTCAATATTAGGATCTACCATCCCATTTTCCACATCTACCAGTGTGGTAGACTGCTTCCCCTGGATAGTGTCCAACCCATCTTAAGTAGTTGTTTCCTTAGGGCCCGACCCTACTTCGGGAAAAAAAGATGAATCCTTGGGATCCTCAGGCACACGTGAATATGGGAAAGTGTCTTTAAAAAATATTTTATACAATAATATAATTATTACCTTAATCTAAAAAATTTGGGACAAATGAATCTATGTGAAAAGAAACTGACATGCCACGAACACATGGACAACATCAATTTCCATCACCACCTTGACAAACAAGTTTCTTGTGGTTGATTATCTAGATAAAACTTACAAGACCAAGTTATGGATCATTATATTCTCTGATGAAGAACCATCTACACCAGTAGGAACCCCCATGGATTCCGTTGGGTCCTTTAAAGCCACAAGAAAAAGAGCTATACAAGATAACCAAACATGTTAGTATAAAAATATTAGGTAATCAATATAAAAAAATAAAAGAAAGTAAGGTGAGTAGAATTCAGAGTTTAGCTTAGATATTATTGTGGATCTAGATGTTCATGTCTCTCGGGTGTCTGACCCCATCACAATTAGCTAAAATTTTAATTCAAGGGAGCCTCCCCATCAATGACTGAGAGGGTGGGAGATCCTAGAGCCTCTTCCCTAGTCTCCTCTATGGGAATCTCTTCTATCGGGGCTTAAGGAGAGGACTCTGATGTAGGTTCCCTTATGCCAATGAAATCAATCTCCATAAATTTATTTTAGGCTTCCAAATACTTAACCGATGATACCTACAAAAATTGAAATGAATAAGATAGAAATTATGGAAAGTAAAATATTTCTCAAAAGTGACATAAAACTTTGAATATAAATAAATACCTCTTCAAAGGGTAAATATGTCAAATCATCATACTTAGGGGTCACTTCCCCCACTCTCTTGAGGAAATGAATTATCCATATACTATACCAAAGATTCCATACCATTGGATCCATAGGAACATACACCATGATTTTTTACCTCATGAGTGGGTTATTTAGTCGTAGTCGCCACCTTGGGATTCTCCCCAAGCATCACATATACTCAAGATTTGGTATGATATATCTTCCCAATATATCATGATAGATCATTCATATCCACTAGGTATATATTCCTTTCACATAAATCCACCTAGAAGTAATTATTAAAATCTGAGGCTCTAGTAGGTCGATTCAACCCCTTTTGAGCCTCCTCCATAGTTGCTCTGATGTTCGAGATAACCAAAGGATTCCAAATCTCATCCAACTAATGAGGTAGATATAATAATCAAATGCCTTAGCTAGGTTTAATAACTTCTTCCTTTGATATTATCAGGACCTTCTTGTCATTCCCATAATCATTCAGCTATCCCCCAGGGCTATTTCTAGGGGATCTTGGCATTACCGGATATGCCAACTCAAGGTGCCACTCCAAAATTTGGAGTTGTGGTAGGATCTTGAGCACCCCCACCACTCCAACATGTTATCTCGTAGATTCCCAATTTGAACCTCATAGATCTTCCTTCCTTCTGCCTACTTCTCCAAGGGTTCATCTGAGGTGTCCACCCCCCCTCCCCCTCTTGTTTCTAAAGAACTATACCCAGGTACAATACCTCCCAGTTATTTTCATAATTCTGGGTGATACCAACATTGGGATTTAAGGGTTTTATAATTATCACCACCTCATAACCTTAAAAAACATCCACCATAGATGGAAGAGGATTTAAGGGTGTCATTATGAATAGACCCTTGTGTACACCATCATCGCCGATTGTTGGATGTACCCAAACTACAAAGAAAAACGATATGGGAATATGTTTTCATGTAGGTGTTTTTTGTTAAACTGTGTTACCATAACCCCACACAAGAAGGAATTTTAAAAATAGTTATAAAATAGATTCCCCACAATGTTTATTAACTATTTCTCTAATTGGGGTTGAAAATGGGGGGATGTTTAAGTTACCTATGTTGTTGATACTGGCCGTCACCTTAGATTCACTGATTATCATCGGTGTAACCCCATCGATATTGAAGAGGTAAGCCCAAAGGATAGTTTTGGGGGAAGGGTAATGTAATTTAGGAATTCATACCCCCTGAAGTGTGACACTATCCCTTAATGTTGGATCTAGAATGGACCATAGATACACATTGGCATGCCCCCTCTAGAAAATCCCCAAATGTTTGTACGTGTGAGATAGCATCAGGATTCCCAAATTCACCTGGTTTCTAGATGCTATGATGGATTCCACACTAGTGTCCCAAAATGTAGAACCATGCAGGAATCATTGATAGGTAACAACCACCCACTGAGAAAGTTGGTTAGAAACTATATATAACTGATATATGGGAACTAATATACTATGATATAGCCACAATTATTATACCAACCCACTTATAAAATCAATCAATATGTCCTTGGATCCCTTTGGTGTTGGTATTCAGGTAACTTCTTTGCCTACCCTGACATCTTTTCTACTTTTGAATTTAGAAATAGGCCCATAAATGTCCGGAAGGGGATGCCCCATTAGAAGGTTGGATGGTTCCTTAAGAAAATAGTCACCTGATTTAGTAGAATCTTGACTACTACTATCATATGGACATCATCTTTCCAATCATTTGGTGATAGGAGGAATTCATAATATGGAATCCCATCTGGGTAATCCCTTCAATATGCTTTAGGTTCTATATATTGATAACCACTTCCCAATGATGATGGTGGAAATTGTTTCTATTTGGGGACCATCGGTTGGGGAGATCTGTAAGCAACTCAAGATGATCATATATGTGAAAATAAGACATAAAAAATACCTCATATAGTACAATATAATGCATATCAACCCAATTCGCCTTATATTTGTAGCATACCCATAATCCCCACACCCATTAACCATTTAAGTCACCCCAACCTGTAGGTCCAAGTACTCATAACACCCCATTTTGTTGTTCAAAATACTGGCTTAGATGATTATCATGTAATGGGAGGGTAACTCCTCATCTTCCAAATAATCTATAGTGACTGTACTCATCCTAAAATTTGGGGTGTAGAAAACACCATCCTTGAAATCCTTGAGAAAGTGGCCCATAAAAATTACATCCCAGCACTGGATTTCACCATGTTGGGAGAACTAGAACCTCAACGTATTGGTCTCCATGGTGAGGATATCTATGTCATTGAGTAGTCCAAAATTGTAGAGGGCTAATCAGTTTCTCAATATATATATGATCTATTTTTTTATTAGATCCAACAATGACCTTTTTTTAGATATCACCCTCTTGTCCTAAGGTAGTTCTTGATTTTTGACCATTTTGTACCATTTGAAAGCAGTAAATACAATGGAATAAATCTGAGAAAATTTTTAGACCATTTCCGACTGATTTTGGGAGTTCTCTAAGTATGGATCATGTTACTTGAGGAAACTTCACCCAAGTGAACCTTATTCAATCAAGATTGATCTAGTTCATGAAATATCATGGAAAATTATTATTTCAGGAAAATTAATTTAGGAAAGAATATTTTTGTGAAAATTGAGGTACTAATTCTTGGGAGTTAAGGAAATTTTTATGGGTTCAGTGAACTAGAGAACACATTTCAAAAGGGAAATTTGGGTGACCCTACTGATCCCCCAAAAAATTATTATAGTCATGGGAACCACAATTTTGAACATTCGCATGAAACTGGGTTGCATGACACGACATTAGAGTTGTGTAAAATGGTAAAAAATTTCCCAATGTTTGGATTTTTCCTCATAATTTGACCATTAGCATATCCATAAACTCAAATTATGGGTGTTGTGAGGGTTTTTTGGTTCTAAAAATTAATCTCAACCTCTATTAGGCATGTTGTTCCTAAAATAATGATTCCACTCAACAAGTGATCCCTTTCCAATGACAATAGATTGGGCACACACAACATTGTGGCATTACATGCAACTCCCTATTTTGTCACAAATGTAACATTCAAATGAAAGGTGATGTAAACCATCTGAACTTTTTTGGATGTGAAAAAGGACTGAAATTAAGGTACTATGAAACATTCTAGTTCAATCCATTGCATGTAGCTCCCTATTTTTTCATGAAAGTCACTTTTATAAAAAAGGTGATGTCAAATCACTATCTTATGTGATCGTTCCCTAAGGTAAAAGGAATTAAATTAACACAAGAAATTGTTTCTTGAACAATCAAAAAGTTACATGACATGTATGAAGTGTCATGAATGAACATCTAGAAGCCCAATTTTCCAACAAATTGTGCATCATCCCTATTTTCAGGGACATACCTCTAGAAGTTAAAGCATCAAGATCACATTCGTACAACCTTTTATTTCTTGAAATTGCACAAATAAATCCATCCCATTGGTTCCTATAGTTTTATAAGTTTATTGAAGGAACTTACATAGGTCCTAAAACACTCTAAATTTTGTTATAGATTCCATTATAAAAATTCCCTTGTCAGCAAGGCTAGTTCACAAATGATGGACTTCCTTCATGAAAGCCCAACCTTTGCACAACCCCAAAAGTTGTGTGAAATGATTCCCCATGAATATTTTACATGTCCTTATGCTAGAGCCCATGTTTCACAAAACTCTCAAGTTTCATGAAACACCAATGTTTCATGAAATAACCTTCAGGTACCAGACCTGATGCCTCATTCTTCTAGACATAGTTCCATGCCAGTTGCATGCTCAGGTTCCACACACATATACAAGATATTTTTAGCCATTCCTTGATCATTTTCATGATCAGTTTAATAAACCCTAAAGTCTAGGCCCTTCAATCCATGAATTTTCTAGAAAATATCATGGCCTATTACTCTTAAGCATAGGCACCCTAACATTGGGACATCTGCATGTTTCCCAGACCCAGTAGTTTCCAAACCTTTTTATATCCAAAATAACCTTTTTATAAGTCACACAATCCCATGTAGGCACATCATCAAGGGAAACCAAATTCTTATCCCTTCAATGTAGGTAGTTCTATATAATTCTCTATGCCTACCCTAATCAGGAATATGCAACTCTTGGTGCAATCCCCATCTACATAGGAGATGAAAGGCTTTAAATTGTACAACCTAACATCCTAGTCCCATGACATTAAATAGAATGATAATATTATTAGACCATGAAATTAAACAACATCCTTACCCTATGTATAAAAAATATGTTTCTTTATGTGATAAGAGTAATGTGACCCCACACCCTTTTAGGAAAGCCCTATGCATAATTCTCAAAACATCCCTTGTTTTCACTACTTTAAAAATAGAATTGTCCTTACCACATAATGTTAAACTATATAAAAAAGTCCTACTACAAAACATTAAAATTTTACCTAAAACTACATGGGTCTTGATCCCTATCCCATAAAAAGATGCATATCCTAATTGAGGTTCAATCCCAACACCATTACGGACCTTTAAGTGTTCCACTTGGGCGGTGATAACCCCAAGGTGTGATAATTTCCACCCCAGGGACACATTTAACCTCTCACCATTTAATAATGAGTCCCCCAATATACCTTAGAGTCAACATGTGATAATAACCCATATCTGGTCCAACACATGAAGAATTTGTATGGGAAATATTCCCACTATACTTTAAAACTATGACCACATCCCCACAAGACCCAAAAACTATGGCCACATCACCATAAGACGTTACACATGTGAAAATCACCCCATAAGACCCTAAACATGTGATTTTGTCCCCATAAGACCATAAACCTATAACCCCACCTAATGCATCATAATCACTACCTTTTGATAAAAACATTACATGCCCTATTCAATGATCCATGGACACCTTATTCCCCTAACATAAGATGACCCATGATAGAAACATGATTCATTAGGTCCTATACCTAAGATTCCTCACATATGAGATTCCCTCAATTATGAAAGAGGATTATATTTATCAATTATCAACACACCCAATATTCATAGATGTCTATAAATTTCCAACATCACCAGCTTCTATGACCATAGGTATTTTATCTGACACAAAAATATGAAACATAATTAACCAGTGTCCACTTCAATATGGAACTGAGAATGAGATTTATGGACCTAAATCAAATCAATATGGGATACCTAGATCAGGAAATTAGTTCCAAGGAGGAATCCATGGAAGTAGGAACCGACATCTCATCATCCCATTCTAATTAAGGAGATAACATCATCAAAAAATGGTGGTAGATTCTTCCCACTATAAGAAAGAAGGGATGTGGTAAAACCACTATGGGGGGGGGGGGGTTGTGACCAGTCCAATTATGTGGGAAAATATATGATGAAAAAATGAACTATATCTTTACCTTGATGTTCACCCCAGTGGAAACCATTTGAAAATTTTCAATGACGTATTAATTATTAGAAATGAAATACCTGTCTTAAAGTTAATTAAGGAACAATTAAATAAGTTCATATAAATGAATGACTTAGGTGAGTAAACCTATGTTATTGGGATCAAATTAATTATTGAAATATCCAAGAGGGTACTTGGAATAATTCAAATTACAAACATTTATCAAATACTAAAGAGATTTAGTGTGGAACAATCCAAGAGGTGATTGGTTCTAGTGTCACATAGTATACATATTTCCGAAAAAATGTGTCTTAATGAACAAAAATAATTGAGATAGAATAAGTAATATCACATATTATTATATTATAGGAACAATTATGTATTCCATGCTATTTTCTAGGATTGATGTTTCCCATGCCTTGAGCATGGTTGGTAGATATAAAAATAATCCAGTAGAACAACATTGGTCTACTATTAAGACTCTCCTTAGTAATTTGGGGCATACTAAGGACATGTCATGTTTTATAGAGGAAATGAAGAGGTACTCATCGAAGGTTATGCTAATGATACCATTAAAATATATTATAATGATTTAGAGTAAAAATTGTGATATGTTTCCAAACTCAATTGAGGGGATATGAGTTGGAAAAGTTCAAATTATCTAGTTATCACTAATTCAATAGTGGATTATTAGTAGATAGTGTCTTATTAATTAGAAAAATACATAAATTTATCCAATATATTATTATGGTTCCTAGAAGTAATCATCCTATCAAATTATATTGTGATTATTCTCTAGCGATGGTTCTCTCAAAAAATCCAATTTTACACTAATAAACGAAGTACATACACTTGAATTATCAACTCTTGAGAGTTTTTATAAGAGTATGTGATGTTTTGGTGAGAAACTTTTCCATGGAATATAATTTGGAGGACCCCTTTACAAAATTCGTCTTCCAATTGAAGCATGAGTATCATATGAGAGCTAGTGGACTGAAAATTGTTAGCATTGGGCTCTAGTGAAAGTGATATTTTGTTAGAGTTGGTTCCCTAGTAAAAACTTATATATACTTTATAATTAACTATATTAATTATTTTTAATATAAATAATATTCTTATCAGATCATCACTATTCTACTACATGAAATAGTTTGTGATACTTTCTTAAGAGCAACTACCACACTGAATGGACAAAAAGGTTTGCCACTAAGAAGAGAACCTATAAGTTCCATAATATATATATATATATATATGTTCTATTGATGGGTGATATAATTTGATATGACACAAATTATATAGGATATTATGGGGAAGAATCAAAGGATTTTGAGTTACTTTCTCATAGCGTAGGCCCTTGGTAATTTCCAGTATAGGAGATTATGAGAACACGACCAACCATTAAAAAATCCTCATTTATATGTGTCATTGGATGTTCCTATATGTGAAAATGTGTAATGGTAATTATAATTTATGATTATAATTAATCAATATCTTTAGTAACATGATTTAATGTATTGATTAAAAACATGATGAAATATTCTCACTGTTAAGTAGAATATGTTGGGTGCACAATGAATAATGTTACATTACATAATAACGTGAGAAATGATTTATCACTTATGTTCTTAAAAAAATATTAATATCTGAGGCCCCTTATATGAATATAATAAACTAATTAAATCCATGTTAATAATGATTAAAGGAACTTTTTTTAAAGTGAAAGAAAATGATATCATCCATATAGGTAAATGATAATAGCATATAGCCTACTTGATTTGAGATATCATGGTAAAGAGATTATATTACATAGTAAGTTCTTGCATGATGTTTTATGTCATTGTGACATTAACTTATTTCAATATGGGTGCCTTGGAATGTTTCTAGATGCTAACCTTGGACTTGGGTCTGCTCTACCTAATTCCATTGAGAAAGATACCAAGAGGGCCACACACTATGTGTATCCAGAATATGAGTAAATTATAATAATAATTATTATTTTTATTATTTTTATTTAACATGTTTAATAAATGGTTTTCCCATACGTGGACTAATAATTATTCATGTCTGTTTGATCATATATATTCACCCACTTGTTATTAAAGAGAATATTTATGAGTAGAATATTGAGTAAAAATATATTTTCTGTTTAGTAAATATAATATTTATTTATTTATTATAATATAATATAATGATTTTTATTTATTAAATAAATATAAATTATTCAAGAACTAATAAATTTTGTGGAGGAATAACAAACCATTTTTAAAAGGCCTGAGGAGAAATAATATATTAAATATTATTGGAATAAATTTTTAAAAATAAATTTAAGAAATATTATTTAATTAGCCCTCAATGTTTTCACACGTTAAGAAAATTAAAAGCATTTTTATTATTATTTAGACATGAGGTCCACCAGAGAGTAAGAAAATAACAAGATCCTATGTACAATTATTATTGTCTAACCCTATCACAATTTAAACCCAATTACCGTATTTCAACCCTAACACTAGCCAGTTTTTTTGTTATGAAAAATGATATCAAGAGAATCCTCTCAGGACCTAGAGAAATTATATTCAATAATGCTCTCAATAATGGATAAAAATCCTCATCCACCACCCATATCAATTATAGAGGGAATAAGGAGAGTCATTTTAATTGATTTTCATTATGATTAAAGATGAAATGCATAAGCATTAGGATATTTAGTGCTAGCACTCATATATTTCTATGGTGTCACCTATACGTTCATAGTGAACATGTGTATCACCGCTAGAGGGAATATACACATGATTCCTATGATGAAATAATTTTATGACATAGGAATATTTTCATGTTCATCAAAAAAGAAATAATTGATTGCATGGTAATTATTTAATTTCTTAAATTAATTATAAATCACTATGTGAGGATCTAAAATTTTAGTTCTAGTGTTCTTTTTTAATTAATTCTTTATTAATTTCATTGGTAACCACCATAAAAATCATGTACATGTCATAATAATGATTGAATATGGGAAAAATATAAGCTGGGATTCCCTATTGGTGATTCCACTGCACCCATAATCATCTAGTGGTATTAGATATATTTCATAATAAATTATATTTATTTATATAACATTGATTTTTTAACATATTTTTCTTTAGTTTTGAATTAATATTTATCAATATTTAATTATAAACCACAATATCTAATAATGTTTTCTCTTCATTTTTTAAAATATGATAAAAACATATTAATTATGAATAAAGAACATTTAAGTAACTTATTTAGAGGTTTTAAGGATTCTACCCATATTGTATAAAATACATGTCTTGTAGCCCATAGGTACACCATGTGTAGCAATGTTTATACATTAGGATGTCTCAAAAATTAATTCAGAGTTTCATGAATTTATTTCACATAGTGTGTAATTAATATTCACCTCAGGTTGACCAGTATACCCAACACATGATTAGCTAAAGTACATGATGTGTAACTTGATTACACGATTTTTAGTCCATTAGTCAAAGATGTTCCATGTGTTTATGACAAGAAATGTATGATTGGTAATTATGTAACTAAAATACGACATGATGTGTATCTTATATTCCTATCATGAACTATATTAATGTATTTGGTGGGCCAACTTTACTAGTTTATTGGCATGCTCTGCAGACAAAAGATATGAACTATACATGATTTATAATTGGACAGTATACACTGGGTATATTGCCTAATTATTTAGAATTTAAAATTTATTTATTATACTATTTAAACCTTATCAACATGTGTATCATTATTATTATTTTTATTTATACATTCAATGTTATGAGTTATATATATATAAATTACATGTCTAATTAATTTATACAAAAAAATTATATTTAAATATCATTCTTAATTCCTAATACACTGATTACTCAGTGTGCATTAAAATCATAAAATGAAATATAAATAACATGTGTTTTCGAGTCATTTATTTGACAATACATGAGAAGAAGAAGATGTATCATTTCTACCAGAATATCCTTTAAATTGGATATTCTGAAGCCAATGGTGAGGGATTTTGGGTTTCGATAAAATAGTTTGATGTAACTAAATATTTATTAACTAATTTTATAAGATAAAGTAATAAAATTAAACTCTTCTTAATTATAGAAATGAATTCCCATAAAAATTTAACCATATATTTGGGATCCATAAATGAGAAGGATAAACTTATCACTGACACTAATTTGTATGAATAGAAAATGTTCTTGTGCATTATTCTACACTATTAAAGGAAAATATATGTGTTAGGAAACCACATCCCTGAAGCACTTGGACTAGAGGCCAGTGAGGAAGATCTTTCTAGCTATATGAAACTTATGGATGATTCCACATATATCCAATGTTTCATTATATCATCCATTTTCAATGATATTCTAATGAAATATGAGGATATAGATACATATATCATCATGTCTCACCTCTGTGATATTTATCAAGAGAAAGCAGGATAAGAGATATAGGAGATCTCTAATGCATTTTTAACATGAAATCTTAGAGATTCAGTTCGTTTTGTGTCTTATATAGTCAAGAGTATATGATATATTTAGATATTAGAAATCTTTGTAATTAGATTCTCTAATGAGATTCATGAATATCTCATTTTATCCTCCATTAAAAAAATCATTCTACAATTTTATTTTAAATGATAACATGTGAAATAATGAGAAAACTGTTTTATAACTTATTAATCCAATTCATTAAATTGACAAGGACTTGGGGTTTAAAAAACCTATTATCCATATAGTGAACATGAAAAGGAAGAATAGGGTCAAGGGACCCAAGAATAAATCCATTTATAAATATCCAAAGAACCAACCTTCCAAGTTGAAGACGATAAAAAGGTAGGCAATGAAAAGAAAATCAGTCTGTTTTTCATGTGGAAAGCTATGAGACTGGAAGAATAACTACACCTAGAATCAATAGAAAGCTAAAGGTTCATTCATTATTGTTTGTAATATTTCTATATCTACACATTAGATATTACATATAGTGTATGGTGCTAACATATGTACCAAAATGTATGAATAAATTATATTTTGAAAGATTTCAATAGGAGAAGTATATCTTTAGGTATCCAATAGATCACAGCTTTCTTCTGAGGACATAATAGACTACTGCGTTCCATTGAAAACTTGAAGGATTTTTGTTTTACAGAATTCTTTTTACCTAGTGTTACTAAGAACATTATCTCTATTTACTTCCTTGACATGGATGGATTTATTTTCAAATTTGGAAATAAAGAATGCTTCTTAGAATAGGAAAATATTTGATGTGATGTGACACAAATAAATAATTTTTTATTTATTAAATTATAAAGACCATGTATTAGAAATTTATAATGAATAAAGTTCACATGACTCATTCAACACCCAGTGTGGAATCTCCACATTTTGTATGTAAGTAAGAAGCATATAAAAAATATATATCAAATGGTTTTGTTGAATCTTTTGAGCTAAAATCCCTTGGGATATTTCATGCTTGTTTACATGTAAAAATGACCAAATAACTATTCAATATATTGGGTGAAAGGGATACAATGCTTATAGGATTGGTACACACTAATTCTTGTTGAAATTTTCTTGTAAAATCTATAGTTGGAAGTTGATACTTCATAAATTTTTCTAATAACTTTAGTAGATGTGGCTATGTATACATGATGGTGTATAAGTATGATTACTTTGATAAATCCAAAGAATTAAAGAATGAAGTTGAGAATTAACCTATTAATAATTTAATGAAGGTTTAATCTAATCTAGGTGGTTAACATCTTAACCATGATTTTATCAAATTTCTTTAGTAGTTTTGGATTTTATTCTATATAGACTCACTCAAACTTATATAACAAAGTGTAATGGTGTTAGTGAAAAGAAGAACTATACATTTCTTGACATGGTGAGGCAAATAATGAGTCTTGAAAACCTTCCATGATCCCTTTAGGGATATTATTTACACATTTATATAGATATTATAAACTAAGTACCAACTAAGGAATAAAATAGAATAAAATATGAATTGATGCACAGAAATAAATGCTTGTTGTCATACACTCATGTATGTGGTTGAAAGGAATTTGTTAAGTCCATATTAGGGAAAAACGATCACTCTAAGACACAAAGTGTATCATTATAGGGTATTATAAGAAAATAAGGGAAAACCTTCTATGTAACCCCTCAAAAAGATAGTAACCATCACAAGAAATACAATCTTTATTGATAGGGAGGACATATTCCAAAATAATAGAAATATAAATACTTTGATGGTTTTGATGGTAAATATGCAAAATAGTTTGTACAAAAACATATTCCATAGGTCCCCGATGAAGAAGTTATTCTTAAAACACAAGTACTGCATAAGAGAACCAAAGAGGTAAAAAACCCAGAATAATATGGTTTTATAGTCCCCAAGATGGTTAGTCCTTATTATTTTACAATAATAAACCTCTACCCTATAAAGAAGAATTAGAGAGCTCAAAATATACTAGATGGATTGAATCCATGAATTATGAGATGGTTTCCATGAATCATAACCAATATTGTTTTAGTTGATTCACCAGTTGATGTAAATGTTATTATTTATAAATGGGTATTTTGGATAAAACTAGAAATGGACAGTAATGTAATTACCTTTATTGCATGGATATTGGATAATGGTATTTTATAACATTAATGTATTAGCTATTAAATAATTTTCTCTAGTTTCCATGTTCAATTCCATCAGAATTATACTTTCTATAACAACTTTACATGACTACAAAATTTGGGATATGGATGTAAAAAGGTCTTTCATTAATAAGAACCTTCAAAAATATATCCATATGACACGACGAGAAGGGTTTGTGAGCCCAATATATTCCTAAAGGATCTGAAAGTTTTAGAGATCTATTTATAGATTAAAGAAATAAACTGTGTCATGGAACATTAAGTTTAATAATGATGAATGAATATTTGGATTCATTAATAATTAATGTGATCCAAGTGTTTGCATATAGTTTATTAGAGTGCAGTTTTTATCTTATATTATAGGGATCAAGATCATTCATACATTTATTTGATAGATCCAAGAGGCTACTTAGACTATGTAAAAGTACATATATTGATTTTATTATCAATATATTTAGTATGGAACAATCTAGGATTGGATTGGTTCTAGTATCAAATTATATACATATTTCAATGAAAATGTGTCCTCAAACACAATATAAATGATATAGAATAAGTAGGATCACATACACTTCTATGATAAGATAAATCATTTATTCCATGCTGTGTATTGAGATAGATTTCACCTACAGGTTGAGCGTAGTTGGAAGATATAAAGTCTAGATGAAAAAATTATTTTATTGTTAAGGATATACTTAAGTATCTATGGTTTAACAAGGTTATGTTCTCGGTGTATAGTGAAAAATTAGATCTACTCATGTGATGTTATACAAATTATGGATTTTAAACATATTAGAATGATTTAATGTCACATTAAGGATATTTAATCAGTATCAATGGAGGACACGGGTGCTAGAAATGTTTAAAGAATCTAGTTATAAAAAATTATACAGTGGAGTATGATTATATAGTGGATTATAAAGGGGAGAAAGAATATATTTTGGATACCCAACTTTTTATAAGAGTAATATATTGTGCCTAATAGTAAAGAACCTATCCTATTATGTTGTAATAATACTAATGTGGTGGATCTTACAAAGGATCCAAGGTCAAACTAATGAACAAAATACATTCTCCAAAAGTATCACATCTTGAGGGATTTTTCTAAAAGGGGTGTGGTGGAGGAGAGTATAATCTGAATGAATGAAAGCATTTAGAAATCATTTACTAAAGCCTCATATTTCTATAATCATGATTATTATGTGAGAAATAATAAACTAAAGTTTGTTAGTAGTTGGATCTTGTGAAAGTGGGAGTATGATGGAGTTGGTTACTTAGAACCATCTTCTATAAAGATTACGATTACCTGTATTCATTTTTTTTAATATAAATATAATTTTAATCACATAATGATTGTTGTCTTGTGTAACATAGTATGTGATAATTCCATAAGAGTAACAATCGCATTGAAAGGTCATAACAATTCCTTGTTATGATGAGAAAATCAATGTTCCATTAGAGTATTTGTCAAATATATTTGTTCTATAGTTGGAAGATATCATTCGAGTGGAAAAATGATACATTATACCTAGGGTGAAGACTCATAGGACTTTGAAACACTTTCTCATGGTTTAATCCATTGGTAATTTCAAGTAAAATATATTATAAGAACATGATCCGACATTATAAAATCCACATTTATATCTGTCATTGGATGTTCTTATCAATATATATAAATTTATATTATTATTAAGGAATATTATATGTTATAAGCTTTTATGTATTGTTTAAATATGTGATAACTTATGCTCATGGGGAAGTAGGATTAATTGGGTGTGCGACGAATAATATTTCATTAATTAATAAAGTGAGAAAGGATTTATCCCTTATGTTATTACACATAAATGGATATCTCAAGTCCTTTATGGGAATTAAAAAAACTAATTAAATCTATATCCATGGAGATCAAAGTTATATTCATTTCCATAAAGACAAAGAAAAAGGCATTTATCATAAAGGTTGATGATACTAGCATGTAACATGTTTGATTTAAGATACCATGATAAAGGGATTATATTTCCTAGTAAGAGTTCATTTGACATTGTATATCATTGTGACATGAGTTTCTTTCTCTATGGGTGCCTTAACATGTTTCTAGATAATATCATTGGACATTGGGTGGCTCTGTCAAATTCTACTAAGAAAGAGGCCTTGAGGTCACATACTATGTGTATCCAAAACCTCAGTTAAATATTAATATTATATAACATGTTAAATAAATATTATTCCAATACATTGTTTTATAATTATTAATTTTTGTTTGATCACAAATATTCCACCACCAGTTATTTGAGATTATATTTTTTATTAGAATATTTAATAGATGTTATTTCTACTTATTGAAAAAATATATATTTATTGGAAAATAATGTAGTGTTGTTTCTTAATTGAATAAATAGAAGCTTTTCATGGACTGGTAAATATTTTGGAGGAAAGGTGGAATAAGTTTAAAAGGTCTATGAAGAAATAATATATTGAATATTATATAAATAAATTCTAAACAATTATTTTAGGAAATAATATTTAATTAATCTATGAGTTTTTTTCATGTCAATAAAAATAATAATAATGAAATTATTATTTGGTCATGGAGTTTTTATGGATTAATAAAATAATAAGAGCTTGTGTTTTGTTATTATTCTCTAACCCTGGAAATATTCAAACCCAATTATATTATTTATATCCCTAACACTAGACATTTGTTTTGTTGTGCACAATGACATATAGAGAATCCTCTCAAGACCTAGGGAACTCCTATTCAAGAAAAATCTCAATAATGGAGAGTGATCATCATCCACCACCCCTCTCTATTCTATAGAGAACAAGGAGAGTCCATCTTTGAAGCGATTCTCGTAGTTATCAAAAATGAATGAGTGTTAGGATCTTCTTTGATAGCACTCAGAGATTCCAAAGACATCACTTAGAGGTTCATGGTGAATGTATGTATCACCACTATATTAAATATAAACTTCATTCCTATGATGAAATAATAGTAATACATGGGATTGTTTTCTGATTCTTCAACAAAAAATCATCGCAAAGAAATTACTTAACTGCTTAAATTAATTCCTAATCATAATGTGATGATCCTATGTTTTAGTTCTAACATTATATAATAAATTAATACATGAATTAATTTCATTGGTCATGATTTTTTTACATCATTTACATCTCATAATAGTCATCGATCATGAAACAAATCCATATTTTTCATTTCATACTAGTGATTTTGATGCACCCAGAACCTTTATTCACAAGATTATGAGAGGAATTAACTCTAATTTAATTATCACCTACTATTATACATCAACATCCATAATTAAATTCTTTTAATATAAACTTAAAAATAAAATATCTATATATATATATATATAATATCTATGTTTCAATGTATAATAATTAAAATGAACCCCCCATTATAACTCACTTATCCTGAATAGATATATGTTCAATCTATGATGAAATGATAGTTTATATCAAAATGATACCTACCATCATAAAAATATCCATATCACTCATCCATCTATGGGATCCATGATCATCACCATTCACATCATAATATATACATGAACACAACATAAACAATGTTCAAGTGCATATGAGTGGGTGAGTATAAAAATAAATAATATTGGTTTCCTATGAAGTTATATAACTCTATAAATATCTAGTTTCTATGTGTGTTAATAAAATTTAATGTGTGGGGAGGATCCAAGGGATTTGTTTCTTCATGCATAAGGTTTTCTTATGATTCATCTGCTTCGAAATCCCATGGCGGGTTTTGATCCCGAATGGGAAACTTCTTTCGAAAGTCCGGCTATCAAAAATTGTACTAAGGATGCTCTTCTGATCGAGAGGCCGAAAGTGATCTCCTTCCTAGAATCACATAAAGGCATGGATATGTTATCAACTTCCTCAACCAATTCCCCCTTATGCAAGAAGCTCGAGGATGAAATATTTGTGGTTGAGGCTGACCTGGATACATTTCATCAATGCTCGCAACTCTGTTAGTTTTCGCTCATGGTTTGTATCTCTTATAACAAGGGTGATAAGACATAGTCAAAATCATATCTTAAATAAAGGGCTGTGCATGTTTGGGATTTTGCTGATTGGAAAATCATTCCAATCGGCAAATGCTATTCCCATATACTATTAAAATTGTAAGATGCACTTGATCGAGTCTGGAAGCTTGGAAACCTTCAACTCAAACCTAGAGTTTTTCACATCTCAGAATGGGACGACATATTCAATCCTCATAACTTGAAGAACACATTGGTGAAAATATGGGTAAGGCTTCACCATCTCAGTTGGTATTTCTGGCATCTGAAGATCATGAATAACATTGCTTCATGCATTGGTACCCCACTGAAAATTGATCAAAGAACATTGAATGTCGATATTGGGTTATATTATAGGGTTATGGTGGAGGTAGACATAACTTCTAAGCTCTTGGACGTCATTCTTTTCAATGTGAATGAGTATAAAAGTGATATCCAAACTAAGTTCAAATGCATGCCTCCTTACTGTGAGATTTGCAAAAATTGTTGGACTCTCCCTGCTTAAATGTAGAATTATCAAAAGTCATGTGTCTCAGCTAACTCAGGATGGTTGGATGGAGCTTTGAAGACACAAAAAAGATAAAATTGCTACTGATGATATTCTAGAGGCCTCTAAGAAAAAACCATAAGTATGGGTGATGAAATCCACCATGCTAGGTGAGTGCTCGAGAAACACTTGGGAGAAATTGGTGGTGGAGGAGGAAATTTTGGATGCGGATTATAGTATTATGGAGGATATTGAACTTCTTGTCTTAGATGAATATAAGCATCCTCAAATGGATCCTCCCCGAGGGGCTGTTGAATTCTCTACTCAGAATATGCATCATGAGTCTCATATTGTTCCAAATGGATTTGGTTATAGCTGTGAATTTGTGTGTGCAACACAGGTGCAAGGAATCTTCATGGATTCAGCGGCTGGTCATAAATCCAAAGCAGAACTTCTCCCCTTGGAGTTTTCCTCCACATCTCTTCTAGTTGAGAATGCAGGTAATCCTCCTCTCCCTCTATTTAACTCTGACATAAATATCTCCCAGGAAGAGGACTCTCGTTTCACCTGGGAAGAGCCCTAACACTTTCTCGGCTATCCTGAATGACAATTCAGGTGATGCAAAAAAATGGAATTTCCTTTTTCCAGTGAACCTACTTAGGTAATTAACTCAAAAACCTCCACAAAAAAATGCATTTCCACTAGTAGGGAATCCACGAATGGAAAATTTGAAATGGCTCATAATAAAATACTAATTGTATCCATGGCTCTTTCTTTGGAAGTGGGTTCACAGACCCCTTGACAGACCACTTTCACCCATGTGGTTAACCCCATTTACTCAAAGCTAGAGTAAATAGACCCCCCATGTTATTGTGAATACCCCAGATCAAAATCAGTATGCTCTTATTACTTTTGCTACTAAAAAAATTATGTTTCTTTTATGAGAAAGCATGATAATGAGTCCAGTCAACCCTCTTCCCAAAATCATAGAAGATAAAAATAGTAGATGGTCTTGGGAGGATCCATGAAGAAAAAAGGGTTCTCTATCCCCAACAATAGGTTCAAATGGATTACCTCTTTTGGAACTGTCAGGGAATTGTAGGCCCAGACCCTTTTTCTGTTCTTAAATGTTTTATGTTGACTCATGAACCTAAATTTTTTTCTATAGATGAACCAAAAATTAATTTTTCTGTGATTTTTAGACATATATGCTCTTTGGGCTATAATTATTTATGTTCTTGAAAAATTGGGTTGGCTATTTATTCTCCTTAGATTTTTTATCATGCATCTTTACAGAATATTAATACTTTCAATTCCACTGAACAAATTTTTACTTGTGATTTATTTCTTGATGGAAAACATAAAATCTATTCTATGATTTATTCAAAAAAGATATCAGGATCATAGGACCCTCTGGAAAGATCTTTTTGATTTATCTAACATCATACATGATACCTGGATTGTGTTAGGTGGCTTCAATGCTATTCTTTCCCGCAGTGAAAAAATTGTCCCTTCTTTCTCTTCCATTTCTTCGAGAGAATTTAGAGTGGATATTGAGGATTGTAACCTTCTATATATTAATCTCACTAGTTCCAAATACACATGGTATAGAATTCACTATAATATGATAGTTTCTAGTAAATTGGATATGGATCTAGCTAACATCCTAGCCCTGGATAATTTTGACACCATCTACAACATTACATTACACAAGATTAATTCAGATCACCACCCCATTTTGGCCAGCCTTACTTCTACAAAGATGGAAACCAATCTCCCTTTCAGATTCAACAATTCCTGGTTGACTAAATTGGATTGTTCTCTCACCATTAAATCTTGTTGGGAGTCTATGAAACACCACAAAGATTATTTTTTCCTATATTTCTAAGTTAAAACAACTCAAAAGTTTTATTAAGGGTTGGTGCAGTGCCAAATATAATAAAATGGACAAAGACATCTCAGACCATGAGAATGAGCTTTCCCAAATTCAAAACAACACCACTTGCTTTGACTTACTTTTGGACCCTCAAGCTGAAATCAACACCTCCCTGAAATTGAATACAATCTTTTCTCTTAAAGACAACATTAGTAAGAAATTCTTCAAAGAAAAATGGTTTTATAATGGTGATCATAATAGTAAGTTTTATAACTCACTTCAAAGAATAAGAACAATTTTTCATCCTCTATCCTTTCTTAGGGATAATGACACCCTCCTTGACTCTGAGGAGGCCATTTCTAGTCATGTAGTCACTTATTTTGATAATATTTTCAATGGCCATCCATCAATAAGGACCTTATTACTAAGGTTATTCCAGTCTTGGTCACTGAGGAAGACAACCTTTCTCTTTTAAGCATTCCCCTTGACCACAAAATCAAATACACTGTGTTTATTATGAATCCTGATTATGCCCCAGAACCTGATGGATTTAATAATGGTTTTTTTCAACATCATTAGGAGATTATACATCTTTATGTTTTCAAACCTTTTAGATATTTTTTTTCTAATGGACTTCCTTTTATTGGTATTAATTCTTAATTAATTACCTTAATTCCCAAAGTGGCCAATGCTTCTGAAATCCATCTCTTCTGGACCATTACTCTTATCAATTATCTTTATAAAATCATCACAAAACAACTTTCAAATATATTTTCTTCTCTATGTAAAAAAATTGTTTCATGAAACCAATTTGGGTTTATCAAAGGAATATCTATACAATATTTCATTTGCATTGCCACGGAATGCACGAACACTTTGAACAAAGTTAACAGAGACGGCAATGTTTCTAGTAAGCTTGATATTTGAAAAGCATCTGATACTATTGACTAGAACTTCATTTTCAAGGTTATGCAAGCCATTGGTTTCAATGATATTTTCATTAGTTGGATTCATTATCTGTTTGACTTGGCCTATAACTCCATACTTGTTAATAGACCCCTTAAGGGTTATTTAAAATCCACAGAGGGTGTCAGGAAAGGTGACCCCTTATCTACCATCCTCTTTTCCATGGCAGAAGATTACCTTAGAAAAATTCTCACTCACCCTATTTCTTAAAACAAACTTCATCCCATTTGGGCGGCTAGAAACCTAACTGTGCCTACACATCTTTTTTATGCTGATGATATCATCCTGTTTTTACACGGTGACAAAAGAAATATTCAAAGGCTAAAAAATACCTTGGCTCATTATGAAGAGATTTTTGGTCACTCCATTAGCTCGAATAATTCTTCTATATTATTTAGTAAAAAAATTTCTCCCAGCAGGAAAAATGATATAATCAATATTATTGATATCAAAGAAGGATCCTTCCCCTTCACCTATCTAGGGGTTCCCATTTTTTGGGGAAGGCCTAAATCCATATTCTTTTCCTCGATTTTTGACGAGGTAGTTTACCAGCTATCTGACTAGAAGGGTAAATATCTCTCCATGGCTGGCAGGATTTGTCTGGTGAAATCTACTATTGTGTATAAATTGGTTTACTCGATAATGATATATAAATGGTGTGTTGGTATTCTCAAAAAAATTAATGTTTACATTAAGAATTTTGTTGGGACTGGCAACATTCTTGAGAGAAAACTTGTTCCCTTATTTATTTTAATAAATTGTGTCTTAGTCTTTGACCAAGGCGCCACCTTCCAAAACAAAATTAATGTGTGGAAAATCAATCATCATCCAATTCCATCAACAAGAATAATCATGACCCTTACTATTCAAACATCCCATAAATTATGTTCACCATACAACCCAAATAACAATTTTTCTTCCATAATAAAATTATTCCCACAAATCTAAACCTATCATAAATTTATGATTTGAAAATTCAACATAGATACATTAATAATGAGATGATGGATGAAATTATTGTCTACACATATATTGTAAGTACCAACCATAATACACATCTTTATTTATCTTTGAATTACTATAAAAAATATGTATCTATAAATATATCATCGTATACAAGTTTGGAATCAACAGTAAATAAAAATCATTGGGGATAAAACTATAAAATAGAATACTTTAGGAAATAAAAAACATTAAGGATATAGTTGTATATTGGATCCACTTGTTTCTCAGAGACATGGGTAGGAGTAGAGACAATATCAATCAGTTTATCATCCGACTTGATCTATATTTTGGGATTAAAGTAATGTCCTCATATAGGTGAATTACCATCCATTGCATTCTCATAACTGATATAGTATGTAAATTACCAATATTCAACTATATTACACTAGAGATATTAGAGGAGTAACTCATCTTCAACTGTCTCTTAAAAATATTTGATTTATCTCAATCCATAGGTATGGGTTTGTATAAGTAGATGCATAGATAATTCATTATCTTTATCTTACAAGATTAATTGTTGAGAAGTATGGTCACTTTTATCTCACTCTAACACTAAAAGAGAGTGAGTGAAAAGGTCATCAACTACCATATCATGTTACTATATTTATTTATACATTATATATTATAACACATCTTAGAGTATATGTGTACACATAATAAATCCCCACATTCAAAATTAAGTAACCCCTATTGTCTTGAAATACTTCTCTTATAAAAATATAGAGCTATAATATCATCTCATCATATTCCCATTGACTAATTTCATATAATTATAATTATAATTACACAAAAACTTAATGTTAGTTGTTGTATTGTCCTACTAAACACATCACATCATTATTGATATTACTTCTCATTTGTTCACCTCTAAATTTCACAACATCCTCAATGGGTTTCCACATTACCATTTCACCGTATATTGGAAATAATAATTCAATAATGATATTTTTTGTTGTTTAATTATTTAGGTGGGGAACATTAGAACATGGATTATGCCACTTTGTTTACTTATAGTTCAATTCACATCATCTCAAGTAACCTAGGTAAATCCAATCCATTACCTAGCCATTCTCATGGTTCACCCAATTCATTATCATGAATATTCCATTATCTTTTTTCACAATGGTTCGAGTCACCATTTATTTTTATATGTCATTAATTATGAAAAGAATAATTAACAACCTCTAATTACTTTTAGATCATGCCACACCATTTTGGGGAATACCATTTTTCAACATTGTATCATTTTTTAATTACTACCCTTAACTTATAACATTATACATTATTTTCACCCTTTATAATTCACTTGTATTATCCATATTTCTCACTATAATAAAGGTCATTGAATACTTTGATATAAACGGTTACATTTATATCAACCGGGTAACTTCATATAGTTCTGTCCTTGAACTCATATTTAAATTATTTCATAATATCTAAGAACTACATTAATATTTAATTATTTAGATTAAAAAAACATCTATAATTTATTTAACATTATGAAAGTCCCCTTAAACTATGATAGAACACTACATTATTTTAGTTCATCAGTATCATTAGGACCTTTTTAGTGGGACATCAGCTGAAATTCAATATTTTATAATTAATTTATAATCTCCATGATAGTTTTCAATGGACCTTGAAATATATTATTTTAAATTTTAATGGATTTCTCTCAATTTTTATGAACTACTTATCACCAACTCTAGTAATCCAATAATGCTCAACCCCCACCTCTCATGGTTATTAAAATCAATCAAGTGGGTAATTAGAGACCATATTTTTAAGTTTAATGATATCTATATAAATGTTATGATTATTATTAAAAAATAATATTTTCATATCCAACCTATGAAAATTCTAATATCCTAGTAAAGAACTATTTTATAATAGCAGGTTCCTCTAACTCCTAAAATTATACCTCATGATCCACTATCATAAATCAAAAAAAAAACTTGGTTTCAACGAGGTTTAATTATTATTATATTATTATTAAATATTCTCATAATATATTCACCATTAAAACATAAAATTATCTATCAAATTATCTATTATCGCCCCAAATGTGGTTTTATTTTGTTCAAAACATTCATAGGATTCCAAAAGAGCATTAATTATCTTGAAAACCCCCACACATGCCCCCAAATAACTCATACATATTCATTCATTTAGGGGGTTCCATGTATAATCCACACACATGAAACATATGTTTTTCCATTCATCCCATTCCCCACTCACCAAACAATCATCAAATCTAGGAATTTTGTAGACCAGATGGCTCCTTCCCATCCCGAATCACCTCAACTCATGGTCCTTCAATATTGGAGATCAAAATTTATTAATTCATGGAGGTCCATACACCTGTATTGATTAGGAGGGGATGAATTAGGCCCTCCCATTTGATCTAATCATTAAGATCAAATAATCTCATCTAAACTCTATTGTGTTCCCTATATATCCTATATTTTATCATGAATGTTATGTGATTGTAATGAATAAATGACTTATCATAGCACTTTCCATACCCCTAATACCCACCTCTACATATACCTTAGTGTTTATTGGGAATCATCAGGGCCACCACCAGGGAAATTGAATAGTTGAGAAGCTTCCACCACTTTCCCACTTGTCTCTCACCAGAGATCCTCATCACAACTATGACTATGGTAAACTGACATTGACCACCTTATATGAACACCAAATTTCAAACCCTAGTATATATTGATCCCGTGATTACATATCCAACATCATTTTCAATGATTCAAACCCTAAATGGCTCAAATTCAATAGAGAATATGAGAAGGCTAGAAAATTCATTCTAACACACCTTTCAATTGATAACTTTGATTGTAGTGGTTTTATATCTGTTAATTATGATGAATTAGTATATTTCAAAACAAATTTATTTGGACCAGTTAAAAGTTAAAATAAAAATTTTATTAATATATTTCCAAAATCGACCCTCAAAATTATATATAACTTTCTTGAAATATATGCTTCATATTTTTAAAATTAAAAGTATAGTACGTTCCTAAAATTGGTTAAAAATACTATTTTTTTAGAAACAATGTGATGTTTTGGTAATTAAACAACTAGAAATATGTTTAAAGAAAATAATGGCCACTTTAGTGAAAAGAACTATTCCTCTAGCCATACTGATTTTGATTTCCTGTGATTATTCTCCATCCTCCAGTGGATTGAATAAATATTATTATCATATTCTATATCTATTAACCCTATATATACTCTAAAATATGAATTTATATAGGGGTGATATTGGTTAATTAAAAATATTGAACCATTATTTATTTTAAATATTTATTAAAAATACTTCACAAATAATGCACTCTATTTTGACCACACCTAATAATTACAAAACACGTTAACCAACCACTTTATCATTAGAGAACCTGATGTCTAATAATAATAATAATAATAATAATAATAATGTTTTTTGGCATGTACAACACTTGAGGATAAAATAAATTTAATTTATTAAATAAATAAATAAATATTTATTTAAATGATATTTAACATATCATTCCAACATGAACATTAAATTGGCTATTTAATCCACCTCAGTATTTATCTAACCATGAATAATTACTATATATTTATATAAAAAACATCACTGCATTATTCATTGATAAATAAACAAGTATTCAACTCACATATATTTTGTTGAATTACTAGTGACTGCATATTTGTGATTAACCAAAACTGAATAAATATTATTTCTTGGAACTTTAGATTAATATTCAATTATAATATTAAATTCATATAAAATTTAATTGAGTTTTTTGTATACAATTTGTGTGTGGCCCTTTAGGTACCTTTCTTAGTGGAATTAAGTCAAACTTGCCTAAAGTTGAAGAGTATTGTATAAAAACACATCAATAAACCCATGGAGAATGATATTAATTCCAAAATGAAAATAACCTCATAAAGTCACTCACTGTGTTTTATAATCCCATTATCTTGACATCTCATGAAGAAGGTTGCATTTCATTTGTCATCAACCTATATGCTTGAATCTATTTCATTGACTTTTCTGAAATAAACTCACTGATTATAAAATGTTATAGCGATGGAATAAATCAGGATATTTGTTTCTCATAAAATGGTCTGAGATATCTATATTCATTAAATCAAAAGTTAAATATCCTTTATTGAATTATTCATTAATATAATATCACTTGTTACCCACCCAACATATTCTAATTTGTTTCATGCATATGTCATCATAATTTTCATTAATACATCAAAGTATGAGACTCTTAATATAAATTAATAATAATATCATGTCTGAAGACTAATAAGCACATTTATAGATAGGAACATACAGTGAAAAATATAACATTTCTATTTCATATTGGTTGATCTATTATCATAACCTCCTCTCTTAGATATTTTTAAAGGTGGACTTAATGGGAAGAAGTCTCAAGTTATTATGATCCTCCTAGAGCTAATATCATATACCATATATGTCATATTAGATGATATAATCTAAACCTAGAAGATATATTTAAGAATACTATCATATAACTTCAATGTTCTCATCATAGTGGGAAACTTCTATATCCTTTTTTATGAAAATTACCCTTAAGACAACATCACATTCAAAATAACGTAAAATAATAATCATGAAAAGATGAAAACCTTAAAAATATTCAATTCCATGAATATATAATTAATATAATGTATGAATTAAATTGGTTATGTTGAACCAACTCCAACAGAATCCTATATTCACTAGAGTTAACAACTAAATATCTTAATATTTAGCCTTACAAAATAAACATACTTATTCTTAGTATAGATATAAATCATGGAACTACCACATTTCAGTAGATGTTCAACTTACTAAAACATCATCCCTTTGAAAAAATCCTTCAAGAGGTTGTATTTTTAGGTATATACCTTTTTTTCTTTTTCATCCTTAACATCACGGATAATACAATTTTCAAAATTTCGTCATAAAATGACTTATATTTACTATCTTGGTAAAATTTTAAAAATATGGAACAAAATTTTGCTATAATTTATTCTTAAGATACTTTAAACACCATAACAAACCCATTCTATATAGATATGGAAACCCCTGGTTATAATAAGCTTAATCGTCCTATTACAATAGACTTACTATGGTTCCAAATCAAATTGATTTATAATAATACTAGTTTAATATCCTCTCAATTAATAGTATTTTCATTTCTATTTCTACTAGGCACTCTTCCAATTTTACCTTTTCAAACATTGTCAGATAGTTTTGATCACTAGAATATATAGTTCCTCCAATTGTCTTTGATATTCCCTCTATATGATTTTTTAATAAGAAAAATAATCTTTAGTATATATCATGTATTGTTAGATATATTTCTAAATTACACTTAAGAATATGTAGTCTATCAATCCTAAGAATATCTTCCTGTTTTTTTACACATAAACTGGGGGAGATTTCTCACCATGTGACTTTGGAATCAATTTTTTTTATTCACTCTTTTATTTTTAAAACTAATATCAATATATATACCATGAAGTGAACTAATAAACACCATATTTTTATTGTAGTGTATAATGATATTTATAACGTGGGATTCCCATTTATGTTATTCATGGAAAACTATTCTTTAGTCTTAATTAAAAATATGATTAATCAACTATTTTACATTTGTTTTGAAACATGTCTATTTGGGAAATCAATAGCACTCCAATTCACAACTTGTGGACACCTGAGCATATATTCATTTCATGTAAATATTTTATGATCTTATTAATTATTTAAATCAATAAATAAATCCTTGAAACACTCACACATTATTGGATTTCAATATCTTCACCAATTCTTTTATCAGTAACATATAAAAATTTTACAAAAGGATTCATTTTAGTAATGTTTACTTAACACCCAATTTTGAATAAATTAATCATAAAAAGTTTCTATAACAAGTATAATAGTAATATATTTTTACCTGATAATTTTTATAATTTTTTGACAATGTCTATATCTAGAAATAGCTCAAACATTTAGTATTCATTCAATCAATTATTGTTACTCATTTATAACATTAATGAAAAATTTATCTTGAATACCCACCAATGAATTTTCATAAAATAGAGGAACTACCAAAAAAAAGAAAACTAAATTTTTAAATGTAATGGAAATAGTATTTGATTTAACAAACCTATCAAAAATAGTTTTTACTTAATAAATCCTATATGATTCATTATTCATTCTGAATACTATATAACATGTATGGGTGAGAATAAAAGTGCCTCTATGGTTTTAACTTTACTATATAGTATGTTTCTTTTGAAAAACTCCCCCCACTATATATTGTGGAGTTTAGGGTTCCCATTCCAAATCATGTGTATTCAAATCCTAGAATTCACTAAAGAATATCTTTCTCCCATGATCATGAAAATATGTTTTCTTCCCTTATAGAAATATAATTATTTTGGACTAATTTTCTTCTATCTTGGGGATTTTAATATCTTGAGTGTCTATAGGATAATAAATTTAAATGAACTTTATAGTACCTTGATATAGTTTTAAAGATAAATTTTCTTTAAAAAAATCATTCCCATCGAACACCTAAGGCGGTGAAATAATATACTCCTAATGTATCAAAAATTATATGTTATCTATTAGTTAATAAAGTTATAATATAGTTTTATGTCACACTATTATTTTAGAAACATGTATATGTATATAATAATAATAATAATCAAGATCTACCTTGTACTAACATTAACTAATAGATATTAAAAGTAATCTCACATTTAAGAAAACATTCAGCATAAATTTAAATTATTGATGATTACTTAGTTAATATATTTTCTAAAAACCCCATAAAGATGATAATATATATTTTACTAAGTGTTTTGAATACTTTCATTTAGTATTCCTCAAGTATTTCAGATGAATCAAATGAAGTATATGTAATTACCTATAGCTTCTTCTGATAATAGTTCACATTATCTAGCTGTACCAACTCTATTATCTTTTTGGAATACATTTATTTCTAAAGGTGATGTTTTCTAAAATTTAATATGTGACTATGTTAATAATACATTAGGGTTTTAGATCAATGTTTAATAAATACACTTTTGGGTATATCCTTTAAAACTATTTTATTTTTATCTAACATTCAATTATTTTGTAAAAATAGGGTATGAGTCTTATATTTTCTATTCATCATTATTACCAATGTTAGATATAAATGATTAAAGTATAATTGTACTATAGGTTTAATTTGAAATACCATAACAAAATTCTTTTCAAACCTAAAATAATGTATCATTATATCTAATAAGAGAAAGAGATAAATTTTTTGGTAATAAAAAATAATTGTCTAACTATAATAAACCCACTAGAAAATCTGATGTCATGTACTTCTCAGAACTAACATAGGAATTATCCTTCCTCAGACATTGTGATAATAAATCTTTCCTGTTATATTGTTTCATAACTTTCATGGTTACTATATTTAAATACAAATTAGTAATCAACTTTTTCTTTATTTAACATCTACGAAGTAAACCACAAACTATGTGGAATATGCATGAAGTAGATAGAACTATTTTATTATTCTTCAATTATTTAGCATTTTTATTCTAATGAAATTTTTGGCTCTATGAGAAATAAATATCCTCATGTTCCCAACTCTACCTCTAAATATTTTTACTTTATAAATGATGTTGTAAAGGAACCTAAACATTTGAATGAGATATGTGATTTTCAACATTGTATTTTAATTTGTTTAACATAAGGGATGAAGTGAGATACTCCCACTATTCCTTATCTTCTTGGTGAAGTAGAGTTAAAATATTCTTGATCATCTCTTTCATAATATATATCATATAATTATTGATTAATAAGGAGAACTTGGGAGTTAAGGAATATAACTGAGATTAATGGATAATTTATTTTTCATACAGAGCCCCATTATTTATAGTCGATCAATATAATATAGAAATTTAAGGTATGATAACATTCTAAGATTGAGTCATTTATTTCAAAATAAAATAATATAATGAAAATATCAATTATCTTAAACATCTCATTATCTCTTTCAAGTTCACGGAGATAAATTTTCATGGTGTAATCATCTTTTTCTTTATATTTCATCATTGTCTATTTGAAAATAGTGGATAGAATGATGTAATAGACATATAAAGAATCATTCATGGGTATCTGGTAGGATCCCTTTTCACCTTCACTCACATGATTATGTGGATGAATAAGTATTGGGTATTTTGACACATAATAATATTTTTCTATAGTAGTGCAATGTATAAATGACTGTACTATCCTTAGAAGATTATACTAGCGTGGAAACGGTATTTTTCCAAAAATGATCATAGTGTTATCATGATTTCTCTTTCCATTTCCTATAATAAATAAAATTATTTTTTTATTACCTTATATATAATACCTATATATGTGGTATAATATATTTTATTGAATATTCTCCAACTATTATATTGAATCCCAATACCCTCACTATTGGATTCATAATATCCTATCGTATGAATATTATAGTGGAAAATATCTATATATCTATTCTTATAACCTAGAATTTGGATATGAAATTTACTAATATTAATTTAGTAAGGAGAATATTTCCAAATACATTAACTCATAGATCCTTTATCTACTGAGTAGAATCTTATTATTGAAATATAAGACTCGGATTTCTATAAAACCTCTAAACAATTATTGAACATACATTAGATACTAAACTCAATACCAATGGAAAAATTCAACTTTTTATCTTTTTTAGGAATCCTCAATAATTTAATGTACCCTTAACTTTATCTTGACCAAAACATTAACTATGGATGCATTTTAACTCTAAATATTAAAGGATATAACTACATAAGTGATTAATCATGTCTTGATAAAATAATTTATGCATAATCTAATTTATTTTTAATTGAATATTTTATTGTTGTTAATTAATCTATTTTATGTGATCATAATAAATCATCCATAAAAATAAATAATGTAATATAAATAAATAAAATAAATTAATGTGGTTTGATCATGTGCTTTTATATTTGAGAGTTTATCAAGTTGATGATAAACTAACCCTTATACCTAGGGGAATAAATATTGAAACCAAAGATAGGATCAGGTTCAAACATTCCACATATAATCCTATGTATCCTAGTTTTGTGTCACCTTGTCTTCAAACTAGAACTGACTCTACTAACATGATATCTTCTACCATTACATATACATTACTTCACACGAAGGTGAAGGAAAACATGGGATACTGAGTTACAAAAAAGAAACTATAGACACACATTCCCTTACATAATAAAGATTAGGGGATTTCATACATAACATCATTTAATTTAATAATAATTATTTCAAAAACCCATGTAATTATAATTAAATTATATTAAATCCATCATATTCATTGGTCAGCCAAGCTCCTGAATATCCACCCATACAGTGAATATGCATTTTCAATCTAGATATAATTAACATCAATTAATTCTTTATTAATATAGAATTCATGAATCAATCATATTAATTATCTTTATAATTAATTTATTCATTTACCTAATTTTACATCTAAAGAGTCCTGAATATTCCAATCATCATTAATTTTAAATAAATAAATTAAATTAGTTTTAAAAAAAAATTAATAAATTACATGATGTATACATTGAGGAAAAAGGATATGTATCTTTCTAAACAATCCAACATCAAGCATGTTACTTTACATGTACTGTTCACTCACATCAAATATAGAATACACATAGTGTGATGTAATTACATGGTGCACACGGTTAATTAATTACACATAGAAACAAGTTAATTTATATGATGTGTACCAATTTTACACAATTATACCTTCATGAAATAGATCCTCTCCAATGTCCTTGTAGAATTAGGGTAAAATTCCCCCAACTTAGAATGGCAATACTTGTGAACCATGCCCCAAAAATATCCCAGAGGATGCAAACTAGGGTAATAGATTCCCAAAAATTTCATAGAGATTCAAAAAAATGGGATAAATTTTTTCAGGCCTCAATACTAAGTAAGATTATAACCTATGAACCCACATTAGGGTGAAACTTTAAATAGATCTCTATATTATATAGATTCATTTCTAGATCCCCCATAATAGGTATCCACTATTTCCATGCCTCCATGCTGGAGAGACGCACTGCCCAAACCTCCCTACTAAAAGAAAATCTTCGACCAAACATTAATACTATGGTACATCTTCTCCTAGACCACCATAATAATATTTAAATATTACTAATACTCTATACATGGGAGCTAATATGAACTATATTCCATACTTATGTTCCAATTTACCCAAGTACCACCCTAATTTTCCTTATTTCCCCAATCCCATATTATGGAACAACTTGACCTTAGTCTTGTATCGAGGTGACATTTTCTTAGTTCGTAATACCTACCCAATATGACCACCTAGGAAAATAATTCTCTAAGGAATCTTAATTTGTCTAAAATAATTTCTCAAAATACCGTGTGGAAACTCATTATCTCAAATTAACTCAATATTAAGTTGAATCCATTTAGGACTCTTCTACATCCTACTAAAATACATAACAAGGTTATGCATGCTAGAGTTATCCCATTAAATCACGTATTCCATTGGTTATAGGGGTATTTTCTCCAATGAGATACATTTATTGAGGGTTTAACCTTATATTAAGTGACATTAAGGGTGATAAAATCAATTGTTCCCTTGATAGTGATAGTCTATTTTGTTAATTGATTGATATTACCTTCTATGACCCAATATGTTCTTCTTGGATGACCCAAACTTATATCCATAGCCTTCAATAATTTAATAAGTCTTATTTAGTATACCCAATGATCCAAGGATGTATATGAGACTCCTATTAGGTGTAACCTATAACTATATCTTCAATAATGATCCTATCCATATTCTACTAAATGACCCATATACCTCCAAAGAGGCTTCCAACTAGGTTTAATATCCATAACCTAACATCACTTGAGTGATATATCAAGTTGAAATATTCGCTGACCATTTATAGTCTCCACACTAACCATTTATTTGAACATTCCTCTATGTTGTCCTAATTATATTACTCTAAACTCCATAGAAGGAGTCCTTACTATACAATAATGAAATTCTTGGATCAGTCCTGTCATATGACCCTAAACTATAAAACTCAAACTCCATGTGTTTCAATTATTATTAATTATGATACATAGGACACCTCTTTGAGTCTCAATCCAAATTTTACTGAATTTATTCCATTCATAATGACATTAAATGGGTTATAACTAGTCCTGGATGAAAAACCATAAATGGTGTACCATTTTCGCTAGACACGTCACATAAAAAGGAACTTCACATGGTCATTTATACAGAGTTTTAAAATATACCACAATGGTCATTCTCACACAATCATTGAATTTGTGATGTTTCCCATTATGTTCCAGAAAAATAAATAGGTTCCAATTTCCCTTTTCAATTGAATTTAGAGGCATTAATATTAGCAGAACCTGGGAAGGTTTAGGCTATGGTTAATTAGTGGTGTACAATGATTTATTTGAGATATATATATTCTTAGGGTTACTAAGATACTATAGAAGAATCATTCATATATTCTGATTACTAGTGACATTGATAAAATCCATTACAAGAAGGGGGTGAAGTTCCTCTTGTCTGACACATACGAGATAACCATTTAAGAGATGAAAGGGTGACTAAATTACACATAAATCCTAAAATTACTTGAGATTAGTAAGACGTATATGTTGTGTTTTAATTCTTAAATAATTGTTCATGGATCCACTATAAAGTATGATGGGTGTGTGGTTTTTTATGGTTCCAAAAAATTGATGTTTCATGAGTATAATTATCTGACGAATGGTTTGGAGTTGGTAGTGGTAGTTCACACTTTGATATGATAGTGTTACTATATTTTGGGTGAGGTTATATTAATAAATATGGACCATAATATCAAAATGTATATCTTTTCTTATAGATAGCTAGAACCTCTACATTGGGGTGGGTAGAGTATATTTTGTATTTTTGTTTTGAGATGGAATATACCCCTTGAAAGGGGAATGTTGTGGCTAATACATTGAGTAGAAAGAATCACATTTAGGTGGTTAGTAGTGAGTGGTAGATGATAAAACTTTTTGATAATACATCCCTTGAATCTTAAGAGTATCTTGGCAGAGTGAACCTAAAATATCTAAGTATGGAATCTACACTCTTTTAGAGATTAAATTAGATTTAGTTATTTGAATCTGATTTCATATTGATAAGAGACAATATATAAGTTCATGATTCACCACCTGATTGGTCCCATGATACTGATGAGGAGAGGATAGTTTTTTTTTTCTATACATGGATTCATGAGGAGATTATATAGTATTTACATGTCATGAAATGGGTTGTTCACCCCAAACAAACCATGATGTATTATGATATTAATAGGAAGTAATGGTGTTCTTGGATGAAGAAATTCATTGTGTTATTTTTTTATAATGATTTACCTATATGGGGTAAAGGATAATAATATGTGTCCCATATGTCTTCCTTATTTACTACCCATTCTTGATTGGAAGTGGGTCTAATTGAACATGAATTTTTTAATGGGGTTACCCTGGAAACCTTGATTCAGTATTGTGGTAGGGTTTGTTGTGGACTGGTTGACCAAGGTTGGAAACTTATTTCCAATTAGGAAGACCTAGTATTTTGATGAGAATTTTGGGTTATATGTCTATGAAATATTACACATTCATGGTTTGTTAATGATTTTCAATTCTACTCAAGATTCCCTATTCATGTATCAATTCTAGAAATGTTTGAAAAATGACCTTGATACTTAGGTGCATCACAACATGGCATAACATCCTTTGGTCAATGAACACTCTGAGTATACAATTAGGATTATTGAGGAAATATTACAAGATTATGTTTTTAATTTTATTTTTCATGTGATGGAAATATTTTCTTATCTATTTTTTACTATAAAAATAGTTATAATTCATTAATTTAGATAATAAATTTTGAGCAATTATTTGGAAAGCTTTGCTGACTACTGCTACATTGGATAATTGCTGAAAGTCAGTAGTTATTAGAATGGGTCTCATATAGTAGTTATTATAGTATATTCGGTATATTACGAAGTGTTTAGTGACCATAAAATGATTCAATGATCATATACTAACTACTGTTTCCATTATATTGATTTCCAGGTAGGAGACTAGGCTTTTTTAAGAGTGCCATCATGTCTGGAGAACGATTATATTCAATGGTGGAGAAAACATGTTCCTAGGTTGTGGGGATTATTAAAATTGCAGAGTACGTCAATAAAATAGAAAACCAGTAATATCTTTACCAATAGTATAATAAAATACATGTTGTGTTTATTGTATATAAACATTTTATACCCCATCCTGAACCTTCTCACATGATCAACGTCAATTTAGAAGATCACATACTAGAAAAGTCACATAAGGAATAACCCATTCATATAGTGGATATAAGTTATAAAAATATGATTTGGAAGATGGTTCCTCTAGTATATGTATAATGAAACCATGTCCATGTCCTGGAAGACATGTATGTGAGAGATTCTATAAGCTAGTGTAATGGCTATTGTTATTCACTGAAGAGGCTCGGTGATGTTCAAAGAGACATACAAGGGATGATATCTCCTATTGTGGGGGGGGGGGTAATACCCTAACCTTTATAAGGTATGCTTTTTATAAATTTTATAAGACCATCATTCATTTTGGTGGACTTTGAGGTCTCTAAGGGTGTGGAGGGGGTTCAATCTTATGTTTTGAGGAAATGGTCCCGTGGTGGATAACTATTCTGAGGATTATATTTCCGACTAGAATATTGATGGGAGTCTAATAGAGTTATAATGTCTCTTCTAGTGCAATTATTCTAGAAAATAACCTCTAGGATTTCAGATGGAACTCCCTGGTTTTTTAAATTATAATTAGTTTTTTTTAAAATTTATTTAAAATTGTTTAGATGAGTAATTTTCTCCTCATTTTTACCCAAGGTAGTCCTCATCCTATATCCCCTATCTCCTTTATCATTATTCCACTCCAATAATATGTCTTCTTTGAGAAACATAAGATCTCTATGCATTATAATTTTGAGGACTTCCATGTGTTATGATACCACTCTCATTACCTTTATTCCTATTTTCAGCACTATTACACCATGGTTCAGTTGATATGTCCTAATTTGGGAATTTTTTTAAATTTCTACTATTAAAGGTTAAATTAATGGGTAATATTTAATAACTATGAACTTATTAGTCTTAGGTAGGTGGTCACTAATCTTTTCTCAAGGTATATGATTTTTTTGCATCATGTTATATGTAGTCTCACATCCCATGTGATTAATAGGAAATCAATATGAAATTTTTTTCATCAACATATATAAGTAGTGTGAGACTGTATATAGAACCATAAAGGACCCTTTAACAATAATTTTCTATGTCCATGGTTTCTGATTGTAAAATTACATATTTAAAATGAGTTTCTCACTATAATTGGTCTATAATAACAAGCTTATGGAGTTTTTATTTGATATGATGGACCTTATTAGGTAACAATTGAGCTCCCTGGGGTTGGATTTATATGATTACCCTAGTGGGAAGATAGTTTTGACCTTTAGTGAGAATTAAATTATTATGTATATCTACTTTTATATTGGTTGAAATATATAATGAGTGAAAAAACTATGATTTTGGATTTATTAGACTAGTCGAGATATGAATGAAGGTTGTTTAAAATGGTTTTTAGTGCAGATAGACCAACCAATGTGATTTATTACAGTTTCAAATGTTTTTATTGAAACATATATATATTTTAGATGAATGTTATATAATATGACAAGGATGGTTGACATGATGGGTCACAAAACTATAGGGATGAGTCTAATATATTCCTTGATCACCTATCTCAGGGTTATCTAACTATTATGCTCTAGATTGAGATGATTTGAGATGAAATAAATATAGGAAAAGAATATACTTCCCTATTTCCCATTTATTTTAATTGTATTGGGATCAAGAACTCATGGGATGAGATCAATCTAGAAAAGAGCCACATTTTCATTGGTTACTAATATTATACCTTTGTCGAGATGCCTATGATGTGATACCTTTGTGATGGGATCATTTATTCCCTTAATCTATTGACACTATGCCCTGTTTGAGATGCCCATGCAGTGAGACCAGAATAGAAGGGCCCACTTATCCCTTTTTCCTAATATTATTATGTTGTGATTGGGATATCATCAAAAAGAGTTCCCTAAATCCATGGGATACTTTGTCATTAGCGTTATAATAATTTGAGATGGTATTGAGAGTAATTGAGAAGAGATCATACATGTAGGGACTGGATTTCCCTTAGGCCATGTGTTATTTTATAGTAGTTGATATTTAATGAGTTGAGGCCTTATAGGAATGTGAATATACTACCTCATAAATTTTATAATTTGTTGTGATATTTTCGAAGACACCCATGTACAAGTTTAAGAAGGAATGGTTACACCCCAGGTGGATAGTTGAGTAGTCGAGGGTGTAAATTTTATTTTAATTATTATTATTCATTAACTATCATGGAATAACACTATAAGAATACATTGTACATACTAGTATGTTTAGAAAAATTGCTGGTGGTGTCCTTCTGAACTGTACTCGCACCCTAACCGAGTGCCTTAGTACCTAAGAAGACTACATGTTTCCCAATCTGGGAAAGGTAAAGGGATCTATAAATTTGGATGGGTGAGTTGATGAATCTTTAATAGAGTTGGGAGACTAGTTTGAGTCAGGAATTATAATCATTTGTGTATGCCTTCTTTATTTTTATTTATTTTTGACCTATTTTTATACAACAAACCCATAATTTATCTTTTTTATGTTTGTATGAATTTTATTATATGTATAGTAGAAAAATTTTATGTAACACAACATCATTATTTATTATTTCCTTTCATTTATTTTTGAGTATCTAATTTAATTCCACTTTTTATTATGTTTACTAGTTTATGATATTACTTTAACTTTGTTTATAGTTATCCATAGCAAAGGTTATAATCTCCCCCTATGTTATATATCGACCCACATTACAATTTAGTAGCCTATGGTGTATAGGGAAATATGTCTAAGTTACATTACACCCGATTCAAACATAATGGAGGTGGACAGAATTAAAGAGGTAATAAAAAATTTCCCAATATTATTCATAACGTTATATATTTGTGATAAACATTAAAAAAATATTTATCATTGATAATAATTTTCTTATTTTAATAATCAATTTTATCTAGTAAAAAACAATTATGAATGATGTTTCCCTTATGGTCCTTAACTACTCCCTTCATAATGGAGAACCTAAATATACTTATTATCAAATTCTCATTAATTATGACCATAAAATTAAATTATTTAAAAGAAATATTATTTTAAATAAAGTGGTAATCTAATATATTTACCATTATTTATATAATTATACTCTATAATACTAATATATTATTCCACTTCAAATAATTACCTTACATTCACTTGAAAAGATAGGTTAATTTCTTATAGTGTGATTTAAATTTTGAATCAAACTCCATTGGGTTTCTTGTAATTTTTTTCTTATATATGAAAATTTCCATGAAATTATAAACATAAATAAACATTCAAAATCCTTTTTTTTCTCTTGTTCTAAAAGTAAAATTTAATATTTCAAATCAAAATACAAATTATTATCATAAAACTATGAAATGTTTCCATAATTTGAAAATTTATCATCTACTCATATGAAATATACTTCTCGATCAACATAGTGGTATAAAATTTTCCACTCACAATAGATTCTACCAAATATTTAACAAACCTAAGAGTCTCAATAATTTTCACCTCCCTTCTAGGAATTTATATAACTACAATATCGATAATAAAATGTCTCTCATTACATAGAATATTATCAATTACAATCTATCCCATCATTATTAACATCACAAAGGATCAATTAATCTTCCATTAATTTGAGTGTTATGTATCAATAATGATGATATTTTTAAACAAATTTTCTTATATTTTAAAAAGAATGTTATCATTTTTAAACATTTTTTTTAAAAGGTTGGGGCTGAAGTGTCATTTTATTATTAAAGCAAATCAAAGACCTCTTGTAACTGGGTAGAGGGAGACCCATTACATATTCTGAAGGCCCATTGGACTTGTAGCCCATTACATAGCCCTTCGGCCCAATTATTTGGCACAATTGCCTTTCTGTGAATAGTATGCCACCTGCTACAGTACCCGCACTGTACCGCCGCTGCTACAGTACCCCTATAGTATTGCTACAGTGCCTATGCCGAATGGGTTTTGAACCCCCATTTTTCATGTAGGATTATGGGGTTATTACCACTAAGACAAACCACAAATACATATTTAAACATATTTTTAAAATTATTATAAATAATTCCTGTTTTAATTTTTTTAATTCTCTAAAGAAATTATATTTCTAATTATATGTTCATTTAAAAAATATTAGATCTAATATTATTTTGTAATCCTTATCTCTATTAAATGGATGGTATGTTTATAAATATTAGTTCATAAAGGTGAAAAATTTAATTTTAATGTGTTTATTCATAAAATTAATTTTTATCTATGTTCAATTTAATTGGTCTATCCCATGTGGGATTTAAATATGAATAATTTAAAATATTTTCAATTGATGATTTTTTATTTCATAATGTTAAAAAATATTATTATATATTATTATACATATTCCCTAAAAAGGATATAGTTAATAATAATTATAATGTTTCTATTAAATATTATTTTGTATTAGTTGTAACCATGAATAGATATTTTTATGGACCCTTCCTAGAAAATTCAACTAGATGAATGATGACCCAAAAATCCTATATTTTAAAAATATCTTTATGATGAGTAGTTACATTTGTGGATTCTTCTAGATATAGATGATAAATATTAATTTTTTAAATAAACCTAAAATATAACACTCCTAGGTGTATTTTACTAAGTATTCATAAAACATGGTTTATGCATAACATTATGTTGGTTGAGTGTCGCAGCCTAATGTTGATGGAAATATATGAGGAATTTCTAATAAAAATAAGAGTGATACACCAATACTATCTCTAATTGTAAAATTGTTGGAAACATTCACTATGAGTTTTAACAAAAATAATTAGAATCATTACCTTTTACAATAGTTATTATACTTTTCCCTATTATAGGTCATCATATGATGGGTTTTTTAGGAAATATTTATGTTGTTATAAAGTGAAAGAAAATATAAATCCCATCCAAAATATCTACAAAGAGATGAAATCATAAGATGAAATTAAATACATGTGACTAATCACACCTCACCGTCTATGTTAAATCTATAAGAAACAGGTTTAATTGAGACCCCTTAATAATGGGATTTCTACCTCAAAGGTATCCACTAACAAAAATGGAATAACTGAATTCTTTGATATGACCCATTATACTCCAAATGCATGTAAACACATCCTCCATAAATGAAAATGAATTGATTAGTCTAAAAGTGATTTTGATTTAGTGAGTGATCTCTATTATCCCAAAAAATATGTTCCATAAAATCCTTTATATAGTACACCTTCATTGACTAAAGAATCAAATTGATTTTTTTTTCATTTAAAATGTTTTGAAATATCTAACACATTGGCTCTTCATTATAAAGATCACCACATCTCTCCATTAATTTATGTTATTATTAATAATATTTAATGATCAATAAAATGTCCACACAACATCATATAAAGCAACACAAACCTAATATAAAATGGTCATCAATGTAGTATTGTTGACTAAATTATATCCATTATAATTCTTCTTAATCACTAAAATTTAGTTTCCATAACAATGAATTAATAGAAACCAATATGGTTTTACTCACCACATTATGGTATAGGATATTGATAAAAAGTTTAAAAACATTCTTCTATTAAATCCTCCAAGAATTTATATAAAACTTTATAACTCTTTAGGAATATATTAGAATTTTTTTTATATAATTATAAAATAAACTCCATCAAAATTTAGATTAAAACTTTATACCATAAGTAATCCTCATTCCATAGACTACTGTATAAACCTATATGAATTTATAGTATTTAAAAATATAATGAATTTCCTAAGGAAAAAATATATAAAAATTGTTTCCCATAGTAAAATATCATTACTAATGAAGAAACAAATGGGTTAGGTATGACCTTGATCAAACACACTCATATATCAATGTGAATATCTCTTGCACAATTTGTATATCCATATATGTTATAAACACTTCTATAGTACATTTGATTATGATATCATGTTAGAAATAGAATTTGAAGAAGACAATATATTAATATCTATATTATACAATATCTATTCTCTAAAATAGAATAACTATATTGAATGAACACATCACATGTCATTTATCAAAGTAGTTGATAACATTGTATGTCACTCAATTACACATGACTATTAATTTACATAGACTAATTCAATCGAGGGCCTAGATGTCATACATTTCATATAAGCAGATAAATCTAATCTTGATTAATCATAACCAATATCAATGTACCCTAACAACCTTGGATTACTAAGCCTCAAGAAAACCATAAGAAACTTATCAAAGTATGAATGTTCATGTACTTTTTATCTCATAAACCTTTGGCATTTAGGATTCATAAAAATAATGCATTTCTTAGTTTATCAAATATTTCAGGAAATTATTTTTGATATAATTTAAGGGATAAGTCTATATAATAAGTTTGCACGTATTCAATCATGAGTATACTCTGTATTATAAATAAGATTCTTCTCATGATCATATTAATATATCATCATAATCCATAATAATTCATGATGGCCATTGGTTGAGGAACACTAAAAGTCACACTTTGAGTTGTTTTTATCATTCTAGTGCTCATTTAATTAATGAAACACACATAAATGAATGATAAATAGAAATTTAATTTATTATTAAAAAATATTTATATTTATATTTAAGTAACCATTATTTCTACTATTTTATGTATATAATAAATAGTGTCCTGGAATAACTCTCAGGGTTTTTATATAGTAATGTAATCATAAATGGATATAATATATTCTCATTTATAGAAACCTAATATGTAAAGACATGTAAAATTCAACGGAAATTTTTTCTTAATTTTCTTTGGGATTTTACAAGAACGCAGTTTCTGACGGTACCTGATTCCGAGGCCCGGTGAGCCCGGAATAATTTTCGGAAGTTTAGCTCGGGTACGTTCCGTGAACGAACGAGCGGGTTTTTCTAACTTTTGATCCGGTGCTCGGAATTGAAATCCGAGGGTACAGATGAAACCACATCACTGGTAATTACTTAAAAAGAGCTTTTCCAGAGTTACGTTTGCTTGGGAAGAGTTTTTTAGTTTTGTGGATAAAGACTTCCGAGAAATAAAATTTGTGCAACTAATTTTATTTCTTTAAAGTTGTTAAAACCTAAGGATAGAGGTTGGGTGAACCTAACTACCTAAGTGAGGTTAAATGTGAGGTCGGGCCCACACAAACTCACCCCTTCACATTCCTTAAACCTACTCTAACTCCCCCATTAAGTGGGTGACCTCTCTTATTTCCTTAACTTTTTAACCCCCCCTTTAATGTGAGACCACTCACCTCCTCTCTCACTTCTTATATCATGCCAACCCACTTAATTAATTAAGTGGTTTAATTCAATTTTTGAATTTCAAACTTAAGTCATCACTAATAAAATAAGTGAAGCACTTATTTTATTTTTGGTTGGATCTTGTTCTGTTCAGAGGGGATTGGGGGAAAAAGGGGAGTCTTGAAGTTCTTCTTCTTCGTCGAAGAACGCGAAGAATGCGAAGAACGTGAAGAACGCGAAGAACGCACCGATCTTCGACGAAGAACATCGAATCATTGGACATAGACTACACGACGCCATGTACCGTGACGCCAACGATCCTCTCCTTCCGCGACGCCTTCTTCCATGACGATAAATTCTGCGACGAACCTTCGCTCAACGAATTCGACGAGGTAAGGGATTTTGTTTTTGTTCGTGAATACTTCCATTGTCGTTCTTCGTGAAACTTTGCCGCTTTCTATCGATTAATGGGAGAGGTCCGAACTGCACAGACACGGCCGACCCTCCTCCCTTGTAAGTTGTGTTGATGTGGTTCGAAGGAAAGTGGCGCGGGGTAACGGCACCGTGCGGGATCATACGGCAAGGGTGCGCGGCACCGTAGCGCCGCGCCGTTGAAGTCAAACAAAGGCGCGGCGCCGTTGCACCGTGCCGGAGAAACTCGAAGGATCCTTGAAGGCACTGCGGCCGGAGCGGGGCCACGGAGGAGGGGCGCGGCACCGTCGCGCCACGCCGGAGGAACCAAGGTCGCGGCTGAGGCTACGGCGGAGCAGGGACCTGCGGCCGGTTCCGAGCCGCCGGCGTCGGAGCAGAGGGACTGGCCCATGTCGGTCCCGTGGTGGCAGCGGCCGGCCGGCCAAAGCGTGCTGGCCGGTCAGAGGAGGAGTCGGGGGTTACGACCCTCAGCTCTCCGGACAAGAGCGGCCCCCCACATGGGGGTCGCGGTTACGAACAGGCGGGGGGAAGTGCCCCCCCCCCCCCCCCCCCCCCCCGCACCCAAACCGCTCAGTCGATTCGGTCGAGCCCTCTGGCCAGCAGAATGTGCCCAGGTCGGGCCGGGCCGCACCCAAGCCTCACCCAAGCGGGCTGGACCCAGACCCGGGTCGGGCCGGCCCGGTTCGGGCCGACCCAGGGGGTATCGGGCCGGGTCGGACCGGGCCCGAACCCCCTATTCGCGGACCTCTTAGGATCTTTTGCCCATATCTTGGACTATGGACCTCCTATCGATGTACTGTCAGCTGCGATGCGATCCTTAAATCAAGACAGTCGTTTTGGTATATTACAATCAAGGTTTTAGAGTACTTTGGGTTCAGCCAGGTTGGTTCGAGCACGAAACCAACCGGGCCCTCGGAGCAGAAACACTTATAACATGAGCTCCAGACGTCCGATATACATGTCGTCGACTTTGTTGGATTCTGCTTTATGAGGCAGAACTTTTGGCATACTTCGCCTGATATTTAGACATAGTTGGATTTTGGCCGGGTTGGATTGTACCCGAAATCCAACCGGGCCCTCGGAACGGAAAAGATGATAACTTTCAGACCAGACCTCTGTTTGACGAACCGTCAGTGGCATTGGAAATCAAGTTGAGAAACGGTCCCTATGAGTATACCCTATGAGATTTCGGGGTACAGTTGAAGATACGACCGGGTTGATTCGCACACAAAACCAACCGGGCCCCTGGGACGAAAAGGCTAATAACTCACAGATCAGGCGTCCGATTGACGCGCCGTCTGTTGCATTGAGACCCCTATGACAATGAGGTACTTTGAGATACTTCTTATTGGAACTTTGATATACTTGGAGTATTGACCTCTAGATCATGGAGCGGACCCTCCTGGAGATGAGCGTACGGAGTACGGAGACTGTGTAGCCGGGTGAGACCTGACGACTGGTTGACCGACTCAACTTGGAGTGAGTCGACTATCCCAGTTGACGGAGCACTACTTTGTTTGGGAGCAGAACCATGGCGGACGGATCACTACAGTGTTTGGGTGCAGACCTGCGGTACTCGTCGAGAGAGTATCTCTGCAGGCTATTAGGGGGGATGCACTACTGTGTTTGGGTGGCATACCCCGGCGGGTAGCACTATTGTGTTTGGGTGGCTGACCCGCGGTACTCGACAGGAGGATTATCTCAGCAGTCTTAGGTTAGTGAGCAGTACCTCGGAGATGTGACAGGATCACTGTACTCTCTAGAGATGGGGCTCTTCAGCAGTTACGGTATCGATAATGAAAATCCCGGTTTGAGCTGAGTCTATGAACATTGTGTTTACCTCATGATTGAGATGGGTCACTTGATAACTTAGGTATATGTATGGGAATATACATGGGTAGTGGTTATCCGTTGATTTCATAATCTTTGTGTATCCTCATGATTGAGATGGGTTACTTGATAACTCAGGTATAAGTATGGGCTTATACCTAAGAAGGTTTATCTGTTGTGATTCTGCTTTGTGGTTATCCTTGTTGGATTTAGAGAGACCTTGAGGGTCTCGGTGTCCCTACTGAGTATCGTTATACTCACCCCTGCACGAGCTATGCTCGCACCTCATTGTGTTGGTTGCAGATGACGGGCAGGGCTGACGGAGGCCGAGTGTTCGAAGAATGGACGGTACCCAGAGGTAAACCTCACGACGCGTCAGTATCTGGAGGTGGACTTCACGACGAGGCGATACTCGGAGGAGGTTGACGGGCAAGAGCGTTGTGGATGCTATCTGTACCTACCCTTCAGTTAGGATCCGTGGTGGACGATCCAGGAGCTGCGCTATCTGTACATACCCTTCAGGTAGGATCTGTGGTGGACGAACCAGGAGCTACGCTATCCGTACCTACCCTTCAGGTAGGATCCGAGGAGGATGACCCAGGAGCTGCTTCCTTTCTTCTAACTGTTGTACTTTTGTTCAGTTGTAGTTGTACTTTCGATTGGTTTTGTATTCTGGCCCATTTAGTTTTCAGCACTTCCTTTTGTACTTAGTGTATTACATCCGCTTGTACTCTGTGGTGTTTGTTTACTTTTATAAAGGAAATTCCTTCCCAGTTATTGGGAATTATGCCTTTGGTGCTAGTCGCCAGCCCCTGGCATATGGAAGGCAGGCTTGGGGTAGTCACGACCCGGGCCCCGAAGACGGGTCCTGACAAATTGGTATCAAAGGAGTCGGTTCTACCGCAGAACTTAAGACTCTGATATTTTCTTTCAGTGAAACAATAGTGTTAAGGGTATTGAGTGTGGTTTTCAGTTCAGGGAGTCTAGTTTTGGTGCGACGGCCGACGTATCCGTACACCAGGACCCTGACTTCTGATTTCTGACTTTGTGCATGAAAACATTGATTGCGTCTGTGTTTCCAAAAGTTTTAAAGTCAGCTCAAACCAGGTCAGATCACCAGGTATAAATCATTGACCGTGTTGCATCTGTTCAGGATGTCTCCACGCAGACAGTCAGTTGAATTTTCCGAGAGAGTACTCGATGACGGCTCACCAAGCGATGAGGCTCTGATACAGGGCCCTTTTTACTATGTTGGCACCCTCGGGTGGTGTACCAGCAGCACCACCACCTGTTGGGCAGCAGATGCCACCAGTTGTACTAGTGGACGGTGCACGCTGGCATAACACGTTGCATGAGTTCCAGCAGTACAGGCCTCCGAAGTTAGGAGGCAAGGCAGATTCCCAGATAGCAGAGGACTGGCTGGAGGCGATTGCTAGAGTTTTCTGCCTAGATGAGACACCAGTGGAGTGGATGGTAGACATGGCTACTATTGTTTTCCAGTGAGTGACCATGAAGATGGTCCGCATAGTGATGAGGCTTCGGTACGTGGACTGATGCCTAAGATAGAGCCTTCAGGTAGTGTGTCAGCTATACATCACTACCTATTGGTCAGCAGTTACAACCGGCAGTACCGGTAGGTGACACATATAGGCTTACTGCCTTACACGTGTTCCAACATCAGATACCCTCAAGTTCCGAAGTGATCCCGACTCACAGGCGGCTGAGGACTGGCTTGAGGAAGTGGCTGAGAGTTTTCTATAGCTTTTACAGCTTTGGCAGGATGACGTGTCGGTAGCTGAGAATTCATCGAGGTGTACCGAACATTCCAGGTACTCGATGAATACGATTCGATCAGTACTATAGATCTCGGACCTCTGAGCGTGGTGTGTTTAAGGATATCTGAGCCATCACTTTTTCCTCTATGAATTCCTACTCACGTCGGGGTTCTAGAGATAACCTTGAGGTTGAATGTTCTTTGGATGAACGAATACAGCTAGAGAGTGTTAGAAGTTGGAACGCAGCGAGCTGGTGCCAGTCTCAGAAACTTGGGTGTGAGAATGTTTCAACAAGAGGAAATGTTAAGGACAGATGAGTCTGCGATGCAGCAGACATGGAGGCAGAGCTAGGATAGCATCAAGAGGTGGTGTACATCTTAACATGTTACACTCACCCGCCTTTGTAGTCCCCTCTAGGTTCAGGGAGCTGGAGGGCAGGGGAATAGAGTCGCTGCATGCGGTCAAGGTGTGTGACCTAATGGCTCCAAGAATGATTCAAGGGGCAATATGTGTCCATTACTAGCCGCCGTAACAGCAAACTTTGATATGAATCATTCCTTCCTTCCACAAATCGTGTCCCGTACCTAGAGTTTCTGGTAAGCCGTAGACTTGACCCTCACGTTTGGAGATACCTTGGAAGGAGACTCGATAATCACACTTATGCTGACAGTGTGATCTGACCCACAAGGCAAGAGTTTCGGTTGGAATCTCTTGGTGGAAGCGTCGAGGCCTTACGACGTTGGTCTGAGTATGGATTGGATCCACAGTTCATACACAAATTGACGGTATTATGCAAACGTCGGGATGGGTTTTCCTTGGTCGGAGAAAAAGGAAACCCCAGGAAGTACAGTATTAACTCTTGCATAGGAAGGTGTAGCCGATCACTCTTGAATCGTCTAACTTCACCCACGTGGCAGTAGGAGTTTTGAGTTTCATTTCTAATTAGGAGCGGACTAGTTCCAGGCATAGAGGCCTTTGATCTTTGTGCTACCAGCTTCCTTGTTGTTGATGTTGTTGTTTGTGGTTGTTGTGTGTCTTGTACTACGATCTGCAGTAATAAAAGACACTTATCTTTGTGGCATTTACTTACCTTCCCTTTTTAGTTTGATTGATACTAAGAGGTTCTGGTTAAAAACTATTGACTTGACCCTCACTTTTTAGATTCTTACTGGAGGAGACCGAGTGACCACACACTAATGCCGACAGTGTGACTCAACCCTTGGAGGAGAGAGTAACAGTTGGATATCTTGGTAGTAGCATCGAGGCCTTAAGATTTCATCCATGGCATGGATTATTTACATTAATGAAACGATTGATTGTTTTAGGCAAAGAACATGGTTCATCCAGGGGATGAGACTAGATTTATCATATCGGAAAAGAAGAAATCTTAGCAGCTCTTGTGGGACCAGAGATGGTCCAGGACACGACAGAGAAGGTCCAGGTCATCCAGGAGCAGATGAGAACAGCTTTGAGCCGACAGAAGTCTTAGGTTGATAGGAGATAGAACCACTGGAATTTGAGGATGGCGACCAAGTTTTCTTACGGGTCTCGCCTCGATGAGGTCTATGGAGATGTGGCCAAGGAGGCAAGTAATATCTGAGGTTTAGCAGACCTTTTCAGGTCCTCAGTAGGATAGGATAGGTGGTTTACTGCTTGACCCATCCACCTCAATTGCACCGGGTGCACAATGACTTCCACGTATCTCAGCTGAGGAGATACGTTCTTGACCCGACGCATGTCATCGACCACGGGGAACTGGACTTTGGCGACGGGGTTACTTTTGTGGGGTTCCAGTAGAGGTTGAGTATCGACAGGAGCGGATCCTACGAGGACGGTTGATTCCATGGGTGTACTTCACTGGCAGTATGGGAACCTCCAGGTGAGCACATGGGAGCGGAAGGCTCAGGTGCGTGCTCAGTACCACTTTTGTTTCCCTAGTTTGTGTTAATGCTTTACCGGGACGTAAATCCCTGAGGTGGGATTAATGTAAAGACCCGTAAAATTCAAGGGAAATTTTCTCTTAATTTTCTTTGGGATTTTACAAGAATTCAGTTTCTTACGGCACCTGATTCCGACGCCCAGTGAGCCCAGAATAATTTTCCGAAGTTTAGCTCGGGTACGTTCAGTGAACAAATGAGCGGGTTTTTCTAACTTTTTATTTGGTGCTCGGAATTGAAGTCTGAGGGCACCGATGAAACCGCAACGCCGGTAATTTCATAAAAAGACCTTTTCCAGAGTTGCGTTTTCTCGGGAAGAGTTGTTTAGTTTTGTGGATAAAGACTTCTGATAAATAAAATTTGTGCAACTAATTTTATTTCTTTAAAGTGGTTAAAACCTAAGGATGGAGGTTGGGTGAACCTAACTACCTAAGTGAGGTTAAATGTGAGGTGGGTCCCACATGAACGCCACCCCTTCACATTCCTCAAACCTACTCTAACTCCCCCATTAAGTGGGTGAACTCTCTTATTTCCTTAACTCCTTAACCCCACTTTAATGTGAGACAACTCACCTCCTCTCTCACTTCTTAAATCATGCCAACTCACTTAATTAATTAAGTGGTTTAATTCAATTTTTGAATTTCAAACTTAAGTCATGAGTAATAAAATATGTAAAGCACTTATTTTATTTTTGGTTGGAGATTGTTGTGTTCAGAGGGGATTGGGAGAAAAGGGGAGTCTTGAAGTTCTTCTTCTTCGTCGAAGAATGCGAAGAACGCGAAGAACGTGAAAAACGCGAAGAACACACTGATCTCCGTCGAAGAACACCGAATCCTCGGAGATCGACTACGCGACGCCATGTACCACGAAACCAAAGACCCTCTCCTTCCACGACACCTTCTTCCACGATGATAAATGCTTCAACGAACCTTCGCTCAATGAATTCGACGAGGTAAGGGATTTTGTTTTTGTTCGTGAATACTTCCATTGTCGTTCTTTGTGGAACTTTTCTGCTTGCTATCGATTAACGGGAGGGGGCCGGACCCCACAAACACAGCCGACCCTCCTACCTTGTAAGTTGTGTTGATGTGGTTCGAAGGAAAGCGACGCGGTGCAACGGCACCACGTGGAATCATATGACAAGGGTACGTGGCGCTGTAGCGTCGCGCCGTTGAAGTCAAACAAAGGCGCAGCGCCATCTCACTGCGCCAGAGAACCTCGAAGGAAGCTTGAAGGCACCACGGCCGAAGCGAGGCCGTGGCGGAGGGGCGCGGCACCGTCGTGCCGCGCTGGACGGAACAAGGTCGCGGCTGAAGCCGCAGCGGAGCAGGGACCGGCGGCTGGTTTCAGGCCGCCAACGTCGGAGCAGGGGGACCGACCCATGCTGGTCCTGTGGCGGTAGCAGCCGGCCGGCCTGAGCCGGCCGACCGGTTAGAGGAGGAGCCAGGGGTTACGACCCCCGGCTGGCCGGACAAGAGCGGCCCCCCACATGGGGGTCGCGGTTACGAACAGGCGGGGGGCAGCGCACCCCCCCCCCCCCCCCCCCCCCCCGCACCCCAAACCGCTCGGCTGATTCGGCCGAGCCCTCTGGCCAGTGGACCGCACTGGCCGGGCCGCGCCCAGGCCGAGCCGGGCCACGCCAGCCGGGCCGGGCCATGCCCAAGCGGGCCAGAACCGGACCCTGTTCGGGGTGACCCGGTTCGGGCCGACCCAGGGGGTATCAGGCCGGTTCGGACCGGGCCCGAACCCCCTATTCGTGGACCTCTTATGATCTTTTGCCCATATCATGGGCTAAGTACCTCCGATCGACGCACCGTCAGCTGTGATGCGATCCTTGGATCGAGTCAGTCGTTTCAGTATATTACACTCAAGGTTTCAGAGTACTTTGGGTTCGGCCGGGTTGGTTCGAACACGAAACCAACCGGGCCCTCGGAGCGGAAACACTTATAACTTGAGCTTCGGACGTCTGATTGATGTGTCGTCGACTTTGTTGGATTCCTCTTGATGAGACGGAACTTTTGGAATACTTCGCCTAAGATTTGAATGCAGTTGGAGTATGGCCAGGTTGGATTGTACCCAAAATCCAACCGGGCCCCTGGAACGGAAAATCTGATAACTTTCAGATCGGACGTCCGTTTGACTAACCGTCAGTGGCGTTGGAAATCACGTTGAGAAAAGGTCCCTATGAGTATACCCTATGAGATTTTGGGGTACATTTGAGATACGGCCGGGTTGGTTCGCACATGAAACCAACCGGGCCCCTGGGAAGAATAGGATAATAACTCACAGACCGGGCGTCCGATTGACGCACCGTCTGTTGCGTTGAGACCCCTATGACGAGGAGGTCCTTTGAGATACTTCTTCGTAGAACTTTGATATACTTGGAGTATCGACCTGTAGCTCATGGAGAAGACCCTCCCGAAGACGAGCGTACGGAGTACGGAGATGGTGTAGCCGGCTGAGACCTGACGACTGCTTGACCAACTCGACTTGGAGTGAGTCGACTAGCCCAGTGGACGGAGCACTACTTTGTTTGGGTGCAGACCAATGGAAGATGGAGCACTACAGTGTTTGGGTGCAGACCCGTGGTACTCGTCCGGAGAGTACCTCTGAAGGCTATTAGGGGGGATGCACTACTGTGTTTGGGTGGCATACACCGGCGGGTAGCACTACTGCGTTTGGGTGGCTGACCCGCGGTACTCGACAGGAGGAGTACCTCAGCAGTCTTAGGTTAGTGAGTAATACCTCTGAGACATGACAGGATCACTCTACTCTCTAGAGACGGGGCTCTCCAGCAGTTACGGTTTCGATAATGAAAATCCTGGTTTGAGCAGAGTCTATGACCTTTGTGTTTACCTCATGATTGAGAAGGGTCACTTGATAACTTAGGTATATGTATGGGCATATACCTGGGTAGTGGTTATCTATTGATTTCATAATCTTTGTGTTTCCTCATGATTGAGATGGGTTATTTGATAACTTAGGTATAAGTATGGCCTTATACCTAATACGGGTTATCTGTTGTGATTCTTCTTTGTGGTTATCCTTGTTGGATTTAGAGAGCCCTTGAGGGTCTTGGGGTCCCTACTGAGTATCGTTATACTCACCCCTGCACAGGCTATGACCGCACCTCATTGTGTTGGTTGCAGACGACGGGCAGTGCTGACGGAGGCCGAGTGTTCGAAGACTGGACGGTACCCGGAGGTGGACCTCACGGCGAGTCAGTATCCGGAGGTGGACTTCACGGCAAGACGATACTCGGAGGAGGTTGACGGGCAAGAGCGTTGTGGAGGGTATATGTACCTACCCTTCAGGTAGGATCCGTGGTGGACGAACCAGGTGTTGCGCTATCTGTACCTACCCTTCAGGTAGGATCTAAGGAGGACGACCCAGGAGATTCTTCCTTTCTTTCAGATATTTTACTTTTATTCAGTTGTAGCTGTACTTTCGATTGGGTTTGTATTCTGGCCCATTTAGTTTTCAACACTTCCTTTTGTACTTAGTGTATTACTTCCTCTTGTACTTTGTGGTGTTTGTTTACTTTTATAAAGGCAATTCCTTCCCAGTTATTGGGAATTACACCTTTGGTGCTAGTCGCCAGTCCCTGGCCTATGGAAGGCGGGCTTGGGGTAGTCACAGCACGGGCCCCGAGTACGGGTCATGACATAACAGATCTTTATATCACCCCTATCGCTGGTTTTTTTTTAAAATATAGTATTTTAATAGAATTGTTTTGACATTTAATGATACCAATGATATTTATCATGAGTAATGGATCTATTATTGTCACAAAAACATCAAAATTGATGATAATATCAAAGAAACTACCCCATGTTTAGTAATGAACTTCTTGGTCTAAAAACAATCCTTTTACATATGTAATATAACAATGTATTCTTCCTTGATTTTTTAGTGAAACACAAAGATTGTTTAGAAATCTTATAACTAATAATCCACCATTGTGGATACGTATAATTAAAATTTTTATGGACTCCCACTTTATGATGTTTTAAATTTTTTTGAGGCATTATTCTATAGCAAACCAATCACTGGAACATTACCAGTGATTCTTCATAATGAACATTGGTCGAGAGGATGGGATTTTGGGATCATCTCACCTTTTAGGGGGGGGGTTATTTTCTACTATGGTCTCTCTTATATATTTAAGATATATTCATGAATCCTTCCCAAATTATAGCGCAGGACTAGTTTCCCCTATGAAAATGGATAATTGAAACCACACATCTATTTAACATATGTTTTTATTGCAGGTTCTCTATACTTTTGTTATTTTTTCATTAAGATATGGATTAAATATTTATATCTGGAAACACTGGATTTTATAACTGACCAATTTTTATCTAAAAAAATCCATGTTCTTGGTGAAATAAAACTTTTTTATTACATCATGAAAACCTAAGATCCAAATTAGAGAATCTATCTTCAAAATAGGAATGTTCTCTTGAAGATTGCATACCTTAATATAATTATTAGGAATATCAAAAGATTTGAACAATTTTATATACACATCATTGACTAAATAAACATTAATGATATTTGGTTTGATATCCAATTGATATATAAAATAATAATAATATTTTATGGAATGTAATATTCGAATAGACTTCATCGTCATTAATAGTGAAAAGGTTTCTCTATAGTCAATATCATGATTTTTATAACCCATTTCCACTAAAAGAGATTTATTGGAAGACACTCTACCATCCATATATTTTACATTAAAAAACCTAACTTATATCCTATTAGGATCACTACCTCTGGTGAATCCAAAAAGTTTCATACATAGTTAGTGAATATAGAGTCCATATCATTTTTAATGGCCTCAATTTCTTAGAATCAAAATATTCAATGGTCTTTTTCTTAGTATTAGATTATTTATATATGACTATTACTTAATTACTATTTTCATTAACAAATTAATTTCTATTAGGTTCTTGATGAATCCTACCTGACCTTTGAGGTTTTGTAACATGATTTGGTTCTATTGCCACAATATCTTCTAGTAACATCTCACATTATCTCCTAAAAATAATTCATAATTGTTCTTTTTTAACTTATCCATATTTCCATTTCCTATAACTAAATCCTCAAGTTATATATTTCTATTTATGTAAAATACTAGTTTGTTCCATAGACACATTTTTTTAAATAGTATTATACAAATATTATCTCTTAGTTTCTTTGGGATAACTATAAAATAATAATTTCACAAATTTAGGTTTATTTTTCCTGAAAACAAATATCTTACATTTGGTTTTCAACCCTAAATCCTCATAAAATAAAAATTTGGATGTCTCCCAGTATATATCTCATATCATGTATTTATTAACACTTTAAATAGAAAAATATTAAGTATGAATAAATAAATTTACAAATTATATCATTATAATGATCCAAGAAAGGAAAAGTAACACATCATCAATAAAACCATGTCATTTTGGTATATGTTTTCCTATATTTAGTGGAAGAAAACATAAAATTCATACCAAGATTGGTAGATACTAGAATATAAAAGATGAAACATGTTATTTATAAAACTATCATTCCTCAATATATATACTCATGATATTTATATGGAGTGATTTTGATTTATTTCACAAAGTAGAAACCAATGCTTTCCTACCACTGAAAATATCAACCATCGCATGAAAAATCAAATACCTTGGTTGGCATTCTTTTGAAAAATAGTGTGATAGAACCACCGCCATGAAGGAAAATAGAGAAGATAATAGAGATAATTTTTTTAAAATAGAGAATAATATTATATCACATGAATAAAGTAAAATAATTTCTATTTTATAAGAATGTTTTTTTAAATTGTAGATAATATTAGAATTCAAACATTTTACGCATTATGAAATAGATGAAACATTCATATTTCACCTCATTTAATAATATAATTTTTAAATTCCTTGAAAAATAAATATCTTATCTAAATGGGGTAGTCTCAGGTTCGAGCTAGTCTCATCTTGGAGGCCCCCTCCTAACTGATTGTAATATCTTATCTAAACATCATTTTTTGATGTTTCAATATAATATATATATATATATATGATAGAACAAATGTGATAAATAACTAAATACTATTATATATCATTTTAAATATATACCAAGATGTGGAATTTTGGACCACATGTTGATACTTACCATGATGTGGTAACTTTCTCATGTCATGATTCAATCTTTAGTGCACAATATATAATAATATCATATAAGTATTAAAGATGTATAAATTTTCTAAAAAACATCACAACTCTTTGTAAATATATCTAAACACTTTTAGAAATAAATACCATAATATTTAGAAAATTATATAAAACTATAGTGTATAAAAAAAATTAATATTTTTAGGCACTATGTATAACACTTCAAATCATTTTAGTTTTGAGACTAATTATAAATTTCCCAATCCATACTTATAATTAATGTGTTTCCTCTAAAAAACCATCAATGATACTCAAGAATCAATGTGGACTAGTGTAATCTTGATTAAACACAATTATATCTCCATATCAACACTTACACTAAAAGATATATATTTATACATCATATCCTTGATCATAAATCCCCTCTGACCAGACATCAAGTAACCATTAGACATAAAACATGTCAATCTAGAATAATCCAAATGATATATTCAGGATTCTTCAAAATAGACTGAAAATTTTAAATGAAAACTATATATTAAATTAATATATGTATTTCATCGTAATACATGTCACTCAACTAAACATAACAATAAATTTCCACAATAAAACTCAATCATGGTATCAAAGTTCATAATTGATATACAAGAGGGAAAATCCCAACATTGTTAAACTTAACTGATTACATGATTAGTATAATATCATACCACCCCCAAATTAGCTCAATAAAAAGGATGAAATGATAAAGGTATAAAATTATGAGAGTTATATATCATTTACCATAACATCCTCAGGTAAGAGGGATTGATATTAATAAAACACCCCAAAGTATGTCAATTATTGTTTATTATTCCACATGATATAATTTTATGGGTCTGTAAATATAATAATACTTGACTTATTATCTAACAAGTCTACTATATATATAATATTCTACACATGAAAATCATAACATGTCATCTCAATCCTTAGTACTCTGTGATGATTATTGATTAGTTATAAAACAAAGCCATGCGTTGGGAGTATTTTATAATTCAACTATTAATTTAATATATATAAAATACATGAATGAATGAAAAATTAATATTTTATTTATTATAAAACTATGATATAATACCATTGAAAAATTATTATATCTTTTCTCTCATGTATCTAAAGCCTGAATACCTCACATGACCCTTATAATTTTTATCTACTAATGTATTTTTTAATAGATCAACTATATTAACCTTTTTAGAAACCAAAAATATAGTTACATTAACCCTATAAATGATATCTAAAATGAGGTGAAATTTGAAAAGGATGTGTTTTGTCCTTTAGTGATGTAATTGTAACCTTATTATCGCAAGAAATTCTAAGTTATCCCTCAATACTAGGATCCACCTAAAGTTTAATGTGGAACTTCTTGATCCAAATAGATTCATTTTCAGCATCTGATATAGTGATATAATTCTCTTCTATTGTCAAGTCTGCAAAAGTGGCTTACTTGAAATTATTATAACTATTAGTTTGAGATCATATATATTTTTTTATTAATTTATAAATGTACATCATTGTAACAATTTACAATGATCTCATATACACCTCTAAATAGAAAGACCATATGACTAGTTATTCTCAATTAATTTTGGATATTCTTGATACAAATATAATTAATCTCCCTAGGATTGGAAAATTATATTCTTTATATGCTTAAATAATAAGATACATTGGTTCATTCACATAACATGGTATGCCTGATAGATCTCATGGTAGATTTGTATGGAATCTTATACATATATTCCTACTCTTTTAAATGATCTTGAATCTTTAGAAATATAAAAATTCATGAAACACTATAAAAACACCTTCTTGGAGTTTTCCATGAAAATATAAATCATAAATTTACTAATATATGTGTTATGACTCAATCTATGAAGCAAATTTTATCTATTTCTATCTATGTACATATGTAGTAAGTCGTTTGTTTCACCCATGTATTATATTGTGAAGAGTATTCCCAACCACACCTTTACAAATTGTAAATTCATGAAATTATCTCTTATAAGTAGTATTACATCCATATCTAGTATAAAATATACAACAATACTCTTACTAACCCCCTTGAATACACAATAATCATCACTATTCTTGATAAAACAAAATTAATTGATTACATGATCAAATCAGATATCGTAACTCCAAGAATCATGATTCAATCAATAAATAGACCTTTGCAACTTACAAACCTTATTAGATTCCTTTTTCACTATAAAACCTTCACATTATATCATATAAGCATCCTTGAGCAAATTTTCATTAAGAAAAGAATTGTTGATATCAATTCAATATATCTCATAATCATAATGTATGGTTATTGAAAATTGACTTCATCATCACCATTATAGAAAATGTATCTTTATATCCAATACCATGATTTTTCTTGATTAATATAGCTACTATACAAGCTTTATATGTGGGAAATATTTTATTCTTATAATTTTTATTATCAAAAACTCAATGTCACCCTATGGGACTCACCCCTTCATGTGTATCCACAATGTTCTAAAAATAGGTAGTATACATTGAATATATCTCATATTTCATGTAATCTAACCATTTTTTAAAATTAGAACCCTATATATCCTTTTTAAAGGTAGTATGTTCATCATCTATAAAAATTAATTTTCTATAACAAATCGATATCTCGCATGTGCCTAATAAATCCTAATTGACTCTCTAGTTTCATGGTAATTGAAAACTACTTCTTCTTCTACAACCACTTCTCAAACAGGCTCACTTTACATATTAAGAACCCTTTCTATTAATTAGACATGAACATACCCATGTTCAATTTACCTACCATAAAAACCACAATTCATGATATATTTCTCAAGGAAAACACAATATCAATCCAAAAATACCTTTTTTATAGTATTATAGAAATAATAACTAATAGTTTTCTTATAATAACCAAAAAATAATAATTTTTCATTTTTTGGTTCATGTTTTTCATAAGTTAAATGCAATTTATATGATTCAAAGCACTAAATACTCCTAAAATATATATTGGGTAATTTAAAATTCTATCTATCATATGGTTTCATTATTATTGTTTTAGATGTAATATGATTAAGTAGGAATACTGTGATTTCTAGAGAACATCCCAAAAATGACATTAGATGGTCACATTATCTCATCATTGGCCAAACAATGTCCAATAGGTTATGATTACTAATTTTAGAAATACCACACCACTATATACTTCCAAGAGGGATTATTTATGAAATAATACCACAATCTATCAAATTATTTGTAAATTCCTAGCCCAAGTATTCACCATCGTGAAATATTAAATGATTCTTATTACTTTTTTTTAGTTAGTTTTGTACTTGAATTTTTAATTCCTTGAAATTTTCAATGGATTAAAATTTTTGTAACATAATAAATAGACAAGCATATAGACTAAAATCACTAGTAAAGGATCCATGATTCCTATTTCCACTACTTTCTTGAGTACTCATTATTCCATATAAATTACTATGTATAAGTCTAATAACCCAATAGCCTTTTTGAATCTTCCAAAAAAAGTTGATTTGACCATTTTAACTAATAAAAAATATTTATAATTATAAAAAATTTCATAATTGAATGAATCCAGCAATCCATCTTATTAGATTATTCATATGTGTTTCTCGTTTATATTTCTAAGGAGGCAATTCCAAAGACAAGTGGTGTTAAAATCTACTTTAATCTTATCAATTCTATAGATCAGATTATACATTTACAGGATATATAAACCATTCAATATTTTCATTATTTCATAAAATATTTCATTCATATATAAATATAAAAATTCTTATTCTTAATTAATAAGGAAAGTGAAATCTTATCCAAACAAAATATAGAAATAAATTTTTTTTCAAGGTTGGAATGTAGGATTAATTTTCCAATTCAAGAACTAATCCACTCAGTGGACTTATATTTTAAGTTCCAACCTCTAATGTAGAAACTCCATCCCCAGTACTAATATATATATAATATACCTTTAGTTTATTCACTATTATTTTTTTATACATTTATTAGAAAAAATGTGTGATGGACACTCGATATCCAATACACTTGATTCATAACTAAGGATATTTATTTCAACAATATTCACATCTATATTATTAGTTTGTTTCTATTTGAGAACACATCACAACCATAGATACCAATATAAAATTACTTTATAGATTATACCAAAAAGATACCTAAAAATTATAATCTTGATACTATGATAATCTACAACAAATACATATCTCTAGGCGAGTATCATGTTTTATATCTAATAATTGATGAAATTTTCTAAAAGTACTCCCACAAAAGTAATTGCTCTATGCATCATTATATTTATTGTACCAAGATCTGTATCTCACTATGTTTTGGACCTACTTTAGTTTTCCTCTCAATTATTAGTTCTATTGGAACATCATCATTCCCATCATATAATATATGATTCACATGTAGCTGATTAGAAATCATTGTATCCAAATAAATCATATGGATAGAAATAAATCTTATTCTTATAGTATCATATCACATAGTGTTTTCCTACTATGTGTAACCCAAATATCATTGTGGTATTTTGTTATATAACTTTTAGGGCATCTCTACCATGCCTTAAACAAGATAACTATAGGAACCCATATTTATCTTAAACTTTCTAGGTTTAATAAATAAGGTATTAACAAGTGATTTATTTAGAAGGAATCTCACACTTAGTATTTTATGGGTTTTCTTAGTTTATCCATTTATATATTCATTATATGAATTTAATTTGTAACAATTTTATCCCATGAAATCTTAATATCTCATATAATTCCTATATTCATGTATTATTATTAAAATTTATTTATGGAATCCTTATTCTTTAATCCAAATTAATATTTTCAAACTATATTAATATATATATCATTACACAACTCAATGTTTTTGTTAATAACCTAAAAATTATATCCTAACATATTTACATATATCACAATACATTAGATTTTTGAGGCATATGAATTTTTTTTTATGTAAAATGGTATAATTATATAAAACTATAAATTCTAACATTAGTGATCATAGAGTGATAGGTAGCCTAGCCCCACTCTTTGAGATAAGGTATAAGACTCGGGGATAAGTGATCAGTCTGACCCAAAAATCCCCCTAACAAAAATTATGTGCTTAGGAAATACATCAATTCCATCATTAATATAACACTTAATATGTGTAAACTATAAATAAAAACTAAATTTAATCTTATAAATCCATAAAAAACTCATATCAAGTCTTAAGAAAATTAAATATTTTGTTGTCAAACATTAAATATATCTATTATTTACATTGTATGATAATTTGTAAGAATATATTTAAACAATTTAAACTCATTCATATAACCTACACATTATATAAAATTCCATTTCCAATTTGGTACTTTAGTCTCAACTAGAACCATAAAAAATAAATATTCAAGATGACATAACTTGTCCCTATGGCGGATTTGACCATGACTAGTGTATAAAGACCATGATGTGGTTGATGATCATGGTAGATCAGACCACATTTTAGCAGTTAGATATACATATCAAAGGGATTCCTAAAATTATTCCTTATTTTATTGTTGAAAAAATAGTGGTTTTTCCCTTTGATGATTCCATTTTACCTATAAATATCTTCAAACTATGATGTCACACCTCAACCTAGTACGCCCAACTGGTGTCTGATAATTTCATGAAACGACATCCTAGAGCCACTTACTTGATCATATAACCCCATGGGTTTTCTGTAATACCTTGGTTACTTTCTTAGAACATTGTAAAAATTTGAAAATTTATTGAAATTCCATTTTGAAATGTGTAAATACCTTATTAAAAAATGAAATTATTGAAAAGACATGAACCACATTGGTTATTTTAGACCGTTATAATTTATATCCTACCATATTTAAAATGACTTTAAGAATCATAACCATAGATTGAATATCCATTATATAGTGATCATATAATTAGTATACATTAACGGTTATAATAAATCCAATTGACATAGACAGAGGAAGTGATGACCTTGGCCAGTCGGATCATACACTATAAATCCCATTTATCAAATATTCTGAGGGTAATAAAATTACTGGTATTTTTCCTCAATCAAACCAAACATGATATCCTATAAATAATGCTTGATCAACTCCTTTTATGAGATAATTTCATGCTCATTGAGATTACAACCCAGACCATGTTTGCTAAACCACCTCAGGAAAAGAACATCATTTCACACCTTACGCTTAAGGAATTAAATGGTGTAATAAATGGATATATATCTATAACCTAATAGTATCGATTTTTAATTATCAATTTTAATTAAATAATTATAATGTTTATATTTTATTACATTATCATGATTATAAAATCGGTTTGATAAAAATTATATTTTGATATGATGAGACCAAAAATGGATTTTTGGGAAATATATTTTTTCAATCAAGATATCCTTTTGATGAATTAATGAGTTATAAATGATATTTTGATAAAATATTATTGTTAAATAATATTTATAAAATATAAATGATAATATAATTTTATAAATTCAATTGTAATTTTTATAAGGTTCGTAAAATATTCAGTAAAAAAACTGAGTATTTTTTAATAAATAAGGATTTTTAATTTAAAAGTGTAAATTATCATATTTATAAAACTATTTTTATAATATAAATATTATTTTTTAAAAATTATCTTATAAAAATTATCCAATGATTATTTTTTCATAATTTTCAGAGACAGTCAAAATTTTGTGTAAAAATTAAATACGGTATAATTATTTGGATTGTATTATAACATCATAAATTCTAAAAATTGATTTAATAAATACTATAATGAGTATACATGGCCAAAATTACGTTTCCCCTTTAAAATAATTTTTTAAGCTTTTTTATTAATTTTATAAAGACTTAATGAATCCTACAAAACCTATATTATATTTTAATATTTTAAAATATATTACTTATAAAAATGATTCAATTCTACATCTTCAGGGGTACTATTTCATGGATTTAGGTTGTTATCTATACAAAATAATTAAATCCACTTCTCTTTTGTAGAAGAAATGGAAACAACCAAGGTAGAATTTATGTTTTCGAATAATTTATCATATAGAGTCCAAAACATGTGTTTAGAAATTAATAAAGAATAATCTTATATTTTTCTATAAAACCCACCCATCCTAAAATATATCTTCTCATAAAACCCTTGTATCTTTAATTTAATATATTTTTACCTCTCTATATCCCACCTAAGGTTCCCCAATCTCTTAAGACGATCCTACCATGCTTTTAGAAGCACCCTCCTAGGTTAAGGGATTCTCTACTTCTCATATATATATATATATTCAAAATCATTTTTATATTATGCCTTTTGATTTTAAAATTTTCAAGTTATAATATATATTTTTACAAATAAATGTTACTATTTTTATTATTTCCATTTTATTAAAGACTCGTTTTAGTCTAATCAATCACTTCCATGAACCTTTATGTACCCATGTTATGCTGCCAAAATTATCCTATGATTTTCCAGGACAACCATATGATAAGTGAGTACCTATCCAAATCTTAACATATGGGTATTAAACTTTATGTACCTATCCTTAATTTATTAGGAGTTTCCATTTATTTAACCCACACTCCTTAATTATGGGACTAAATATGTTTAAATACACCCTTTTTTGTATGATCTCTATAGAAAATGTATATATATAAATGATATGAATGTGATGTGTGGGCCCCAAATTATAAATACCTCAAATGCATATGCTAATGTTTTTATCTCATGATATACCATGTATTGTTTATGTTAGGTTATCCTATGAACACTATGTTATGATGTCTCACTGGTTATCCATGACATATGTTTATAATGTCATGTATTATGTTGCTACTAAATTCCCATTTATCCTTAATGTAATATTCATTACTATGATTCGATATTCAAGTTTATGATTCTCACCCATGTTATGTTACCTTGATATGACTATTTAATAACATGTATTACTTTCATCATGTTATGCTTTGATTATTCCCTTACAGGGCTTTAAATATCACCCCTTTTTTATATACAACCCTAGGATATCCCGTGCAGTTTTAGAAGATACATGGAATATAAGGGCCTGTTATGGAGCTTTTATTTATGTATTTGTATTTATATATCACGTTGTTATGATATACACCTAATTACTAAAATTAACTAGGCCTCACAATATTCATTTTTTGTTTTAATTGTATCTTTATGCAATAAATCATTAAATAAGGTTTTGTTTAAGGTATGAGTTTTTATAGTTGGTATCAGAGAAAAGCCTCATTGTTTTTGGGGATTAGTATTATAAAAACATATTTAAATCATTAGGTATGTTAGTAAACATAAGAAAACATCCCTAAATTTTGTGAAAGTATAGAGAAAATGGTTTCCAATAAAATATATCATAGTCTTGATACTATAAGTAAATGTGTATCTGGAACAGTTTTACATAGGGGTAATAACCATGGAAAGGGATTATCGATCTTGAATCAAGAAAAACATGGTTCAAAAAAATAATCTTCTCTACAAACATGGTTTAATAGTCTTAGGGTATACACTTTTTAAAATTCATAATCTCTTTATAAACCATTATGAAGGGAAAAAATACAATAAATTGTTTTGTTTAAAAATAAACCATGGATAACTAAGGCTAAAATGTAGAAATTCCTAGGTTAAGGAATATATTTCATTTATGATTTATCCCTTAAAGTTTAATTATTTACTTTGAATATTCTTAATCGTTTGGACAGTATCATACCTATGTTAATTTTAGATGTATTAAAATATTACAACCCGAATAAAAAAGTGAAATGAAGGCTTATCATTCATTCATGAACTTCGAATGTCATATGTGAATATAGTTATAAGAATTAATTCATATCACACAAGTATAGAATAACTATTCTAACACTGACTCAAAAAATAGAAGTCAAGTTATAAATGAAGATAAAAAATGGGTCAATTGTTTCATTTTCATAATATAACCCATCCCATATAAAAATTTGTGATCTAAATTTCTGAAAAGCCATATAATAATACTTTTAGTAGAATGTGATTTTATTCTGATAATTTATTGTCTTTTCTTGTATATATCCAACATAAATTTATGAGTTAAGGAAATCACCAAATGTAACAAAAATTTCCACCAATTCTATAGAGGTGAAAGGAGGAAGATGAATTTCTTTTGGTATCATCATCGCAAGATTGAATGTTATTTCCTAGTGAGTAAAAATATCTTTTTCAAATGATTCAGATGAAATAAAAGATAATACTTAATGAAATTCTCATTGTAATGATACTCAATTATGTGTTTATAGAAGAATTTTATAGTCTTACTCCTAAATGAGATGTGGAGTTCTCTAATGAACATATAACCAGAGCATTTCCAATATCCAAGACTGCATACAACTGATTCTATAGAAGTGAAATATAAGGATGAATTTCTTTTGGTATCATCATATCAAGAATGAATATTATTACCTTGTGACTAAGAATATATTTAACAAATGAATTATTCTAAAGAAAATGTCAACCTTAATGAAATTCCCATTGCAATGGAATTCCTTGATTTGTTTCTAGAAGAATTTCTTAGTCTTCCTCCTAACAGAGATGTGGAGTTTTATATCAAACATATACATAGAGCATTTCCAATATCCAATATGTCATAAAACATCCATGATTCATATATTATTTAGGGATTACTAAAAAAAATTTCTTATGGTCTTTGTAGATGATATTGTTATCTGATCTAAATTCTCGGAGGAGAATAAGAAGAATTTGGACTCTATACTGATGTCCTTACTAAAAGAAAACATGACTGAAAATTATATATTAAATGTGAATAATTGATGGAGGAGGTAACATTCATGGTGTATGTTATCACCCAAAAGGGATATTTTATGGATCCTTAAAATAAAATATTCAATTTAAGGATGACCCAGACTAACCTCTGTGATGTTAATCTATAGCATCCTTGAATTATATGGCTAATATTGTCAATTTTTTAGAAACGTATAATTATTTTCAAACAAACTAAACAATATTACCTAAAGGGGTGATTTTTTCCTAGAAATATGAATGTAAATAATTCTATAAAGATATGAAGAAGAGGATAATCACTGCATCTATGATAATATTACCCACTAGTGGGTAAGGATTTGTGATATACAGTGATGTGTCCAAAATAGTATTAGGTTGAGTACTCATAAAAGATGAAAAATTAATAACATATTCCTCCAGACAATTATAGATCCATGAGAATAACTATCCAACACATGATCTATAATTGGTTGTAGTGGTATTTATGATTAATATTTGGAGACCATATCTCCATAAATATAATTGTGGAATATATATAGATCATAAAATATTCAAGAATATATTCACACTAAATGAACTCAATATGTTCCAATTAATGTGGTTAGAGTAGATCAAGGATCATGATTTTAAATCAATTACCATCATAGGAAATAAAACAAATTGGAAGATTCCCTAAGTAGAAATGATCTGATAACCCTCTTCATGAAGAGGATTTCCTGGGATCCAATATTACCGGACATGCAAAGGATGTACACTGGAATACTAAAAGGTTCTTTGTCCAACTTTACTAAAATAACTACTCATCCATCCATTCTTGAGAGGATCAAGAGGTCAAAAAATATAATGAAGTGCTGTTGAAAATTGTAGAAAATATTTATGATTTGAACTTTGAAAAATATAGAGTTATAAGGTTTGGAACCAGGATATATGTCCCATTAAAACTAGAACAGATGAGGGAGCTTCTGGATGATGTGCATAGATCATATGTATCTATTCATCAAGGAATCACTAAGATGTATAGAGATTTGAATAAATACTCATGGTGGGATAACAAAACGAGGGAGATTGAAATTTTTTTATCATGATTCTTGGTATGGTAACAAGTCAATGATGGATGATATAAGTATAAGGGTATTATTAGACCATTTCCCATACCAATATGAAAATTTGAAAGCATAACCATATATTTCATCATAGGAATCCCCATGACCCCTAATGTCAATAACACTATTTGTGTGGTAGTCGACCTCCTTAACAAGTCATCTCAAATCATTTCTATCAAGGAAAATTTCTCTCTTGAACAACTTCGCATGATATAAATCATGGAAGTTGTATGACTGCATCGAGTTCCGATATTTATTATATAGAATTAAGATCTGAGGTTTTCCCTGAGTTTATAGAGAATCCTTTATCAAGTATTAGATATTTAACTAAGCTTCACCACTGATTATCACCCTCATATGGATACATATTCTCAAATAAGCATTCAAACTCTATTTGATATGATGAGATCTTATTCAATGGATTTAAAAGGATGTCGTTATCAAAAACATTACCTAGTGAAGTCCTCATATAAAAAAGTTTATATTCTAATATTCATATATCACCGTATAAGGCTCTTTATTGGAGGAGGTGTCAGACTCGGTCATTCTGGTATGATTTGGTGACTGGAAGCTAATGGGACCTGCTCTTATCTATGAAATGATAGATAATTTTCAAACCATTCATAATCATATTAAATTCCAAATAAAGCGAAATTTTTTTTGTAGAAAATCATTGATGAGACATGGATTTTGAGGTTAGAGGTGAAGTGTTACTTCTTATATCACTATGGAAAACAATCATGTGGTTTGGGAAGAAGTTAATGATTGTTCTAAGAAATATCTTCCCCTTAGATACCCTTAATCACACCAAAGTGGTTGTATATCAACTAGAACCCCCACCTAGCCTATATCAAGTACCTTATGTGTTCCTAGTATCCCTCTTGAGGAACTAAATATTTGACCCCTAACATATACAGAATCCAAATTTGGTTCTATTGTATAATGATTTTTCACACTATGAGTAGTTATTGAAGATCTTAGAGTGTAGATACTAGGTTCTACGAAATAGGTAATCTTATCTAGTTTAAATGGTGTGGTAGAAACAAAAGTTTGGGGAAGAAAATTGGGAACCACATGAGGTGATGAAATTGAAGTATAGTCATATATTTTAGAGTATGAATGAAATTTTGAGGGTGAAATTTCTTAAGGGGTATAATGGACTAACTTGAACATTTATAAATAAAATTATATTTTTAAATGAGTAAATTCCTTATTAAGAAATGAAATTATCACATACAAATTCACTTGGTAATTTTGGACTGTAATAAGTTATGTAGTTACATATTTAAAATAATGTTACTAATCATTACCATTGATAGTATAGATATAATACAGTGATCATATGATTAATATATATTTTGTGTTATTATAAATTGAATTGACACATAAAAATGAAGTAATGACCTCGACCAATAGGATCATACCCTATGAAGCCCATTTATATGATATCTCAAGGGAGATAACATCAATTACCTTTTACCTTGACCAACATCATGATGAGATTCAATAACTAAAGCATAAAAAAATATTTACTATAGAAGATGAATATCATCAAGATCTTATCCCTAACCATGTTCACCGAACTACCCCAATGAAATGTCAACATTTCACACATTACCCTTAGAGAATTCCCTAATGTAATAAAGGGATATGTATATGGACCAGAATAGAATGAATGTGTCTATTTTTATTTTTATTATAATAACTAATATGTTTACATTTTATTACTCTATAATTATTAAATCATATGTTTGATAAAAATTATATTTTGATACAATGAAATTTTTTTTTTGAGAAATATATAGTTTCAATCGAGAGAAAATTTTGATAGATTCAATAATATTTGAAATAAATAATATTTTTTAAAAAATTATTTTTAAATAATATTTATTAAATATAAATTATAACATAATTTTAGAAAGAAAAGTTTAATTTTTACGAGGATCAGAAAACTATTATTGTCCAAAAAAACCAATATTTTACAATAAATAGGGATCTTTGATTTAAAAGTGTAAATTATCATATATATATAATTATTTTGACAGAAAACATATTATTTTTGAAATAATTATGTATAATTATATAATGGTGAATTTTTCATTATTGTATGAGACTATTGATTTTTTGGGTAAAAATTAAATACAATATAATTATACGGTATGTATTATGACATCATAAAATCCAAAAATTGATTTCCTAAATATTATAAATAGTATCCATGACCAAAATTATGTCTACCCATTAAAATAATGTGCTTTTAAAGATATTTTATTAATTTGATAAACCTTTAATGAATCCTCCCAAACCTATATTATATTTTAAACTTTTAAAATCAATTCTTTATAAACATGAATCACTTTCACACCACCAAGAATATTATTTTAAGGATATTGGTTTTTACCCTTATAAAATAATAAAATACACTCCTATTTTGAAGAAACCATGGAAAAAACCATTGTATGGTTTACATTTCAGTTTAATTTATTATATAGAGTCTAAAACCTAAGTACAGAAATAAATAAATAATTATCCTCTATTTTGATATTAAAACCCACCCAATATCCAATGAATATTCACTAAAAACCTTCTAACATGAATGTAATTTTCACTTAACTCTATATACACCTTCCAAGGTTCCACCAGTATCTTAAGAATCTCCTCTCAATCTTTAAGAAGAACCTTCTCAAAGTACGAGATCTTCTCCTCCTCCACTCTATTCAAGAACCTTATTTATATTATGCCTTTTGATTTCTATGTTTTCTTGTTGAAATATTTTTTTACACAAACCTATTTCTTAAATTACAATTTTAAAATGATCATATACCCATTTTACTCTCATTAATCCCTTCCAGAATCTTAATGTACCCCCATTATGCTTCCAAATTTTACCTATGATTTTCCATACAGAACATTTTGGTAGTGAATATCAACACCAATTTCCACTCAAGGGTATTCACCTAGATTTACCTATACTTAATTGAATATATAATTCCATTTATGTAACCCAAAATCCTTAATTTTGGGATTAAAATAAATTAATACACCCTTATGTTGTATGATCTATAGGGAACACTTATGAATATACTTGATTTGAATGTGATTGGTGTTCTCAGAATTATAAAGCTATACAATGCATTAAGTCATGTTTTTATCTCATTAAATTACACATACAGTTACTGGGAGGTTATCCTAAGAATTCTATGTTATTATATATCATAAATTATCCTTGAATTATGTTTATGATTCCATGCTTTATGTTGTTTCCACATACACATGTTACCTTTATGTTATCAACTTTTATTATGATTTGATATTCAAGTTTATGATTCTCACCACCTGCTTGTTACATTGATATTACTATTTAATAGCATGTATTACATTCATCATGTTATTATTTTATTATTCCCTTACAAAGATTTATTTCTAACCCATTATTATTTATGTTCCTAGGTTATCCCATGCGGTTTCAGAATATCTGTCGAATATAAGAGAATTTTATGAAGTTTTAAAATAATGTGGTTGCATTTGGGTTGCATTTTTTTATATTGTGTATCTAATTAAAAAAATAAACTATGTGTTATGATATTATAGGTTTTTATTAAGCATATCTTTAAGAAATAAATCACGAGTTAAGGCTTATTTAATAAATGTGTTGTCATACACACCACATGCTGTTAACTACTAGTTTTACTTATCTAATTAATGACTGTCTTCATATTTTGGAACATTTTATTTCAGTATTATTTCTTTATAATCACACAGACCATTGGAAACGTCACAAGAGGTCACCTATATTGACACTAATATATGGAAATCATGCTTAAATGTAGAGTTCTAATCAATTAGGCTCTTCAAAAGTAAGTTTCTCCTTGTTAACATAGATTATAATATTTAGACATTTATGTCTCAATTTTATATGGGTGTTTCACTCCCCCCTTTTAATAAAAATACAATCATTATAGAACCCACGTCTAAAAACAATGTAGAGCCTTCTAACATCAGGATGGGTAATGTATTTTATTCCATTTTACATGACCAGACCTCCCCATGCCATGAACGTGGTCATCTTTCCCCATGGGTCTCTAATATTTACTTAGTTTATTTCCTATCATGCCGTAGGATATTATCCACCAAGTTCACTTAGTTGAATAATGAATACCCGAAAGATAAAAACATGTTCATTTAGTATTCTTTGTCCCAAATCAAACTTATCCTATTGAATTTCTATAAAGGTCACCCACCATGACATTAACATAGTCCAAGCATGCAAAACGATAGAGTTTTAATCATGTTGGATCCAAAAGAGAATGGTTCACTATGTTTTCAAGGGTAGTAACATTTAGTATTTTATGTCTAACTTTTCTATGGGTATTACATACCTCCTACCACAGTGGTGACCAACACTATCATGAACCACCAAGAGCTACCAAGAATTAGCTTTGAATATGCTGCACCAATTCTATTACTATGAAAGAAATCTCCAAACTATGAATCATCTATACAAACATAACATGTATGGGAATAAATTCTGTAAAAGGTTAAGCATAATAATAAAATATACTATGCACTTAAAACAAAAATTAAATAACAAATAATCAAGAATTCTAAAACTATGAAATATGAGTGTAATTAAAAATAAATTAAAGATTCTAGATAGTTTGTACAATAAAGAATACCAGAGATATAAAGAAGTCATATTAAATTAATCTTACCTCCATAAAGGATCAAATTTAATGAAAACAATGGATTCTTAGAGTAATGAAAGTCACACAATTTATATACTTTTGGTCTAGAAACAAGTCATATCTTAATGGAAACTATGAATTCCGGATGAGTTATAATTCCTAGAATATATGCACTATCTATCCTTTTCATGCCACCACACTAAACTGGAGTGGGAGAACTTGTGCCTCTCTAAGGTAAGTGTGTCACACTAGGGAGTTTCACACCCTATCACTCATAAATACTATGTTACCATTATATAAACATATTAGGGAACCTATACCTTGTCTAGGAATAATTATTTGTTTAGGGGGAACTGACCCCTACTTTCTCTAACAACCTAACCATGTCAAAACACATGTGACTATTAAAATATGTTACTGGGGAATCACACTTCACCAAAGTATATATGATATTTTAGGGATTACCATACCCTAATGGAGAACTTTGATCACTCGATTAGAGTATTCCAGAAGAGGGTGTACCTAATTCCATTGAAAGAGGAACCATATCCTGTATATATGGTTGAGTTACCAAATATGTTAGTCATGTGGGGAAATTTTACCTTTTGAGGGATAAGGGAGAACCAACCACATTCTTGATATAGATGTATCACACTAAAAGTGTGAGGGGGAGTAACAATCTCTTAAAATAATGTCGGGGAATCATTCCCTATCACCATCATGTCACCAATTGTGTTCCTAACACTATGTACACTAAAATAATCTCACTGAATCCTAGTAATTGGTAATATAGTTAAAAGGAAACTAAACATATATAATTACCTTTATTTATACCTATTATTCTAAATAGTAGTATACAATCATGTTCTATGTTAAAAAATGATCACTATGGACTAATCATTTTCCTAAATCTGAGTCTCGAGAAAGAAGGTACAACAATTACCATGGCTTGAAAAGTATATGGAAAATACTTTAGGGGTGAACCACAAATAACACGTCAATAATAGCCTCATAATGTACTATGTTCAATATTCTATGTGGGGTTAACCTACATTGCATATATGATGATGTTCATGGTGTGTGGGATCCTCTTGGGTACTTGTTGTGTACATCTAAAACCTAAGTCTTGTAAGAGTCACGATATATGACATATCAAAGGAGAGTTACCCTCCATGTATAAACAATCATATCACTTGAGATGCACCACTGACTAGCTGAGTAATGTAAGGTGTTAATGTATATGATGACTGTTCCTGGACCACATATCATGTGGATCCATATGGCCATATGGTTATGTACCCCTTCAATGTGTTAAGTTGGTTAACCTATGAATACAAGTAATTTGTGCCTAGAGTACACCCCATGTGATATTTAAATCCCCAAAAAACCCTATCCCTTGATGGAGGGGATTATACAATATAAATTTCAAGAATTATACATCATGTGATCATGAAATAAATTTATATAATCTACATCTACTGATAATTATCACCACCATTACTATTATTACTTCGAAACACACCCAAATTACTATTACTAACTACCTTTATAATTGAAATAACTATGATTTCCTTTTTTTAATAATTATTCATGGGAAAAATAAACTAATTTTTGATACATCCCCATTTCCCTATACGATAAATGCTCACCATATATCACCAAGTCATGCCTCATAGAGAGCCAATACAGTTCATTGATAATTGAAAACACATTTTTGTTCCACAACCAAGTCCAAATGAGATTCTGGAAAACCTAGAAACTTATCATTCATTAATTCAATAGATGATTTGTTGAACCACCAACCAAGTAAAATGATAGTGCAAAATGCATGAAGAAAATGGGGGAACAATAGGGAATAATTGAGTTATGGTGTTTGATGATTTCATATGATCACAATATTTTATGCACGAACCAACCAATGATGAGGAATATTGGGTAAAATCATAAATTGTGATAATATATGAATAAAATAAATTTACAAGAATATACAATAGTTAATATTTGATAAGTACAAATATTCTATGCTTATAAATCATTAGTAATAGAGAAAATAATTTGAAATAAAAAGGCCTACCTCATTATGGATCACCATCACTTCAAAATTTCATTGATGCCACAATTTTATCAATCATAACCACACAATCCAATCATTAAAATCATCAAAAATGCATTCTACCATTTCAATCCACTAGTGAATAAACTCTAATGATGATTAATAATACATATAACAATATACAGGTTTATTTCTATCAGTGAAAAATGCTATCCCTCAAAAAAATAAATTAAATAGTAATATATAACCCTCAATTAGGTTTTTCTTTCTTTTTATAAAAAACATGAGATTACATATCCCAAAACATGACACCCGATCACATAAATTATACCCCACCTAGGGATAATACCACATTATTGACTCACCTACATCGACTAAATATCTTTTAGAGATTTCAGTAATGATAACATACTATTCACCCTCATAGATTAATTACATTTTTTTAATTAATATTAAAAAACCATTAAAAATAACCATGATAAAAAATTCAATGAAACTCATCCATTGGGAGAACACCACATTTTGAGACTAATAAAATCATCAAAATAATTATAGAAATTAGATAGGATAAATTAAACATCTTAACTCTAGGGACATACTAGTACTTTGAAACACATAAATTATCTGAGTCCTGAGCAGATAAAATCTAGGACGATATATATTCAAAAATTTAAACATTTATTCCATTTAAAGGAAATAAACAACAACGTTAAGATTGAAATTACATAAAATAAACTCATATGGAATGACAAACTACCCTTGCATACACTTCACTCACTTTTTGTGTCTCAATCACTTTGTGAACTCAATATGCATTGACATAGGTAGGGAATATATTATTCTACAAAACTGATTTGGACTTTATCCCTTGAGATTCAACCTCAAAATGAGTGTTATTATAAAAAATTCATCTTGGAAAGAACATTATTAAAATAATCTGGTCTCATTAGGTGTATTTTGTCAAGTCTCTACACCCAATGATTTTCTAGCTACAATGGGTGAAACAAAACCAAGAACCAATAACAGTATCCTAGAAATGGTTCTTAGTCAATGATAAATTCTATATGAGTGCTATACTACCCACATTTATAATGTTTTCTATATGACTATCATATAGGGGAAATCCATTTACACAAAACTACTCCATTGGGTCCAATAATGAATTTTATATAACATCTCTGGATGAACTATTTGGTATTATATTATTTATTCTATGCTATAGAATTTCATCATCTCTTATCGAACATGAGTAATGACACTGTCTAGGTTACAATAATAAATTGAACCTTATTCCATAATTCTTTCCTCAAACATCGGTAAGAACCTCACATATACACCTAGATCGCAAAATATGATATAATCCACCATATAAAAAACTCATTTGTATTTTTTCCCTGTATCATAAAATATACTAACACATCAAGAAATAACACCATCCTCCTTAAATTTCCCAACATCACACCACTACTCTCATTTTCTAAGTACACCATAATTTGAATTTTAAGGCTGTGAAAATTTATATGAACCTTTTTTAGGCTCTTCATCCTAGGATAACAACAAGTAAAATTAGAGTCACAAAAAACCACAAAAAAGAAATAAAACATCTTCCAACACATTTATTAAGATTCTATATGATGGGAATGTCTAAAATTTATACTTGTTATATGACACCAATGACTATGCTCTATTAACGAGGTCCTAATTTAGGATTTCCATCATGATATTCAATAAAAACATCAAGGGAAATATATTATCCACCTAGGTAAGTAGATAAAATGATCCCCAACTTCATGAATATCCTTTTAGTCTATCTTTTGAGAATATTTGGGAAATGTGAGACAACTATATTGACCTAACCACTATGGGACTCTCATACAAAGGAAGGTTTTGGGTCCCCCACATCCAGTTGATAGCGAGAGAAATGTACCTCATAAGAAACCATCCATTATGATACTACCTATTCAAGTTACTCCTCTATAAACTAAAAATAAGATCATTTTTCATGGGAATTAAACAACACACCACTATTGCACCCCTATTATCTTAGGAATTACCATATCCAAAACTCTATTTTGGTTAGTTTTTAATATATCCATTATATCTACATTCCATATATAAATGGATCCAAAAATCTAGAAAATAAACTTTGAGTGTTTAATAATCATTTTATAATCTCATGGTAAGACTGGGGTATTTATTGAACACCTAATAATCTTCCCCATGAACCAAAACATTAAAATATTTTTTCTATATATTTGAGAAACATATTAATGGTGATTATTATTATATTCAACAAAAATAAGAATTTTATATTCGTAATATAGTTTGATGTATACAATTGTTTCCCCTCAATGTATATCCTTGGGTTTTCCACTTAAAAGAATCTAGACATTTATTCACAATCATAATAAGTGAAACCAAAACTAAACCAATAATGCATAAAGATAAGCTTACTATTTGTTTTTTAGTTGAATAATAATTATTTAGGGTTGAAGATAATCATTATTTATGAGGAGTTTCCACTCACTATTGAAGGTGAACCTTTCCATTCTTAACCTACTATATATTACTAAGAAATACCTATAAATTGGTAACTAGTCTATATTATAGATGGTACTTCTATGTTGTCCCTATACCATAAAAGGATCTGATGAATGAAATTCTTACTTACCAATGATAAACTCACATAACCTAAATGATTGGATGAGTGATTATTTTTTATATAATTATCTACCATATAATACCTAGATAGAGGTTCCACTAGATACTTTAAACCCTTAAAAATGGTGTAGTAAGAATAAATCATGTATGGGCCCAAAAGTATGATGGTATATGATGAAAGGATCTGAATCATATATTGATCTACACCAAGTGACACCTAACTGTAACCATCCACAATATATGTTAACTTATATATCTAATTGGAAGCACTATGTGATTGATATGAACTAACTAATGGTGGTAATGTTTAGAGTGGATCGAAGCATTGTCCATCTGGAACTTCTATTACACCACCACTATCTTAATCAAACCCCATCCATGACACATAAACATTATTAAAAAAATATATTATCAGATCTCAATGATATATTCATTTTGTATATCCATCTTTGACTTTTTAGGTTTATCCATGACTCCAATAGGGCTCTGTATATAAAAAATACTAACCTTCACCTACATTAGGTGGAATATCTATTGGGAGATCTCAATCTACCAATTCTCTCTTTGGGAATCAATTACAGGAGATTTTCATAAATGTAAAACTCTAAATTGAATTATATCTCCATATAATCTTCTAAAATTACTAATATCTTATAATTAAATAAATAATTATGTCCATGAAAAACCATGGGAGGTTTAGGGGCCTTGATGTATAATTGTAAATGGTTGTTTATCCTATGGAGGGTCTATCACCTATAAAACTAAAACTAACTTTAAAATCACCATATATAATACTATCCTAAATAAGGTATCAAACTTAACAATGGTAGAGTATTGCATTCAGAATTTTTAGAAATAGATCACACACTAAAGGATCACTACATTTTTCATGGAGCTCAATGCGTGAATCTATATATGGTTGATGGGTATACAAACCCAATGAATTTTATGATTATATTACTCCATCCAACCCTTTATCATGTGGGGACTTGGGTCACCTCCCTATTTAAAAATCATTTACTTCCAAACTCATGTACTGAACATGACTTACTAATAGTCTTATCGGTCTAAGTATTAACTACAATATGCTTTACAAGAAGGTCTTCAATATATAGAATGGGAATTAAATATACCTCTTCTCACTGAGAAAAGATATCTCTTAATTTAGTCTCTAAATCCATTCCATATCTATCAATGTATTAATGGAAAGGGGCTCAAGCACCGGTATGGGATCTTTATGACCCTACCACTAAATAAAAGATCGATATATATGGTTTCCATATTTCATTTTATATAATGAATTCACAATTAATGGAGACAATCCGAGTGAGATGACATATATATGAAATGAATAGTCATACATTTACACTATATAATGATTGTACTATCTTGAATATACCCCATAATCATTTCCTCAGTGATTCTAGTCGATCAATAAATTATCAGAGTCATAGTGAATGGATATTTTGGGTTCCAAAACAATAACAAGTCCCCTGGTCTATGAACTAAACTAATAAATCCTAAACAATATTTCATAAATTCATAAACTAATCCTAAAAAACTTTTACTCCAAACATATTCCATAGGGATCAAATGCTCTGATTCCAATCTTACATAACCTGACCCACTGAGGCCTTTCCTAGGATAAATGTATGCTGAGTGTACACACTAATCCCCCTTTAATAGTCTATGGACTAGAAACCCGCACTAAGAAGTAATAACAAACATGGGAGGCCATATCATATATAAACATGCAACAATCACATATATCTAATGAAAACAATAACTAACAACACTTGAATTATGTGTATATATGTATATATAAACAATTGAACTATATAAAATGAATGCATGATATATCACATGATAAGTACAACACCACATTGCAAAAACACCGTAGGAAATGAACATATGATGAGGTATTTTAAATACCATTGATTTGAGACATGAAAAGATCCTCCTTGGTGTAATTACTCCATGATGAATTTTAATCGTAGTGGGGATCAACACCATCGTAAACTCCAAAAACTCAATAATGCACTATAAAGTGTTACCTCTAAACATGACACACTGACTTCATACCTAGAAAAATTTTATATGAACTATGTGTTTTCTATATAGACACCACATGTGTGGGAACAAAGCATATGTAGGAACGAGTATATATATACTCAATAGGATTTCCCAAAACTATAAAGTAAAAATTAACTAGTCAACTGAATATTCAAAACAATATCGTAAACATAAATAAGGTAATGAATCAAGATATAATATACAACAAAAAATAATAGGAACAAAGTTAAGTCCTATTAATATTATATTACATTAATGAAGGATCATATATCATAAGAAACTAGGGATACTCATAGTACCCAAAGTCACACTTAATAAAAAGTTGATATCCCAAAAAATATATATATATTAAAAGCATGCATGAATTCCTAATTAGTAATAAGTCATAGAACATATGTATTATCCATCATTTTAATGATAAAACCATAAATTATATCAAAAAAGATATACCTCGTGAGGGTAAGTGCATCATTCTAGGTAATACCGCACCATATTGCTTGCATATGTTGCATCATTATTCTAAAAACATATTAGGGAACCCACACATTGTCAAAGAGTAGTTATCGTTCAATGGGGTATTGAATGTTACTTTATATAACTACACATCTATAAACAATCCTTGTACTAATTACAATATATTATGGTCCCCTCACCTATATGAATTTTTCAAGTCAATCAAGGGAGTTTACAAAACTAATGAAGTAACCACACCCATTAGTCAGAAGTGGGGGTACATAAATCCATGGATAGAGGACCCATACCATTGATAAACTTGGGAGTTCCTTACTCTATTAGTTGGGTCAGGGACCGAAGAATTATTGGGACCATGAGAGTATTAACCCCATTACTGGTCTAAAGGACATGTACCCAAAGTATGAGGAGGATATTTATGCTCTAGGAAGAATATATGGAATCCATATTATATCATTAGCATGTCACATAGGGATTTTATGACCTTGTGTCTACTCCAATAGTATCACATAATACTAGTCATTGGCCCTATGAAGATAAAGAATCTAAAATACCTAAATCATCATTTCTTTCACCTATGACATTGAAGAGATATGTGAATTCATTTTCTATGAATAAAAATACTCAATGTAAAATAATTTTGTTCCTAAATTTGTGTATCGAGCATTATGATATGAAAGCCACCATAGCTATAAAAGTACATGATATGTACTTTAGGGGTACACAATGTATAACCCCTTGATGATAACCTGATCATATACTATGGATCACATTCCATATGAGGGTCAACCTATATAGATGTATGATGGTGTACATAGTGTGTGGGACCCATGGGGTTACATAGTGTGTAGTGCCAAAACTTGATTTAGTTTGGATTTGAGATACATACTATGTCTAAGGAAAGGTACATGGTGTTTATGTCCAACCAGAACACTTAGAATGCACCATTGATAGTTTGAGTCATGTAAAGTACCAATTTACATGGTGTGTGTTCTTCGACCACATGAAATATTTGGAAATAATACTATTTGTAATCTACCACTGGCATATATAGATTCATATAACCTAGTATTACTCATCATGTGTACCTAAAGTACACACCATGTGATATTTAAATTGGTCTAAAAACCATATCCACAAGCATAGGGGAGTGTAAATCATGTTTCTAAAAACTACACACCATGTGATCATATAATCTATTTATAGACACTATAATTACTTATAATCAAGTCTTCCACTTCTGTTCATTCCTCTGATCATGCCCAAATATACATGTTTGACCACCTTAATAATTCTCACACCTCTTGCATCCTTCATCATCCACCTGTCACTAGAAAAACAAACCAAAAATTCTTATCATGATTTGATGATTGCCTATAACATTGATTCACTATATATATCATTCCTCCATTACTCTCAATGATCTCCTATCATCAATCGATCATTCATTACATAATGTTTCCCATAATAAGGTCTATATTTTCATCTTAAAAACATAAATATTATATGTTATATTATCAAGGACATGAATCATTGAACTTATATCCATAGAGAAGGGTGAGGGTGAATCTGAAAATTAATATTGAGGATTAAAGGTAAGATCAAAGTTTTTTATCTAACATGATCATCTGATCACTGCTCAGTGTGTGTGGATCCACCAATGTAATGAATGTGGTAGGATGTATAATTTCATGTAATATACAGATCAAATATTTTTAGGGAGATACAGTTGATAATATTAAACCATGAATAGTTTTATAATCTAAAAAATCATGATGAATAGAGTAAATAATTTGAAATAACAATTACCCCTAAAGGTGGATCGCCTTGACTTCAAAATTTCATCCAGGCCGCAATTTTATCCCTCATAGCTATGTGATATAGAAATTGATTCCTTCATGAATTTATTTCACATTCATGAATTCATCACCTTAACAATACATTTTTGGTTCACCTTGATGTGATATTAATAACCCCTCTAACTCTCTATAGTGTTCCCTCCATTGGTAGAAATGTCTATCTTTAGGAAAAATGATATAAATAATAATTTATGACCATAATTAGCTTAACTCTTTTAATAAAATATCAGAAAATACTCTAACCTGTATTGGCACCCAAAAAAATAAATTATTCCACTCGTAAAGAAAACAACCTAGTTTAGACACAACTAAGACACCATAAGTTAAATAGAATATCTCATTAAGGTATCACCATTAAAACTCATGGAATAATAATTTATTTAATTAATTATTACGAAAGCCCCTTAATATTTCATTATACATGAAAATTCACCAAAACTCGGTAATGGGGTAAGAAATATATTTCAATATCAATATAATGTTTATTTTTTTTCTAAGGTAATATAAAAGGTTAAATTATCATTTTACCCAAAGATAATCCAAAGAACTGTAAAACTAAAAAATTATCCAAGTCGCTATCCGGTGAAATCCTAGTCACTATAGTTCATTAATGACTGTTTTATATCTTCAATTTTTAAAATTTATTTTTTCATTTTTGATGCATCATGTATACTATATTGACCTTAATTTGGGACATCAAAGGACCTCTTGAAGCCATGTTTTTTATTTACATGATTTGTAATTTTCCATCACAAGGATATTGCATGATAAATTTTCAATAAAGTCACGAATGATACCTTCAGTTTTATATTGAGTGAACAGAATCTCCATGATATTTTATAGACATAATCACTCGTAATAGACTTTATAATACATGGAGGTGATCCTAAGGTCCTTTAGGGTTCCTTTTTTCTCCATGAACCAACCCTTTTTGTCCCTTCACTAGATGCATAAATCGGTCCGCGATAAGGCCCGTGGGGTGTTTCTTATCCCAATGGTTTAGAAACCAGGAGAGACCAAAATTCAAACCAATTGGGAATTTTTTCTCCTAGTAAATAATATAAAATAAGAAGAAAAAAATTAAATAATATTTTAGAATGAATCATCTGTATATCAAGATCCCATGCCAAATAGAATATGTATCAAAATGTATAAATAAGGAAAAAATTACTAAAGTATTAAAAAAATTAAATAAACAGTCCCTCTACTCACCCCATGTCTCCCTATCCTACAATGAAAAACATATATATCTTCAATTCCCTCCTGACCTTCTATAGATATTTATACCCCCTATCAATAAAAATAAGTAAAAATTCATATATGGTTTATGTGAAAAGAGAAACAAAAATAAAATAGAACTACCAATATACCACCATGTGAAAATGAAATTCACCATCCACAAATAATACCTAATCATACTATTGGTAGAAATAAGAGATCCAAAACCTGAAACTAAAATGATATGATAAACATGAGTATAAAACTCATTAGTTTTCTAAGTAAACTACACCTCATGTTCATTTATTTAAATAAAATATCCTTTTATAGTATATTTAAATACAATTATAAAAGTAGGTATTATTCTAATATTTATTTAGAAACCAAATAATGATTCCTATTATTTTCAAAGGAACACATCCTTTAAAAACATGAAGGTGTTTGCATTTTTAATCAAAAATTCCTTCCAAACATTAAATTGAAGAAAATATTAGTTTGAAAGAGAAATATCACTTAACATTAATTAAAAGATTTATTTATTTTAAAAAGAGAGTATAAAATATAAACATACAAATCAAGTATAATGGGAAGTTCTAGGTTACTAATGTTTGGCCCTTGGATCCTCATATTCATAGTGATCAAAGCATATAAAACCATTCCCATGCATGAGTTATTGAGGATGATGAAACTGAAGTCCCATTGGTACCAATTCTATATCATCACATAATTTAGTTAGTGTTGTATCATAGTCTATGTCTAGGCAGAGCAGTCCATATTTCTGTTACCTTTAATTAATATAATTATCCTAGTCTACCAACCTATGTACATGGGGTTCCCATGTGATTTATTTTCCCCTTTGTTTCAAATCACATTAACGTTTTTAATTCATCAATGATGAAATCATGCCTAAATATCTCGTTTACATTTATTAGGATAAGGGGAAAATATTTTAAGTACCCACAGTGACATTTAAATAATCACCAATACCATCTTGATGAAATACCATTATTTATAAAGTTTTAAACATGAATTACAAATATATATTTAAAACCGTAAAAAAATTTCTATTTTTAAAATACATATGGAAAACCAAAGAAAGTAACAATCTTAAGGTTAAAGGTCATCTGTTTTTTTATTTTACCCATATACACATAATCATATATATATATATATATATTGAAATTTATTTTTGAAAAAATTGACAATTCTCATGTAAATTTTTACACAAACATGTATATATATACATGGATACCCATGTATATGTTTTTAACTAATATTTATACACACACACATATAAAATAATACATATATACATAAAAAAATATATATACATATATGTACAAAATGGCATTTTTAAAAACATACAACATTTATAAAAAATTCAAATAAGAGAGGATCCCCACTTTAAATACATCACATCTCTTAAAACATTTGACATATTAATTAAATTCCATTTTTAATTTATAAAACAATCGGTGTATAAAATTAATTAGAGAGGAAATTTTTACCAAACATTTAATTAAATGGAAAACTATGAAATTAAGTGGTGGTCATGTAGAACTTTATTTCCAATTAAAATACCCTTGAACATAATTATTATTATAATTTAATATCTAATGAATGGATTAAAAATTAAAATAAGAAAGGTTGTGAAATTTAAAGACCTAAAATAATGGGAAACCTACCTGAAGCTTTTTATCATAAAAGGTTGTGACTTGAATCAACCAAAATGAGTTGAAATAGTAATGAATGAAAAATAATAACCCCAAATTGCAAAATCCCAAATTTAAATCATGCACCAAAGATCCCTAAGTTTCTATGTACTAGCAAGGAAAAGAAGATAAGAATAAAATCAATGAAATACTAAGAGTAAGATAGAAGTAGGATAATACCTTAAGGGATAAACAGTAGATCATAAATAAATCTCCAATAAATCAACATCGGAATAGGAATATAAGAGGGAGACATCAAAGAGAGTATAATCATGAATACGAGGGTCACACAAGCTGAGATGGAGGGGGGAAACGGGATAGGGGGTGTCATGATATGGGGTGAGTGGGAGAGGGGTATTATAATTAGGTATTATTATTATTATTATTATTATTATTACTGTTAGTATTTTTTGAGGAATGTACAACTCACATGGTTTAATAAATTGTTTTCTAACCGCATTCCCCTTAAGTGAAACACATGGAAGATTCATGGTTGATCCCCATGTTTTGGATAATGGTGAACCATCTATGTGAAACCATTTATCAGAAATTATAGTTCATCCACATAAGATCCATAATTTTTAATAAATTTTTTGATTTAACACTATGCCCTACTCTAAACCTAAAAAATTCCAAAAAATAAACTTGGTACGACCAAGAGCTCAAGGAAAAAATGGGAAATAAAGAAATAAATAAAATAAATTACATGGTGTGAGAATTATTCACACCATAAAGAAATTATTCCCCCATAATTTCCCTAGATAATAAGGATGACACAATTAATAATTTTTGGAATGATTGTAACATCATAGAAAATAAATGAATTTTAAAAGATCAAACCAAAACATTTCTCCAAACCATCCCAAATTCAAACCCAGACCAAAGAAACCATCAACCTTTATGTGAATCCTTTCTCCACAAGTCACACCCTCAAAAATCAAATAATAACTAGAAAAAAATATTCTAAAAGGACCTTGACACTATATAAGAGTTACACTAACATTGTGGTTCACCTAAACAAGAACATTCTTACATATTTCTACCATTAAACTTTGAAGAGTTTGGTAGAAGATATTTTAACTAGAAAACTTATTTAAATACACTCATAATGTTACCATAACAATAATTACTTCTCCATGCAAGAAAAATATATAAAAATTCCCAAAACTCTAATCATATATCAATGGAAACAAAAATAAAGAATTATTAAGCACAAGAAAAGGAATAAAGGTAACAGTAGGTAATACCTCAAAATTCCATCAACCCATTCTCAAAGAAGATAAAAAACCCAAGGAATATTTTGAAAACCTAAAAACAAAGATCCTCGATATCCCATAATTTTTCTTAAAAACAATAATTAATGTAAAATAATGGTTACATAACATGTATATGAATAAACAAAACAACATGGTATTCCACCTTTGGTTGAGAGTAGGAGAAGAGTAACCTAAAATCTCATATTTGAGTCACAAACCATAGAGACTTTAAAAATTTAAACCAGCACGGGCTAGGGAATACCCACACCTAGTGCATCCAGGGTTTTCATTTCTTATACTCACCCTATCTAAGCCTAGGTAAATGATCAACACATATTTTCCAAAATATACAAATTAATAGTGACATAAAGGAAAAAATATGTATTCATAACTCACTAAACCAGTAGAAAAAACATTTGATTCATGATAAATCATTAATATAATCAACGAATCATCAAGTTGGAAACACCCCAAACCTCAAATTATTTCCAAGATCACCTTGAAATAGGTCACACCAAATACCTCAAGGACATAAAATAAAATCCAAACACTATTACAAGTATAATAATTGATCTAGAATCAACATATAAAAATGAAACACCAAATTCTAGTGCAACACTAGCCTAATAGACTGTCCTATGAGGGAAATTTAAAATAGAAATGAAATAATTTTTTACCAACATATCCCAAATCAAATAAACCCAAATATAAATACGTTATAGTCTAAAAAAATACCAAAAAAATATCCATGAACACTAAAGAAGATCATAATTTTACTATTCTCAAAAAGTTTCAAAATATGACATTTTTAGCATTGAAATTTTATAAGATTCATTAAAAATAATTTCAAAATCCCATACATTATTTAAAATTATAAAACACAATTTAGAAAACATTTGTATCCAATTTGATCAATCATAAAACATTATTCATTTTCCAAAACACTAAATCACAAAAATAATTCACTTTCCAATAAATGATCAAAAATAATGATCCTCAGGCACCACCTCAGTTAATAAAATAAAAAAAATATAAAAACATTATATTCTAAAACCATTTTCATAATTACACACCTTTTTTTGGGAATATAAAATTTATAATTTAATATATTAATTTATTTCCATGCTCTTATTAAAAAATTCACCAAATTATAATCATTAATCAAATTAAATTATTTTATTAAAATCACTTTTGAATTTCCAAAAGTGTACTTTTAACCCTAAAAATCTAATTTAAAAACTCTAAACACACATTAATTTATTTTAAGAAAACCCCTTTATCATTATAATTTTTAAAATTACTCTCACCCATTAAAAAACATCTCTATTGGGAATAATTATCAAAACCAATCTAAATAATACACACACATAACCTGAAATAATTTGGACGAAGGGAAACTCAACACATGATTTAGAAAATGGGATAGCAGTCATGAATTACATGGTCACGTGGATTGGAGGTCCATTTTCCATTAATACTATTTCCTTTCGGAGTTATGTAGAACCATGTACTCATGAATCACATGGTTTTTAAGGACATGCAGGGTCACTGGGTGCCACTAGTTCAACTTCCATTTCACCCACAAAACATAGATTTTTTAAGAAATCCATTTAATAAAATTATAATTAAAAACCTCATCAATAGAAACCAAATATAATCAGAAATTATCAAAATTAAAAATTAAAATTAAAATTCAAAACTTGATATCGCAAGGTAACTCTTGTTTCATCAATAGTGGTGGTGATCTGTCACTTTCCCACAAAAAACCACTCAAGATCTGATGAACCTAACTAATTTATACCATTACTTCCCAAATGGAAATGGTTTCTGCGATACGATTTTTCATGAACCAACCTAATTCACCCCTCTATCGTGTTCCTAAATTAGTGAAAAATATGGCCCAAGCGGTGCTCCTAATCCCCATGGGATAATAACTAGTAATGGGAATTAAAAAAAATGAGTGGGAATTATTTCACCCAAAATATAATTTAGAGAACAATAAGGGTAAATTAAATAAAATTAAAACATAATCTATCCATACATCGTATTTCCATGAAAAATAAAATATTAAGGAATAAATATAAATTAAGGAACATATAATGAAACTAGTAAAAAAATAAACAAATTTCCCTTTAAAAACTCACAGTCTCCTTCCCTTGTAAAGAAAACAATAGCCGCCTCGAGTGACCTCATGGTCTCTAATATATATCTCTACCATCCATCCATTAAAATTAGTGAAAATTTCAATATGGTCAATGTGAGTAAAGAAAGAAAAATTAAATATAACTACCAAAATAACTCCATGTTATTATATAAGATTCCATCAATAATGAATAATAGAGTGACCCATGGGTAGAAATAAGAGAGATAAAACTTGAAACTAAAATGTTATGATAGGAATGAGTATAAATCTTAGTAACCATGAAAGTAAACCACAACCCATGTTTAGGTATTAAAAAAATATATCCTATAATATTTTGAAATACAATTATAAAATTCAGTCTTATTCCGATCCTTATATAGAAACTAAAATACGACACTTATTATTTTAAAAGGAAAATATCATTTCAAAACATTGATGGATATGCATTTTTATCAAAATATTCATTTAATAAATTATCTAAAAGAAAATACTTTTTAAAGTTAAATTAATATTAACATAAATTAAATTATTTAATTATTTTAAAAACAGAGAATAAAAGGTAAAAAAATCAAGTATAGTGGGAAGCATTTGTTCACTAAGGTTCAGCCTTATGATCCTCATAATCTCAATGATCAAACGGAATAAAAATTTTCCTATGCATGATCTATTGAGGACGATGAACAAAAATTCCCAATAGTATAAAATCCATATCATCATATAGTTTAGTCAGTGTTGTCGGATAGTCCAAGGTTAGAGAGGGGAGTCAAGATCTCTACTACCTCAAAACTAGAATTCTTGTCCTACTCTACCCACCTATGTATTTAGGGTTTTCATGTTATTTATTTTCTCATTTATATCAAATTACATTACCATTTTCAAATCAACCATGATCAAAGAATGTTAAAATAACCCATTTTCATTTCATAGGACAAGGTAGAAAATTTAAAGTGCCGAGGTTGACATATAAACAAGCATCTTGATAATAAAGATGAAATTAAAATATTTAAAAAATTCTAAATAATCCAATCAAATTCATTTTGATACTATACTAAAGTTTCTTATTTTGTCAATACATTTAAAAAACCAATGTCAGTAGAAATATTAAGGTTAAGGGTAATCGGTTTTTTGTTTTACCAATATACACATACTCTCTCTCACACACACAACTTATATCACGTTCAACGAATTCACAATTCTAATGTGAATTTGTCCACACACACACACACACATATATATGGATACTTGTGTATATGTTTTGAACCAATAAATATATAGACACACACCCACATATATATATATATATATATATATATATCTGTGTGTGTGTGTGTGTGTAAAAGACTTTTTAAAAAACCTAATACTTTTATAAAAAAATGAACTGGAGAGAAGGCCAACTTCATATAACAAAAATCTCTTAAAAAATTTAACATACTGATTAAGGGACATTTTGGTATTTACAAAAAAACCCTTGTATAAAATTATTTAAACCATATTTTTTATCAAACCTGTAATTTAATAAAACCAATTTAAATGACGTATAAATCAATTCAAACTTGATTTTCACATAAAATAATCTTAAACATAATTATTATTTTCATTTAATAAATAATAAAGGAATTAAAAAATTAATAAAAAATGTTTTTAAAATTAAAAGTTCTAAAAAGGAGGAAATCTGCATGAAATTCACTTTCTTCAAAAATTGATGTTTGAATATAACTGAAAAATGTCTAAAGAGGAAAGAAAGGCCAATAAGAACCCTAAATCCCCAGAATACTCTTTTTAAATTGAGTACCAAATATCCTAAGGTAGCTGAGGTCTATCTAGGGAAAGAATGAAGGAATAAAATATAGGAAAGAGGTGGAGGAACAAAAGGGAAGTATCTTACATCAAGGGATTGAGACTAGATCCAGATGAAATGCATAGGAAATATCTATTCAAAGAGAGAGATGATATGGAGACATGAGGGAGAGGGGAAACATAGGAAGGGGTTGCGCAAGCTGAGAAGGTGGGAAAAAGGGGTGGGGTGACGTAGGGTAAGGGTAGTGGGGTAATAGAATTAGGTATTTTTATTATTATTTTCAATTTATTTTTAGGTATAGAAAACTCGCATAGTTTTGGTGCATGTGATAATAAATCATCCACAAAATTTTGCCTCTCAAGAGACGCACCTAGAGCTATATGGTTGGTTTACATGGATTGACAAACCTTGTAAAACTTTTCATCCAAAAATTTCATGTCATTTACATGTTCCCCTCATGGTTCAATAAATAGTGTGAGCTAATTGTGTGGTCTTCCCTGAACCTAAAAAATTCATAATTTTAATATTCACACCCCAACGTTCAAAAAAAATGGAAAATAAATAAATAAAATTATAAAATAATATTCAGAGTGTGACAAGATAAACCCAGGAGTACATATAGTGAGTAGGATCATTCGAGTGTCTCAGGCTTGTGGAATTTGGAGACCTCATTAGAATTGTGTACCGATAGTGTTTTCCCAATGTATATATTTACTTTACATGTATCATCTAATGAATAAATTTAAAATTGTTTAGTTATAGACACACACGCATACACCACCAGATATATTGGTTATTTTATTCATTGGAGGTATCTGTCTATTTCAAGTTGATATAGTCTAAGTCCTCTCACAAGTATCTTTACTTCTTGGCACTAGTAACCAGCCCATGACCTTTTGGAGGTGGTGTTGTGATGGAAAACAAGGCTTACTACAAACCTAGGAAGGAACCAAGTGGGTTGGGAAATCTAATGAATAAAAAATAAACATACTATTCGATTGACCAACACATATATAGTATAATTAGTAAATAAAAGTACAATGACTTCCAGCCCAACTCACATGATCTACTCTCATCAAATCATTAGCCTCCAACACTATTATCATAGTGATCCATGTGTCTATATTCATGTTGATACCTAAAATTTAAATGAAAAATCATTTTCTATCTATGTACATCTAAACCCATGACATGTATATGGGTGTGGGTGATTATAATGGCTTAGTAGGATAATCTTATTGGACACAACGCACTAAGTGAAACTGTGATAAAGTGGATATTCATGAAAGTATTGGGAGATTAAAAAAGTTAGTGATAAGTGAAAAAAATCTACACCAAAACATATCACCACATGCACATGAGATATAAACTCATGATCACATGACTATAATATAAGAAACCTTTATAAGTCATACTATTTCTACCAAACATATGATTGGACCCACCTTCATATAATAGATAACCCATACACCCTCATGGCCACATGAAGTATATCACATATCCACTTTTATATCAATAGATTCAATCATCATTGGGTCTCACCATATCCACAAAATTCACTCATTAGATCCCCATACGACCCATAAATCATTTATTGGAAAATATTCCTTAAGGATACTTTTTAGATTTTTTGGATTATTTTTTTATAGAGCATGTTAACAGTGTTACAAGGCCATGAAGGTCTAATTTTTTTGTATAAATGTGTGGTTATAATGAAACTTAATGATCTTTAGTAAGTTGAATAGCAAATTTATCCAAATAAAGGATTTTTGTGAAAATTCATAAATAATCACACAAATGTAGAGTTGCAAGAACACATTGATGTTTACAAATAGAGGCAATACATGTTCTTAGAACGAAGGGTTCTGTCACACCCAATATTATTATATAGGAGTTAAACCCAATATCCATGAAACTATTACAAATGAACATTCTACTACCTCACCATTATAGTACATTAGACATATATTTTAGTCATAAAAATATATAAGTCACATTTTTTAATTTTAGAACTTATATTTGATAAAATTGAAATCATTTTTAGATTAAGATTATCTAAATTATAATAAGGTGATTTTATGGTATTTTATAGAAAACATTATGTGAAAATATTATTTCATTACTTATATTTAAGTTAGAATTTATTAATATTATAAAATGAATACAAAAAAATTGATTTTAAATTTTGAATAATAATTTGTAAATTAGTCAATGAGGCTAAATTACTTTTTTCTTCTAAATACGGTTCATAAGGTAAATTTATATTATCTTGACAGGAGTAAAAAATGTTTGATATGGTATTAAAATAGTGGGTAAGGTCTCAAATATAAAAAAACACGTTCTTTAATTTTATTGGTTAAGTGGATTTAAAAGTATCCAATTATATATTTGAATTTGGGTTTCCTTGGATCCACTTGACCATAAGTAAGATATTTCCATTATTTTAGGGTTAAGAGTATTTTCAAAAGTGTCACCCATCTAACTTATAAAAGGATCCCTTCAAAACCTCACTTCTTTGCACACCTTGATAAAACTAGATCAACAAAACTATATCAAAACCCCTCACAAACACTATTATAGATAACCATGATATTTTTTTATCATTTAAGGACTTATCTTTGAATTCATAAACCACATAGTAAAGGAACCCTCCCAAGAAGTTAAGTGATAACATTTGATGATTATTTTGAATTTTTATTTTCATATTATACCACTTCAAAATTTATCATACCCTTATCAATTTAATAACTTATATATAATAAATTTACTAAAACTTTATTGTGTTAAGGGGATATCCCTTATCTACATTTATCTTACCATTTCTAAAATAACCAAAGCATCACCTATGCTATTTGAAGACTATCACCTCCTTGGATGACGCACTTTATATTTATCACCAAAATACATGGATGGTTTTATGAATGGATATAATAAATAAATATATAATTTATAAAAAACATTAGATTATGGAATGATAAAAGGGGAATAATATTAACGATACTAACATTAATAGATCATGGTTATTTTGTTCACCTAAAATTTTTCATATTGAGACATATTTAATAATTTGAATATATTTGGATAATTAATATATTTATAAATATTGTATAAATAGAAAAATAAATTCATAATTATAATAATATAATTATATAGATTATAAAATTATTTTAAAACACTTGTTTCCATGGTAAACCTACCAAATCAGTTTTAGAGAAATTAACTGCACAACGCCAAGTGCCCGATGAGAGTAAAAACTATGAGATAAAGGAATATAATATGGTAATAAATGGATCATAAAAAATAATATATATATATATGTGTGTGTGTGTGTGTGAAAATTTTTATGAATAAATTATTTAATAACCATAAGTTTATAATTTTGGTAGTTATACATGCATACGAAAGATATCTTGACTTGAGTTAAAGGAATTCTTACCTCAGTTATCACTCATTAATTTATTATTATATTTAATTTTATCTGATAGTATGAAATTTAATTCTCTTAGGTTAATTCTTCATTATCAATATTCTTATTCATAACTTCATAGTTTTATAAGGTAAAATATTTTCACAATGTTTTTTAATTTTTTGGATTTTAAAAGATAAAAAATAATGGTAATAATTATTTATAATCCTCCTATTTTATTTTTGATTATAATTACATTATTGTATTATATTTTTTAATTACTTAAAATATCTCCATATATGTAAATTCATATCATTATAAAAAATCCAACATATTTATAATGAGAGATTAATTGCTCCCACTCATTACACTACCTTAATATGTCATTGAAATGCTAAAGAATTATATAAAACCCAAAAACAAAATATAAATATAGGAGATAATAATTTTTTGTTAAAGTAAATACTGGCGGTTTTTGAACAAATGTATCTTTGTATAGATAAAAACATGTGGATACCGAATCTAGTATAGTTCCAACTAGGGGTAATAACCCTGAAAAATGTTGTTTGGGTATTAACTCATACTTTACATGCTGGAAAGCTATTATTCCAAACTATGCACCTTGTTTGAAACTCTGGGGGGTATGCTGTTGATATTTAACATGATTCATTATAAAATAAAATAGAGGATTTGAACATATTTATTTTCATATCCATTCAATTTAATCTCAATGATGTATTCTATCTATTTATTTATTTGTATATCCATTAATTTATATAGTGTGGAACATTTACAAATAGAATGGTGGTTTCCAAGAAAGTTTTTTTATTTATTTAGTGGGGAATTATTAATAATTCTTAGGCTTATTATTTATTTGTAGACACTTATTGATTAGTAAGGCATGTTGAATTTGTTATTTTTATTATTTACTTTAATATAAAGAATTAATTATACTTATTTAGTGATGATTGAGGTCTAAAATTATATAGTTCCTCAATGCATTTGTAGGTCTCACGAGACAAACTAATTTGGGTATTTGGAAAATGATTTACCTTTTATATATGATGAATTAATATGGATCCTCAATAATAAGAATAATATGTGTTGAATAATACTTTCAGTCATTATGAAATTAATTATTTTTGTCTATCTGATTTCTTTTTTATTTCTCTGGTTATATTTCATACCCATGTTAATAGTTTTATGGCATATTTTTTATTATTTATTCCTTCCATATATATCATGCCTTAAAAATATGCAATAACATTCATTGTAATATTACCCTTACTAAGAATATGATCTCAAAATTTATATTTTATTCATTTCCTTAAGAAACATGAAAGAGAAATTGAAATAGTTTTATAGATATTCATGAAGGAATAATACACTTCTCTTTGAAAAATGAAGTTGTATTTTATGTTTCAAATGTAATGTTTAAGACATGTTTGTATCCAATATTCCGTGAATACTAAATTATTGGATCCTAGGTAATATGCCCTCTTGTATTTTATACCAATGTAATATAATAAAGACCCATTCAAGGTTACTGGAGTTAGGGTTGTCACAATTAGTATCATATAAAGTATTTTAGAAGCCTTATGAACTAGATATAGAGGAATATAGTTATATAAAACAAATATTATGATAAAATCATAATATATTCATGAATTATTTCAAAAATATTTTATTTTCATAAGGATAGTATTTTATGATTCAATATTCATAATATCATTACCTAATTAAGTGTATGATATTGTTTAGATATGGAACATTTTGGAAGTAATATGAATCATATTAATGCCCATAATCTATGTAGTCATTTCCTTCCTGAGTAAGGTAATAAGGATGAAGTTAGAGATAAATAAATTATAACTATATTAGGGTAGTTGACTAAGGTTATGACTCAAAACCTTTCCTATATAGAGAAACTTGTAGATTTAGTCACAATGTATCTGTATTAAACTACATCATGTTATAAAAAACTCCATCATTCAATGGAACCACTAATTTATCAGTATCTAAGCAGTGGATCAAGTCCATCAAGAATATATTTCTCACATTGGAATGAAATTTTATTTTAAATTTTATTATGATGGTTTATCATCTCAAGGGAGATTCAAATTGATGGTGTTCATTGATTCCAAACACTATGGAGGCGTAATACATGGAGAATATAAAATAGTGGAATTTTAAGGTGATATTCATAAAAAAATACTTTCCTTGAGAGTAACTAGTTGATATGGAAAGATATTTCCTTAATTTATGGTAGAAGGGGAGGAAGATAATGATGAGTATAAGGATAAATATATGATGATATAGATACATACTACAAACTATATCTGTAGTATAAAAAGTAACTTTGATTGAATCTTTAACGGGATAAATATAATTCCTTGAAGGGGTTTATTCTCATAAAATTTTTCTTCATATGAGAATATAGAATCAAGTTCAATTAAAGAAAATAAAAAATTATCTAATACATATGCTTTAAAAGTAATGATAGTGTAGAAGTGGGTGGTTTAGAAACATGATAAGGGGGACTATTTAAAGGAGAAAAGGGGAAGGGTGTAATTTTTTACATGGGATAACTATTGAAAAAAATATCCAAGGATATGTTTAAAGTGAAAAAAATATTTTTTTCAAGTGTGGTGATAAATTCAACCAAACTCGTGAATAAAAAAATAGATGTGATAATGTTAAATAGTTTAACTGTAAGAATATGTGGTTATATTTAAATAAATTTTCTAAAATTCAAAGGAATTTACCTCATAAGAATGAAATGGGGCAATGATGGGCATATTTCATCACAAAATCTAATTTTGGTTTACTGAATCATGCTATAATTGGTAATTTGACAATAAAATAAGGTTCATATATATTTTTTACTATGGGCCTATGATTTTTTTATATCTTTCATGTTTTCTTATAATATTAAATCATCCCCAAAACATTGAGAAAAGGGTTATCAATCAGAATAACTAGTGGGGGTATTATTACATAAAGGATATGTTGGGTAGTTTCTATTAATATGAATCAAAATTAAGTAGATACAAACATTATTTTTATACCAATGATTCATTTTTATATAATAATATATACGGATTATCTCTCGAAGTATAATTAAAAAAAATTATTACTAAGAGAATGATATTACTATTTTTTAAGGAGTTGTATAGTCCCTTATTGTTAAGGGATAGACATTATTATCTAAATCATGCCTAGATCCACCTCCAGTAGATCACTTTAAAAAAATTATTAGAGAATAAAAAGACAATACACAATATATTCATTAGAAATACATATTTTAAAAATAGGATGTACCATTTGTTCATGAATACATTAATGTATTTATGAAATAAGTTTATGGACATCCGCACGAGCATGAAGTTACATTTTCAATTAAACTGACCCATGATGTAAAATTTATATCATATAATCCCTAGAGAATTTTATTAATGGAATTGGCGGTGTTAAATAAATATCTTCACAAGTATTTGAAATTTGATTGATACACCATAGTATTTCACATAGGGGATCCCATGTTCTATTTTTTTTAAAGAATAATGGGTCTTTGATGATGTGGATCGATTATAGGGAAATCGATGCAATTATTATATAGGACATGCATCCTTTCCCATGAATTGATAACTTATTTGATAAACTTAAATGATTTTAATAACTTTTTTGTATTTTAATTTACTTTATTTAACATTAATTAATGGTCAACAAGGATGATATAGCAAATATGAAATATCAATAGAGCTATACACATTGAGAGTTTACAGTAATATAATTTGGATTAACTTATGAACCCTATATTTTTATAGATACGATGAATAGATTATTTAATGTATATTTTTATTTGAAATATTGTCTCAAATGATAGAATATATATTGATCCTTCAAATAAAAATATAGTTGATGAATGGACTATACTGTGGAACACATTTAAGATATATAATTTACTTGATTTAATTGGTTAATATAAGAAATTTGTAATTTTTCCCAATTTTCAAACTCGTTAGGAGACTTAACTCATAATAGAGTCAAATTCACAGAGATAGAGAAATGTAATAAAAGATTTAAATATTTGAAAAGGGTATTAGTTAATGAACTGGTATTAATTATGCAATTATTTAAGGAAGGATTTGTCATATACAGGGATGCATTGAAGAAATGATTAGTGTGTGTCTTTATATTGAATGATATAGTGGTTTATTATACATCAATGAAAATAATTATCCATGAGAAAAAAATATTTAATCATGAAATTGAGTTACTATCTATAATATCTTCCTTAAAGATATGGTGGAATTTTCAATATGGTGAAAGATGTGACATTTATGGAAATCACAAATGTTTGAAGTATATATTATCTTAGAAAGAGTTCAACATGAGAAAGAGGATATGGAGGAAATTACATATGGACATTGACTATTTAATACACCTCTACCCTAGAAAGTCCCAAAAGTTATCTAATTCATTGAGTAAAAAATACCATGGAGGTTAACCTTGATAATGATATAAAAGTATCTTATATTCATGGAATCAGAAAATTTGGACATAAAAATTTATTAGGAAATGATATAAATCATTCATTTCTGAAGTGATATCAAACCCACCTTTAATGGAGAAGATAATGGTGTTTTATCATGCTGAAAAGAATTTATAAAAAGAAAATTCATTCTATGAAAGGTGGGAGAATAATGGAATATCTCTATAAGGATTGAGTATTGAAATTTGGAAATATACATTGTGTTTCATCCATACATGAGCTAAAGAGGGAATTATTTGATAAATATAATTGATCAAATTTCTCTGTACACCCTTGTTTCATGATTATGTATAGATATTTGAGGGAACATTTCTGGATAGATAAAATATGTAGGAAATTAATGATTTTGTGTTGAGGTGTTTTGGGTGTTAATAAGTTAATTTTGAGAGAAAACATCCTAGATAGGTAATGAATCTTATCCCTATGTATGTGTGGAAGTGGGAAAATTCTATAATGGAAATTGTTACCAGACTTCCAAAAAACTATTATAAGGACCAATTCTATATGGTTCACTATGGATCATCTCACCAATTATATATATTTTAAGAAAATAAAGGAAAATATGCCCCATAAAACCCATTCTTGACCTTTTATAATTGATTTTGATAGTCATTATGGTATGCTTATATCTATTGTATCTGATCATGATGTGTAGTTTAAATCAAAATTTTAGAGGTGTATTCCAATGTATCTCAACTTTGAGATTAATTTAAGAACCACCAATCATCATAAAACTGATGAGAAATTTTAAGGTACTATTCAAACATTATAATACATATTAATATCATACTCACATGATTTTAAAGGAACATGGGACCGATATTTACCTTTCGTGGAATTTTTATACAATAACTTGTTCCATCCCATAATACAAATGGAACCATATGATTAATTATATGGGAATAGATTTTGTACTTCCAATTATGATGAATATGGATAAAACAAGATACTTGGGAAGAAATTAGTAGAGGATATAATTTTAGTGTCTTGATATATTCCAGATCATATCATAATAGCTCAAAGTAGAATGAAATATATGATGATAATAGGGGACAGACATGGAATTTTACTTGGGAGAACATTTATTATTAAAGGTACCCCAATTAAATGTATTTATAAGGGTTGGTAATAATGTATATATATGTAATGTTACTTAAAAACATTGAAATTTTATAGAGAATTAGAGTTGTGACATAACTTTTGACTTTTCCACCCAACCTCTATAATGGTCATAACATATTCCATGTTTCTTTATTAAGGAAGCACATGAAAAAACCATTTAATATACTCACAATTGAAAAATATTTTAGGAAGTTAACATTTACTATAATGAAGAGTCAGTCTAAATTCTTTATATTAGATATGACATATTAGAAAATCAGACAATTCACCTGGTAAAAGCACTCTTGAGGAATCACAAGTTAGAGAAAGAAATGTGGGAACCCAAATAAGTGATGATGAATAACTACCCACATTTTCTATGGGCTATTAAATATCAGTAATTTCTAGGATTAATTTATTTAATGGGGAGGAATATGATAGTCAAGAATCTTCTGTATCATGTAAAACAATATCCGTTAAATTATTACACATACACATTCTATTACCTCTCCATTATAGTATCATATAAAGATAATTTATTCATAGTTATAAATAAAGTCATATTTATAAATTTTTAATTTAAATTTAATAAAATGGATATCATATTTTAGTTTTTAATATTTAAATTAGCATCAGGTGAGTTTTTTATATTTTTTATAAAAAAATTATTTATAAAGTTAAAATATTTTTTCATTTATTATATTGATGTTAAATTTTATTACTTTTAGAAATTGAATATAACAAATTGTGTTTTATTTTTGGTATCATCATGTCCAAATTAGTCCATGAGGTCAATTTAATTTTTGTTCAGAAAAATAAGTTACCTACAGTAAAAACTTTTCACCACGATATGGGTAAAGAGGTTGAAAATGGGGTTAAACTAAAGGATAAGGTCAAAAATATCGAAAATAATTACCTTTAATTTAGTTGGTTGAGTTAATTTTGACATATAAAATATTATCTTAAAATTTTGGTTTCTTTGGATCCACATGAACATGAGAAATCCATTTATATTATTTTAATATTAAGAATATTTACAAAAGTACCACCCCTATAACTTATAAAAGGAGGCCTTCCACAGCTCATTTCTCAACACACCATGATCATACAAGATTTTTTTTTTCAAAAACCCTACCCAATACCTTAATCAAAATTAATGAGATTTTGGTCTCATAAAAAGGCCCCTCCTTGAATTCATAGACCACTTATTAAAGGATCCCTCAAAAGAAGTACGGTGAGAATTTTTAATTAATATTTTTTCATTTCTATTTTCCTCTTCTATATTCATAAAATTTATCCTAATGATTTCAATAAAATAAAATCTATATCATTAATGTACTGAAATTTTATTTTTATAATGGGATAACCATTAACTAACTTCCTCTTAACTTTTTCTAAAATAATGGAAATTTCACTCATGCTACTTGCGAACCACCTCCTCCGTGGACAACTTACTTTCTTGTTATCAAAAAATTAAATTCTTGATTTTATAAATGGATTTCATAAATAAATAAATTATTTATGAAAAAATAAATATTCTAGAAAGATAAATTGGAAATCATTTTAATGATATTAACATTAGTTTATCAAAGTAATAACAATCATTTAAAAAAAGTGCATATTGAGACATATTTCATAATTTGAATATATTTTTATGTTCTATAAATATATATAACTATTTTTTTAATAAAATGATGAATTTAAAGTAGTTATATATTTATATAGATTATGAAACTATTTTATAACTCTCTTAAACATGGTAGACATACTAAGTTGGTTTTAGAGAAACTGACCGAATAACACTAAGTGGAGAATGATGGTAAAAACTATATGATAAATGAATGAAATATAGAAATAAATAGACCTTAAAAATTAAATATATATATATATATATATGGTAAAGAATCAAATATTTAATAAAATAAACTTGTTCATTGGGTTAGTTATATGTGCATACTGAATGACATGGAACTTGACGTCGTTAGATGAAAATAGCAAGAAGGTATTGGATAAAATTTTCCTACTATTATATTAATAATTCATTATAAATATTATTCATTATATTTTATTATTTTTCTAATGTAATATATTTTTCATATTTTTTTCGAAAAAATTGTTTTAAAAGAAATTCAAAATGTACAGAAAGGATTTGTAATCCTCTTTTCTTTTCAATTACAATTATTTTATTATAATAAAATTTAAAATTCATTCAAGTATTTCCATGCCTATTAATTCTTGGTATTATCATCCATTTGATATATTTTTAATGAGATATTACTTATTACCACTCCTTGTAATACTTTTAAAAGATGTATTAATACTCATAAAATATAGAAAACCCTAGGAATAAATCTAAATATACTATTTATTTAGATTATTTTTGGTAAAGTGTGGTAGTTTTCAGACAAATAAATTCCTATGTAGAAAACAAATGGATGCATGGTCTAACATAGATGCACCGTGGGGTAATAAAATTGAAAATAGTTGGATGGATATTAGCTCAATCTTCACATGGTGTGAAACTTGTGTGTTCAATTGAACACCTAGTTTGACACTCCTTGGGGATATTCTTGGGATATTTCAAATGCTTCATTATAAAACAAAATAAAGGATTTGAATATAATTATTTTCATATACTCATGATTTAATATCATTAATGTGTGGTATTTTTTGGATTAATTGTATATATGTTGCCCTATTTGGTGTGACCACTTTACAAATTGATGCTTGTTTACTAAGAATTTTTTTTTCATTTACTAACTAGGGAATTATTGATAATTTATATGATTTATTTTTTTACTAGGAATATTGATTATGTAATTCTTATACATTAATTTCATATGATAACATTTTTAGACTTATTTATTGATGGATTTATTTTGAAATTATATATCAACAGAATGAATTAGTAGGTCTCATGAGATAAACTATTGTAGGTATTTGGAATATGTTTAACCATTTATGAATGATTTTTTTCGAATGGGGACTAAATGTTAAGATTAATACATATGACATTATCCATTCCATCTTTATTAAAATAGTTATTATTTTCCATGTGATTATTTTTATTTCATTGGTTATATTCCATGTTCATGTTAATATTTTTATGTAATATTTTATTATTTTTAAATCTTTCCATATTTATAATGGATTGAAATTATGTGATTGAATTTTTTGTACTATAGCACTTACTGAGCATATAATATTTCTACATTATATTGTTTTTCTTTCCCTTATAAACATAGAATATAAATACAAATAATTTCATAGATAGTCAGTAGGGAATAATAAATTTCTCACCAAAGAATTTTTTTATTTTATATTACAAATGTGATGTATAATCCATGTATGTATCTAGTCTTCCAAGTATACTTACTATTAGATCCTATGAAATATTATATCTTCTATTCTATACCAATGTAATATAATAAAAATAGGTTGTGGGTTACTAGATTAGGGTTTTCTATCAGCTGAGTGAATTGATTTGTTTCCCTCATTAATTGAAAAGTAATCCCATTATTTGAAATAAAATGTATTAAAGAAAAGTTAACTGAACTAATTTATATAATACATATGGGAACATATTTATTTAATTATTCAAATTATGTGACCATTAGTTGTGTATAGAAAAGAAGTTATGTTATATAAAAAATCATTATAATGTCCCACCAATTCTCATTGTCTTGAGAGTTCACCGAGTCATTACTAGGCCTTAAGAGACATCCCAAAGATGACAAAGGCTAGAAATAAATTTCAGAGGGTTTCAAATACAGGTGGTGGAATAATTTCCCTCTAAGAAATAATCCAAAAATACAACCACCAAATAATTCACTGATTATGCATGAACAAGAAAGAAAACTAAAAAACTCCCTGTATCTCAAAACCACACCAAAGTGCACAACAATAGAAGACTAAACAATTATCAAAGTACATAGTGGATAAAAAATAAATACCCTTAAAATACTACAAGACTTCATGATCCATAATATCTAAGCTCCACAGTCACCGAACAACCCAAACATCACGATGTAGTGTTAAACACTTACGAAACATTACCTTTTCCCTTGTTCCGAAAGATAGCATCTGCAAAAGCACCAAAGTGCCAAAGTAGGGATGAGTATAAAAATTAGTAGGGTTCCCCAATGACTTACCTACTCATGAAAATAGGATATAAGAGTTAGAAACATTTACATAAAATATTTTATATGAAACAATTCCTCAAAATGGTTTATACCAAAATATAAACAAGACTCCAAAACCATTTATAACCAAAAGCATACAAGTGAAATTGAAACCAATTTTTCCAGCAAGTTATATTTTAGAAAAATATCTAGACAAAACCTTAAAAATATTTCTCAATGTTCATTTGGAATACACAAAACATTCCACACATCCACTCAATCAACCATGAATGCTATGTTATGACAGTTCCTTACTCTTGAGCAATTTCTCGCCGATCTACCAAGTCGTCACAAGGTAATTCATTCCCATGTGCCACTAACCCTTTGGAACTGAGAAAAAGGTCATATTTCAACCAATAAACATATATTCAATATGAAAACACACCAAATATTCCAAAAAAATCATGAAAAAACAACCCTTTCAATAAAAAGACCTTTTTATTGAAAACCATTTCCGTCAAAACCATTTCAATTCCAAACCATTTCAATTTCAAAACATTTTAATAAAACAATATTTTTAATGAAAACCATTTAAATTGATTTTTTTTTCATCAACCATTTAGAAATTCTTGAAAATCCATATTTTAAAATTGTCAATTAAATTCAAGAAACAAACCCCCTTTTCACAACAACTCACCAAGATCAAGGAATTTTATAAAAACCATAAATCATCACTAAAGAAGATTTATTTCATGATTTGTATAATAAATTTCATTCAAATAAACCATTTTGAATATAATATAATCAATTATAGTTAGAGGAGTTGATATAGAATACTTCTACCAAAAACGATTTGATGAAAATCCCAACAAATGAAGAACGCACAAGAAGAACTTGTCGATTCTCCAAGAACCCATTGTAGATCTATTTTCCTAGAAAGATCAAGACCAAATATCATCATATATAGAATTCATACACTTATATCTACCCATAACAGGCATAGATCTAAGAAACTGAGAGAATAAGAGAAGTAGTTCTATGTGGATCTAAGAAACTGATCAAGAACGATGAAGAATGATCACATACCTCAAGAATCTAGCTTTGATTCGTCAAGGGAAGCCTTCAGATCACCTTAGGATCTATGGGATAACCTTATTTGGCATAAGGATAATAAAAAACCTTATTTATGGACACATATGATAAAAAAAGATCCACTTAGAGGAAAAAACGTGTGTGATCCACTTTTTTAGGATCTTACTTAAATGTCTACACAGTTAGTTCACACGGTTAGACAAATTGTGTGCTAACTGTGCATTATCTACTGCCTAGGAAGACCCTCTCATGGATTCCTCGCATAGTATCCCTAACTTTGCTCAAACTTTGAAGGAGACATAGCCCCAAGTAGACCAAAAATGAATGGTTTCGCCGCATGGTTAGACAAACTGTGCGCCACCCGTGTGACTTACATTTTTCTTAAAAACTACTTCCAAGGTTCTCCCAACTCTCCCAACAATAACCCTTAAACTTTGTATCCATGAAAAGAATCAAATATGGGTTTCATACCAGAAATCGAGGGCAATAAATTTCCTACACCATTGGACTTTACATCCTCAAAAAATAGAAAACCCTCATCCAACTGAAATAGTTCCGACCACTACTCCGTCACTTCCTTTTCACATTAACAAGTTTCTTCTTGAATCTAACCATGATGCCATAAAATCCACACTAGACTGATGCTTTTTTCATGAAAGACTTTATCTTTCCTATCCACAATTCATACTAGGATATGTATCAATGAAGCATCTAGATCTATGCCAATGTGATCCCATCTGATCACATGGCCAGGATCAGGCTGATACTTTTTCAACAAAGATACATGGAACATATTATGAACTGAAATGAACGGTGGTTGTAATGCCAACTGATATTACATCTCTTTGACCCATTATGGTATCTCAAAAGGGCCTATGTGTCTTGGATATAACTTTACCTACTTCACAAAATGATGATGTCCAAGCCTTTGGAGATATCCTCAAGAAGACATGATCACCCACCGCGAACGAAAACAGTCTTCTATGGTGATATTCATATGATTTATGACGACTCTGACCTGTCTCCATCCACTTTATGATCAACTAGATCTTCTCTGTTGTATCTTGGACAAGGATCATACCAATTAGTGAAGTTTCACCTGTTTCCACCCCACATAGTGGGGAATGACAAGGATTCCCATATAGTTCCTCAAACAGAGCCATGTGTATCAAGGCCTAATAGTTTTCATTGTATAAGAACTCCACTAAGGGTATATTTTCCCTCTATGATCCACTAAAATCCATTACAAAATCCCACAACATTTCTTCCAAAGTTTTTATTGTCCGCTCAGATTAACCATCCATTTGTAGATGATACATCATGCTCATAGTCAACTAAGTCCCAAGGGATTTTTGTAAGGATTTTCTGAAACAAGATGTGAACCTCAGATCTCTATCTAAAACTATTGAAACTAGTACTTCAAGACTCTTTACCACTTCTCATCTATATATTTTTTACATATCCTAAACCATATGAGTTTCACAAATTGGTATGAAATGGGCCGACTTGGTAAGTTGGTCCACTATCACCCAAATGGAATCGTGTTTTCAAACCATTCTTGGAAGAACTGTAAAGAAATACATTGATATCTACTCCAATTTACACATAGGGATAGGTAAAGAGTGAAACATACCTGCTGATCCTTGATGCTCTACTTTAACTTACTGACAAGTTAAGCACCGCGATACGAACTCTGCCACCTTACTTTTCTTGTCGGTCAACTAAAAATGCACCCTTAACTCCTTATAAATCTTTTTTGTACCTAGATATACAGCCTATCTCGAGTGTTGGTAAGAAAGGGGTAGTTGTTCCTAATAGGCCATAGGTACAGCCACCCGATCTATAAAACACAAAACTGAACTCCCATCAAGTTTTCAGCCCTCAATGGTCTCCACACCATTGAGTGTTGAACTCACAATTAGACATTTTTCATCAGATGTTTGTGATTCATTGAAATTTTTTACCAAATCATGAACAAGACTAGTTGAAAAGAAAACTGCAACATCACCTCAGTCTTCACATTCCACATGCATGTTGGCTAAGATCGACATCAACTACCATTCTTCTGAATCTTCTTTCGCTAACTGAGCATACGAATTTCTACTCAATATATATTACACCGAATTTCCATTTCTTGGTGTATACATCAATTCAAAGTCAAACATTCGGAGATACTCCATCCATATAATTTTCCAAAAATTCAAATATCACTCTGAGGAAATGTGTTTCAATATTTTTTGATCTCTGAAAACAGTAAATTTATCACCAAAGAGATAATGTTTCCATGACTTCAAATAATGTATGACAGCAACTAACTCCAAATCATTTATAGGGTAATTATTCTCATGCACCCTCAACTGTATGGAACTATAAGCATCCACATAGACTCCTTACATGATAATACTACCCAACCCTGATCCCTAAGCATCATAGTACACCACATACCTCTGTCCTAATTCTGGAAAAATCAAGATATGTGCTGATGTAAGACGAATTTTTAGTTCCTGGAAAGACTTATGGAATTCCTCTGTCCATTGGAATAGATAATTCTTCTTTGTCAGATCTTTCATTGGAGAAGTTATTCATGAGAAGTCATGCACAAATCATCTGTAGTAACCAGCCAGACCAAGAATAATTCGTATCTAGAAAATATTCTTTGGTGGTTTCCAGGATATAACTACTTCTATTTTTTCAGGATCAATAGAAATTTTCTTCTTAGAAATGACATGGCCATGGAAATGTACTTACTATATCCAAAAATCACACATTGATAGTTTGGAAAAAAAAGGTGATCTCTCAATATTTTTAATTCTATTTCTAAGTGCTCCACATGGTCAGCCCTAGTCTTTGAATACACTAAAATATCACCCGCAAACACTATAACAAAATATTGCATATATTTCTGAAATATCTGATTCATCAAATCCATGAAGACTGTCGGTGCATTCATTAGACCGAAAGGAATGACTACATATTCTCAGTGGTCATATCTGCTTCTAAAATCTATCTTCATAATATATTCCTTTTGAACACACAATTGGTGACATCCTAATCACAATTCAATCTTGGAGAACCATTGATCTCCCCTTAATTGATCGAACAAATCATCAATGTGTGGAAGTGGATATCTGTTCTTTATTGTACCTTGGTTAAGCATTCAATAATCAACAAACAGCCGAAGAGTTCCATATACTTTCTTCACAAACAAAACTAGTGCTTCCCATGGAGATGTACTTGGTCAAATGAAACTCTTTCTTTCTAACGCATCCAGCTATACATTAAAATCCTATATTTCTGATGGGGACATCCTATAAGATGGAAGGGAAATAGGACTGGTCCCCAGAAAAATATAAATCATAAACTTCACTTCCCTTATAGGTGGTAACCCTAATAAATTCCTAGGAAATACATCTAGAAAGGGATCCACAACTGCTGGAAAACTAATTCCCTCAATCTCAACCATTGATTTGAAATTCAATTCAACCAACTGGTAATAAATTGTTCATGCCATTGGTTCCATTAATCTATTTTCATTTTTCTTTACCATCCTCTTTCCTCGGAAGAGATGCTCAATGCCGTCCTCATTCATGAAACTCATTTTTATCCTATAAAATTTTATGTGAGACTTAAGTTTTTCCAACCAATACAAAACTAGGATTAAATCATAGACATTAATGTCCAACATTGAGGAGTCCCATTTTTTCTTAGCTCCATAAATAGTCATATCACATGTTCTACACATGAAGGCTTGATATTCTCTTTCACCGAGTGGAGTTTTTAGTTTTAAAACAAGAGGCATAATTTCAAAATTTAGACATAGCAAGTCAAAGCACAATAAGCAATTAAAGAATGTGAGTCACCCATATTGAATATCACTTGCACAAGGGTGGAATTAAAAATAATTTCACCTCTCACCATAGATGGTCCATCTTGATCATCAACAATAATCTTCTCAGATCCATATAATTTCTTCATCAGTACATTTTTCTCCTTGTTTCTATGTTGACATTTCCCTAGGTGAGGATTCATGGTATTCCTAGAATCACAATGGTAAGTTCTACTATACTGACGAGACTGATTCTACTCTCCCCGCCCTGTTGAAGCATGTGATGCTTGCAACTCTTGATAAGTGTATCAAGCACCTGACCTTGGAGTACTAGGATAATAGCGCTAAAGATGTACCATTTTTTTGCAAGTATGACATGCTCTAGGTTGTGTTGTACACTCTATATTTTTGTGGTCAAGAGAACCACATTGAAAACAACCAACTTTGCTATGGGTTCATGGGGGAAGGTTCACTGATCTAGCCGTCTGATTCAAATTTTAACTTCCACCTTGGAAATAGGTGTATCTTTTCTACTTTTTCCCAGCAGTTAAGTTCCCATCATTTCTTATAGGTATCATCATACCTCCTCCCATGGATATTTACATATTAAATTCATCCATAGTCACCCTCTTCACTATCTTCGTATAATCTGTAATACAGAGCACCACAATCTTTGATCGAAATGATTGTCGTATCCTCGATTTGAAGATGTGTGCCTTCAATGACGCACTTGCAGCAACCTCTGGTTCAAAACAGACTAAATTCATGAGTTTTTCTGCATACTATGTCACATAGAGAATCTCTTGTTTTAGGCTAAAGAAGTCCATCATTTTCTAGATCTTGAATGTGTGAGGGTAGAATTGTTTGTTGAACAATTCCTCAAAATACTCCCATGTGAGGCCTTCATCCAATTTATCCTACACCTCTAAATCCCACCACTAGCATGCAAGATCTCCTAGAATATACATTTCCAGCCTAACCTTTAGTTCTACTAGTGTGATGATGAATTCAAAGACACAGTTCATCCTACTCAGCCACACCTTTTGCTTCTCGGTTTTATAATCACCCTGGAAGTTAGGTGTATTTTTCATCATGAATTGGATGGTTCGTCCACATGCCTTGTCTCACTCCTCTAGTTCCCCGTATCCACAGATTGAAAATCTTGGACAATACTCTGAACTAGCTCTTGGTTCACTCGTGGTTCAGGTGCAACCACATTTTCTACCACTTCTTCAGGTTGGTTTTGACAATGCATACTGGGTGCCATTTTATAAACCAACAACAAACTCCATCAATCTCACTCTCTAGAAAGTGATGGCTAAGAATTTAAAATTATATGACATAAATTATCACAACATTTATTTCCAAAACAACCTTTTTCCATATTCCACCATTTATGAAAACTTTCAATATAATTTTGAAAATGAAACCATTTTCAAAATACCATAAGCATTCCCTCTTTCGAAATATTTCATTTAAAAAACAATTTAATATTTTTTTAAACATCACTTTCTAACAACATGAATCATTCCTCAAAATGATGTATGCACTTCTTGTGGTAAGTAATTATTATACCATTCATTTCATGATCATCTCATTGGCTAAACCCACGATAATGAGATTCCTATATCCCGGAAGTCTCTTCAAAAACTTAAGTACCCAACTCCCTGGTAACTAGAATTTCAACATAAAAGACTTAGCAACATTCTTTTATGTTATACATTTCTGGTTCTGAAAATCCTCATCCTTTTTAAGATTCCAACACTAGGAATAGACAAGAAATAATTTCAAATCCAAGACCAAGGACACTGATCACTACATGTTAGGAAAGGGCCAAACAAGCTGATAACATTTTTATCACAAAGGAAAGACCAGACTAATACTATTTGTAATGACCTGCCAATTCTTATTAGGTTGAGAGTACAACGAGTCATTATTAGGCATTAAGAGACATCCCCAAGACTCCAAAGGCTATAAATAAATGTCAAAGGGTTTCAAATAAAAGTGGGTTATGATTTACCCTCTATGAAATTAACCAACAAACCAACCACCAAATCTTTCATTTATGATGCATGAATATGAAATACAACTAAACAACTTCTTGTATCTCAAAACCACACCAAAGTTCACAATAGTGGAAGAACAAATAAGTATCAAATTTCATAGAAAATAAAAACTAAATACCCTCAAAATACTACAATACTTATTTCTATATAACCTCAAAGCTCCACAATCACCGAAAAACCCAAAAATCATGACGTAGTGTTAAAAACATGTGAAAAATTACCTTCACCCCTATCCTAGAAGATAGCATCTATAAAAGCACCAAAGTGCAAAAGTAGGGGTCAGTATAAAACTTAGTAGGTTTTCCCCCCATTGACTTCCCTAATCACGCCACTAGGTTAGAAGAGTAAGAAACATTAACATAAAATAGTTTATATGAAACATTCCTTCAAAATAGTTTATAAGAAATTATAAACAAGTTTCCAAAACCATTTATAATCAAAAGCATACAAGTGAAATTGAAACCAATTTTTCTATTAATTTATTTTTCAAAAAAATATAAATAAACCAAACCTTAAAACAATTTTTCAATGGTCCATTGGAATACCCAATTCATTCCACACATCCACACAATCAACCATGCATGTTACATTATGACTGTTCGATAATCATGAGAGGTTTCTCGTTGATCTACGAAGTCATCACAAGGTAATTGTTTACCATGTGACATTAACCCTTTAGCACTAAGAACAAGGTCATATTTCAATCAAGACCCATATATACAACATGAAAACACAACACATATGCCCAACGATCATGCCAGAACAACCCTTTCAATTAAAACACATTTTTATTGAAAACCTTTTCCATCAAAACCATTTCAATGCCAAATAATTTCAATGTCAAACCATTTAAATAAAACACCATTTTTATTGAAAAACATTTCAATTGAAAACCATTTCTATTATAAATACCCTTTTCATCAACCATTTAGAAATTCTAGAAAATCCTTAATTTAAAATTATCATTTTAAAATCAAGAAACTAAACCCCTTTGCACAACAATTCACCAAGATCACACAATTTTACAAAAATCAAAAATCATCACTAAAGAATATTTATTTTATGATTTTCACAATAAATTTAATTCAATTAAACAGATTTTAATCTAATACAACCAATTATATCAAGAGGATTCGAGAGGGAGGCCTTTTACCTCAATGGTTTTGATGAAAACCCCAATGAATGAAGAACACAGAAGTAAAACAGGTCGATTATCCAAGAACCTACCTTATATATCTTCTCCAAGAATGATCAAGACCAAATATAATCATATTTGGCATAAAAAAATTATATCTACCCATAATGGGTATAGATCTAAAAACCTGAGAGAAGAGGAGAAGTAGTTCGAAGTAGATCTAAGAAACCGATCAAGAACGATGAAGAAAGATCACATACCTCAAGAATATGGATTCAATTCGCCAAGGGAAGCCTTCATATCGCCTCTGGATCAATGGGAGAACATTTTTTTTCATTAGGAAAAGAAAAACCCATGAGTTATGGCCGCTTAAGATAAAAAAAGATCCACTTAAAGGCAAAAATATGTGAGATCCACTTTTTAGGATCTCATTTAAACATCTGCATGGTTAGAAAAAACATGTGCCAACCATGTGTTAGATACTTACAAATAAGAACATCTAATGGATTCCTCACATAGTCTCCCTAACCGTGCTCCATCCATGTGGGATTTACTACCTTAAGAGGACAGAAAATTCACGGTTTGGCCACACGGTTAGATAAATCAGGCGCCACCCGTGTGACTTCAAATTTGCATCAAAACTACTTCCAAAGTTCTCCCAACTCTCCCAACCATCACCCTTAATCTTTGTAAAAATGAAAAGCATCAAATAAGGTTTACATAAAAAAACCTGGGGGTACCAAAAGTGTTGTTAAAACATGTTTTATGTGACCAATATTTGTAGGCAAATATGGTTATAATAATCTCAAATAAAATTCCTTGAATTTTCATAATAAAGATATATTCATCTTTTGGATAAAAAATTGATTTCTCACACACTATATTTGGTGTGGAAATATTTTATCTAACATTTCTATGGAATATTATGAAGGAATAATGTGTAAAATTTTGAAGATAGAGTAGTTGGTTTTAAAAAAAATTAGTTCTAATTTAAGAGGGATAGTGGGTCTACTTTGAAGACTAAAAAAAGTAGTGAGAATTTTAGCGACTCGGGTATTGGCCATATTAGACTTTGGAATATTTCAATGAATAATTACAGAGCTAGCCACGAATACAACATGTGATTCCAAGGCCAGGTTTTCTTGGGATTAATTTTATAAAGATATTAATTATTTTTATACTATGCATGTGGCGGGGGTGTGATATCTCCTAAACGGTAATACAGAATGGGAATCTGAGGACACAGTTGCATCCAAAACATGTCGTTTACCCTATGTGGGGTGTAAACTTTGCGGTCATAGGCCTGCTGTGAGAAAAGCCACCAGGGGTGTTTTTGTAAATAAATTGAAAAGTTTATTTACAGGCGTCGGCTCGAATAACTTCTGAACAGATCCTCGGATCGAAATTCCGAGTCCGCTGTTGCATTCAGAACGACGCATTTACCCTGGGGGAAACTTAACTTCCTCCACACTGGGAGGTCTGGTTGGGGGTTTTTTTGTTAAATGAAGTTTTTGAATAAAAAAAATCATCATCTTCTCCCCCCCCCACCTCCTACGCATGGCAGAACGAACCCCCCCCCCCCCCCCCCCCCCGTGTCCGTTCTTCACCGATTCGAGCCCCGATCATCCATTTTCAGCACCAATCGTCAGCAGATCGAGCTTCAGGGTGTCGTCGGCGTCATTCTGCACTAGAAGCTTCGGCGTTTCACCCGCGAAGTAGGCGGTTTGAGTTTTAATCCTCTGATCCCGTTTTGCTTCGATTTGTTTCATTTTTTGTCGTAGGAGGGAAGATAGTGTCCCGATGGTCGTGCTGGTACCTTAAAATCGAAAAACGGACCACCGGGGTGGTCTCGCACGGTTCGTGGAAGCCTCGCTGGTGCGGCACCGGCACGGCGGCCCTCCGCCGCGCTGCGGAGCCCGGGATCTTGAAACGTCGAATAAAATAATAATATTTTATTATTATTCAACTTCGGGTCGTTGTATCTTCTACCCGGAGCCTCCGAATGACCTGTCGTCAGTGGCGTTGAGACCCTGATGGTACATCAGACTTTTCTAGTTGGTTTTCGGGTGTTGGGACTGAGTTTGGGGTGCGGGTCCCACGAGGCCGGGTTTTGGCATTTTCTGAGAAACGCAAATTTTTCACTGGGGGTCCGTTTTGGATGAGCGAGTAATAAAATCTATGTGTTCATCTGAGAGGATCGCAATGGTGAAATCCGTTCGATGTGTTTCGGGATTGAGGCGTGATCCCCACCCGGGCTGCCTTCGGTGAATAGTGTCTTCTTCACCGGGGTCTATTTTGGACGATCGAGTAGTGGATCCCGTGTCTTTTTACGAGGGGATCGCCATGGTATGATCCTCTTGATGAGTTTTGGGATCGTTGTGTGGGCGTCGCATAGGCTAGCTACGGTGAATAGTTCCTTTTTCACCGGTTGTCTGTTTTGGGCGAGTAAACAGCCTATCCTATGCGTTTTCCCATGTGGATCACGATGGTGGCCTCGATATCAGCCTTGGTGGTGCGCAGGGTTGCATTGTGGTGTGTTGCTGGGGTTAGCGACGTTTGGACCAGTAGTGGTTGATGGTACTCCCTTGGTTCATTCCTATGAGGGTTCACGTGGCATAACAACCTCAGTATAGGTTTGTGATCCTCTCGATGGGAAGTTTAATCTCTTAGAGTTATGGAATCCCTCCAGTGGGCCTGGAGGGGGATCCTCTAGCATCGTTTCCCTAGATCAGGTTCTTGGTATCGTTGTGACTGCTTATCTACGGGTGGCGATCCCCTATCTAGCAGGTTATCCCCATAGGGTTTGTGGCATCATTCTAAATATGATTCCCTACGCGGTGGGTCGTGCTCAGTAGGGTTGTGGCATCATCGAGTATACGATCCCCTACTTAGCATGAGGTAGTTAATAGGTTTGCGGTATCTTTGGTTATACGATCCCATACTCAGCGTGTGGTTTCTGTAGGATTGTGGAATCATCAGTTTGATCCCCTTCATCGCGAGTTATACTAGATAGGGTTCCCATATCATCGTGACAACCTTTATGCGAGCAACGATCCTCTATCTGAGTGACGTGTTTTTTGTATGAATGTTAGATTGGGTTGTGGTATCCCCATGAAGATCCTAGGAGATACCCCCTATCTGTGAGATCTACGAATTCCAGATCAGGTTGTGGTATCCTCCAATGGACCCTGGGAGTGATCCCCTATCTATGAGATCTTCGTATACCAGTTTGGGTTCTGGTATCCCCCAGAGGACCCTAGGAGTGATCCCATATCAGAAGAGTTTGGTGTTTTTTTTGTTTCAGTGAAGTTTCCTCAGTGACGATCTCTGACAAGCGTGATCTCTCAGGTGAGAATATAGGATGTTTGTGTGGGACTCGATGGAGTGTATCTCTCGGACGAGTGTCATCTGGGATGACCGTGATCATGGAGTTCCTTCTCCTAGTTGTGGAAAATTTCTGGTGAGGAGGTCAGTACCTCATGTGGCTTCGTGCACGAGTTGAGTATATTTGGATGTTAAAGGCGTTTGTATGGTATACACCTGGTTTGAGCTGACTAGTTATGTTTAGACGAGGATGTTCAGGAGATGGAGTTTCTCTCTCGTCTGGGTACCCTCTATCTGGGATGAGCATACTATTTCCATTCAGTTTCTCTCTTTTGTTTTGGGTTTTTTGGGTGCCTACTGAGTATGGTTATACTCACCCCTGCATGGGCTTTGTCCGCACATGTTTTTGTCTTGTGCAGACCACAAGCCTTTTGACAGAATCCTAGGAGGACCCAGAGCAGGCGGAGCTAAGTGAGCAGGACTGAACATGGAGTCTTACCAGAGCTGTGCCAAGGAGCTTTCTGGTGGTGCTTTTGGCAGCGTACCCCTTCTTTCGAGCAAGTTGGACGCTTTTGTAGTTTTCCTTTGGTGGGACCGATTTTTCCCTTTTTGTAATGTTGTTTCACTCTTGTTTGGGTTAGATGTTTGAATGCTTTTCTATTTAGTTTTATATATCTCTACGTTGTTGCATAGAGGTGTATATGGGTGCGTGTGTACATGTACCTTAGGCTAATGACTCTCATGTGTGTGATAGCCTACTCGGTGCTAGACATCAGCCCTTGTCCTATTGGAGGTGGGCTTGGGGAGTCGCGGCTCGAGCCCCATTGGGTCGGGTCGTGACAGACTGGTATCAGGGGAGGTTCCACCTTTGGGATCTCAGAGCGTAGCTGGTCTAGATGTGAGTTTCGTTTGGGTTGCATAAAGACGGTGTTATGATATTCCAAGCTCAGCTTTTCGGTCATAGACTCTAGTGTTGGTGCGGCAGCCAACGTATCCATACACCAGGACTCTGATATCCTACCTTTTGACTCGGGACATTCGTACACTGGTAGCAGGGGAAAAATGGTACATGCATCATATAGGACTGGGTTTTGGGTTTTTCCTTGTTCTTCTTGAGTCATATCTCCAGATATACTCTTTGACTATGGTGTGTCTTGAATGTATTTTAGGATTCCTCCATGACGATAGAAAGTGAGGGTTCCGTAGCTGGATTGTGATGATGATCCACCCCGTGTAGAGGCTGTGGACCAGGGTGTAGGTTCTGAGGCTGGACCTCCAGGTGGTCTGCCAGTTGTTCCACCACCTGTCGAGCAGCTGGTTGTGCCGGCAGTGCGGGATGAGGTTGTATGCAGGCTGAGTGCACTGGACGAGTTCCAGAGGCTTCGACCTCTGAGGTTTCAGGGTGATCCAGACCCCCAGGCAAGAGATGACTGGCTCGAAGTAGTCACTCATGTTTTCCTCCAAGTGAGGACAATCGTAGATCAGATCGTGGTCCTAGCACTGAGCCTTCTGTATGGTTCGGTCGGGCGATGGTGGAGCCTAGTGACGCAGTCCCATGATGAGGAGATGCTCACATGGGTAGAGTCTGAGCGACTCTTCAAGGAAGAGTTCTATCTAGTGACGCTGAGGTCAGTGCAGATTCTGGAGATTATGCACCTTTGGCAGGAGGGTATGATTGTGTCAGAGTACTCAGCAAGGTTTACAGACCTATCGCGCTACTTCCTGGATATGTTTCGAGACCCGTTCGAGACCCGTTCATTAGGGATAGGACCTTCGAGCAGGGCGTAATCATGGGACATTCGAGCTGGTGTGGTTTCCTTGTCCCCCCCACCTATGTTGGCATGCTGGAGTGAGAATTGGTGGTGGAGAGCTTTCTGGATGAGCGGATTCCCCCTAGTACTGTGGGGCATGTGAGAGCTGAGACTTTATCAGTCAGATCGGAATCTGGTATCCGACGATACGATCAGGGGCCCAGACGTGGGAGACGTTTCAGGAGGCGACCCCAGGATGGAGGATCTGAGGCTTAGGGCACACAGGGCTCGTAGGACAGTTTGAGTCAGCTGTAGGAGAGGTAGTGTTTTGCTTGCGATGGTCAGGGACATCATGCTAGAGATTGTCTGACCCGTCATGCTGCAGAGAGGGAGCCGGTCGATGGACCACCATGGCAGAGCCATCGTCTTGAGCAAGGAGGTCTGTAGGGCCGCGGATGTGGCAATGGAGCTAGTATAGCAGCATGAGGTTGTAGGTGGTATTAGTTGCCACCCCCCACCCCCAGGTGGTGTACGCCAAGATCAGGGAGCTGGTGGCCTATGGCAAGGATAGTTGCATGCCCTAGGGGCCGTTTGACCCAGAGGCTCCGCGGATGGATAGAGGTATGCCTTGTGTCCTTTCTACTTTCTGTAGTAGTTTGATAGACACTGTTTCGCGGTACTCTTCTCTTTATATTGATTTCTTGAGTTTTGTTCAGGGTGTTGGTAACACTTTGTGTGAGTTTTGTTCGGTGTGCTTCGAATGCATGAGGAAGAGGGATCCTTCCCCCACTGAGATGCATTTTTGTGACATGATTAAAACCGTGTGGATGAGTTAGTGCCACCCAAAGCAGATAGTGTTGAGGTGTGTTGGGTGAGTCCCTCTAACTTATGTGTTCGGGCAGGGGTGTTTGTTGGTGAACTCGCTGGTGTGGGAGACCTAGCTGAGAGTCCAGTTTCATTCCTTGTGCTTATGAATTTTTGGGGATGAAAAGTTCTAAGGGGGGAGTATGTAGAGAATCAGGTTTTGTCCCTCTCAAACTTTGGAATATTTCTATAAATAATTCCAGATTTAGGCACGAAGACAGCGTGCGATTCTGAGGCCCGATGTGCACAAAATTAGTTTTATAAAAATATTAAGTATTTATATACTATTCACATGGTGGGGGTGTTATATCTCCTAAACAGTAACTCAGAATGGGAATCTGAGGACACGGTTGCCTCTGAAATGTGTCGTTTACCCTAGGCGGGTTGTAAACTTTTCAGGCGCGGGCCTGCTGTGAGAAAAGCCACTAGGGGTGTTTTCGTAAATAAATTGAATAGTTTATCTATGAGCGTCCGCTCGAATAACTTCTGAACAGAGCCTCGGATCAAAAATTTGAGTCCACCGTTGCGTTTAGAACAGCGCATTTACCCTAGATGTGACCTAAGTTCCTCCGCGACGGGATGTCTGGTCTGAGGTGTTTTTGTTAAATGGAGTTTTTAAATAAAAAAATTCTACATCTCCCCCCCCACCTCCTATACGCAACAGAACGAAAACGTCCTCCCCTCATCTGTTATTCACCGATTCGAGCCCCAATCGTCTATTTTCATCACCGATCATCAGTAGATCGAGCTTCAGGACGTCGTCGACGTCGTTCTGCACCCGAAGCTTCAGTGTTTCACCCGCGAGGTAAGTCGTTGGAGTTTTAATCCCTCGATCCCATTTTTTGTTCTATTTTCTTCATTTTATTTTCATAGCAGGGAAGATCGAGTCTTGTGGGTCACACTGGTTCCTTCAGATCGAAAAACGGACCACTGGGGTGGTCCTAGCGGCCTGCGGAAGCCTCACCGGCGTGGCACCGATGACGGTGAGGGGTGGTCGGCCACGACGGACCAGCGCAGCAGCATGGTGGCGGTGCCTGAGGCACAGTGGAACACTTCCCAGTGCGGCATAAGCAGCGTTCCCGCGGCCGGTGCGGGTCGTAGCGTGGCGGAGGGCCGCCGGCCCCGACCGATCCGTCCCCTTTTTAACACACTGAGGTTTTAAAACCCCCGTTTCTTGCAATCCAGAGGTCAGATTCACGTGCCGTATGCGGCGATGCGACCCTGGCGACGAGGTAAACCTTTCGGTGTGGTTTCAAGAGTTTTATGTTGGGGATAGTGGTCTGAGATCTTGAAACGTTGAATAAAATAATAATATTTTATTATTATTCGACTTCGAGTCGTTGTATCTTCTACCCAGAGCGTCTGATTGACGTGCCGTTAGTGGAATTTAGATCCTGATGGTATGAAAAACATTTCTTATTGGTTTTTGGGTGTTGGGACTGAGTTTGGGGTGCATGCCCCATGAGTCTGGGTTATAGTGTTTTTGGAGAAATGCAACTGTTTCACTGGGTGTCCATTTTGGACGAGTGAGTAGTCGATCCTGTGTGTTTTTCTGAGAGGATCACAATGGTGCAATCTATTCAATATGTTTCATGATCGAGGTGTGGTCCAAACCCAAGCTGCCTTCTATGAATAATGCATTTTTCACTAGGGGTTCGTTTCAGACGATCGATTAGTGGATCCCGTGTGTTTTTCCAAGGGGACTGTTGTGGTATGATCTGCTTGATAAGTTTATTGATCGATTTGTGGGCCCCTCATGGGCTAGCTATGGTGAATATTGCCTTTTTTATGATTTTTCCATTTTGGGCGATTAAACCACCTATAATGCATGTTTTTCTGCGTGGATTGCGATGGTGGCCTTGATATCGACCTTGGTGGTTCGCGGGGTTATGTTGTGGCATGTCGCTCGGGTTAGCGACGTTTGGACCAGCGGTGGTTGAGGGTACTCCCTTGGTTCTTTCCTAAAAGGGTTCGTGCGACATCACAACCTTAGTATATGTTTGGGATCCTCTTGATGGGATATTTAATCTGTTAGAGTTGTGGCATCCCTCAGGTGGTCCTGGAGCGGCATCCTCTAGCATCGTTTCCCTATATCGGGTTCTTGGTATCGCTGTGACTGCTTATCCACGGGCGACGATCCCATATCTAGCAGTTTAACCCCATAGGGTTTGTGGCATCATCAGGAATATCATCCCCTATGCAGTGGGCCATGCTAAGTAGGGTTGAGGAATCATTGGGTATATGATCCCCTACTCAGCATGAGGTTGTTAGTAGGGTTGTGGTATCATTGGTTATACGATCCCCTACTCAGCGCGTAGTTTTTGTCGGATTGTGACATCGTCAGCTCGATCCCCTACATCGTGAGTTATACCAGATAGGGTTATATTATCATTGTGACCACATTTACACAGGCAACAATCCTCTATCCGAGTGACATGTTTCTGTACGAATTCCATATCGGGTTGTGGTATCCCCCATCGGATCCTGGGAGTGATCCCCTATCTGTGAGATCTACGAATTCCAGATCAGGTTGTGCTATCCCCCAACAGACCTCGGGAGTGATCTCTTATCTGTGAGATCTTCGTATACCAGTCTGGGTTCTGGTATCCCTTAGCGGACCCTCTTAGTGATCCCTTATCTGGGGAGTTTGGGGTTTTTGTTGTTTCAGCGAGGATTCCTTAGTGACGATCTCCGATGAGCGTGATCTCTCAGGTGAGTGTCTGGAATGTTTGCGTGGGACCTGATGGAGTGTATCTCTCGAACGAGTTTCATCTGGGATGACCGTGATCATGGAGTGTTCTCTCCTGTTGTGGATAGTTTTTGGGGATGAGTTCGGTACCTCATGTGGCTTGGTGCGAGAGCTGAGTATATATGGATGTTCAAGGTGTATGTATGGGCATACACTTGGTTTGAGCTGACTAGTTGTGTTTAGCTGTGGATGGTCACGAGATGGAGTTTCTCTCTCGTCTGGGTTCCCTATGGCTTGGATGAGCAGACTGTTTCCTTTCAGTTTCTCTCTTCTGTTTTCAGTTTTTGGGGTGCCTTCTGAGTATTGTTATACTCACCCATGCACGGGCTTTCCCTGCACATGTTTGTGTCTTGTGCAGACCACAGGCCTCTCGACGGAGTCCTAGGAGGACCCGGAGCAGGTGGAGCTGAATGAATGGGACTGACCATGGACTCTTATTGGAGCAGTTCCGAGGAGCTTTCTGGTGGTGCTTTTGGAGGCGTACCCCTTCTTCCGAGTAGGTTGGAAGCTTTTGTAGTTTTCCTTTGGTGGGCCATGTTTTTCCCTTTTTGTATTTTTGTTGAATTCTAGTTTGGGATAGATGTATGAATTCTTTTCGTTTCAGTTTATAATATCTCTACACTATTCTATGGAGGTGTATGTGGGTGCGTGTGTACAGGTACCTTAGGCTAATGCCTCCCATGTGTGTGATAGCCTACTCGGTGCTAGACGCCAGCACCTGGCCTATTAGATATAAGGACCTGCACTTATTTCATACATAATCTTGAATTTATTTAAGAAAACACTTCATTATACATTTAGGATCTTTTCAAGTTTAGAGCTTTAGAGAATTAAGACAAAACATTCATAACATTACACATTGTTACATAGTGGATACCATAAAATCAGTTTCCATTTTCCTCAGAATATAAAACATTAAAACACAAAACAAGACTCCTTGACAATTCTTCAACATTTAACATGTCTTCCTTCCTTGTATTACTCATCATTAACCTGTGAAAAATCATTTAAAAACTTGGGATGAGCACAAAAGCTCAGTAAGGTATGAAGAAGAATGAAAAATCACATTAGTCCATGAATACGCATGACGTATGAAAACATTTTCAAAAGACATGCTTTCCACCCATAAAATCTTACTTAGCGTAACATGAGATTTACACAAGATCCAAACAAACATAATTATAATCATAGAGGTATATTGGGGCATTACTTACATAATCTTGTAACCATCTTGGCTACCTTAAAATTTGTAACCCTCACGGCTACCTTACTTTGTGTAACCATCACAGTTACACTTGGAGTAACCATATGGCCGACCTCCAACTTACTCATACCCAATGCATTGGAGGGAAATATAGGTCCCACCCTTCATCATAAACAATTCCCAATAACCAAAACATAATCATACAACATAAATAATAGCATAAAAACATTTCCTTTGAATCTTATAAAACAGAATTTTAAAAGAGGATTTTAGAAGAAAAGTCCCTTATAAACATCATATACTTGAAGTGAGACTTAATTGAGTGGATGGAATATGTATATACTCTGTAAATACACATAATTAAACATAATATAAACAGAAACCATCACACAAACAATTTAAATAGCACATAAATTATAAAGTAGAAGGTTAACCCAAAGAATGGAAATCGGGTTAAGAATTCCCTTACCTTGGGCTTGTCCTACTTCAAAATTGTTTGAACCTCCTGTATAATGGTTAAAGGAGTGTTAATAGGATTTTAAAGAAACGTGTTCATGTTTATAACATCTTATATGGTCATTTCATAACCTCATTTCACCCCTTATTTGTTAGTATTTTGTTCCTTGCATTATTTTGGGTGAGGTCTTTTGTGATTTTCACGATCGGTTCATGATGAATCGTTCTTGTTGATTGGAAGTGAAACTCCAGAATTGGAGTGGAGTATTAGTTACATAACTCCAATACCATAAATTATACCATTCATCACTTTGGTGCCTTATATGATGATGATTTATAAGTTAAAACATTAATTATGTCCGTTTAGATAATTTAAGTGGTTCTTTGATAATTACAATTTCATTTAGTCTTATAAGTTTGAATCATGAGTACAACAGAATTACAGAACCTTATATGATTCATAAAACATATATTATAACCTGGTTCAACCATATAAATGGTTTCATGACCAGACTTGAAATAATTAATGGAAATTGAAAATACATCGTCCACGATATCGGTAATTTGACACAAATGGACAATGTTTTTTGATTCTTTAAATAAGTGAAAGAGGAGAGGAATAATGATTTGTAATTTTCCATAAACATGAAAACATCCAGAATATACATGATTCTGGAGATTTCATGCCTCTTGGATAAGAGGGGGTGAAGAAAGAAGTGGAAGGAATCATGAAATAAAGAAAACATGAGAAATTTCTTACAAAAAATTCGGCAGCCTAACGGCGCCTCTAAAAATTTCATAAAAACAAGATTGATGAGAGGAATGGAATATCTCATCAATAATACAAAATTTGGACTGTAAGGGAAAATATTTAATGAAATATCCCAACAAAAGACAAAGGGAAAGGAAGAGAATAACATAAAATGGATGGAAAGAATGAAAATGAAAGAGGATGTTTACCTCTTGATCTCTTCTCCTTGAGATCCTTCTTAAGGGCTTTGATTTTGGTCTTTTGGTGAGACCAGCAGCTCTAGGACGTGGGGAAGAAGATTGAGGAGGGAATTTGGCAGAAATTAGACAATGCTCAAGGCTTGAGAGGTGTGGGAGGAAGAGGGGAGTGAGGGTGGTATTTATAGTGGAGGAGGGGAGGTATTTTAGATTATTTTAATTATTATTATAATATTTTTATCAAGACTATGAATAATCTCAAATCAAGTGGCCTTAATTAGTGAAAATATCATGTGATTTCGAAGAAAGTGGCCTTGCATCACTTATGATGTCATAAATAGTGCATTTTTACTGATAAATTGATTATACGGTATTTTACCGTATTTCACTATTCACCGAAAATTCAAGAGTTTCAGAAAAATGCCAAAAATTTACCCCAACCATTTTTCGACGTGTAGAATTCAAAAATGAACTCCATTTTTCAAAAATAATTTTCTAAATATTATTAATTTAATTTTAAAATAAGGTCACAGTTAATTCGAAAAATAACAAAATTGAAGTGCAATTAGTTTTATGTGACATTGGAAAATTAATTAAGATCCCATTATCCTATTGCCATGGGAAAATAAAATAATAATATTATTTACTATTCATGAGGTCATATTACTATTCATATTACTATTCATAAGGGCATGTTACTATTCACCAAAAAAACAAGTTTGTTCCATCAAACTCGAAATAACATACTGAACACAATTGTAGATGATAGTTTCTTGAAATTCAAAACATAGAAGAAATAAAATTATGTTTAAAGGATACTTATAAATATATACCTTAAACAAAATTTCAAGAATTTTCAATTTATTTTTAGAAAACCTTGGGATGTTACATTATCCCCACCTTCTTGAAATTGCGTCCTCGCAATTTTATTTACTTATTAAACAACTGAGGGTATTTTTCCCTCATAGCATTTTCAGACTCCCATGTTGCTTCTTCAACCATGTGGTTTCTCCACAGAACCTTTACCTGGTGGATTACCTTATTCCGCAATACCTGTTCTCTTCGATCAAGAATCTGAACCGGTTTTTCTTCATAAGAAAGGTTCTCTGCTAGCTGAACTTCTTCCGGCCTCAAGACATGTGATGAATCTGGAACATACTTTCTCAACATCGAAACATGAAAAACATTGTGTACCTGAAACAAGCTCGGAGGCAAAGCTACGCGGTACGCAACTGTTCCAACTTTATCCAAGATTTCAAAAGGACCGATGAACCGTGGACTTAGTTTCCCTTTCTTACCGAAACGCATCACACTTTTCCAAGGAGATATTTTAAGGAAAACATGGTCACCTACCTTGAAAGATAAGTCTTTCCTTCTGTTATCTGCATAACTTTTCTGCCTGCTTTGAGCTATCCTCATGTGTTGCTGGATCATCCTCACTTTCTCAGCCACTTCTTCTACTAATTCTGGCCCCATCAACTTTCTTTCACCGACTTCATCCCAAAACGCAGGAGTCCGACACCGCTTTCCATACAAGGCCTCAAAAGGTTCCATCTGAATACTGGAATGGAAACTGTTATTATAAGAAAACTCAACTAATGAAAGATGTTGATCCCAACTTCCCTGATAGTCCATTGAACAAGCTCGAAGCATATCCTCCAAAGTTTGAATCGTTCGCTCTGACTGCCCATCTGATTGAGGATGAAAAGCTGTACTGAAATTCAACTCTGTGCCCAAAGACTTCTGAAGTCCCTTCCAAAATTTAGAAGTGAACCTGGGATCTCGGTCAGACACAATGGAAAGAGGAACTCCATGTAACCTGACAATCTCTTTGAGGTACAATCGAGAAAGCTGATCTAGTGTCATTGTTTCTCGAATAGAAAGAAAATGAGCAGACTTTGTTAGCCGATCAACAATAACCCATATCGCATTGTTACCTTGAGAAGTCTTTGGTAGTCCCACCACAAAATCCATGGATATATTCTCCCATTTCCATTCTGGCACCGGCAAAGGCTGAAGCATCCCCTTCGGTAACTGTCGCTCTGCTTTAACCTGCTGACATGTCAAACATTTCATTGTAAAATCAGCAATATCTCTTTTCATCCCATTCCACCAGTAATACTCTCGAAGGTCTCTGTACATCTTAGTACTTCCAGGATGAACAGAAAATGGAGAACTATGAGCTTCACACAACAATTCTTTCTTCATCTGGGAATCACAAGGCACACACAACCTTTTTCCAAACCTTAAAACACAATCTTTATCAAGATTAAATTCTGGAAACTTACCCATTTTAACCAATTCTACCTTTTTCTGAAGCTCAAAGTCTTCCCTCTGCGCTTTCATAATTCTGTCTGACAACGAAGACTGCACTGAAACCTGAAACAAAACAGATATATTCCCTGCACCAACAACTTCCAAGCCAAAATTTATCAAATCATTAATCAAGGGATCACGTTCCAAACATAGCATGGTTAATGATGCATGATTTTTCCGACTTAAGGCATCCGCTACTTTGTTTGCTTTTCCAGGATGGTAATTAATCGTGCAGTCATAATCCTTTATCAGTTCTAGCCATCTTCTCTGCCTCATGTTTAATTCCTTCTGAGTGAATATATACTTAAGACTTTTATGGTCAGTATATATTTGGCATTTGGTTCCGTATAGATGATGCCTCCATATTTTCAAAGCAAAAACCACAGCTGCCAATTACAAATCATGTGTGGGATAATTCAGCTCATGAGGTTTAAGTTGTCTCGAGGCATAGGCAATTACCTGATCATTCTGCATCAAAACACAACCAAGTCCCTTCAAAGAAGCATCACTGTAGATGACAAACTCACCATTCCGGGAAGGTAAGGCCAAAACTGGAGCATTCATCAATCTCTTCTTTAGTTCCTGAAAACAAACATCACATTCCTCTGTCCAAACAAATTTAACCCCTTTCCGTGTTAACTTAGTTATTGGGCTAGATAACCGTGCAAAGTTCTTAACAAAGCGTCGGTAATAACTTGCTAAGCCCAGAAAACTACGAATCTCTGTAACATTTGTGGGTCTTGGCCATTCATCAACTACTTTTGTTTTGGCAGGATCAACTGTTATTCCATCCTTATTTACAATGTGCCCAAGAAAAGAAATCTGTTGCAACCAAAAATCACACTTGCTGAATTTTCCATATAGTTTCTTTTCTTTTAAAGTTTGTAAAACAACCCTTAGATGTTTTTCATGCTCCTCTTTATTTTTAGAAAAAACCAGAATGTCATCAATAAATACCACCACAAACTTATCCAAGAACTCATGAAATACTCTATTCATAAGATTCATGAATACAGCAGGTGCATTAGTTAACCCAAATGGCATAACAACAAATTCATAATGCCCATATCTAGTACGAAAGGCTGTTTTCGGGATGTCATCCTCCTTCACCTTCAGCTGATGGTATCCGGATCTCAAGTCAATCTTGGAAAAGTACTGAGCTCCCTGGAGCTGATCAAACAAGTCATCAATATGAGGCAAAGGATACTTGTTTTTAACAGTGATGTTATTCAAAGCTCTATAATCAATGCAAAGTCTCATGGAACCATCTTTCTTTTTAACAAACAAAACAGGGGCTCCCCATGGTGAAGTACTGGGACGAATGAAACCTTTGACAAGCAAATCCTGCAACTGATTTTTCAATTCAAGAAGTTCTATTGGAGCCATACGATATGGGGGTTTTGAAATTGGCTTAGCATCAGGAACTAAGTCAATTGTGAATTCAACTTCTCGTTTAGGTATGACACTGGGTAACTCCTCAGGAAAAACATCAAGGTATTCATTTACCACTGGCACATCATTGATTTGAATAGTTCCCTTGTTTTCAACAATATGAGCTAGATAACTTTCATTTCCATCTTTTAGTAGTTTCTCAGCTTCTTGATATGTTATCAATTGTATGGGGTCATTCTTGTATACAAACTGAAACTCTTTCTGAAAAACAACTTCTTTAGCTCTACAGTCAATCTTAGCATGATAACCAGAAAGCCAGTCCATCCCCAGAATAACTTCAAACTCGACTAAGGGTAAAACAACAAGGTTTGCAGGTAAAGTCTTTCCACATAACACAATAGAAATATTCTTATAATTCCTCTTTGCTATAACATTTCCCCCTGGTGTTTTAACAACAAGTTCGGGTATCATTTGTTGAGGTGATATTTCCAATTTACTAGAAAATTTCTCAGAGATGAAGGAATGTGTAGACCCCGTATCAAACAAAACTTTAGCAAAATCTGAGTGAACAAACAAAGTACCTGATACAACTTCATTGGATGGCCCAACATCTGCTGACGTAGTCGCAAAGGATCTCACTACACCTTTCTGCTTGTAGTCTGGCTTCTTTGCATCATTTGGATCCCTCTTTGGACAGGCATTTGCATAGTGACCCATCTCACCACATTTAAAACACTTTATAGTTTGCTTATCAGGATTAGTCTTTGGATCATTTTCATTGCAATCTCGGGCCATATGTCCAAACTTACCACATTTAAAACACTTCCCAGTTTTGATAAGACATTCCCCAGGGTGCTTCTTGCCACACTTTTCACAAACTGGAAACTGTATTTTCTTACCATCAGATTTCATTGGTTGATTCTTACCCATTGCTTTCCAATTTGACCTCTTCTTCTCTTTGTTTCCAAATTGCATGTGATCGTCAGCAAACTCCATCTCTACCCTCTCAGCACATCAGACAAGTTTCTCATAACTTTTGAATTCACGGGAGGCCAACGCCCTTCGATACCTTGGCTTCAATCCTGAGTAAAAGCGGTTGATTTTGCTATCGAGATCCAGAATAAGATTCGGAGCATACCTCGCCAGTCGGGTGAAGTTCGCCTCATACATAGCCACTGAATCTTCCTCCTTTTGTTTCAGTTCAAGGAATTGTTTCTCCATTCTAAGTCGCACCACCTTAGGAAAATATTTTTCAAGAAAAAGACTTTTAAATTCATCCCATACTAAGGCATCAAAAACCTCTCTACCCCTGATATTCCTTACCATTGACCACCACTGATCAGCTTCCCCTTCAAAACGATAAATGGCAAGACTTACCTTTTGATTGTCTGAACATCCCATAACATCAAATATCTTTTCAAGGGCCTTAATCCATCCTTCTGCTGCCACTGGGTCAGAAGATCCACTGAATGCAGGAGGATGTTGTCTCATAAAATGTTCCACCACTGTCATGTTCCGTTGGGGTACATCTATTTGTCATCTTGCATGGATTCCACCACCATTTATTGCCTGTGTTAGCTGAGCCATTACTGTCACAAACTGCTCGGTTCCAATCCCTACCGTTCCGGGCTGTTGATCAGGAAGGATGTCATTCTGTCGGTGCCTATCCTCTTCAGCATCCATGTTCCTTCTGCGGACAACCATTCTAAAAAAACATTTCTTAGATGAAGCAACATGGTAATCTTTAAATGCTATAACAAATTAAACATAGGGTGAGAATTAGTTATGGTATTCTATTAGCATCACCTTAACCCCTAAAGTTATCTAAACCATCCTCTGATACCAACTATAAGGACCTGCACTTATTTCATACATAATCTTGAATTTATTTAAGAAAACACTTCATTATACATTTAGGATCTTTTCAAGTTTAGAGCTTTAGAGAATTAAGACAAAACATTCATAACATTACACATTGTTACATAGTGGATACCATAAAATCAGTTTCCATTTTCCTCAGAATATAAAACATTAAAACACAAAACAAGACTCCTTGACAATTCTTCAACATTTAACATGTCTTCCTTCCTTGTATTACTCATCATTAACCTGTGAAAAATCATTTAAAAACTTGGGATGAGCACAAAAGCTCAGTAAGGTATGAAGAAGAATGAAAAATCACATTAGTCCATGAATACGCATGACGTATGAAAACATTTTCAAAAGACATGCTTTCCACCCATAAAATCTTACTTAGCGTAACATGAGATTTACACAAGATCCAAACAAACATAATTATAATCATAGAGGTATATTGGGGCATTACTTACATAATCTTGTAACCATCTTGGCTACCTTAAAATTTGTAACCCTCACGGCTACCTTACTTTGTGTAACCATCACAGTTACACTTGGAGTAACCATATGGCCGACCTCCAACTTACTCATACCCAATGCATTGGAGGGAAATATAGGTCCCACCCTTCATCATAAACAATTCCCAATAACCAAAACATAATCATACAACATAAATAATAGCATAAAAACATTGCCTTTGAATCTTATAAAACAGAATTTTAAAAGAGGATTTTAGAAGAAAAGTCCCTTATAAACATCATATACTTGAAGTGAGACTTAATTGAGTGGATGGAATATGTATATACTCTGTAAATACACATAATTAAACATAATATAAACAGAAACCATCACACAAACAATTTAAATAGCACATAAATTATAAAGTAGAAGGTTAACCCAAAGAATGGAAATCGGGTTAAGAATTCCCTTACCTTGGGCTTGTCCTACTTCAAAATTGTTTGAACCTCCTGTATAATGGTTAAAGGAGTGTTAATAGGATTTTAAAGAAACGTGTTCATGTTTATAACATCTTATATGGTCATTTCATAACCTCATTTCACCCCTTATTTGTTAGTATTTTGTTCCTTGCATTATTTTGGGTGAGGTCTTTTGTGATTTTCACGATCGGTTCATGATGAATCGTTCTTGTTGATTGGAAGTGAAACTCCAGAATTGGAGTGGAGTATTAGTTACATAACTCCAGTACCATAAATTATACCATTCATCACTTTGGTGCCTTATATGATGATGATTTATAAGTTAAAACATTAATTATGTCCGTTTAGATAATTTAAGTGGTTCTTTGATAATTACAATTTCATTTAGTCTTATAAGTTTGAATCATGAGTACAACAGAATTACAGAACCTTATATGATTCATAAAACATATATTATAACCTGGTTCAACCATATAAATGGTTTCATGACCAGACTTGAAATAATTAATGGAAATTGAAAATACATCGTCCACGATATCGGTAATTTGACACAAATGGACAATGTTTTTTGATTCTTTAAATAAGTGAAATAGGAGAGGAATAATGATTTGTAATTTTCCATAAACATGAAAACATCCAGAATATACATGATTCTGGAGATTTCATGCCTCTTGGATAAGAGGGGGTGAAGAAAGAAGTGGAAGGAATCATGAAATAAAGAAAACATGAGAAATTTCTTACAAAAAATTCGGCAGCCTAACGGCGCCTCTAAAAATTTCATAAAAACAAGATTGATGAGAGGAATGGAATATCTCATCAATAATACAAAATTTGGACTGTAAGGGAAAATATTTAATGAAATATCCCAACAAAAGACAAAGGGAAAGGAAGAGAATAACATAAAATGGATGGAAAGAATGAAAATGAAAGAGGATGTTTACCTCTTGATCTCTTCTCCTTGAGATCCTTCTTAAGGGCTTTGATTTTGGTCTTTTGGTGAGACCAGCAGCTCTAGGACGTGGGGAAGAAGATTGAGGAGGGAATTTGGCAGAAATTAGACAATGCTCAAGGCTTGAGAGGTGTGGGAGGAAGAGGGGAGTGAGGGTGGTATTTATAGTGGAGGAGGGGAGGTATTTTAGATTATTTTAATTATTATTATAATATTTTTATCAAGACTATGAATAATCTCAAATCAAGTGGCCTTAATTAGTGAAAATATCATGTGATTTCGAAGCAAGTGGCCTTGCATCACTTATGATGTCATAAATAGTGCATTTTTACTGATAAATTGATTATACGGTATTTTACCGTATTTCACTATTCACCGAAAATTCAAGAGTTTCAGAAAAATGCCAAAAATTTACCCCAACCATTTTTCGACGTGTAGAATTCAAAAATGAACTCCATTTTTCAAAAATAATTTTCTAAATATTATTAATTTAATTTTAAAATAAGGTCACAGTTAATTCGAAAAATAACAAAATTGAAGTGCAATTAGTTTTATGTGACATTGGAAAATTAATTAAGATCCCATTATCCTATTGCCATGGGAAAATAAAATAATAATATTATTTACTATTCATGAGGTCATATTACTATTCATATTACTATTCATATTACTATTCATAAGGGCATGTTACTATTCACCAAAAAAACAAGTTTGTTCCATCAGACTCGAAATAACATACTGAACACAATTGTAGATGATAGTTTCTTGAAATTCAAAACATAGAAGAAATAAAATTATGTTTAAAGGATACTTATAAATATATACCTTAAACAAAATTTCAAGAATTTTCAATTTATTTTTAGAAAACCTTGGGATGTTACATTAGAGGTGGGCTTGGGGAGTCACGGATCGATCCCCATTGGGTCGGCTCGTGATAAGAATTATTGGGAGTATTAAATTCTCCAAAAATAATATTGGCAGTGAACTATAGGGGCGATGGTGAGTACACTATGAATATTTTAAATAAGCAGTGTTCTTAGTGATTCTGGTATATCGAAAAATTATCATAGCATCCTCCTTAGATTATCATAGTGTAGATGACCCTAGTTCAATTGAATTTTTCCCTATTTATATAATTTATCACTTCATTTATTATATGATAGATATATGTTTACCAATAAATAGTGGAATAAGATCATTGGGAGGGTTCGTTGAAAGAAATTGACGCCCCCAGATTCACCCCACCCCCTTTTAGGTATTTACCATGATTAGGACCATCAAGTGGTATCTGATTCAAAGGATCATGCTAGTGGAAATATTCATTAAATAGATATAATGATATTAGTAAATTATAAAGTTATTACTTTGTTTTATGGAAAAAAATTAGTATATCATAATAATATGAAGCACTATTTCTGATCCTTAAGCGTAGATATGTACACAACTGTTATACATGGAATCTCAGTTATTATTAAAATTTGATCCCTATCATAAATTGATCATAAAGATTCAGACGTTGACACTAAGGGAATCATAGTTTTAGGGGGTCCTTGGATGATATAATCTATGTAAAGGTAAAGTGATATAAATCCTTACATGTCATGTGAAAAATTCTATATCATATATTTGATAGTTAATCAAAGGTAATATAGGATAAATTTCATGTTCTATGGAAGAAGTACTAAGACTTAAGGAATAACTTAAATTAATATATTGATGTATTCTTTGATTGGTTAAACATGATTTTAGAGGATGTGGTTGGACTCAAATAATCAATCAATGACGTGAATATCATTAAGATTTTAATTAGAAGATCTTCACACGAGTTTAATCCAAAATTAATTATTCTTAAGGATAAATATTTAAAGCAGTTGACAATGTATAATATTTATAATAATCTTATTGTCTATGATATGAGAAATAATTATAATGGGATTGTGGAAAAGGGTATGTCTAAGTGGTTTGAACTGAAGGAAGTGAGGAATATCTCCATGGAGTATGACTAAAAAGAAGAAGAGGTTGATCAAATTATGTCATGCATTTTCTCAAATTTAAAAATGGGAAAAGGAAATTTCAAAGGGAATTTTCCACTCATGTGATTTTATTATGGAAATTTTAGACACCTCATGGAAATGTGTCTTAAAAATATTCAAGAAAACAATGAGGATATCCGTGAAGTTCCCATGAATTAAATTTTAGGAAATGTGAAAGGTTAAAGGAGAACTAAGAATCGGTTCTTCAATAATAAATAGAAACTACTTTCAAAATAGGATAATACATCATAAGAAATTAAAGGGGAAGAAATTAATAAAAATAAAGACTTTAAAGAATATGTTCTCCTTGATATTATAGAAACGTCATAGACAAGAAAAGAAAATAATGATGGTGAAGGAGAGGTAAACGTGAGAGTATATATCAATATAGAGTTATTGGTTGTGCTTTATGATATAGATGTTTGTATATTCAAGACAATAGAATCTAATGGAGTGGTTAATTATTTGAAACTCTATATAAAATAATAGGAATTAGAAAATTCTGAAAGGAATAAATAAATTACAACTATCAAATATAATTAAATAGAATGGTAAGAGAAAATTATTGAGTACAGACACAAGATTAAATAGAAGATAAGGATTATCCTATGTTCTAATATCATAGTGAATGATTTATTCAAATGTATCAATGATATTATGGTATAATTCATCAATATATGGTGAAAAATAAAAGATTAAGAGAGACTCTTGACTCCCAGTTTGACATGGAGTGATAAAATTAACTGATCTATAGATAAAGTTTAGGAGAAGTGTAGTGCTTCAACAATATATTTAGATAATTATATATAGAAATAATAGAGAGATCAAGACATCAAAGCTATTATGGGGATAAACCATAATAATATGGCATTTTTCATTGATTCCATGACACAAGAACCTACATCAAGATTGATGATTGATTTTGATTTGATTCAAAATTAGAATGATTGAAGAATAGAAAAGAAAAATAATATTATAGAAATGTAATAAAAGAATATACCTTATATTAGGTGGTATTATTATGGAAATATGGGATATACTCACAATTTTTGTTCCATGAGAAATAGGTATTTTAGGGTACACAGTAAATGAAAAAAACATGTAAATTTCATCATTATAGATATTATTTAAATGGATATCATTTCTAGTATGGTGGAGAGACCATATGGATTGGTATCTCTCATAAACATTATGTAGTAATATACCAATAAATACCAAAGTTAATCGTTATTTCTAATCTAGTAATCTTTAAGTATCTTGAAAATGGAATTTTAATTTTCAGTATTATAAGATGAAGTTGGATCATAATCTTCATAGGAAGATAAAATATAAAAATCATCACCGGGTGTGAGGAAAAGTATATGTATAAAAAATTAGAGCTGAGAAGCCTCTATTTGAAGATATTTACTTAAGATAATCAAATAATGTTGGTTTATGGATTATTGATGGTGAATGAAATGAGAGAAAGATCCAGTAACAGACAAAAAAATTGATAAAAAATGCTTTTATTATTTGAAAATGATGATTGTTTGAAATTATTAGATTTAAAAAAGTCTTTTTTTGGGAACACATATAATATGAAAGGAAATATTATTTACTGATGTTCTTGGTCACAACTTAATGATTTTATTTAAATTTTAAGACTCAGGATATGCAGTTAATTTCAATAAGAAAAATCATATCATCAATGTCAAAGATGATGCAGTTAGAATTCAAAGGAAGTATAAATATGAAATATCTAAGTCATTAGTGGATTAGAAGTTATTTGATTTATATCCCTATAAGAAGAAAATATATTGTGGAATTATTTACTTTTTCACATGATATAATAATCCATGGATGATTTGGTAAATAATAAAGGAGCTCATGATATCCCAAACCCGTCATGTGATCATATGCACACATGGGATATTTATAAAAATTGGAAGATTGTTTAGTATACATATTAGTCAAAATACATAAATTCAAAAAGGTATCTTGGATGGATTCCTGTTGATATATGTGTACCAATATCACCAAGCTCTTTTGATGGGAATAGATACTATTAGATATTCATTTATGATAGGAATAATGTGTCATGGTTGATGGTAATTGAGTATAAGTTTCACATATTTAATTAGTATCAAAATAATGTAGAAACTATTATCAGTAAAAATATTAGGAAATTATAAACCAATAATGGAAAAGAGTTTAATAACAAACATGTGGAGGACTATATCAAGAAAAAGTTTTCCATGGAACCAATTTTTATTAATAAGGCCTCCTCAACATAATTTGTTTCTTATGAATGGAAAATAAATGATAATAAATATATCCATAATGATGATTAATTGAGAAATACCTTCAATAGATTTTTGGGAAGGAAGAATTCATGAAATAATTCTATTTTTTTAATAGATCATTTTGGTCTCTAAGAGAATAAAATACCCCATAATATATGTGGAAAGGAAAGAAAAAAATGTTTAATTACTTTTTATTATTTATCCATATGTACTATATTCTCAACATGGATAAGCATATAATGTTTTATTATAATTTATATTAAGGGATATTTATTATATAATTATCCAATAGAAAGGGATATAAGTTTTATATTAAATAGAAAGTAATTTTTATTAAAAGATAATTCATCAATGTAGTATAAATTGAGAAGAAAAATAGTAAAACAATGGGATGATTCTAGAACAGAGTGATGAGGAGCTAAGCCGCTCAGGGAGAGTATAATGTTTTAGTTTTTATTCTAAAATAGAAAATGATGATGCATGGAATAAAGATAGCATATTAACTGTATAAAATCTAAAAATAAGATCTTAAACTAATGAAAAGAGTATCATTAATGTCTAGATAACACCAGTAAAATGAGGATAATGATGTTTCTACATCAAAATTCAATCATTTCTCAGGTAGAGATAATGTGTTTCAAAGAAGCTTCTAAAGTTGAGAATTTTATTTATGAAATTAATGAATTGTTTAACCAAATTGAGAGTAATTAAATTTATGACATTTTTAAGGCTGATAGAAGAGAATTTTATTAGGACTAAATGGGTTTTCTATAAAAAAATTTAATAAATATGACATGGTTATTTGGAAAAAGTCATGAATTGTGTGAAAGGGATACTTATATTTGAGATAATTTGATTAAGATGAAAAAATTTATCATCTGTATATGATTGAAACTATTTACTTATTCTTATTCATAATAGTGTAGAGGGGATTCATGGTATTCCAAATGGATATCAAATTATAATTTTTAAAACATTACCTAAATAAAAATAATACATCAAGTATTTCGGTGGTTTTATTGTTCATGAAGATAAGAAAAAAAAATCCAATAGAATAAAGTTCTATATAAGCTAATGTAAGAACCAAGATCATGGTATTCTAGATTAGATACATAATTGAAAATGCTCAGTTTCTTATATAGTGGAGTTTATCATATACTCTATATCAATTGGGATAGTGATAAAAGTTATATTGTTTTCATATATATTGATGGTATAATATTTGTGTTATCAAATTAAAAATATTGAAATATGTTTATAGACTTCATGAGGTGAAAGTATAAAATATCGATGATTAGAGTGTTTATGTTTTTCATTGGCCTCCATGTGATACAATAAAATAATGTAACATTTATCTCTCAATCCAGGTATTACATGTAATTATTTAATTTTTTTTTTGGAATGTTGGATTCCAATGTAATGAAAACATTGGTTTATAACCAAATGATATTCTTAAGATACTGTGATGTAAAGGGGGTCAATTTCATGGAATTCCTAAAGATCATTGGAGTCCCTTTGTACCTAAAAATAAAAATAAACAACATTATATTTTCCATTAGTGAATTTCTAGGTACTATTTTAATATAAATAATATCAACTTTATATTATTAAATATAATAATATGGTATACCAAAGTCATAGGATTTTATTTTTCTAAATATTGAATCATTAGAATGAGAGTTTTGGGGATATACAAATGAAAATTAACCTAGTTCAACAGATGGTAGGAAGTCAAAATAAAGTGGTGTATTTTGTCTTATAGGGTTATATATTTATTTTATTGTAAATAAAAAAGTATTCATCTCAATGAACATTGTGAATGTTTAAAATATTACTACTACTCTAGCATGCATGAAACTATTGTGGACCAAGAAGTAGCTTGTGTGTCTACAATATTTTAAAATTCTACAGTGATACCAATTATGATAATTGAGGTGATATAAAACTTATAAACAACCTCATAAATCTCTCATATATTAATTACATTTAAATCAATAATCACTTCATCAAGGATAATGTTAATAATGGGTTCATAAAAAGGGATTATATGTCCACTAAAAATCAATAAGTAGATATCACGATGAAGGATATACTAATGAAAGTGATTTGGAAGCATAAGTTGGATCTTATCATCTAGAAAAACCTCCACACTTATATAATTTTTATGTAGAACCTCTAGTCCCAATTTTATACTTTGGATTTCCTCATTTGATGATAACCATTCACTATCTTTCCTCCCAAAATGGTGTGATCTTTGGGTTTGTTATCAAATGTGGAGAGATATATTTCCAATAAAATGGGAGAGTTGATTGATTAATTATGTATTTAGGAATATTATAATATAATTTTATAGTTATTTAATCATAAATATTAGGGGCATTGATGTTTTTGAAGTTATGGTTTTTAAAATAAGTGTAGGCCAAGAGTTGAATGAGCTGATTCATTGAAAATAGTTTCACTCTATTCTTCATTCATGCATTGAGATTGAATCATGTGAGATTATATTATCTGTTCATTTATTCTTCGATCACTATATATATTTTTATTTATTGAATAGTGTTTTATGATAGAAGTGAAAATGGTATGTGGATTGAATGGTGAATGAGTTTGAATTGTCGTCAACAAACCCAAAGGGGGGATTGTTGGACAAAAATACTTCAATGATAATTTATAGAGTTTTTGTGTTTTTTTATTGAAAAATAATGTTAGAAATAATCTTGGACCATTGTGGATTGGAAACATTCAAAAAATGGTGGTTTTAAAGTTACTTTATGGTGTTATTATGTTGCATAGAAAATTATATCAAATGGATGATTTTCATGAAAAGGGATGCACTGTCATGGAAATACAGAGTTACAATAACATGGTGAAATTAGAAAAGGGAGGGGATTAATTTTTTGAGTGTGAAGGATTTCCAAAATTGATTGTTTCTTCGAATAAATAGGCCACCAATCCAATCATTTGAAGTAATTTCACCGAAAGGGTATTCAAATTCCCTATTTTCATGTAATACTTTTGTGAATGTATTTAATATTCGATGAAAATTTATAAGACCTTCATTTGTGAGTTTAGTGGGAGTTACATTATGTTTAATAGTTTTTTATGAATGTTTTTTATGTGGTAAAATTGTGTACACAAATATTTTTACACAAACCTTAAGGAAATTTCTTAGATTTATTTTCATAAAGTGGACTTCATTATTTGGATGAAATAAGAGCTCCATGAAACATAAGGAATGGTTTTAAAAACATAAATTGAATTTTTATAAGTAATATTATAGAGGAACAATGAGTATATTTCTTCAAATACTAAAATTAATTCTCAAAATTTGATTAGTAGTGAACCCAAAGTGAAATTTATTCAACTATGACCATTGTAAACAAGCAACAAGCTTGATTAGGGGATTAGTAAGTTCTCTGAACATGACTGGTAGTGAACTAAGGGGGATAGTGAGTTAACTATAAACATTATAAACAATAAGTGGTCATAGTGGATCTAGTAAATTGGTGCATTATAATTTTATACTCCTTATATTATCTCTAACCATGTAAAATTTATTATGTTCTTAATGGTTTTATTTACTTCATTATTTCTAATTTGTGAGAGATAGACATTATTACTAACCATGGAACATGATCATTGGTGGGGATCATTGGAAGAAATCGACATACAATGATTCATCACCCCCATCAAGATATATACCTTTACAGGGGCCAATAAGACTATAAAACCTTATTTGTAAACCAATCAATCATATCATGAACCAAAACAATCATAAAAAAACAACCAAGTGTGTTCTATGTCCAATGTATAACATCATATAGATCTTTAATAATATTTTGGTTAGATATATCTCATGAAACCATACATCACCTCCCGAAGATCAGACACTATTCCACCTAGAGTCTTCTATTTTTCATAACTCTATGTCTAGATGTCAATATGGAATTGAAATATCTACAGTGATTTGTATCCTAACTAGAAAAAATGTATAAAAACCTCATAACCAAATAAAAATATTCTCATCATATAAATCATAATACCCTAACTACATCCATGTGATAACCTCTTATAGTTATCAAAAACCCCACTAAGGGGATGGTCACATAAAAACATAATACCTGTTAGGAATTATGCCCAACCATTTTTTCAAACAAATGTTATACACCATATAAAATAGGACGTAAAATCCATATTACCCTCTATATTATATATTTAGGAATCACTTATTATCTATACCACTCTAGATTTATTCCAAGGATCTTAAAGCCACCTAGTCCCTATATTACATACTCATCATTCTTTATTAATTAAAAACATTTCAAATAACTTTTACCTTAACCACTGAGTCTAATCTCATGCCTATCATCCAAGAAAATCATAAATCCATTAAACTTATCAATAAATTAAAAAAATATCCTAATAGTTGAATGTGAGTATCTCTCCCATAACCCAATCTATCACAATATCACACACCAATCCCATGGGTCTCCCAATGTTCCTTTGGCACTATGCCAAAAGGAAACTGAAACAACAACACAATATAATCTAAATCAACCAATGTAAGGTTACTTATATGGATCCTATGTTATCATAAATCATCATGTGATAGTATATAATATATTATACCCCCATAATCAAGATCAAACATCCAAAGCATGTGATATTTATAAATAGTAGAATCACCCACGGAAGTTTAAATGGTCTAAACTATGTATCAGAAAATATATTCTCAATATCATTTAAAATATAGGATAAAATATTTAAAACCCATTTAAAAAATTCACAACATTCTGTATTTACACTTTCTTAAACCTAGTATAAAATCCTAAGGGAAAACTTCTTTGTAAAACCCATAAATTTAAATAAATAGTTCGATTTATAATCACATTCAAAAAATTATTTAATGTTAACCACTTTACTTTTGGAAAAAATGATTCAAAACCACTCACACGAACAAAAAAACTAGGATGGGTCACTATCACTCATTTGACCAATATTCTATAATAAATCCAATTAAAAATATATGTAGTCCATATTTTCAATTTGAATGATGTGATCTTATCCCTTTTTTTAGGGTGAAAACATACCCTGTCACCTAATCATGTAAATGATAATAGTAATACTGGCACCCAATCAAAAATTCAAATTGAGAGTAACAGAAAAAATAATATAAAATCCACATACCTCAACTCATGGCCCATAAATGAATCATTAGATCATAATTATCACTAACAAGACCTCAGAAACCAATCACATCTATAAACATCATCTAATTAATAAAACTGTCGTCTAAAACCAATATCAATTTATTGAATAACTATTTCCTAACTCATTAGGAATCTCTATGTTTTCAAAACAATGACCAATTATTATAATAATACTAAACATGGATCCTTTGACCCATATTAGGAAAACCTAATTTATAAACCCATATCCATGACAAATTTCATTTAATTTCACTACAATCCCAATGTAAATTCATAGAGTGACATAATTCAAGATAAAAAATGAATGATTTCCTATATAACACCATCATAAGTCTCCTCTATGAACTATAAATGAAAACCCCCTCCTATGAAATGATTATATAATAAATCAATGGAATTGTTTTCCAAATCCCTAGGTAGTGAAAATGAATTAAAAGGAGAGGGAAGGAGAAAAAAAGGGAACAAAGAGAGGAAGAAATACCTCAAGTCCATATGATGAAAAAATACTAATATATAAAAGGTAAAAAATAAAGATAATGGGATAGATAAAATATGTTTCTACCCCTTAATTCATGTGTTTTGGAATAAGTAACCCTAAGTGGGGGGTCATATAGGGAAAATAGAAAGTTCCCCCTTTCCCCATATTTTTATAAAATGTTCTCGTGGCCTACTGGGTAGCTGGTAGATCCCCACCGAGTACCTAGTAGCTCCACCAAGTACTATTTTAATGTCATCGACAACTTGGTATCATGTTTAGGGGTATCATACCCCTTAGTCCTCCACTAAGTTCTCAATGACATTTAAATGGGTACTTTATGGCTTTGAACAACCACTTTTACTCCCTGTATATTCCATAAAAACAAATGATATTTCTAAAGGATTCTTAAACTCTATTAAATACCCAAAAATATCCCAAAAAACTTTTAAATATTATCCAAACTCACATTCATCAATCAGAATTCAAAAATTCAAATTCACCAATCTACTAAAATGGTGACGATCTCACCAAACTCTTGATTCACCAATATTAAAATCCATGTGTCATTTATAATTCCAATCCATATTTTTTCTATCCTGGAGAACCTATGGTTCTCCTATATCCATAAATCTCCTCCTATAATGGTCATATAGTGACCCATTATTTTCATACATAAATATTACATCATTTTAGATGAATATTCAGTACATTACATTAATATTCATTCTTGAACTACAATGTTTTAGTGTATTTGGAAACATGAATATATAATAAAACCATTCATAAGATATTTGTATCATGTATTAATTATTTCTTCAAAAATAAAACTCTTCCTAGTCAAATAATACGTAAAATATTTCTTCATATCATGTGGAATAGAAACATAATAAAGGGTGTGATAATATAATTTGGAAGGGTAATAATGGGAGATATCAATTATCACTTTATCATAACATGAGAATAATGGTATAATAACATTATATTAACATTTAAAAACAAGACCCAATATATCATAGATAATAATTTTGAATCATTTCATAAATCATAGTTGTTCATAAGATATGACTCATAATGGAAACAAAGAGCATGAGACATGGGAACATAACATTAGAATACGATCAAGTTATAAATGAGTGGAATGAAATGTGGCATGATCATAATAATAAAAATCCTATGCCAAGTTGACACACCAAGATATTTCTAACATGTAAGGATTGAAATAACCACCTTCATACCATCATTGATCTTAGGAAAAAATTATGTATTCCCTCATTCGGGCACTTGATAAACTCCTATGTACCCTCTTTCAGAATTGGGTTTACCTCCAATGTAACATCTTTTAGTACTATAATGAACTCTCGTGTACCCTTTAAGATCATAGTTTGACCTAATTAATTATAGAGATATAAAATACTAGGCCCACCCATTATATAATCATAAATCAATTCCCGTGTGGGCTATAGGATCATAAAACATTCTCCATAACAAAACCCATGGAAAAGAATATAAGTTTCATAGATACAAAAACATCATAACTATAAAACATCAATATAATGAATAAATATGGTATCATTTGATCACATATTCATTAAGGTATAAGTAACATTAAAAGATGTTATTAGTTATGAAAAACACCTTTAAAATATCATCAGAATATTTATTGTCGAAAAAACCCAATTCCTTTTTAAATTACATACTAATATATAAAAGTTTCAAAAATATTAAGTAATTTTTTATTTTAAATTAACCTATAAAACTTATAAATGAATCATCAAATTATTGAGTGGTTATGATGGTATAAAATTCCATTTAGGACATTCAAGTTTAAAAAAAAGATTCATTTTAAATTTTTATTAAAATTTCAAAAGTACCTCATTCTGGAAACAAAAGCTGATTCATTTTTTAAAATTTTAAACATGGGTAAAAATGAATTTAAAAAATCACAGGATAATAGTAAAAACATTCTTGAAAGTATTTTCTGAAAACATGGATAAGGAAGAAAAAGGATTTTTGGCTGAAGAGGGAAACAATGTTGATTTTCCTTAAAAAAAACTATGTCACTCATTTGAGTTCTTAAATAGTGTAAAGTGAAAGCACATTTAGGAGATTCTTTATAGATAGGTCATAAAATTTCATCTTTAAAAACTAGATCATAAATTATCTTGATAAACAATGAAATTGTAACATAAATACCATACCTTGAGTTTGACTATATTTGAACGTGATTTATCCTCCTATATAATAAATTTAATTTTATTATTATTATATAAAATAATAACTTAAATACTTATAATTTCATATATAATACCCATATAAAACTTAAACAACCATTTTTTGAAATTAATTATTAAAATTTTCACTTTCATATGCCAACTATTTTGTTTTCTCGAAAACTTTTGGTTCGATAATTTTGGTTCTTATACTTTGATCATGGTTTCATCATATATATATTTTTATTCTTAATATAAATATGATGTAGATTAATTATATATATATATATATATTCATCCATAAATTATATAGTATTAAAAATGGATTTCACCATTCATGGATATGGTAGGGTAACTCTGAGCTTCCATTGATATACCGCTGAATAGCTCAGACTTCCTCAGCCATTTTGTCATCTAGATCAGCTCCCAATAGCTTTTTTTCTCTAACATAGTCCCATAAAATTATTTTTCTACATATCTTTCAATATAAGTTTTCATAAGGATTCCTTTTAATTCTCAAGTGAAAGACATTTTTATATGAAAACTCAACCAGAGTAAGGTTTTTATCCCTACCACCTTTGTAGTCCATAGAAAGAGGTCTCAAAATATCATATAGGGTTTTAATGGTTCTCTTAGACTAAGTATATTTCTATCGATGATAAGAAATATTGAAACTCAAATTTATATCTAGATACTAATAAAGGCTTCACTTGAAATTTTATGTAAACATCTGATCTAGATCAGATACAATATATTGCAGTACTCCATGCTTCATTAATGCATATTTTGGAAAGAATTTCCAGAGACAAATATTCACTAATATAAATGAAGTATGTTAACTTTATAAAGAAATTTACTACAATAAAAATAATATTGTGAAATTTATGCATTTTGGGGAGTCCTGTGACAAAATATATGGTTATGTTTTCCCATTTACATTCTAGTATGGGTAATGTTTGTAACAACCCATTAGATTTATTTCTATTAGCATTAACGTTATGACATTCCAAGAACCAATATACATAATCTGCAATACCCCTCTTCATGGAATTCCACTAAAAATACTCTTTCCTATCTCTATACATATTTTTAACTCCAAGATTAATATAGAATGATGAAATTTGAAACACATCAAATATTTCATTCTTAAAATATTTTATGGATGGAACACAAATATAATTCCAAAACCTTATCATTTAATCATAATCAAGGATAAACACATTAACATTTTTTACCTTTTTATATAGTTCTACAACTTCCTTATTCACTCCATTAATTCTCACATAGATATATAATTGAAAACTATTTTTAATAAAGATATGATTTTTCCCATTAATTCATGATTTATATATCTATACTTTGAAAATATAAAAATATTATATCATTGATGATCTTCATCATTTATAAAATAGCATGATACTTTCATCTCAGATAATCTACCACTATATTATCTTTCCAAGGGAGGTAATATATTGATAACTCATAATCATTAATCAACTACAATAATCTTCTCAGGTGAATATTCATCTCTTTTTGAGTTGATATATACATATAAATTTTAAGATCAATATATATATCACACCTTTATCTGTAATGATATTTATCTATATCTTTAATACATAAATTACCATAGCTAAATCAAATTAATGAGTTGGGTAATTTTTCTCATGAACCTTAAATTGGTGTGACACATAAGCTATCACCATGTAATTATAAATAAGGATTCATCCCAATACCTTCATTAATATATCACTATAGACCAAAAAACCTTCCTACATGTAGGATAATGTAATCATTGGGGTTATAACTAACATTATCTTTAGTTCCTTGAAATTTCTTCAGATTCATCCATCCTAAATAATTTTGATCAATTTTAAGTTAATATAGTGAGTAGATTATATATACATGAGAAATTATCCACAAAGAATCAATAATATCTTGCTAAACCAAAAAAACTATGGATCTTACTAACAATGGTTGGTTTGGGATAATGGTAAATAACTTCCTTCCTTTATGAATCTATTGATATACCCTCACTTGAGATTATATGATCCAAAATTGAATCTTTTTGTAGCTAAAATTAACACTATAAATTCGGTATGAAAATCTACCTTACTTTGGGTATTCTGTAAAATACTTAATTTATCTTCATGATCTTTATTTCCCTTTGAATATATAAGAGTATCATCGATAAAATCCACCATAAACTAATCAAGGTAATGTATATAGACTATATTAATTAAATATATGAAGATAACAAGGGAATTAATAAGAACAAATGGAATCACTATAAATTCATAGTGTTTATACCTTGTATGGAATGATTTCTTTGGTATATCCTCCTTACTAATACTCAATTGGTGATATAAAGAACAAAATTTAATCTTAGAAAGTATGGATCTCATTACAGTTGATCAAAGAAGTCATAAATATATGGTATATGATACTTGTTATTTATAGTGAACTTGTTCAATTCTTGGTAATAATTACATATTTGAATTGCTACATATTTGTTATTATAAAAAAGAGCATGTTCACACCAAGGTAATGCACTTTTCGAAATGAATCCATTTTCATGATTCTCCTAGATTTTCTTCTAAAATTTCCACAATTCAATCGAGGCTATTCTATATGGAGTATTTTAATTATTTGTATCCCTATGTATGAGATCTATTGAAAAATCAAATTCACAATTTAGAGGAAGATCTAGAAAATATTTTGGAAAACCTTAAAAGGATCTTGTACGATAGTAATATATTCTATGTTGAGTTTCTCCACAACTATCTAAGATAAGAAATAGTATTGAATAAGAATCAAGAATATTACAATGGATAAAATTTCCAACTAAAATTCAGATATATCATCACATTGACAAACTATCATATGTTAGTTCATAATATTAAATGTTAATTACCTTCCTCAATAATTGATGTGGGGTTTATATAAAGAAAGGAAATTTATGCATAATATAAAATAAAATTCAACTAGAAGAAGAATAATGATATTTTTGGGAAGTACATTCCCAAAAATATCTATTGGATAATAATCATAGACAATAGATCAAATATTCACACCATTCTGGGTTTTGACTAATAATTCAAAATCTAATAATTGAGGCGGTATTGTGAAAACCTTATAAATTAATTAATATATAAATGTTTTTGTAGATCTATAATTAAATAAGACATTATCAGTTATAGAGTGGATATTAAATTTAGCTTTCACCACATAGTTATTTTACCCCTCCTCAGTAATAGTTATCATATGAGATTTCCCATTTTCTCTATATTAATAGTTATCTAACATCGATCATAATCATTTACATTCATATTTTAGCATTAGTTATCATAATTTCGATAGTTCATGTATTTAAAACACTGGAGTGTGGGTGGTTCATTGTGTGGTTGTTTTCCTCTATCATTGGAAAATTTCTTCCCATTACTTTATTATTCAATTTCATAATGAACATCCTTTACCCACATTAATAATTTACTAGTATTCTTAATAAAATTTACTCCATGTCTTTTTCCACACTTTCATCATAATGGAAGGCTCTTCTTCTTACCTCCATGGTTTTTATTATTATAATTTCATTTGAATTGCACCTTTATTTTCATATCAAAACCCTAATACAGATGGGTAACTCCAATATCCATTTCTTCCTTGCTGTCACATAAAACAATTACTTCATAACTACTGAAAGACCTTATGGATAATTATCTTCAGAGACGTGGTTTTAATCCACTAAATAATTTATCAATCATACTTTTTGGTTCAATGATAACACTAGAAGCATAATTTTTATGTTTTAAAAAAAATCATATTCAATAATAGATTCATCATCATTCTAACTTAGCTCATGGAATTTGTTATCCATTTTTGTATGAGGAAAATATGGATATTACATGTTGAAAATAAACATATAATCTCATTCCACACCATTGAGTAACTTTCTTCCTATTTCCTAATTTTATTGATGAGATTCCACTATTTATCTTCTTTTCCTTTCAAATGATTGGCAACAAAAATGAATTTTTTATGATTTGAACAATAGTGAAGTGAAAATAAATTTTTAATAGTATTTATTCATTTCTCAAAAACTAGTGGATTAGTATATCCACTAAAATAATCTAGATATTTCCACATGAAGGACTAAAGAGACTATTAATCCTGCCTTTGATCTTTTGGATTAATAACATGATTCGTGACTTGTGAACATTTCATAAGTATAGTAATAAATTTTTCCATTCTCGGTCCCAAAATATTTGGTCACCCTAGATTATAATCATTTCATTTTCCATCACTTTAGACATTGACATGATTTATTTAGGTTTTATCCATTAACTAAAACATAAAATAATTGTGTGTGTAATAATAATCATACTGGAAAACCACATAATTATGAAAAATAATTTATAGGATGTACAAATCATGACACCTTCTTTTTAATATATGACCCATTAGGTTTAATGTAGGTCCTAAATGATCATCATCTATTCAAGTTATTTATGATTATTCATAAAGAAAATGTGAATTAACTATAGAATATTTTTATGTGTTTCAAACAAGGTTCATAGTAAGGGAACACCCACTATGCATTAGAATTATGGTCAAGATATACTCAAACAACTATTTTTGGGGTTATTACCCCTAGATTCATATATTCCAAAACCATGTCTACTTATATTATCCAGAAATGTTTGTTTTTATAAGAAAATAACATTAATATATTTATAATATATTAGGAAATTATCCTATACATAGGATTATAATAATGATTCTCACCAATTTTTTTATAACATTTTCTAAAGTAAACTAGTCCTTTATCATATACCCACTATAGCTACACTAACTTTTTATTCATAAATATTACATCATTTTAAATAAATAATAAATACTTGAAATTAATATCAATGTCAGAACTATAATGATTTATTTTATTTGGAAACGTATATTCATAAAAAATATTCATAACAGATATAGAATAGTTATCACTTAGATCTTCAAAACATCCACCCTTATAAGACATGTCAAACTTAAAATATTTTTTCATGTTCTATAGAAGGGGAACATAAGAAAGGGTGAGATTAGAATCATAATAATGGAAATAAAGGGAGATATAAATGATTAATTAAGAATAAAATGACTATAAAGATTTGAGAAAAATAAATATTAACATTTTAAAATCATACCCAACGTATCATAGATCATAATTTTTAATCGTGGAATAAAGCTTGGAAATTTATAAAAAATGAACCATAAAGGAATCAAAGAACACAATGCATGAAAATATAACATTGGCATATGATCATGTCATAACATTTTGGAATAATAACAATAATAGGAATATTATGTCAAGGATACCATCTAACCAATTCTAAATATGGTAGAATTAGGCTAACTACTCATACACATACTTTAGGCTTGAGATAACCACATGTGTACCCTCTTTCGGTCTTGGGATAATCTCACGTGTATTGTCTTTTGGGATTGATATAACCTACCATGTACAATCATTTGAGCTTGGGATAACCTCATGCATACCCTTTGATATCATTATACATTAACATTTACCCACTTAATTGATGAGATGCATAATTTTGGGCCCTCCCATTACATAATATTAAATTCATTCCTATGTATGCCAGTGGATCATGAAAAAATTGATCATAACTTAACCTATATAAAATAAAATGGGATTCATTAATATTTCATCATCAGAGCCGTATACAATACATAGAAATAATAAATATGGTATTAATGTATCGTATTCCCAATAAATCATAAGTAACATTAAAGGATTTTATCATATATAAAAAATATTTTAAAAATATCTATCGAATATTTCTTAAGGAAAACAGAATTTTTATTTTTAAATCACATATTAATTTCTAAAAATTTCCCAAATATATAGGAAACAATTTTATATTAAAATAAAATTGGAAACTTTTAAAGGAAGCTTCAATGTATTGAGAGGTCATTATAGTGGGAAATTTAATTCAAGTTGTGTAAATTAAAACAAAAATTCCTTTCACATTTTCAATAAAAATTCAAAAGTAACTAATTTGGGAAATAACAAGAACTTTCATTTTAAACCAATTTTTCAAAATTCCAATATTGTGAAAAATTAATTTAGACAATAGTATAAGAATATAAAAAAAATTCTTGAAAATATTTTTTGAAAAGATAGATATGGAATAAATATGATTTTGGACCAAATAGATAAATAAAACTTATATTTCATAAAAATAATTCTTATACTATCTGGAGTAATTAAAGAGAGAAAAATGAAATGAAAACATGTAATCTCTATAAATAACTAGATTATAAGAATATTAATTTCATTATTGATATAAATGCCATAAAATTTCTTCATCATATTCTTTATCATAAATAATCCCAATAAACATTGAGATTGTACCATAAATCCCATATCTTGAGTTTGGTTTTCATCGATAGTGATTTAACCTCATATATAATAAATATAACTTTATTATAATTATATATAAGACTCATTATAATACTTATAGTATCATATATTATCCCCATATAACCTTTGAAACCCATTTATAAATAATTACTTATTAAAATCATTTTTCCCGATTGTTAGCTGTTTCGTTTTTCATGGGAATTTTGGTTTAATAGTTATGAACACTGTACTTTAATCATGGATTAATCACCTCTAAAATTTTAATAACAACATAAATATAATATATATTTATATTTATATCCATTCTAAAATATCGAGATAGAAAACTAAATTACACCGTTCAGGGAGACAATACATCATATGTACGCAAGAATGATCTTTTGACATTTTGACGGATGAAAAACAATAAAGGTAAATAATAATTCACCTTTATAGAGTAATTATTATATCATATATATCAATTATATTCATTTAAACTAACCTTATAATTATCCATCTAAATAAAAAATAAAAAATGAGTCACATCACTTCGTGGAGGTGGTAGTCCACACGTATGCATGATCGACGTTATCATTTTCCAACTGATTATAAGGTAAGAATGTAGATATTTTATTAAAATTATATAAGAATAATTTTTTCATAAATTTCATATATTATCTTTAAACCCCTCATAATAATAATAGATGAATTATGGTGATGAAAAATGTATTGTACCACTCTGTGGATGTGGTACTCAACATGTACGCACGTGCAATACTTTCACTTCTCATTAGATGGAAAAGAAAGTGGATAGTGGTTGTTACATAATCATAATACAATTTCAGTATACTTAGGACACTAATTTTTTTATTTTTTAATAGATAATATAGATTTATATATGGTGTAAGAATAAATAAATTGAAAGAGTTCATGTAGAAAGATTACCCCTTATTAAATTGGCCTAAGTTTTATCCCTTATTAGGGACCCCTAAAATGTTCTTTCTAGATGACCAGAAGCTATAATTCAAGGATAGGGAAGTTTAGAATATAATTGGGAATGTTTTGGTAGATATATCTTAGTAAAATAATTATAAATAAATGAGATAAGGAGTGTCCTTTTATATGGGATAGAAAGGACAAACATTGAATTACAAATACAAATTTACATATAATTAAGTCATTCTCAATAAAAATGATTCCAAATGGATTGATACTTAAATAAAAATATGGTAATGAATAAAAATAAACATCCAATTAAATTTATAGGAGGTTATGATGTCATTTTAAACCATATCTTTGGGTTTAAACACTAGGATAACCAATTGTAATCTAAACAATGGTAATGAATTGTTAATATTAAAGGGTTATAATTTTTATAATATGGTAAAAATTTCTCCATAAATGTCCAAGGGATAAAATTTTCAACCATTTATCATCCAGTATGTCCTATTTCAATATTTTTATGTTTTATAAATAATTTAATAAGGTATTCTTATCCTAAAATACAATTAATGTAATGTTAATAACTATTCACATAATTTCAAAACAACATGATAGTGATAGAATTTGAATATAATCCTTTTAATAATCTACAATATGTCATATTAATCTGTAAAATTCATGGAACAAAATAATTTACCCATGTTTTATTAATTTTAATATTTTTAAAATCATTAATTGTTTCATAGTAATTTAACTATGTTGACGTCGTGTATGAATTTAAGGTAATTATTCAATCAAACACATATAAATAAATTAACATGATAAAAAATTAATTCCTATTTCATAAAAACATTTAAAACTAAACTTATCATTTATTTATCCTCATGATATATTTTTAGAGATATTAAATTTACAAGAGTGACATTTTTTATTTATTCAATTCTTAAACTAATATAAAGGACATAATCAAAGAAATGGGGCACCAAGTGGACACATATTCGAGATTTGGATGGAAAGGTCCAAACTAAACTCATAAAATAGGATAAAGGAGAGTGTTTGGATGAATTTTAAGCCTTATCATATTAGTTTAATCCATAACTAACCCATTTTACCTTTATTATGGTAAGGAAAATTTACTATCTTTACTATTCATATTGTCCAAAAAATTAAAGTGAACTATTTAAAAAATTTATACCTGATAATTATAAATATGCACTCCATTTTTCAAGATTAAATTTATGTAATTTTATGTATTTAATTTAAAACTAAACCTAAAAAACATGATGAAAATAAGTTTTCTACAAAAAAATGTTTTCTAAAGTATAAAAGGGGTTAATACAAAAATCCAACATAAAATTGATTTCAATGACCTTTATATGATTATAAATGAACTAATGGTTCCTTTAAATCAGAGTTAAAAAATTATTCTATGTAAATACATTAAACAAAAATCAGTTATCAATAAAAATCAGTATTTTACATATTCAATGAAAAATCAATCTCTTCATAAAATTCTAAAAATTTAATTCTAAAATAATTCTAGCTTGATGATTTAAGAAATGCATTTATTTTTCTCAAATAAAATTTCTAAAATTTGAAAAAATTAATTATATTATTTTATTGTTAAAAATTAATAAAAACTATTTATGTCGATATATTTATTTTGAAATCTTATAATGATTTTACTAAAAATTGAGTACATATTTATAAATATATTTTTACTATCTAAAACATTTATGTGAAAATTTAAAAATATATTTTATGATGACCTGTATTTTAATACAGTTTAATTCTTTATTTATTATATAATGATACACTTAATACAACCCTAAAAGGCCATAAGGCCTAGTATCTTTGGGAAATTAGTTACATAACATTACAAATTACAAAATGAATGAAACAAAATTATTTTTAAAAAATAACACATGATAATATTCCATTTATCTTCTAAAACATTATGGGATAACCATGGGATATGTATAAGAGAATGGGGTGAGATGTAAGATCACAAACTTATAATGAGGTATATTCTATTAATGTTTTGGTTAAACCCCGTTTTTCAATTTAATGAAATGTTTCCAGAGAATATGAGGAGACTTGGGGTGTCCCAAGGGTTTAAACATTAAAAAGAAAAGCTATACTGGGTAGGGTATACTATTGGAGTATGGTTAGTACTAACCATGTTCCTTAATTGTGAATTATGTAGGGTAAGGGTTCACAGTTTACAAACCGTGAAAGGGGGATATTGGGAACCATGAACCCTTGAATAGAGAAAATGCATGGCTTTACCTTTGTTTTTTCAATTTTTGTGGGATCCCTAAGAAATTGTGTAACACAAGCCCCCTTTGTAAAAATGTTGGTGCAAGGTTAGAACATGGTATGGACAACCGTATGGCCAAACTGTGCACCTCATTATAAGGGTAAATTTCCCATTTTAAACCTCAGGCTTTAAGGGGTCTAACATGATTTTCCCTCGTGTCATATTTTAGAAGCCTATGTGATGAAAATTTCTTCCCCCAAGCTCACCAAGGATGAATCTACTTATTATCTTGGCTATTTTGAGTTTCCTTGGGTGTTAATCAATTATTTTTGTGAGTCTAACAATCCTCTTCTTTCTTATTTTTTGGGAAAGGCCTTGTTTAGTTTTTTCTTCTCATTCTAAAGCCTTAAAAACGTGTTTTTATAAAAGATTATATGTTTGGGATTTGAAGGGTGTTTGAGTTCATATCAAGGGATGAGGTTAAGTGAGAATCCTTCTAAGAACATGAGGTAGGTGGTGTAAAAGTTATATCCATAGTAATGATGATAGTTATGTGTGTGTGGTTGTGCTCTTAGTACCATCATGTAGTGCATTTGACTCCATCGATAGGAAATGATCAATGAGGAATTTAAATGACGTGATAGACCACTCATGATCCCCATGGGATCTGACTATGATGAATAGAATGGACCTATGGACACCCATGGGGTGGGAAACTCCATATAATATAAATTATTGGGATGGGAAATGATAAATTGAAGTTTTTTTAAAATAAACTGATTTTAAATGTGACTAACTTGATAACATAACATGATGGGGATGTTTGGATTAACATAAATAGAAAAATTAGTTATGGTATATAAATGTTTTAATATGATAATTATTTAATAAGGAATGGCCTCATGCTTAAATCGATTATAAGCAGGATAAAGGTTTTTAATATGTTAAAATGGTAAAATGGTCTTGTTTTGAGAATTGATAAATTGATGAATGTAAATAACCATGAAAATTTGATTAAATAGGAATAGTTCACCCTTTTTGTTTTTCTATGATAAAAGGTTTAATGATGATAATCCATATAAATGAAAACTAATGTTTGGTGGGATAATAGATTGATGCTCCACTCCCATGGGTGGGCTAGACTAATGCTCCAGGAACCCCTGTGAATATTAGTGTTTAGGGAAATGAATGATCCTTCTAAACCTAAGGGAATGGACATGGAATTATATATTATGGATTTGAATGGTCATACATGGTGTTCTAAATCCCGGTTGGATTCATGGAATGAGGCTCCATGTTTTCTAACCTATGACCCTTTAACACATCATTCAGATGAATGAGAAGGGCCAAATCTAGTTTGATAAAATGGGTAAAACAAAGAACTAATAATTGAAATAATTGATATAATAAATTTTAAATGATGTAACCTATTTAATTTTTCTATTTTCATTATTATGGGTTCCTTTATATACACTGTATTAGACAAGTTTTTTTGTATACACTATTATTAGTGGTCGATTGAGTTGTACTCACACTATCCTTGGGCCTCCATGGAGCACCCGAGCTAACTTCATGGTTGTGGGTTAGGACAAGGGTAAGGGCCCTTTGATTATGGGTTGGTTTGAAGATTAGGGATGTGCATAGATGAGGGGACCAAACCTGATGAAGATAACTTTTGGAGATTTTTAGCATGCATTTATTTTGGTTTTTTTCTTTCCAGTTATCATTGTATGACATGACATGGCATATTTACTATTTGTTTGTGGGAATGTATGCAGTTTTGTGAAATTGTTTGAGATGATTTATTATTGTTTACATTGTTTCTATTAGTTCTTTTTAATATGTTCTGTCATAGTAATATTATGAGGGTATGGTATCCCTATATGTTTCAATAGACCCTCATTACTAGTCATAATCCTCTAGCATAGAATGAGGTACACCTAGGGTCATGTGGTGAACCAGTGTGAGAACTGAATTAATGACACTCAAGTTGAGACATTACAAAGAATTATCATATTTTTTACTTTATGTTATTTATTTTATTTTGGGAAGCTATACATGAGAATAAGAGGTTTTGGGCCTTCTAAATGAGATCATGCATGGGAATATCTTACATATGTATTGTGGAAAATCGAGCACCCATGGTGGGATTGATGTTATTGATGTTTATAATTATAGTTGGATATTATTTCACCTTGGGTGATGCAATTTTCATGTGATGTTATTATTATTTTTAGATTTAATTTATGGACAAACTTGTAATGAGGTTTTATTATTCATGGACCAATTTAGGAACTTAGGAATAAATGTGACATGTATCATATTAGGAACACACAAGAAAATGGGTTATGGTCGGGTATAGGGATTAAAAATTCATCTTGAATCTATAAAAATTTTAATGAAAATATTCCTAATAAATATTTTATAATTTTATAAATATTGGAAATATTGTTATGGGTGGATAAAACTACATCATATGTAAAGTGAAATTTGGGGAGTCTAGTTTACCCAATGTTAGTCTTGGCCCAGGTTAGGGGTGGTCGAGAATACCGATGGGGTTGTGATGATATCTATTCAGATAGTGTATACAGGGGTGATATGGTTTTATTAGATATAATAACTCTTTTATGGGATTTTGAGAATTATATGTTATGTGTTTTTAGATCTGTGTTGGGTATTATAGAGATATTCCACTATGACGACGTCTACCGATCAGGCGACAAGGGGATATAACCGAGAATTCTTATCTGGTAGTGGTATGGTAATGCCATTGATTACAGGTAATAGGGGGAATAGGAATTTTGGGAGAGCATTTCCAATTTTATTCAACTTATGAAGTGACACATAGGGTGGGATGGGATGTGTATGTTTGAATTTAAAATAGAGTTTCAACTACACCACCCTCCAATGTTTACTGTAGAGGGAGGACCTAAGGTAGTATATATTCAGATTGAATCCATCAAAAAAAGTTTTGATCACTTAGAGACCCTGCCAAAAAAGAGAGTTAAGTTGGAGAAATATATATTTTGGGGACCAATGAATTATTTGTGGGATATACAGGATCAGTATGAGCATATATATGGCATGGGATTGGAGAAATTCTAGGAGAAGTTTCTGGAACACTTCTACAGTGAGACCTCGAGGTAGAGGATGGTTGAAGAGTTTCTGCGCTTCACTATGGGATTTTTGATGGTGGTATATTATTCTACCCGATTCATAGATTACCGGCAATTTTCTTTGACATTGATATGATTTAGGGAAGAAATTTTTAACTGATTTATGGATTTTGTTTGATGTGTGATCATGTACTAGGTAAATATATTTTTCTTGAAGTGGTCTTTTGAACTGGTAGATCAGGTTCTCATTTCTGAAGTGAACCTGAATGATACTTTTGGTGGAAGATAGGTCATATTAGTCGTGAAATATAGTGGTACATAATTTCGTATTTGGAATCACAATTGTGGGAATTTCCACAAGATTAGTGGAAAACGAAGTAGTAAGGGATGGGGGAATGTCTCCCAAGGAGGCAGTTCAGTCGTCTTCTCTTAGTGTGGCAGTCTGAGCCACGTGAGAGGTCAATGTACTCAAACAATAGTAGATTGTTGATAATGTGGAGGTATGGGATATTTATATAAGTTCTATAGGAACCCATAGTAGGCTGGTAGTGGTGAAGTTTCTAGGCTAGTACAAAGGTCCGACATTGGGTCAGCTACTCCGTATCAGTTAGGCAGTTGAAGTTCTAAAGACCATACCAATCATGGTAGGGGAGTTGATACGTTAAAATTAAGGAATCCATATCATCAAGGTATTTCAACACTAGGAGCTCAGAAAGGATACCAAGGTATATGGGTATGTTAGATTCATGTAGTTTAGTACGCACCTAGGGGTGGCGAGGTTGTATTATCAACTGTTCGAGGTATGATTCTTGTAGATTTCATGATTTCTAGGGATTTATTTGATATCAGATCATCTAATTATTTGATATATTCTCATTTAGTGATTTTTTTGGGTCTAGTGGTGGAACATATGCATGTTTTTATGTCAAATGATAAATAGTTAGAAGTATGATATGAAAGTATATTGCATTGTAAAGAGTGTTTCCTCGTGGTTGGTGGATACCACTTCATTTCGGACTCAATTTTTCTTGAAATTTTAGGTTTTAACCTAATATTGGGGATGTATTGGTTGGTGTTGTATCGATACAATATTTAATATTACCACCTATGGGTAACCTTCACATCTCTTGATGGTGACACTAATGTTCACAGTGGGGAATGGGATATCAATGCGGGATAGGAAAGGTCGGTTCATCAGTAGTTAGGTGATCTCATCACCCAATTGGAATGTCTTGTGTTGTATAAAGGGTAATAGAGAATTATGTATCTAAATATTTGGTGGATCAGTTTCAAGAAAAAAAATCTGAGATTTTATCAGGGTTTCCACCTAAGAGGTATGTTGAGTTCACTATTGAGTTTGTACCTAGAGCTGAGTTGTTCTCCATTCTTTGATAAAATATGGAACTAGAAGAGCTTTAAGAGATCAATAGTAAACTAGAGGAGTTAGTGTATAAGGTATTTATCTATCCATGTATATCACCTTTGGGTTCTAAAGTTTTTTTATATTAAATATGATGGATCTTTTCACTTGTGCATCAATTACTAGAAATTAAATAGGATGAAAGTTAAGAAATGGTATCATATTCCATATATCAATGCTATTTTGAACAACTGATTGGTTCTTTTGTGTTATCCAATATTCATTTGAAGTGAAGATATCATTATCTGAGGGTGATACCTTCTAATATACTATATAATACTTTCAGTAGAAGGTATGGTTTGTATAAGTTCATCGTGACACCTTTTGGGTGGAGGAAAGTTTCAATTGTGTTTATTGAATTGATGAACCAAATTTTCCACCCTTTAGTGGATCAGTTTGTGGTTTTTTCATATATAAAATATTGGTGTACTCCTAGACACATGAAGATCATGTCAAACATATTTAAATTGTCTTGAGTATTCTAAGAGGGAATTGGCTATATGCCAATCTATCTAAATGTTGTTTCTGGATCAACAATGTAAATTTATTGGGTCACATAACCAATAAAGTTGGTGTTTTAGTGGATCCAGATAAAGTGAAGTAAGTTTTATATTATGTACAGCCCAGATTTTTTTGGAAATCAGAATAATTTTGGGTTTGGAAGACTATTAGAAAAGGTTCATCATGGAATTTTCTCTCTTGGCATCATTATATTATAACTTGTCCAAAAAGTGTTTCAAGTTAAAATGGTCTATAGAATTTTATAATTCCTTAAAATAATTGAAGAATCATTTGACTACCATACTAATTTTGATCCTACCTGATATGTGTAAGGATTATACTTTTTTTATGTGTTTGAGTTCATACATGGATCAATGTTGATATAGGGAGATCAAGTCATGGTTTATGGGGCCTGATAGTTGAGTACACATGATAGGAATTAATCTAAAAATGTACATGAAATAGACATGATGGTTTATGATTTAAATTGTTTGAAGTATTACTTGTTGGATGAAAGTTTTATTTTTTATATCAACCATAAAATCCTAAAGTGCATATTTTCTCAACTAAATTTAAACCTATGATAGTGAAGATGTATCAAGTATCTAAAATATTTTAATTTTGATTTGGACTATATTCTAGTAAAAGGTAAAATTGTTGCTGATACTTTAAATCGAGATACATAAGTTCAAGAAGTTCATGAGTCCAATTATGAGTGGAAAATGATGGATTTTTTTTGAGATGCATATAGAGGTTTAGGAGAGCTTGGGATAGATGAACCTCGCATCCTTGTTAGTTGATTCCCCAGTTCTTTTCTTGGCTAAGGATATGAATTATGAGGATCCAAATTATTTGGACTTAAGGATATTCTTTGAAGGTTGGGAGTTACCTTCTAATAGGACTAATGATGATGATGAGATCATTTATGTTCATGCCCATGTTAGTGTTCCCACATGTTTTTTAGGGAAGATGATGTGTTATTTCCAATCCTAGAAGCGGGAGGTCTATTTTTGTTTAAAAAAATGTATCATGGTCTTAATATATAGTTTTTGTGGTCAGTGGTGAAGAAAGAGGTCATAAGTTTCATGATGCAGTTCTACACGTTTCATCAAGTTAAGGAAAAGCATCAACGACAAAGTGGTATGTTACTAGGATTTCAGATTCTGGAATAGAAATGGGATGATGTAACTATGGACTCATGGTAAGTATCTCAAGGACCACACATAAGAATTACATTATATGGGTAATTGTAGATTGATTGATAGAAGTGTCAAATTTGTTACCAATTTGAGAGACTTTTACCACAGATCAGTTGGGTGAATTATATGTTTTAATGATAGTGTTGGTTCACAGGGTTTTGTGAAGAATAATTTTAGTTTTTTATCCATGTTTTACATAACTCTTATAGATAGTTTGTTAAAAGTATCTTGGAACCCGGGTTCTTTGGATTATGGATTTCCACCCATAGATAGATGATTAATGAGTGAGTACTGTCCAGGTGCTAGAGGCCATACTAAGAGCATGAATCCTTGATTTTCATAGAACATGGTAATAGAATATGGTGTCTATTGATTTTTTATACAATAAAATTTACTAAGAGGCTATTCAGATACGACCATGTGAGGCTCTCTATGGTATGCCTTGAATATCACCATTATGTTGGATGAATCTATAGAGTCATTATTGTAGGGATAAAGTCTCATGATGGGGAAATCAGTGTATGTTCATTTTATTTAGAAATGTATTGATACTATTAAAAGTTGGTAAAACTATTATTCTAATCAATGAAGTCAACCTATTGATTTTATAGTGGTAGATCATGTGTTCCTTTGGGTTTCACTGATATTGGGGCACTGTCGTATTCAAAAATAGGGTAACTTAGAACCTACATATGTGGGGCCATTAGAGGTTCTAGATAATATTAGACTAATGGTATACTGATTGGATCTTCCATAGTAGTATGGTGGTTTCCAAGATGTTTTCCATGTGTTTTAGATTTATTAGTACAACCATGAGACTTCGTATGCAATTGATGTTGATGATGTTGAGATTGAGGTTGATGCCTCATTTGAGGAGCATATGGTTCATATTTTGGATCATTGTGAGGAAGTCATGTTGGGTAAGACCATGGCATTGGTCTAGGTTTTATAGAAGCAGAGAAGTTTTTATGAGAAAAATTAGGAGAGGGAGGAAGATATAAGAACCCAATGGCCCGAATTTTTAATCTTTTATGCTTAGTGATTCTTGGGAGAGAATCTTGTGGATGGCGTGCTATATGGTTGGGAGGTTACAAGATCCTAAAATTCTAATGAGGTGCATTCTATTTATGTTTTTGATAAAATCATTTTTTTTCAAGTTAATGAAATGTTTCCCTATAATATGAGGAGACGTGGTGTGTCTTGGGGGGTTATAACATGAAAAAAGAAGAAAAGAGTATATATTGGTAAAAGTTCATGGTTTGGAGCATGGTTAGTACAAACCGCACAATTTAACATTGTATCATATAGGGGAAGGTTGTAAAATTTACAAACCAATAAAGGGGGTTCATGGGAACCATATGGACTTGGATGGATCCAAACACATGGCCTCCACATGTTCGGGCTCCCCAAGAGACTGTGCGACCCATGCCACCTCTTGGACAGAGGGTGGTGCGTGACTAGTGCACTATTTTTTCAACCATGTTGAAAAACCCTATGCCTCATTTAAAGGGGTATTTACCATTCTCCCCATTACTATTTAAGAGATGTAACCCAATTTTCCACCATTTCCAACTCCAATAGCTGAGCTGACAAACCTTTATCCCCCATGCTCTCCAAGGATGGGTGTCTTTCTTTTCTTGGACATTTAGAGTATCTTTGTGTGATAGTAAAAAATCCATGTGAGTCTAGAACTCCCCTTCCTTATATTATCTAGAAAAGGACCTTTGTAGTTTTTATTATCCTTATGAATCCCTAAAAAATTCTTTTTATGGAATATTCAATGTTTGTGATTTGAAGGGTGTTTGATTTTCAATTAAGGGTTAATGTTAAGATAGAATCCATCTATGAACTTGTGGTATGTGGTATGAAAGTGGTATCTCATAGTCTTGATGAAAATCATGTGTATGTGTTTGTTCTATTGGAACCATAATTATTCACATTTGACTCCCTTGGTAGGAAATGATAAATTGGGTATCTAAATGATCTGTTGGACCCCTCATGATCACCATGGGATCTGATGAGGATGAATAGACAGATCCTATGGACACCCATGGGGTGGGCCACTCCCTTGAACACGAAATATCGGTATATTAAATGTTAAATTGAATGTTCTATGATATTAAACCAAAATTAAATGTGATTAACCTGAAAAAATAACATGATATGGATGTTTGGATTAACTTGAAGAGATAAATGAGTTGTGGTATGTAAATAGTTAAATGTGATAATTGCTTAATGGGTCTTGGACTCATGGAAAATGTATTTGAAGGGGGTTAAGTGGTTTTAGTTTTCTAAAATGTTAAAATAGTCTTATTTTTTGAATTAAGAACATGATGATTGTAAAGAAAAATGGAAATGTGATTAAACTGAAATAGTGAACCCTTTTTATGTGATAAAAAGTTTTATGATGATGATCCATGGTAATGCGATGAAATGGTTGGTGGGATTATGTAGTAATTCTCCACTCCTTTGGGGGTCTAGACTGATGCTCCAGGTGCCCCTATGCATAGTATTTTTTGGGAAAACTGATTGATACTCTTGAACACAAGGGTATGGAAATGTTGTTCGAAATCTAGGATGGGATGGTCAGACATGGAGTCATAAATCCCGATTTGATTCATGGAATGGGGATCCATATTTTGCAACCTATGACACTTTCAAAAATGTTTCATATGATCATCATGGGCCAAATTAAGTTTGATGAAATGGGTAAAACTAGGAACTAAGAATGGAAGTAATTGATCTAATAAATTTTAAATGATGTAACCAATTTTATTTTGTTATTTTCATTATTATGGGTACTTTTTTATACATTGTATTAGACTGAATATTTTGAAGACACTATTGGTGGTGACCTACTAAGTTTGACTCACACACTACTAGGGCTTCCTTTGGTTACCCGAGTGGACATCACTGTTTTATGTAAGGACAAGAGAAAGGTCCCTATGATTGTGGTTTGATTTAGATTATAGGAATTTTCATGAATGATGGGACTAAACCTAATGTTGGGACCCATTTTGGGGATTCTTTAGAATTTCTTTATTTTGGGATTTTCCTTTACACTTGGCACTATATGACATGACATGGAATGTTTACAATTTGGTTGTGGGAATGTACCCAATTTTGTGAATTTTGTTGAGATTATTTATCATTTTTTACAATTTTTGTATTATTTATTATTTTGTCTGATGTGTATTACTGTGATTAAGAGGGTATAGTATCACCATGTGTTTCATCATACCCTTTCTACTAGTAAAAATACTCTATCATATGAGGAGGGGAACCTGAATTCATGTGGAGAACCAACACTAGAACTGATTTTGTTTCACTTGGTTTGGGATGTTACATGATCTATAAATCCCATTAATAGAATAATCAAAGCATGACATGATGAATGTAATACATGTGGATCAATAAGTATATCAACGAGACAAAAAAATTGTTTGAATCATAATCTTGAACAATAAGGAATGATATAACATTATAACATCAATGAAACAAAGGGACATTGTAACAACATTAAATATGACATCAACATAAGTTAAGTCTATCTTCCAAGACAACATCACATGGTGGAAAAAGTCCCATAATGGATTAGGTTTACTCCCCAATCCCATAAATAATTTCTCATGATAAAAAAACATTACCCAATGCATTGGATGGATATATAATTCCAGGCCCACCCATCACATTCACTACAAGTAAATGAATAAGTTTTCTAGATAGATAATATAAGGATATATTTCATCACTTTTAATACAATTATTATGGAATGTGTTTTACATAAATGAATGTCTAAAAATATGAGGATAAGATCACTTACCTTGAGAGGGTACTTCTTAATTCTTGGGAGGAGACTATTAAGAGAATGGGGACATGTTTGGAGGACTATAGATAGGGAAGGGTAGAGTAAACTTATGGTCCAATATATTTTACTAAAGATGAATGGGAGGTTGGTTGGGTTAATAAAAAAAATGGAGGGGAATTATTTATTAATTTCTAAACATAGGTTTTGGACTCTATATGATAAGATAATCGAATCCAAAAAATCTTCCAATGTTTTTCCCACAGTTTATTCCAAAGTGGAGTGGTTTTCATTTCGTTATATTTCTAGGATCTGGACTAATTAAAATAATGCACATGGTGATGTGGAAGTGAGTCATTTTTATAAATAATTGTTTTTTTTAACCATAAAATATAATATAGGTATTGGAGGAATCATTAATAATTTATAATATTCATAAAATAAATTCAAATGAACATAATTTTAAAGGTTAAATATAAATTTGGTCACAGATACCTTTTATGGAATATATTATATATCTTTTGGGTCAATATGATGTCATAATACATATTGTATATTTATACCGTATTTAATTTTTACCCAAAAAATTGTCTCTCTAACAAAATTATAAAGAATTCTGTATTGGATAATTTTGACATTCAGATTTCCAAATAATATTTATTTAATCAAAATAATTGTCTGAATTTGAGAATTTACACATTAAAATAGAAAATATCTATTTATTGAAAAATACTAGGTTTTTTACAATAACAGTTTTATACAACATATAAAAATAACATTTGAAATCATAAAATTATATTATAAATTAAATAAAATATATATATTATTTAGTAATAATATTTTATTAAATTATAATTTATTTTAAAAACTATTGAATCTTGTACAAAGAGTATCTTGATTGAAAATGTTTATTTCCCAAAAATACTATTTGTGTTTCATTGTATCAAAATATAATTTTGTCAAACATATTATTTAATCATTATGGAGTAATAAAAGAAAATTATTATCACTATAAAAATATAAAAACTAAAACTACTAGATTCTAGACACATATCCCTTTATTAAACTAATGAATCTTCTAAGGGTGATGTGTGTGGTTGTGAGAATCTCTTGTAGCGGTTCAACAAACATTATTTTGGCCATGATCTCGATGAGTTTTAAAAAATATTATAATAATTTATCTCATTATTTATTTATTTAATATCATATTGGTTTTGTTCAAGGTAAAATTATAGTGATTCTATCTCCCTCGAAAGTTATGACAAATGGGCTTTAAAGGGCACCATCCAACTGGTTAAGTTCATTGATCATTTTTTCCTTGTCAATTAGATATATCATAACCCAAAATATATTATAATCATAATAATCATTATAATATATATATATATATATATATTATAAATGGTTATTATGTGTAATTTTCTTTTAAATATAATCAAATATTACTTATAATGGCTCAAAATAATCAAAGTAATGCATGTGTTATCAATAATTTACTTAATAAGGAATTTATTCATTTAAAAATGGAATTTCATTTATAAAAATTTGGTTCATTAGATTCTTACCCCTTTATAAATTTTACCATTGAAACTTTAATTTCATAAATTAAAATATATGAGGCTATTTCTATTTCATCCCCTCTCCTGGTTCCCGTGTCATTTCCTCAAACTTGTGTCTCTACCACAATACTTTGATCTGGTGAGTTATCATGTTTCATAGAACCTTACCTTTACAATTATATATTTACATAAACTACTCCTCACATGTCAAATTATTCTACAATAATACCACCTCTGGATTTAGTACATGTGAGGGGTATGTTATGTAATACCTTAGGATATATACATAGAACACATCATGTACTTGGGATTGGCTATGTGGGAGTGCTAGTCGATAGCCTACCACTCTGATGTGATCAAGGATCTCAAAGGGGACGATGTATCTTGGACTAAGATTTCCCTTATTCCCAAACCTCAAGACTTTTTTCAACAGTGATTTACAAAGGAACACTTTATCTCAAACATTAAACTCAATATATCCTTGATTATTTTATGCATATATTTTCTATTGAATTTTTATTGATTTCATTTGTTATTGTGAGGTATGAAACTTCTCCCTCATATATTATAAAATATCATTTCCTATCATCTTTCCATCAACAACTTCATCGCATTATCTCAGAGTCTGACACCTCTTCCAATATAGAACCTCATATGGTGTTATCTGGATGCTATAATAGAAACATATGTTTCATGAGAACTCTACTTAGAGAAGATGATGATCCTAATATCCTTTGAAATAAATTGAACATTATCTCATAAGATCCTCTAGAGTTTGAATGGGTTTTTAGACTATAAATATTTCAAAGAGTGATCAGTAGTACTCATTCTCAGTTTTGTATTCACAAAACTCCATGTAGTCCTACCAATTCTGTTATGTATATCTTGGTGAGTTGTTCAAGCTAAAAATATCCTTTGATTGTAATTAAATACCCTGACTTTTCAAGGTGATTGACTGCCACCCAGATGGAATCATTTTCTTTAGGAGTTACATGGATTCCTATGATGAATTATATGGTTATGGTTTCTCATTTATATATTGGTATGGGTAATTCATGCATCATACCCTTGGTCCTTTTTCATTCAGTATTGACTTGTTAGTATACCGAGCATCATGACACAAATTATACATCTCAATCTTAATTTTATCCCACTAGAATTTTTTATTCAAATATGTGTACATCTTAGTAATTTATGGATGAATAGATAAGGATGATCTAAGACCATCATAAAAAAGTTACATCTTCTGTTTTGGTTTTCATGGGACACATATACGGGATCCAAGCCTTATAGATTCATATTTTGAAAGGTTAAACTATGAAATATTCACTATATTTTATTGTATCACCTCATCGTCTGTTAGAGCCTCCCTGATCCTATCAAGAATGTATGTTTGAGCGGTTATTTGATCTGGGTGTTATGAATATCCTTTTATTATTCCCATGTTCATCCTTTGCATGTCCATGAATATTAGACCCGTTCAAATCCTCATCGTGGATAGTGTTGTAAGATCCTTGGTACTCAGAGTGTCTACCACTTTTTTCACCTTCCTTGTATTATAATGGATTGAAAAATAAAAAAACCTTTATTATCTCTAACCACCTTCACAGGGTAACACTGTGCTCTATTTTTTGAATATATACTTGAGGATTTTATTATTTTTATATATGTCACACGTCTCCCCATAGAGATAATTTCTCTAAATATTTAGCATAAATATCTCTAGATCAAATTGTAGATCATGTATTGTGAAGTTATTCTCATATATATTTAATTTAATGGTAGAATAAGCTATAAAATTTTCATCTTTCATGATTACACAACCCAAACTCTTTTTAGATGAAGCACTATAGATTTTCAATCTTTCCCCACTAGTAAGTAATGTTAATATATTAATGTGATTAGTCTCATCGTTATCTCTTTAAAACTCTCTTAACAGTCATCAGTCCATAAAACATATCTCTTTTCTATGTTTTCTAGGATTGTGGCCTTGAAAATTGTGAGAATATTCTAAAAAATAAATGATAATACACACATAATCCAAGGAAAACAAGGATTTATGTCAAAGATGTTGGTCTTTTACATCCTTAATTGCCTCAGTTTTTATAGATCTATAGATGTCCCTTTTCTAGTAGTATAATTCTCCGATAAAGTTACTTTATCAATCCATGACATGTATTTTATTATATATTAAAAATACTCTTTCCTTTATCTAAGTCTTCAGTGAAGTATTAAAATTCTCCTAATACTCCTCCTTGAATTTAGAGTACATAAGAATATCATCTATATATACTACCACAAACTTTTCAAGGTAATACCTAAATACTCTATTCATTAAGTAAATCAATATTTTGTTGTAATTTTTTAGTCCAAATGAAATAAATATAAACTTGTAGTGTCTATACCGTGTACAAAAAGTATTCTTTGGGATAACCTCATTCTTCATCTTTACATGATAATATCCTAACTAAAGATCCACCTTAACTACTATGCTCTACATAGATGATTAAACAATTCATAAATCCATGGTAAAGGATACTTGTTATTTATAATGATCTTATTTATCTCACAATAATCAGTAAAGATGCACATTGACCATTCCTTCTTCTTGAAGAAAGGACCGGTGCACCCCATATTAAAGCATATGGGCATATAAACCATTTATATTCTATTGTAATTTTTTATTCTAATCCTTAAGTTAAATAAAAAAAATTCTATATGGATTCTTGGATATTGGAAAATCTATAGGTATAAGTTTGATCTATAACTCAACCACTTGGAAGGTGTAAGACCATGAAATTTTTCGGGAAACACATCAATGAAATCCATTACAAAGGGCATGTAATCAATGATGATATTTTCATTATTCTCAATCATTTAGTATTGATATGTTTTATCATAAGGAAATAATTTCCTTTCTTGAGATTATGGTACCAAAGAATATCCATCCTCCTCCTTTCACTTGTATAGAATCAAAGGGAAATTTGCAATGTGAAGGGTGATTTCTATATCTATGCAATTTATGTTGGATCTATATGTAAGAACTCGGTTCTTGTTTTTAAGGTACGAGTTTCTTCTTTTCCTTTTTCTTAATTGTTTTTGAGAAAAAAAGAAAATGGTGGAAAATCCCAAATTTTTTAACTAGAAGCCATGTACTTTTCCACACGGTATGTACTTTGGCCCTGTGGGATGGGTACATAGTGCGTGTAGGCCTGTCGGCAATGAAGGATGTAAAAACTGACTACACGTCATGTATAGGGTATTTACACACCGTGTATTCAGTCGGAAGGTGAATAGTAAGGCGGTGGAGGAAGCCGCCAGTAGAGCGATAGTACACGCCGTGTAATCAGGAATACACATCGTGTACTCATGTCAACAAGTGAATAGTTTGGTGGTAAAAAGGTAGCCGCCAGAGGAATAGTTAAATGATGAAAAGTAAAGGCCATGTACTTGAAATTACACGCTATGTAGTTTATTTTTTTACTTAAAATGGGTAGTAGCCTCCTCTGTTCACAGAGGAAGCTTAGAATGCCGGAGGAGCTAAGGAGGACGACCGAAGCTCCAGAGATCTCCCGACCGCACATCGGGAATCCATTTCCACTTCTGCCGATCACGTTGGGACCATACGGGTAAGCTCTCCCTTCTCCTTGCGTTGTTATTACCAATTCTTCCTCTGAAGTAAGTTATTTATATTTAAATGGGAATTATTTTATCCTAGATCTATGACATTCTTGGATGTTTCGGGAGGCCTCATTCACGTATACCGATCAAGGGAGATCGAGGTAGGTGGTTTGATGTTTATATCCAACTATGGTGTTGAAATTGTGTATTGTTATGCTACGAAACCACATTTGGGGTATCGTGTGGCTGAGGCCTTGGATGCTTTAAATACCTAGAATTGTATAGGTAATTGAATGTGATTATAAACTGCTATTTGGGATCACTGCTTGAATCCAGGACCACCCAGGGGGTACGTTTCTCTGTTTATCCATTTGGCCAGGTTACCCGAGGGTATACCATAAAATTTAGCATTCTTTAAATTTCCTTGAGAGGAATTTTATTTAATTTCTTTCTTATCTGTTGGGCTTGGCCCAGTTTCTTGCACCTGAGGGCTGTGTTCTATTTAGCCTAAGGGCAATGTTCTATTTATCCTGAGGGCAGAGTTCTATTTAGCCTGATGGTAGTTGCTTCCGTGCCTGAGGGCATTATCTTGTATGCCTGATGGCAATATTCGTTATGCCGGAGGGAAATCACCTGAATGCATGATTCGGTTAGCCTGAGGGAAAGACTCTGATTACCTGAGGGTAAGGTTTGTATGTTTAAGGACAGTGTTATCATGAATATTCATCGTGGTTATTTTCATATGTTATACCTACCAAGTTAAAGCACAAGATTTTCATGGTTAAATGAATATTATAATGGCAATATAACTGTTAGAGTTAGTTACTTTTGAGTACTGCTTAGTTTATTGCATTTAACTATTGCACACTGATGTTTCACATTTTCACTGACAGTTGGGCACGGGCCTTTGGTGGTTGCCTAATCGGATTTATTTCTCACACCCTATTTGTGTCATGTCTTTGGCCCAAACAGACTATATTTCTATAGGTGTCGATAGGGTAAAGGGTCCATATACAAGTGCATGATTATTGTAGAGGAGTAGGAGAGCATGGGACCGAGCATAGGCTTGCGATGCTACTGAGTTCTTGTTGCACTGTTTTGTTTTGTTTTACTATACCTTTTACTTTGAGCTGTATTTTATTGTATTTTAGTTTATCTTGTCTTGGATGTTTTCATAGAATTATTGACTTTCTGCATCTCTATATATATGCGACTGCTGGTTCACTTTTACTCTGTTGTCCATTTTAGTTATATGTTGTTTACTACTTCTGCTATAGCAGGTTATTTATCTTATCCGCTGCATTACACTTTGAAAAATGAGGGCATAGTTTCCCCACTATCATACCTGGGCCCTCGCTGCTAGTCGGCAGCCTCTGGTGTTTGGGGAATTGCGCTTGAGGTCATGTGACCAACCGGGTTTGGGGCACCCGTGGTGTGGCACCCAGATCTGGGACGTTACAAAGTGGTATCAAAGGTGTTCTTTTCTTTGACTTAATGTTTGGAACCTTAGTCTAGGGATTGGATAGACATGGTAGTTGGTAATAAGCTATGCCCGGGAGTAGCTAACCCATGTACAGGGAAAATCCAGTCTACCCCGTTTATTGCAATTTTTCAGATTTTGAAAATTTTACAGTTGATTGAATTTTCACCATTGGGTGACACACTTGTGATTGTGCAATTTATATGTAATACATGGGTTCTATTTAGTTGAAACCCGATGAGATGAGGGTACGCCATCTCATGCATCATTTAGGCACATGCTAGAATCACATGTCATGCATTCCTTCCATTCCATGTAGGTGCATTAGAAATTTCTTGTTGTTGTGATAGATGTTGTACTAGAAAATAATGTTGTCATGATAACTGCTTTGATAAATACATTCTATTTGATAGGGTATTGTTGTGTGAGGTTGCTAATAGAATGAACGCCAAACTTTGGTTTTTGGGGAGTATAGACCCTAAATAACCGGAATTTGGTGGATCATTGATGTGTTTTCCTTATTTTAACTGTATAAGATGCCAAGATTTGATTTGCGGGGAGTATGGTCCCTCATGGATTAGAATTTGTCCCTTAGGTATAGGTTTCAGTGTTATTATGGGCTCCAGAGTAGTTTCTGAGGCTTACTGTCTGGAAAACTTAGGATACACGCCGTCTAGTTCTATGGACACACGTCGTGTGTTCTTCTATTCGGGAAGAAATGAAAACTTTTTAAGTGCATTCCATGTACCCTCAGTACACGCTGTATAGTCTCTTCCCGTCTCATAGACCATGTGGGTGGGGATATGGTGTAGGGAATAGATTGGGGGAAACACGTTGTGTAACAGTTGTACACGCCGTGTAGTATTGACCCGGTGTCTGCCCATGTGACTAACAACATGGATGGAGGAAACCTTAAGAAATACACATCATGTCTACATTGATCACACCTTGTAGTATGACTCAGGTTCCCAACCGTGTCACAAACAACACGGGTCGTTGTTATCTTTCTTTGTACACGCCGTGTCCGCCTGCAACACGCCATGTAGTGTCAGTCGTGTAGCCGGCCGTGTAGTGAGAAACACTGGTTGGTCTGGGGCTTCTTTGAACACGTTGTGTGCCTGTTGGACATGTTTTGTAGTCTTGTTTTAGGAGAGTCATGTTGCCAAGCCATGTAGAAGGACCCAGGTAGGAAAGGAGGATTCAAGTACATGTCGTGTAGTCTGAGGACATGTCGTGTGTTTGGGGTGCTACACGACCAGTTTTAGCTGGATTACATTCCCATGTGAATGGCTTGCAAGAACACGCCGTGTAGTTTTTATACAAACCGTGTAGTCAAGTTTTTTAAATCTTGAATGATTTATTTCTCCTGTTCCCTTAATGGTCTCCTTGTTTTCAGTCTTTGATAATCTTGATCTAAGGCGTGCGTTTGACCTTGTTGAGTCATTTCGCTGAGACAACCACCAGTTGTCCGGCAGGAGAGTGGCGACGATTATACTCTGGAGATGGTAGGTCATGGGCTACCAGTCGATCCTCCAACAGTGACAGATGTGATGACAGCCGTTATACCGGACACATGCGCGGATGCGCAGTTCCGTGAGGGTTTCATGCGATTCATGCAGACCTTCCAGGGAGCACCGCCAGCCGCCACATCTATGGAAAATCTTACTCGTATATTACAGCAGTAGCATCCGCCTACATTTTCAGGGGATGGTGGACGACATGCTATGGAGACATGGCTGGATTCGATGCAAATGATTTTCAAGCATCTTGAGACACCTCCAGGGTGGAGGGTCAAGCTCGTGACTTATATGATGCGTGATTCTTCCAAGATATGGTGGGATGTTACCACCCAGTCCGAGCATCACCGTGACATGGCATGGGAATATTTTCAAGTAGATTTCTATGAATTCTTCTTCCCAAAGATACTGAGGGCAGATAGAGCTTGAGAGTTCATGAATCTTCAGCAGGGCACCATGACAGTGATGGGTTATTCTGCTCACTTCACCGAGCATTAGCGTTTTGCACCCATTATGGTGGGAGATGTGACGTTGAGGGCCATATGCTTTGAGGATGGTCTTCAATATGACATCCGAGCACTGGTTAATGTTTTCAGGTTTCCTACAGTGCATGATATTATGAACAAGGCACTAATTACTGAGCGGAACCTGCGGAAAGATAGTTGTGTGGGCCAGGGTGGTTTAGCATCAGTTTATGGTAGTATTTCTGGTAGTAAGTGGAAGAGGCAGATAGATTTCTCTCACGGTGGCAGTAACATCTAGAATAATACTGCAGGTCTACTAGTGTCGTAAAGAGGGGAAAAAGAGGCCTGAGTGTCCATGTGACCTAGTGTAGTGCTGAGTTTTCGGAAAGATGGGTCATCTACAACGCTTTTGTAGGGAATTTCTACCAGTGGCTAGTGAGAGGGGTTATGTGCGGACTCTGTGTGTGGGATCAGGACCAGTAGCTTCTTACCAGTCATGAAATTGGGGTGCGTTAGAGCGTTCATGCAAAGATGGTGGTTGTGGCTATGGTAGCTAGACACTAGGATCTCAGAGGCAATAGGGCGGGATAGCTCAGGGTATCGAGGTTGTGTCACAGGTCCGCGACACTGGGCATGCATATGTAGTGCAGCATGCCCAATAGGAGCAGGATCCCAGACCTTCTACTGTCAGAGGTACTATTTTAGTAGCTTCTATTTTATCTTTAGTACTTTTCGATACGGGTGCTACACATAGATTTATATTTGTGACCTTCGTGGAGAGCCTTGGGCTCTATGTTTCTTCTTCTTCTGATGTTATTATTCTAGACACTCCATTGGGAACTAGAACGACAGGTGTACGTCAGTGCAGAGGGTGAGCCCAAGAGTTTGGTGAGTGTCACTTTCTATGGAACCTCTATGTCTTAGAGATGACGAGCTATGATTTCATACTCAGGATGGACTATTTGGTACCCTTCCGAGCCTTGGTGGATTGCTATCATCGCAGGTTGAGTTTTATGTCACCAGAGGGCGCAGAGTTTCTATAGAAGGGAGAATGGGATGTCCAGGTGAGTCGAGCTGGACCTGAGCATCGTGGGCAAGGTGGAGTGATAGCCCAGATTGCGAGTTTATATCTGGATGATCAGGGGACTTTTCATATGTATTTCCCTCCAGTATTTTATCGTTTCATGGATGTCTTCTCGGACTACTTTTCAGGTCTACCTCTAGAGAGAGAGGTGGATTTCTCTATTGATCTTATTCCTGGAGTGGCACTAGTGTCCATTCCTCCTTATAGGATGGCTACATATAAGTTAATGAATCTCTAGAGATATTTAGGGGAGTTTCAGTCAAAGGGTTTCATCTGATCCAACACTTCTCCTTGGTGTTCACCGGTCCTTTTTTCAAAGCAGACAGACGGTAACCTCAGACTCTATGTGGATTATCAGAAGCTGAACCAGCTGGCGGTTAAGAACCGATATCCCTTTCCAAGTATTGATGATATTTTTTATCAACTTTGGGGAGCACGAGTGTTCTCGAAGATTGAATTAAGGTCCGGATATCTTCAGTTATGCATTAGACCATCAGATATACCTCTCAAAGCTTTCTAGAGAAAGTATGGTCTATATGAGTACTTGGTGATGCCATTCGGACTCCCGAATGCGCCAACAATTTTCATGGCATTGATGAATCGTGTGTTCCACCCTTATCTGGACTCTTTTGTGGTAGTTTTTGTGGACGATATCTTGGTGTACTCTCACACTCAACAACACCATTCTAACCATCTTGATATCGTATTGAGTACACTGAGAGAGCATAGGCTATATGCTAAGATCTCAAAGTGCCACTTTTGGATGGACCAGATACACTTCCTTGGTCATATTATTTCAGAGGAAGTAGTTGAGGTGGACCTAGAGAATGTGAGAGAAGTAGTTTCCTGGGAGCATCCTAATAACGTGTTTGATATACAAAGTTTCTTAGGGTTGGTTGGTTATTACATGCACTTTATACAGGACTTATCCCGCTTAGAATCAGTGTTGATGGGTTTGACTAAGAAGAGTGTGATGTTCATTTTGTCAGAAGCTTTCAAGACAGCCATTTAGGAGACGAAGGGAATGTTGACATCCACACCAGTCCTGATACTTCCAAAACAAGGTAAGAGCTATGCAGTCTACTATGATGCATTAGGTATTGGGATGGGAGCAGTGTTGATGTAGGGAGATCGAGTAGTTGCGTACGGGTCTCAGCAGTTGAGGCCACATGAGAGGAATTACTCGATGCATGACCTTGAGTTGGCTACAATTGTTCATGCATTACGATGTTGGAGACATTATCTATTGGGAGATCATTTTGTGGTATTTACGGACCACAAAAGTCTTAAATATATTTTTACCCAGTGTGACATGAATTTGAGAGAGTGAAGATGGGTTGAATACCTTCATTCCTTCGACTTTCAGCTTGCCTATACACCTGGTAAAGGTAATGTAGTTGTTGATGCACTGAGCAGGAAGACTCAGACACAAGCAGTTCATGATGCTAGTGGTGAGTGGCAGCTTTTGGCTTTGTTCTCTGAGATGCATTCGGAGGTGCACGATAGTCAGGGTCATACCTATATTTCTTCCTTAATTGTAACTTATACCCTTCTGGATAGAGTGAGGATGAGACAACTATCGGATTCAGAAGGCCTAGTTCTATGGGAGTCAGTGGAAAGTGAAAACCCTCCTCCTGGTTGGGTGATAGGCGAGGATGAGGTACTCTGTTTCCATGGATGAGTATGGGTCCTAGGGGATCTACGCGAGGAGTTTATGCAGGAGTTTCATGCTTCAGCTTAGGCAGTGCATCCCGGAGTTACCAAGATGTACCATGACTTGAGACGTCAGTACTGGTTGCCGGGTATAATGAAAGAAGTAACTGGTTTTGTTATGAGATGTTCCACCTGTCAGCAGGTGAAGGCGGAGCATCAGAGGCTAGCTGGACTGTTACAGTAGTTACCCATTCCGGAATGGAAATGGGATGATATTGTGATGGATTTCGTGACCGGGTTTCCAAGGTCACATCGAGTTAATGATGACATGTGGGTCGTTGTGGACATACTTACAAAGTTAGCTCACTTTTTGCCGACCAGGGAGACCTTCGATGTTGACGAGCTTAAAAAGTTGTATATCCTAGAGATCGTACGTCTTCATGGGGTCCCTCGTTCTATCATTTCAGATAGGGACACCCATTTTACCTCTCGTTTCTGGCAGAGTTTTCAGAGGGAACTGGGTACACAGGTGATTCTGAGCACAGCTTACCACCCTCAGACCGATGGCCAGACAGAGCATACGATACAGGTGCTTGAGGAAATTCTTCTTGCATGCACCCTAGACTATGGGGGATCTTGGGAGAATCATATACCCCTGGTCTAGTTTTCCTATAATAATAGTTTTTAATAAACTATTGAGATAGAACCATATGAGGATTTGTATGGTAGGCCATGCCGATCACCTTTGTGCTGGTTGGAGGCAGGTGAGGCAGCTTTATGTGGACCACGTCTCGTGCAGGAGACTTCAGAGAAGGTCCAGTTGATACAGAAGAGGATGGCTGGTGCACAGTCTCATCAGAAATTTTATGTTAATCGCCATAGAAGACCCTTGGAGTTCGTGGTCGGGGATCTGGTTTTCTTGTGTGGTTAAACGAGGTTCGGGCACAGGATAATCAGGAGACATGGTAAACTATCACTGAGGTATGTGGGTCCGTCCATTTGATATTCTGGATAGGGCCAAGCCGGTTGCCTATCGGTTGTAGTTACCACAGAGGTATTGGGCCATGCATGACGTCTTCCATGTATCTCACTTGAGCCCTTATCACTCAGACCCATCTCACATTTTTCAGCCCGAGGAGGTTGAGCTTCAGGTTGATGAATCCTTTAAGGATAATCCCATTCATATTGTGGATACGAGCACAATGGTTCTCCGAGGATGGTCAGTTCCTTTCATATGGGTTCTATGGCAGCATGGCTGAGTGCAAGATGAATCCTGGGAGGGGGAGACCGACGTACATGCTCAGTGGCCCGAGTTGTTCACAGCTTTATCTTTTCCACCATTGGAAGGTCAATTTGGGGACAAATTTCTTTAAGGGGGGAAGTTTGTAAGAACCTGGTTCTTGTTTTTGAGGTATGAGTTTCTTATTTTCCTTTTTCCTTAACTTTTTTTGAGAAAATATGGTGAATGGGGAAAAATCCCAAATTTTGTAACTACACGCCGTTTACTTTGGCCGTGTGGGATGGGTACAAAGGGTGTGTAGGTCTGTCGACAATGAATAATGTAAAAAATAACTACACGCGGTGTATAGGGTATTTACATGCCATGTATTCAGTCGGCAGGTGAATAGTAAGGCGGTGGAGGCAGCCACCAGCGGAGTGACAGTACATGCCGTGTAATCGGGAATACATGTCGTGTACTCATGTAGACAAGTCAACAGTTCGGTGGTGAAAAGGTAGCCACTAGAGGAATAGTTAAATGATTAAAATTACACGCCATGTACTTGAGAGTACATTCCATGTAGTTTGTTTTTTTCTTAAAACAGGCAGTAGCCTCCTTTGTTCACAGAGGAAGCTTAGAACGTCGGAGGAGCATGGGAGGACGACTAGAGCTTCAGAGATCTCCTGACCATCCACTGGGAATTCGTTTCTGCTTTTGCCGATCACATTGGGACCGTACGGGTAAGATCTCCCTTCTTCTTGTTCTATTCTTACCAATTCTTCATCTAAGGGAAGTTCTTTACGTTTGAACTGGAATTATTTTATCCCAGATCTATGTCATTCATAGACATTTTGGGAGGCATCGTTCACATATACTGATCAAGGGTGATCGAGGTAGGTGGTCTGATGTTTATATGTAACTTTGGTGTTGAAATTGTGTACTGTTGTGCTACGAACCCACGTTTGGGGTGTCATGTGGCTGAGGAATTGGATGATTTAAATACCTAGAATTGTACATGTGATTGAATGTATTTATAAACTGCTATTTGGGATCACTGCTTGGATCCAGGACCACCCATGGGGTGCGTTCATCTGTTTATCCATTTGGACTGGTTACCCGATGGTATACCATAAAATTTAGCATGCTTTAAATTGCCTTGAGAGTAATATTATATAATTTCTTACTTCTCTGTTGGGCTCGGCCTGGTTTCTTGCGCCTGAGGGAAGTGTTCTAGTTAGCCTGAGGGTAGTGTTCTATTTATCCTGAGGGCAGTGTTCTATTTAGCCTGATGGTAGTTGCTTATGTGACTGAGGGCCTTATCTCGTACGCATGAGGGCAATATTCATTATTCCTAAGGGAAATCGCCTGAGGGCGTGATTCTGTTAGCCTAAGGGCAAGACTCTGATTACCTGAGGGTAAGGTTTGTATGTCTGAGGACAGTGTTATCATGAATATTCACCATGGTTATTTTCATATGTTATACCTGCCAAGTTAAAGCATAGGCTTGGAATAGTTAAATGAATATTAAAATGGCAATACAACTGGTAGAGTTAGTTACCTTTGAGTACTGCTTAGTTTATTGAATTTTACTACTGCACACTACAGTTGCACATTTTCACCGACAGTTGGGCACAAGAATTTGTTGGTTTCTTACTGGTATTTATTTCTCACACCCTATCTGGGTCATGTCTTTGGCCCAAACAGACTATATTGTTGCAGGTGTCGATAGAGGAAAGGGTCCCTATACAAGTACATTATTGTTGTAGAGGTGTAGGAGAGCATGGGACCGAGCTTAGGATTTCGATGCTACTGAGTTCCTGTTGCACTATTTTGTTTTGTTTTACTGTACCTTGTACTTTGAGCTGTATAGTATTGTATTTCAGTGTATCCTATCCTGGATGTTTTCATAGAATTAGTGACATGATGCATCTATATATATATGTGACTGCTGGTTCACTTTTACTCTGTTGTCCATTTCAGTTGTATGTTGTTTACTGCTTCTGGTGTTGCATGTTATTTATCTTTTCCACTATGTTACCCTTTGACAAATGAGGGAATAGTTTCCCCACTATCAGACCTGGGCCCTCACTGCTAGTCAGCAGCCTATGGTGTTTCGGGAAATTTTCTTGAGGTCATGTGACCAACTGGGTTCAGGGCACCCGTGGTTTGGCACCAAGATCCGAGATGTTACACTATACAAGGAAAGAGAGTCCATATAAAGATTAATTTCAAAATTTTCAAAGGGAGTATAACAAGGTTTTATGAAAAATTAATCCCACAAATTTGAACATATGATGAGTTATATTCTTGGTTTGAAACAATTGAACCATTATATATCTTAACCGATAAATCAACATCCATGTTATATGGTAGTGATTGAATAGGTTTACTAAACTTTCCTGATACATAATAATGCATAGAACCATAGATGATAACCCAACCATTATCAACTTTATTATACTTCAAATAATTTAATTCCTCCAAAATATAATTGAGGATGATAATTTTTAAACTATAAAATACATAAATGGGAAACCATGAAAATTAAAGGGATAACTCCTAAATGGAATTTATTCATTCACCTATAAATGTATAGGTTTTAATCTATGTTATCCATGATCTATTTCTTAATATAAATATTATTTTATTTTTTTCACTTTATATGGGCTTTTAAACATCTTGTGAATTTACCAAATCAAATCCCCCTAGAGTGTCAAACTGGGCATACAACAAGGCCTCCTTTCATGCACCAGGTGACCATCGAGTCCAACTCAATGCACCCTTTTTGGGTTGATATCCCAAAGTACACATTTTCTAGAGACACATCCATTTTTTGTATCTAGATATGAATTTATTTTATTTAAAACAACTTATTATATACTTTTAAAAAATTAGGGATGTTTTTATATGTTTAATCATATCTACAAGGTTTTCACGACTGCTTTCTAATCCTAATGGAAAAAACAAATAAACATTTCTCTAATACAAACTATGAAAACCCATATTTAAAAACACTTTATTTCATGATTTATTACATAAAGATACACTTAATACTTCCCAAATTATCTTGAGGCCTAGTTTATTTGGGTAATTGGATACATAACATACCAAATTTCAAAATAATACAACAAAATTATTTAAAATCTCCATAACATGTGCTTATATTCTAGGGATCTTCTAAAAATGCACATGATAACCTGGGGATGTGCATACGATAAGGTTGAGATATAAATCCTAGTAATGTAATAACCAAATAATAACATTATTAAAGTAATACATGTGGGTCAATAGGAATATTAACAAGATAAAATTGTTGAGAATCATAATCTTGAAAAATGAGGCATGATATAATATGTTATCTTCAAGGAAACATAGGGATATGGATAAAACATGACATAAAGATAACTCAAGGCTTACTAGAAATAAAAATAACAAGAATAAAAATTTACCATAATGTATTAGGTTCACTCTCTAATCCCATTAATAACTTCTAATGAGGAAAAAATATTTACAAATAAATTAGAGAGATATCTAATTTAGGGCCCATATCTCAGAGTCATAACATGTATATGCATGATTATTCAACATAGATCATACAATATAAGGATTCGGTTCAATAATTTTAATCAAACAAATATGGAGTGTGGGTTACATAAAAGGAAGTCTCAAATAAATAAGGGATAATCATATCCATATTAATACACTTGAGTGGAAATGTGGGTGGGTATTCACTACAAAAATGTATGGCGTGGAAAAATCATAAGATAATTTATATAGCATAACATGGGTATATAAAGAATCCTGGAAGGTTTTAATAATATTTAAAGGGGTTTTAGTCACTTTTAAATCATAAGTAAAATCATAGGGATGTGTGAAAACATATCCCCACACAAACAATTGGAAAACAGAAGGTATAATTCAAAGCAGGTTCTAGACTAAAGAGGAGAAGGGGAGGACCCCTTACCTTGAGTGTGTGCCTCTTAATGATTGAGACGAGTGTCTTAAGAGGTTGGGGGAACCATGGAAGGAATATAGGTAAGAAATTATAGATTAAATCCATTATATAAGAGTTTTCAGTGAATATCACTGGGAGGTTTAGTGGGTTTATATAGAAATGGTAGGGGAATTTTTTATTAATTTCTAAAATTATGTTTTGGATTATATATGATAATGTAATCAAACCGAAAAACCATACCACAGTGTTTTATCATGTTTTCTACCAAATATATGTGGTTTTAATTATTTTATAAGGCTAATAACCAAACTCATTAAAATAATTTCCCTGATTATGTGTAAGTGAGTCATGTTTATAAAGAATTGTTTTCAAAAACATAAAATAAAACATAGGTTTTAGATAATTCATAAAGGATTTATAAAATTAATAAAAATAGCAATAAAAACAAATTATTTTAAATGGGATATATATGTGTGTCCGTGTATACCATTTATGTAATATGTTAAATCACATTTTGATCATTATGATATTTTAATACAAACCATATATTTATATTATATTTAATTTTTTTTCCAAAAATATGGCCATCTTAAAATTGTAAGAAAATTTTTTCGTTGGATAATTTTTATGTTATGATTTTAAAAATAATGTTTATTTTATCAAGGAATCTTATAAATATAATAATTTACTCTTTTAAATAAAAAATAATCATTTATTGAAAAATACCATTTTGAAAAAAACAGTTTTCAAACCCTCAAAAAAATTACATTTGAAATTATAATTTTTTTTATCATTTATATTTAATAAATATTATTTAATAATGATATTTTATTAAAAAATTATTTATTTAAAAAATTCTTAAATTCATCAAAAATAGTGTCTTGATTGAAACTATATATTTCCAAAAAATGCAATTTGTGTTCCATCATATTAAAATATAATTTTTACCAATCTTATTATTTAATCATTATAAAGTAATAAAAGTTATGTATAATCATTATAAAAATATAAAAATTCTTACAACTAGGCTCTAGATACATAAAAATTTATTACACTTGTGAATTCCTTAAGGGTAACGCATATGATGGTGAGATTCTCTTGGGGTTATTGGGTGAATATGGTTGGGGTAATGATCTCGAAAAACATTAACTTATCCTATAAAAAGTGTCACTCAAGAATTAGTTATCGAATATTTTCTTGGGATTGGTCAAGGGAAAATCTCAATGATGTTATCTGCCTTAAAAGCTCTAATAATTATTATTTATAGTGTTTGATCCTAATCATTGAAGAAATATCTCTTTTCATCTGTGTCAATTGGATTTACCATAAGCTTAAAATATACTAATCATAATGACCACTATACAATAGCTAGAGTATAAATGGTTATAATTTGTAATGGTGTTTTAAATCTAACTAAATATAACTTATAATGGTCCAAAATAACTAAATTGTTTCATGTGTTTTCAATAATTTATTTAATAAGGAATTTATTCATATAAATTAGAATTTTTATTTACAAAACATCAGGTTATTACATGGTTATTCATACCCATTTTCTTAATTTAATTGATTGGTTATAATTATATATTATCTTATGGTTAATTTAGACTTGGGTTTCATGTATCAAAAGTTATCAAATAAATATTATTTGAAGATAATTATATCATAAAATCATGGGGTATTATAGGTTACCATTTGTTCTTAGTTCCTATAATCCTATCTCTAAATTACAAACACTCATCTGTTGTGAAAATAAAAAAAGAACAATTCTCTAAAAACCTCCTTATATGATCATGAATATTTTCATCAATCAAATTAATACCACTATCACCTCACATGAATTGTTTCAGTCCAATCCATCCATAAAAACACTCCAATCCAAAAACCAATCCTTTTAGAACCCTTAATCACTCATCACCAAAAGAAAAATTAATGATCAAGAACACCTATTAATAGGAAAACACCAAAGAATCAAAATCCAAAAAACCCTAAATAGATGTTTACATAAACTATAATAACTACCTACAAATTACCAAAACTAATTGGTCTTTACCACGGAATTCATGAATCTCAAATATGGGCTACATAATCAAAAAAACTTAACCTCTACAAACAAACATTTCATTCTTTCCTAAAATATAATTACAATAGCAAGTTTTCTTTAAAAAAGAAAAATAAAAACCAAGAGATTCATATTACATATGTACTAGTAAAATTTATGAGAACCAAATAAAAACCTTTTACACATCATAAAATCATATGAGTTTTTGAGACAATGATTGTTATCCAAGGGGTTTTCACCAAAATTGAAATCCAAAACCCTAGCTTAGAGAATCTGTTTTCTAAAAAGTTAATCCCACTATAAAAAATAAATTCAGACTACATTTATAAAACTTATTCCCATTAGATTCTTTAAAAAAATAAAAATACCAAATAAAAAATTCACAAAAAACCATTTTAAACCTTCCTTATGAAGAAATGTTTTTTTCCAAAATATGTTTTTTTAAAAATTCATAACCCCCAAAACCCATTTTCCTAGGGATACAGAATAGTCAAAAATACCATGAAATAAAACATTCTTCTATGATATAGATTAATATAATCACCATTTATAATGTATTTATAAAACACAAAATAGATTACATGTTACTACAATTAATAATGAATCTGAATGTGGAGATGTATCAAATAGCATGGTCTATATGAGAATGTCCATTTCCATAATAATTCTAATATCATGATACAAAAACAATGTAATTAGTTCCTAGATGAGCTCTATGACTCTTCCTGAGACTCAACCATCCCTCATTATCATTATCAGTCTTGTACACCACTCCTACATAGAGTGGATACTCCCAACACTAGATATCCCATGGAGACATGGGTTTCAATTGAAGTCATGCTAACCAAAAATTCTCCTAGTTCAACTCTCAATTACGAAAACAATATCCCCACCTATAACATAAAATCTTCCACCAAACACATGTTCATACACTATATTGTAACACCCCGAACCAACCCACCTGATCAGTGACCGATTAGGGGGAGATAAAAAACCTCATGTTTTTCTCCCCATAATCCTGATGGTGAAAACTTATAGTGAGGGATTAAAAATTAATGGGGATACCATTTTCTCAATTTAAAATTAAATATATTATGACCAAAGCTACGCAAAATTTGGCATCACCTATTTTTGTTGTGGAAAAACCAAAAACCTATAGGCAATAAAAAGAATCTAATAGGGTCCACATAGTCTATAAATAAAATAAGAAATGGTTATATGATGTATCAATAATAAAACGATAAACACAAGTGATAAAATATACCAAATATTAATAAATAAAAAATAAAATAACACACTAAAACACTAATTGATACCTAGGAATTATAATTGTTGAATATTCAAGGAAAAATAGAAGAACCATTGGTAGGGTATTACCAACATGGATATATGTCATAATTTATGATTAATATAATATGTATATAATAAATAACTTCATGACCAATAGAATTGAATCAAGATTAATTTACATAATAATTATAGATGAAATAATAGAATCATCGAATAATGATTTATAATTAATTTAAGCAGATAAGAATTATCTTCGGATGAATTTTTTTTTGATGAATATGATGTTTTTACATTATACCATCCTTTTCTTATTGGGATCAAGTGTATATTCCATCCATTTTTATCCACACATGCACCATGAACCTCTGAGCGACATTATATAAATCTCTGAGTGGTAGTGTGGAAGATCCTAACACTTGTGTCATTCTTCTACGATCTCCATGAGAATCAAATCAAAGAAATACTCTTTTTGATCTCTCTAAAATCAATATTAGTGGATTAGTAGGGCCACTCTTTATTAATTATAGTGTTCTAAGAGAGGATATCTCTAGGGAGATAGAGTATTCTCAATATTTCATTGTGAAAAAACAAAACAGATGGTGAGCATTAGGGTTAGAAATAATATAATTTGGTTTAAATACTGTTACAGTATGAAAATAATAAGTGCACATTCCCCAGTATTATTTACATAATAATCATGGAATCCCATTTCTATAATAATAATATTATTATTTCTTGACAAGTATAAAATTAGATAATTAATTGAATATTATTTTATGAATAAATTTTTTAAATTTTATTAAAATAATATATATTATTTCTCATTATAACCATAAAATTGGTCCACCATTACTCAAAAATATTAATCATTATTTTAATAAGTAAAATTTATTTAAAATATATTATCACTCCATTATTCACTAATAAATATATTTATACCATATGCACTAAATGAAAAATAAATATTTATTAATTATTTGGGTCACAAATATTCTCTTCAATAACTTATGCTTGAATATATTAGATCAAGAAGACAAGAATAATTATTAAACCATGTGAGAAAATAATATTTATTCAAAATGTTAAATAATATTTAATATTTAATATTTATCCAACTTTATTGATACACTTAGTGTGTTATCGTCTAGGCCTCTTTCCCAATTGCATTAGTTAGAGCTGACCACCATCGAAGGTTAGAATCTGAAAACACACAAGAACACCCATATAGAATAAAGTTATTGTTTTAGTAACATAAAACCACATATTAATGCTTACTGTGTAACATAATCCCATAATTAAGAAATCACTAATCAATTAGGTCTTGCGCCGCTGTCATCAATATATGTGATCGATGTCCATTTCTTTGAATTTTGGGAAATGAACCTTCCCACAGAAAACCATGGACATTGATTTATTTAAGTTATGTCCTTCCAATCAAAGGTCCAGAGATATCAAATTCTATTAAATAAAATAAGGGTCAAATCCTTTCTCGCATTATTTTTTATGCAATATCACTCGTTAAGCAGCCTATATATCGTACTTAACTGTGAACATATATCTTTACGGTTTTTATAATTACATAAAATTAAATGTTTAATAATATTCATTAATAATAAAATTAAATTATATGGACCAATACAAACATATATAGATATGAATATCTAATGGAACAAAAAATAGAAATTTCTTACTGGCATGTCATGTTATAATAATCTTCTTTCACTATAAATTACCATGGTTTTACACCATTATAAAGATTATCAAAGCCATATGAGTCTCTACCCATGATATTTTATATCATGTATATCCCATTAAATGATATCATCTGACTATAGAATACATATATATATATATACTAAGAATATGGTCAGGGAATTTCTAGGTTCTCATCACAGTAGGGAACTGTTGTAGACTTCAAGTGTGATAGTTACTCTTAATATATTATTACATATTATGTCACAAAGAAGAATAATAATGTTGAAATAATATATTTATTAATATTAAACTAAATGAATACATTTCATCATAAAGTACATAGAATCTGGATATAGGGAACCGAGTCCAACAGACTCCCACTTTCACTAGATCCAACTAATAACAACCTTCAATCTTCTAGTTGTCACATGATAGTTATGTTTCTACTAAGATAAGGCTTTAGAAAATGGGTCTATCAAATTTGTTTATGAGGAAACCCTTCTCACAAAAACGTCACCCCTATAAGAAAAAAACCACCAAGAGGTGATACTTCAGATGATTTTCTTTGTGTATTGGTTTGACCATGGGTCATTGGTGAGTTCCACTACTATATTATTATCACAATATAATATGATATGGTATTTAATATTAGGTAATAGATTAAAATCATAGACAATATTTCATATCCAAACAACTTATTTGGAAACATAAGAAGATTCTATATAATCTAAATCCACTATAGAACTAGTGACTACAAGCTTATTTAAACTCTTATAACTTACAGTTCATCCATTGAGACTAAAAACATATACTCACTATGACATCAGGTCTTTATGATCTATTTTAAAGATGGTATTTGTATAATCCATAATGGATAGGTCCTTATCTCTTCCATACAGCAATAATATATGATTATTAATTACCATATAATTAACTATATCCTTAATTGTATAAAAATATTTATTACATGGATCATTTTAATATCTACTTACTATGTTGAAGGCATTCGAAAAATATATCATAGTGCATAACATGTAATACATGATTTATCATATCATAGAAGCATATCAGATCTTAATCAATATTTATTTCACCTATTATGTTTGAGGAAACATTTTATTGTAATGTTTTATACCATGTGACATTGGAACCAATCCTCTATTGGATTATTTTATACTCAATCTATTTAGTATCTTGTCAATTTATGTACCTTGAATTAGTCTAATATTGTTCTATGATCTATTATAAATGATCTTAATGACTAGAATTTAGGATTCTTCACATATGTTATTCATAGAGAATCACTTTATTAACCAACCCTTAACTGATTGTATGGATGAAATGTCAGTTCCAATAAGTAATATTTCATCAACATATACAACTGGGTATCGACTTCACTCATACCAAACTACTTATAAACACATGGATCACACTCATTCTAAATGGAATTAAATTTATTTATAGATTCATCAAACCAAATGTTCCATGGCCTAGTTTCTTGCTTTGATCTATAAATGGGTTAGTTTAACTTGAATTTTTTGGCAATACTTGGGGTCACAAACTCATCTGGTTGTTTCATATAGATATCTTCCTAAATGTTTTTATCATGGAAATATATTTTGACACCCATATGTGAAATTTCATGTCCATGGTTATCTTCTATAGAAAGTAGAATTATGATAGATTTAAATATATGAACATTATAAAATGTTTCGTGATACTCATTGCCTTGACAATATTTGAACACTTTATCCATTAGCAAGACTTTTTAGGTATTTAATTTACCTTCCATATCTAATTTTCTATTGAATACCCATTTACACTAAATAGGACTTACATAAAATGTTAGATTTACTAGGTCCCAAAATTTTTATGATATATGGAATCTATATTAAAATTCATGGATTATTTCCATATTATAGGTTATGATCTCTCTACTACCATTTTATAACATATCTATTCATTATTTTCAATAAAAAACATGTCATATTCGTTTGAGGCTAGAAATCCATATCTTTATATTTCTCTTACCACTCTAGTACTCTTACATATTACTTGAATTTTAGTGAAAACTTGGACTACATAAACCTATATAATATGTTGTAGTACTAACTCTTCTATAGCATGAGCATAAACTTCATTGAAGTCATTATTGGGCCCACTATCTTTATTATGTATTTTCTCCATATCAAGATACATATATTTTCTTGACACAATCACTTTCTTGTCAAAGGCGTCATATAGATAATATGCATTGGTTTCCTTTGGATATCCTATAAATAAAATCTTTGTTTCTTAAGGTGTTGGTTTCTTACCAAAGCTTTCTTTAACAAATAAACCACATCCCCATACATGTTTATCTGAAAAAATAGGATTTTTCCACTCCCCAAATATAATATAATTCTATTTTACACTTTAGTTGGTATTCGATTTAGTGTGTACGTCATTGTTTTTAATGAATATTTTCAAATTTTTAATGGAAGATCTGTAGGCCTCATCATCAACCATACCATGGAAAGAAAGGTATAGTTCCTAATTTAACTAATATCATTCCAATGTGGTGTATAATGTAGATTGATCTGAGATATAATCCCAAACTACTATTGAATGTTGATAGGCTCTTGGTTAATATATTCACCCCATGATTAGATTGAATCTTCCTTTTCTTCTTACCATGTTAATACTATACTTCATTTTTGGACATTTTCAATTTCTCAATGGTCTCATACTTATATAGTATCATATATATATAGTCATATATAATCAATTCATTAGTAAAATTTATGAAGTAAGAATATCCACATCTATATTCTACTAGAAAACATCCACATTCATATGTTTTTACAAATCCAAAATTTTATATGTCCCTTTTAGCCTATCCACCAAAGGGTTGTTTAGTCATTTTACTTATAAAAAATCATAACATATTTCATGTGGAATTATATTAGAGGTTTCTAAATAAATATCTTGATAGAGATCTATCAGATACTCCACATTTATGTGAAAAATATAGTGATTCCAGGACTAGGTGTTATATGAGTTGCGAAAACATAATTCATTTTCTATTTCCAATAGTTGCCTTTCGTAATTTAATTTATAAAGACAATTATTTTGTAAGTATGAAAATGAATACATCCATGTAATGGAAAGAAACATAGGGAATTTTCTTAGTAAATATTTGCACAAAAAAAGATTTCCATAAAACCAAAATCATTCCAGTTGGAAATGGAAGGTGGTAGTCTCTTATAGTCAAGGAAGAAAGTCATGATCCATTGGATGCTTGATGATCTAAATATTCTCTATAAATACTTTATAATATAATTTGTTCTTATATTTAGATATATATGTGCACACCACATGTTGTATGTAATGCACTATATTTAGGTATAGAATGATTACAATTGATAATGAACACACCTTTAACTTACTATTTCTACTAGGTGAGGTTATTATTCTAGTGGCCATTCTATCAATATAGAAAACAAGATTTATCTTTGTTTTTGTCATCCATTGGATATTCTTCTTCTTGTAAGGATATTGTTCGGGTGATTTTAGAATTAGTATGAGTAATATGACCCTTTTCCATGTTTTTTCTTGTCTTCTTCACAATAAGTACTTATGGTTTTCATTCCCTACATATTGTCAATATGGTTAATGAGAGTATGAATTTTTTATAAATATTTCTCTCTATTGCTCAAGTTGTAATTCACAATGAAACTAATGTATGATTTAGGAAGTGAGAACAGTATGATATATATGTACATATCATAAGGATAATAAATCCCAAGATGTATAATCACTTTATACATCCAATCATCTTAACTACATGAGGCCCAATTATCACTGAATCACAAATATTTCACATGAAAAATGCATTATAGATATCACATCTCTATTTTTTTCAATTTATCTTGAATGATATAATGAAGTTGAGACATAATGATATACATGTCCATATCTTAATTTTTATTTATAAGCTCACATTTCATGTATAATATCATGAAACATTGGACATTAGTGGTATTATCCAAATGCCTCACATATAGAGAAAATTCTTCTTCACTAGCTTCTCAGTTATGCGCTTCATGAATGGGGTTTTTTGGCACATATAATTTCTTTCCATGGAATAGAATAACATGAAATTGAATTTTAAATTCATGGAATTTTTTCCAATGAGAAGGTTATCCTTCTCCAGTATGGATCAAAATAATATAATTGAAGTCACGTGTATTGTCATTTCTATAATTAAGAAAAGTAAACTTTTATAAAATTATTTGATTTATAAAATTTGATAATAAATATTAAATTTATTAATCTTGAACTATTTTTTCAAAATGAAATATCTCTCTTTATTGGTTTTCGAATATCCTAATTCAAAGATATTCTAGTGACAAGGACCCATATTACCCTTATCATAACCTAAACTTTGGACTAAAAGGTTATTTTAATTGTTTTAGATAAGAAAAAACATTACGACTACATTGAATCATAGTTCCCTAGTCTATTGACTGGACTCCCTAATCCTAAAATCCTTGATTTATGTTTCCTCAACCCCTGCCTCTATGTTACGCAAACTACTTATTTGTATGTAAAACCTTTATGTGAACTAAGTTAAGTTTATTGAAAACTAAATATTGAATTCCCTAATAACTTTAAGTATCTCAACTTTTTCTGGTTATCCACTCTAAAGTATGGTTCAATTTTTACTTTAGTGGAAAGATATACTAGTATAATATGTATAATTGAGGGATTTTTTCTTTATTAATGAATTAACCATTTTATCTTTATTACATTATTGTTAATATTATGTTGATTTTCTTGATTTATTAACCATTCCTTAGATAAAGTTTGCGAATAATAAATTTTATTTAATTTCAATCATTCATTATTTTCAATTCATTAATTCATGTGATCATAAAAAATAACCACAATGAATTTCACCACACAACATCATATAAAAATAAAAATAAGAGTGGTATGATCATGAGATTTTCCTCAGGGTTAGTTTATCTAGAGGAGGATGGACTGACCATTGTCCTAGGGGAAAAATACCTTGAACCATAAATTTATTAAGGTTGAAAATTTCTAACTATACTCACATGTATCTCTTGGATTTATTTTCCTCAGATCTAAAATTGAACCATGTTAACTCTCTTGGGAGCTTTATTTATTACAAATTATTTAATCGCAAGAAGGTGAGGGGAAAAAAGGGATTATTTTAAAGAGTATACACAAAAAGAAACCATGGTAAGATAGTCCCTTACATAATGATATAATGGATGTTACACATGCCATTAATTTAATTTAACAATGAATTAAAAGGAAACCAATCACATAAAGAGTTCTAGTCTATTCTCATTATCATACACATACTTTCAAAAAAATTTGGATCATTCATTCCCAATTGTTCTCATTTAATATAAATAATTCTTAAATCAAATAATAATCTAAATTAATTAATCCATTATTTTATATTATTTCTCAACCAAAATTTCTTAATATTATCATCCATCATTATTTTAAATAAATTAATTAAATTATTCACAATTGAATATGTAAAAAATGTATACCTTAAAAGGATCATGGTGAGTACCCATCCATACTATCCAGCATGTCTGATATTTGTATATTGTTTACTCATGTGGCATGTAGCGTACATGTATTATAATTTAATTTTAAGAAATATACTACAAAATTAATGATACATGAAAACATGTTATTTATATATCACATTATGTTTTAAGGGACTTATAATACTTTTTCCATTATGAATTATACACAAAATTTATTTCATAATACTACAAAAATAATAATAGGATATTTATTATGTATAAAACCTATAAAATGGAGTGTATGAGTCAAATAAATGTAACAAAAAACACATGCTGATAAGGATTATAAAGTATAAAAATTATTTTTTAATTTCCCATAATAAAGTAATATACACAACATACACTATCTTGATAAATGTCATGTATAGTTCTTCACAATATATTCATGACACACACCCAGGGGATATGTTTGTCTTCCTGGAACATTAATAATGAATTTCATGGTATTAACCTGGGTTACTTGTTGTGTAGTATCTAAATTACATTTTTACCCTTCACGCATGTTTTTTAAAAAACATGGCACGTCTTAGACTAATGGGATACACATCATGAACACAAGTTACACATTGTGTAGTCCACCAGAACATGCACTTGGATAGAATTTTCAAGACATAGTGTGTATTTAATACATATGGAATGAAATAAATTGTTGATGCTATAAATGATTCCATGAGGCGTCCAAGTGCATTAAACATGGGTATACATAATGTACCAACATGATACACACCTTGTATTACTTTACAATATGTCCACAATCCTTAACACATATGGATGAGTTCTCAAAATGTTCTTATTTAATAATTAATCCATTTTTTATTATATTTGTGATAATGAATTGTAATAATAGGAGATATCATGATTCATATTTAAAAAATGAATTAACATAATTTAAAACTATGAATAAATGTACAAATCAATCAATGATCTTAAAATAATTATATATTATTATGTGATTGAAATGAAACCACTTGAATGTTATGGGTATAGTATAAGCACTGGTAGGGCCTAAAAACTCATATTTATTTCATAGTTGATGATTAATTCATTCTGTACAAGTTGATGAATTATATGACCAACAGATTTGAATCAAGATTAATTGACATGATAAATCCAAAACTAAACTAAATATTATCACATAATAATTTATAATTAATATAAGATGTTAAGAAATACATTCCTATGAATTATTTCTTAGTTTATTAGTCTAACTTATATACTCCACACCATCATCGCATAATAAGAATCAAGTGTAGATTCCATTTATCAGTGATCCACACATTCACTAAAAAACTCTTAGAGACGTCATAGGAATCTTCAAGTTCTAGCACAAAAGATACTAACACTTGGGTAATTATTCATTGATTTCCAGGGGAATTGATTTAAATAATGAATCTCTATAATCTCTATAGAATTGGGAAGTATGGTATATGAGGATCTATCTACATTCTTGAGATTATTCTTAGAGAGGATCTATGTGGGCCTTGAGAGGATTCTCCAGATGGTGTTGTACATAACCAAAATAAATGGCTACTGTTAAAGCTAGAAATAATATAAATGGGTTTAAATATTATTGTGGTTATAAAATAATAATTTAAAATTCATAATTATTATTTCCTTAATCCTAGGAAAACCACAAAATTATAGTAATAATATTATTATTTATTGACTACTATGAAACTAAAAAATTAAATAATATTATTTCAGGAATATTTTTTTAAAAAATTATTCAAATAATATTTAATATAAAGTATTTATCATTATGAATTTACAACCAATATTATATTTCCCCTCAATATTTATCATGAATTGAATAATTATTATCTATTTAATAAATAAATATCACAGAACTATATTCATTTAAATAAAGAAATATTATAGTCACTAGATAGAAATTAAACATTGATTAAAATCATAATCAAAAATATTATCTTGATTAATTAGTGTCTGAATATATGATATCAATAAAATGGAAATAATTAGTAAACCATATATGAGAGTAATATTTCATAACATGTTAAATAATAAATAATATTTAATATATAATTGAGGTTCTGGATACACTTACTATATGACCCCCTATGCCTCATTTTCAACGGAAGTATACATAGATACCCAAAGTACCATTTGAAAATCTCATAACACACCAAGGAAACCAAATATAAAGATATTAATGTCATAATAGAATAAAACCTTATGCAAATGCATATTTTGAAATATAGTTCCTTTATCACGATATCCCTAATCAAGAATCTTTCTTGCTAATTTCATCATTGTATGTTCTCGATGTCTATTTATTTGACATTCCATAAATGTACCTTCACGCATAACACCATGGAAATGGATTTATTTTGGTTGTTTAAATCCCATAAGGGGTCTAATATATGATCTTCCATTAATGAAAATAATTAAAGAATCCTTTTTCTCATTATTCATTAATATGATATCCCTAATGATGAATACAACATATCCCACTTCACTATAAAAAAAATTCATCATAGTTTTCATCAATACATCAATATACATGAATAATAATATCCATTAATAATAATCTTAATGTCTATGGACTAATACACACATCCACTGATTGTAACATCCAATAACACATATAAATATGTATTTTCTATTGGTGGGGCATGCTCTAATAATATCCAACACTAGAAATTAACAAATGTTCACATAATGAGAGAGTTCCTTAAATTACTATGAATCCCTAAAACTATAAACCTTTATAATTTGTTTCTATCAAATTATTTCATCCACATATAAAACACATATATTTTAATAATATTATCATGTAACTTCTAGGTTCTCATCGTTTCAATGAACTATTATGTGATTTAAGTGAAACATTTACTCTTAATTTATCATCACATATTGTGTCTTATAGAACACAATCATGATGTCATAATATCATTATTAACATTTAAAAAATTGGATACATGTAACCATAATGTATGATTAAGTTAGTTCTAGGGAACTCACTCCAATAATAGCCTCATGACTAATGTATATTCTTAAATCCTACTAAATACTCACCCTTCAATATCATGCTCATCTTGATCAATGAATCCATCTATAGGATGATATTTTTTCCTTGAAATGGAATAATAAGATAATCCCACATACATTGAAACCCATGTTATATATGTGGGTACGAGAGAGTATAATGACCCAGTAGGATTATTCCACTCTCCTCAATACATTGAGTTGTGTTTTGATCATATATATGTGAATATAAGTCTTGTTAGAGTATTAAAGTATGTGATTAGTGTATCTCATCCATCTAAAAACATAATACCACATGAAGATGTGAAAAACCTGTACTAGCATAACTAGAATGCACACACACATAGATAACTAACAAAGGCAACCCAACTCAAAACAAGAACAACTTTATTATGATCAATAACTTATATAAAATTATGACCCATTTAATTATTCAACATAGACACTCTTATATCAACATAATAAATAATCAAAATGTATCACTATATCCCAAAAAACATTCTCATCATAACCCTTCCGAACTAATTAGTCGTATCACATCCCATAGATAAGAAAAACTCTAAAATATCATGATAAATAACAATCAAATTAGAATAAAAATTGGGAAATAAAACAGATTCCAACTATCAATCATATATCAAAAAATAAACAGACTATAGAATTTTAGTCAAATAGTGCCCAAAACATCAAATAACACTGAATAATACCATGATAAAACTAATTATAGAACCAAATAATGGGGTCCAACAATGTGAAATATCAATCTTGACACTCACACCCAACCACATATCATCCCACAAGTCCACTTATAAACTATATACTAGATTACCCATAGAGAACTTGTGGTGTGATCAGATATATCCCAAGTATTTTCTAGGTCTACCTCCCAATACATGACTATGTAGCCTCAAATCCTTATTAATCACTCAAAACTACAATTAATGAATAACCATGTGTGTTATGTATCCATATTCTTATGTCAGGTGGGTCCTTATGATGGTCATATTTATATCTATCTCATGAATTTCACCATATCCTCCCAATTTCCATCCTTATACTCCCAAAGCATCGTCATTTATTGATCTATGAATGGATTCCAAATGGGAGGATATACATTTAGAGAGATTCATAACCCGTCTATAAAAAAATGTAATCAAACTCATAACCAAATACATAACTTCTATTAAATATAATTATCACCCCTTTAGTCCATCTAATGAATCATATCACATAAGTTTTTCTAAAAAACTAAAAGATTATTCAAAAAATAATACTACCTATTAGGATATGTTTCAATACAAAATATATTAATAATTACATATGCCACCTCAAATTGAAGGGAAACTCATTATCCTACTCTGAAAATGTTTAGGTGGAATCACTCATTTCAGATCCTATCTTTGGATCCATAATAATGATCAATATGCCACTAGATCCATGTTTGTTGAACCCATCCAATGATTTCAATAAAGAACATTGGGACTAATTTCCCTCTCAGACACTAAGGCACCTAAAGGATCTCATAATAAAAACTAAGGAGGCCTTGTAACTCATTAAGACTTTAAACAATTATATTAAGTTTAATTGTTAACATCTCAACCATCATCCAATCCATCACAATATCACACAAACAACTCATGGGAATCCCAATGTTCTTATTGTGTCGTGAAAAAAGGAAGGAAAAATAAAATCCTAAACAAATCTAACCAATAAGTCACTAAAGGGAAGGTTCATTTTATGTATCTTATGATATCATGAAGCAGTAGATAAAATACCAGGATACCATAAATATGGAAGACATGTGATCTTTAGAAAATAGGGAATACCTTATATAAGGTCAATTGTACTAAATCATTCCTCAAGACAAGCCCTTCCAACATTCCCTTAAAATAAATGTCAATATATTTTTATATTTTTTAGAAAAAGAACTAAATAACATATTTACTCATGATAGGATCTTGATAAATATCTCAATGGAAAAATTATTTGTAACCCCATTCTCTTTAAATTAATCAATCACTTTAAAATCATATTCAAAAACATTGTTTAAAATAAAAAATATTTAATTTTAAAAATTGATTAAAAACCACTCACCCAAATAAAACAAATCAATAGTCCAATCATACACATTAAACCATGGTACTACCAATGAAATATTTAGAAATATATGTTATCTATGTTTACAATTAGGTTGACATGAACCCATCGCATTCAATATATTGGAATCACAACATATATAAAAATCATACCAATGACGATTATGATGATGTTATACTAATATAAAACTAGTAAGTGAGTAAGATATTCAGTAATTCAAATACAACTACCTCAATCTGAGATCTATAAATTGATCCCGATCTTATACTAATTACCAATGATCCCTCATAAACATATCTCATACATAACACCCTCAAATTAACGAAGGAATCATTTGAAACAAAAATCTTATGGTGATAAAACCATCTCCCAACTCACTAAAAGACTCTAAAACGTCAAAACCATAACCAATGGCTGAAAATTGGAAAATATATATGACTATCCCTAAGACTTGTAAAATGATGAATTTATAAACCTGAATCCATGGAAAATTTCAACAAAATTTTCAAAAATCCTTAATTAAATCAATAGGTGGAAATATATCAAGAGAAATAGAGAAAGATGTCATGAATAACTCCTTCTCAAACATCTTATATTCATCGCACACAAAATCCCCACCAAGTGACATGATTCGACCAAGATCTAATGGAATCAAGATTAAAATCTATTGCAAACCATGATGAAACTATTTTATAAGGAGGAGTAGAAACAATGGAATATAGAGATAGATAATTACCTTGAATCCACATGATTAAGAACTCGCAAGAAACCTTGATTGAGGGGGAATAAAGGGGGAGAATATATGATCTAGAAGGGGGATCTCCCCTTCCTTCTTATGGATGAGTACAAGAAACCCCAATTGGGAGTTTATGTAGGATATAATGGAAATTACCATTTTCAATCTTTTATCAAAATGGATCTAGGGTATAACAAGTAACTAATATACCCCCACTAAGAACATGTAATCTCCATTAGGTACCCAATGTATGGAACTGACCAATCGATGTTCTATCTAGGTTAAACAAAACCCCTAGACCACCACTAGGTACTAGATGACAAAAAATATGGAACTTAGTGTCTTGAAACAACCACCTCCACTCCCTTTTTCCTCTACCGACACATGATATATCTATTTGAGTGTTTTATCACTAAATTGACACTTATAATGTATACCAAAAATCATTATTAACATGATAAGAATACCTTACATATTTTAAGATTTAAAAATTAAAATTAATCCATCAACTAAAATGGTTGAGTTCTAACCATCCTCCTATTTCATAAATAATAAAATCAATGGTTCATTAGACCTGATATGATGATTTCCTAACCATGATTTTTTTTGGAAAAATATCCAAGACTATGACCTGGTTATATAATCATAACCATGGTATTATAAAAACTTCTAAAATTGGTTATCAAATACCATCATTATCATATAAATTCATTATTAGTCACGACTCTGATACCACAAATGGGTTTCATAGTTATTCTTTAAGCACATATACAATGTAAAAAAACACAAAACCCGAGACAATACAGATTGATGGTGGAATCTACATGATAAAATAATTAACATGTAAAAATGTTCACATCACTCTACATAATCACTATCTTTATTATTGGTGTGTTTAATTGAGTTTCCCTAATGGAAACAAAAATCCCTACCTCTGACTATGTCCACTAGTCATTAGAGTCATTGAATGATTTAGCATGACCTCTTATCAACAAAAGTGTGAAGAATCCTATTCTTTGAAGGAAAATGAAAAGAAAAGAAATAGAGAGGGATTTTTGTAATAGAAAATGATTGCCAATGATAACACCTCATAAATTTAGTATGTATTATAGTAAGTATATATCTTATTAAATAGTGTATGATATATTAAACCCCGAACATGAATTAGTAATAATTTGTAAATTTTAAAATTAATCATAAATACATAATGAATATAAAATTTTAAAACATATAAACTAACACGCAATTGTAATTAATGTACTATAAGGTTAAGAACACATAAAGTTTAAAGGGATATTTTTTCTATTGAAATGGGATTTTCATTAAATATTTTATTTTTATATAAAATTAATATTTTCTTAATTTTACAAATTTAATTTAATAAATGGAATTAATTTGTGAAAACCTTTTAAAAAAGTGTAATATAATATTTTAGGATTTTTCATAAATAGTGAATTTTTTTATGAATTTTAAAAAAGTCTGAGTTTACAAATACCATCATTTTATGATATTATCATTATGTAAATATTACCTGAGCATTTATGAATTAATTTATAGATAAAATATATATTTAATATAATTTATTAATAAATGTAATATTGAGCATAGAAATATATGTTTAACAAATTTTTAATTTAAGTACTGTTTTTATAAAAATAAAAACAAATTTTGGTTATTCCCATTTAATAAAGTTTTTAAAAGGTTATATTCTGTTTTGGTTTAGTTGAAAAATTGAAACAAGTCTCATTTTATTTATCATAATCCAATTAATTCAATAGGGATGAATATTATATTTTATTTTGGTGTAAAAGTCAATTTTTTCTTATAAAATCAGTTCTCTAAAAATGGGTTTTCATTACCTTTTGCGAACATATATTAGAAGTGTTTTTTACCATATATAGAAGTTTAATCATATAAAATAGAATACATATTTAAAATCATCATGATCAAATTTGGTAATGAGGTTAATTTTATTTCTGTTCATAAAGAATGTTTACCATTATAAAACATAATCATCATGGTAAAGGTTAAAAGGATTAGTGGTAAACTAAGATATAAGGATTAATGTATATTTAAAACTTGTATAAATGTTATAGTTTGATTGGATAATTACTAAATATATATTATATTTAAAAATGGATTTTAATAGATATGCTTTCCTTGAGAAATGAATATATTAAATTTTAAACTGCTTAATATTTATAAGGGTTCTACTCTATTCAATTATAAAAGAAAACCCCATATCATAACTTATCCACAAAATTTGAGCATTATAGATCAACTAAAATATTTCAAAATAACTTAAATAATTTCCTATAAATTTTCTATTGTTATTTTTCTCATCGAATGACAAATCCTAGAAGGCTTAAAGTTTAATCCAATTTACAATATCTAATGAAGAGGAATAAGTATTAACCAAATACTGTCAAGTTTATTTATTCTTCAACATTATTAAAATCTATATAACCATAATAATATAGTCAAATCATTATATTTACTATAATAAAATTTTATAGTCATGATATAACATTTATTTTCCACATCATTTCCATCCTATGGGAAATGAAATGATTACTCATGTATATATGAAAAATATGGCCTCTACGAAGGGATTCATTTCATTATCTATCGCAAACTCACATAAATGGACCTAAATATGGTTATAATAGACAAATATTATGTTTAAAAAATAAATATGATTATATAACTGCAAAATATTATCTATATTCCTACCATCCCATTCATTGGATGATGATAACATCACTCGTGCTTTCTTCTGGAATTTCACCTCCATGGAGTGATGTGATTTATTTATCATCCACTATATCACATGGATGTTTATAAGGATTTATTTAATAAATTAATATGATATTAATAATTTTTTTATTATTTTTTTAAGGTAAAAAAATATCTATCTTATTTCATTTTATTTATTATAAAAATGATAACATTTCCCATGTGTACGTACATACTTACATATCCATGAAACAATATATTTTATTTTTGATGAAAAAATACATGAATGGTCTTAAAATTATATTTAATGTATAAAATTATAATTAAAAAATGTTTAAAATTCTGTAGATAATAGAACTATGACCCATTTACCAAAGTTAATATGCTAAATTCATTTTATAGTCGAACAACCTAAAAACGTACCACGTAAACTTAACTTGTTTAATTACTAAATGAAACATGATAATGTTTGAGTTAAAATGAATAATTATAAAATTTAAAAATGATTTTATGAAATTATATTATTTTTATTATATTATTCAAGGTTCAAAAAATATACAAAAACATTCAGGCTATGAGGTAATGGATTTCCTATTTCAATTCCCTTTCTTTGAGGCTTATGCTATTCTCACCACATTTTTTTTATTTTAAGGTGTATAAATAAAAATATAAATGTATTATATCCTTAATTTATATAAATTAATATGGTTTAAAAATCTATTTCAAATTATCCACTTAAATTTCCTATTGATGTAAATGTTACTAAAGTTTTAACATATATTTCTTTAAAACCTTGTTTTAATGTTTTCATTTTACAATCATTTTCTTCCATATCCATGTTTTTTTAAAATGAATCAATAATTATCTTATTTATGATTAATAAAGTTAATTTTAAAATATTTTGGAAGATCATTAAAAAGTTTTTGAAAGGAATATTTTTTAACATTATTTACTCAGGTTGCTTTGGAATCCTTTAATAAAAGTGGGATACAATTTTTTTAAATGTTTACCATATGAAAATATTTTCACTATGTCATGACCAATTTTCATTATCAAGATTTTTTTAAAAATTTACATGTGTTTTCAAAGAAAATCCAAATCCCATTATTCAGTTACATTTTAGTTTTTAAATCTTTTAAAATGAAAATGATCTTTCTTCTCATTTTATAATATAATTGAGTGGGGATTTTCTAATGGAATGAAATGACAATATTATGTGTTTTAAGATATAAATCAAATATTTTATTTGTTTCATTATTATTATGGTTCTTATAAATTAGTTTTGATAATGGGTGATCCAAGAATATATCATTATAATGCATTAGGTGATGATATTTTCTCATGAAGAAAGATAATTGAATTTACAATGAATGTTATTTACAGAATCCCACATTTTTATTATATAAAATTATCATTACATTGTAAAAAATAAGAGATATTTAAAATTTTATTTTCTTTGAAACAATGTATATAATACCGAAAAACTCAAAACATTCCTCTAGACAACATGAAAGGATTATTCATTGGCTAATCCTATGTATGTTTGTCACATATCATAACTTGGGGACATACATCAAAGGGAAGGGTGAACATAAAGAATAGTAAGAGAAATAAAGTGGAAAATTTACATGTGATATTGAAAAATATAAATAAGAACATGAGAAATATAATTATTCCATGAAAATAGAATGTGAGACATTTCATAATAAAAATAACATGAATCATGACATGTAAATCTGGCTACAGAATTTAGTTTATACATTCATAATAATATCACAAAGGTTAACCACTAAGGTATCATAAAAATTACTAAGGATATTCACCAAAGTATTATATAACATGCCATCTCTAGAGATTTAAGTTACAATGGATCCAATAATAACTGAGAATGGAAGGTTGAATCAGTTGTTCAATTTTTATGATTTTCAAAACTTTTAGAAACTTAATCCTTTCTACATGTTATAATTTATTTCCTTATCAAGTTTTTTTGAATAATCATTCATTAAAAATTTTTAAATCAATTAAAGAATATAATAGTATAAGGTTTTATCTTAATGTGATAACCTACATCCTTTCCATAGCCACTCTCGTGGGTCTATAGAAATTCACAATTATGAAGAAGTGAATACAACTTATGCCAACTTCCATTAGACACCTTCTATCTCCTGATAGGAAATATTATACTGACTCCCATTAGTTTACAATGTTTGATTACAAAAAAATTGAAAAAAATAAAATAATAAAGACTTATTTGCAACTGGTCTATAATTTCTTAGTCTGAATCCTCATTCCAATTTGGTTGGATCTGATTTTCTTAATACAATTCTCCCTTACTCAATTTTCACTTCTAAAACTCTACTCATAAACTCAATACAATTGAATCAATTCAATGAACCCATTATCAATTTGAAAAAGTCAAACTCTACTCAATATGAACTTCATCAGTCTGATTGACTCAATCTATGTGAATAAATACAATAAGCTCAATACGATGATGCTCAATCTGGTAAACAAAAATTCATCTATCTGATCTTACTCATTATGTATCAGGGTGGAAATGGATTTCACTTGATTTATTCACAAATTCACCTTTTATGATTTTGTGAAAAGATACAATGAATGAAAGATCTGGTGAAGTATTTATAGATGACTCAAAGAAGAAAGGCTGGGAAACTTGAAAACTTTCCAAACTTTCTTAGATTTCAAAAACGATGAAAATATCTTTAACATAACCTTAAAATTAACTTCTTCAATCTTCCTTATATTTATTTGTGATTTATGAAAAATTTAATTTCAAGTTTTACCTATTAAACTATTCATAAAACTTCTGGAATATTCTCTTTTAATCTTCTTTATAATCATCTCATTTTAATCTACCTGTCTTTCTTGGTTCATTGTGATCTATTTCTTTATCAACTGAGTACGATTAGTTTAAAACTTAGCTCATTACGAATCTATTTTCTTTCATAGATCATTATGATTTATATTTCTTTTTTATCACATTACGATTTACATTTCTTTCTCAGCTCATTATGATTTTTTTCTTTCTCAGCCCATTACAATTTTTTTCCTTTTCAACCCATTACAATTTCTATTTATTTTTTTTGTTGCTCATTAAAATATCTATTTATTTCTCATTTCATTTCGATTTCTTTTTTTTCATATCATTATGATTTATATTTATTTCTCAACTCGTTATTATTTTTGTTTCTTTCTTAGCCCAGTCTGATGTAATCTTCATAATGATGGAATTCCCATTATGATGGAATCTCATTATGATGGAATTCCCCATTTTGCAACATTAAAATTCTTAAAACTTGAAAATTTTTCCTTTTTCAAAAATATTCTACCTCTAATAGATATTTCATAATGATGGAATCCCTATTACAATGCATTTTTCATTCCAATAAAGTGTATTTGATGATAACTCCACTTTAGAAACATTGAAAAACATAAAACCTCAGTTTTTATTACTCATTGGAAAACTTTGTCTCGATTTATGGAATTGATACAACCATTACAATTCCTCCATTTCTTCAAAATAATTTATCATGATTTTTTTCATTGTTTTTTATAAATTTATAATCAGAAAATCATCATATTATTTTTATTAGAATGTTTGGGAAATCTCTAACACTTGAATTCACAATCTTCTTTAAAAACTCTTCAGAAACAATACATATTTATTTAAGAGAAACATATGAATTTATAACAATGCTCATTACTATGGATTAATTCTAAGTCTATAATAAAAAAAACATTCTTAAACAAAAAATTTATTTTTCAACAAATACAAAAAAAAATTTAAAACAATTTATTAAAAAGGTTCTTCAATCGTCCACCTTGGATTAGTTGATATCCCATGTTAACAAATTTTTAAACTCTCATAAATTTTCACAAATCAACTTTTTAAAACAACTCAAGTTTAATGAATTTTATCAAAATATATCCTTTCTCAAAATAGGGTTTCCTAACAAAACGCTACTAGATAAAGTAATGTTTTTGAAGGAATTACATCCCACGATGACATGGAATTTTTGTGGCCATTTAAAGATAAACTTTACCCCATTTTTCTTTTCCCCTAACTATTATTTTTCTCTCCCCCATTTTAAGATAACCATAGATTCATATTCATTAAATAAATATAATTAAAAATGTCTGATAATGTAAAATGTTATTAATTTCCCTCCCCCTTTTTCAATATAATCCAAAGCACATTGGGTGTTCTTCCTTATGAGGTTTAGGAATTAATTGGAGGGTGTTGAAAATAAATTTGTTGCCTCAATTACACAATCCTTTATTTCAGTATTTTTTTTGTGAAGATATTTGTGATTTGATACTTTTTTAAATGTATTCCAAAAAAACATCTCCAGCTATAACTTTTTCTATTATAAATTGAAACATTACATCAACGTGTTTTGATCTTGAATGTTGGAATTTTTTTGAAATATCTATTTCACTTTAATTATCACAAAGTATCCTGAATGGTTTAGAAACTATTACTTTCAAATCATTCATCTAAACTTTCATCCACAAAATTTCAGTACAAGACAGAGTATCTACAACATATTTAGATTCATCTATGCTCAATGTTATTGAACTTTGTTTCTTACTATTCCAAATCACACAACATTCACCCAAGATAAAATTTCCACAGAAGGTTCATTTTCTATCAATAAAATCCCCATCCTAATCGACTTTAACAAACCCATGAAACTCCATCTAACTATTTATTTTGTATAACAAAGAATGTTAATTTTCTCCTTTGTCATATATCAGAATTATTTTTTCCTACAAACATATGTGCTTCATTCAGATTACTTTGATACATGGAACACAAAGTCACAATATGAACAATATATGGCCTTTAGGTCATAAGATAAAGTAGTCATCCTATCTGCTTCTTAAAACCATTCTAATTAAAACTTTTTCATGTTCTTATTTACTCAACATTTTTCGCACAAAAACAGGAGTAAAAATTTATTTTGATTCTACCATGCCAAACATCTTTAACCATTCCTGTGGAGACTTTTATTGGGATAAGAAAATGTATTTTTCTTTCTGGTGAACATGCATGCCAATGAAGATAGTTCATTCTCCCAACATTTAAATTTCCAAAATATTCTTCATTTCCTTAGAAAATGTTTTAAAAGTATCTTCTCTATCCCAAAAAAATAATAACATTCACATAAAATTTACAAATAGAGTTCATGTGTCAGTATATTTAACCTATAAGTTTCTATCAAATATTAATTTAGAAAAATTTATCATTCTCAAAATATTGTCAACTTTTTTATATCAAGCATGCAGAGCTTGTTTCATCCCATATAAAGCTTTATTAAGTTTATAAAAATATCATCCCCATCAAGTGTAAACCCATAAGTTTGTTCATTGTAAACTTCTTCCTCAATCTCCCCATTTAAGAAATATAACTTTACATTAATCTAAAGGAATTTTTAATTCTGATGTATATCCACAAAAAGAAAAATTCTAATAGTTTCTTATCATGAAACTGGGGGAAAACATTCTTCAAAATTCACACCATCCACTTAGGAATAGCCTTTAAAAACAATATTGGATTTGTTTATGAAAGCTTATCTATTTTATTTAACTTTTTTCTATAAACCAAATTGGTTCTGTTAACATTTTTATTTGATGATCATGAAACAAGTTCCTATATTTCAATCTTCTTATAATGAGCTAACTCTTATTCATAGAATTCACCAATTATTTATATTTAATAACTTCAAAAAATGATTATAGTTCAACTTTTTAAATAAGTAAAGTCTAATTTTCTAATCTCAATATTCATCTTGTCTGAACTAGAGCCTTCTACTTTTCAATAATGTTTTTGGACTCAACATGTTTTTTAATGTAGGAAATTTCAATTTTTATTTATCAAGTGAACTTTATTTATTACCTGAATTTTTTGAAGCTTGATAAGGATGTTTTAAATTACTTACACTATTGTTGGAAATATCTAGTTTATCCTCCTCACTATTCTCAAGAAATTTTTTTAAGGAATTTTGATTTTCAATTATATTCACTTCATATGAGTTCAAAAAAAAATTATAAATATTTGTTCCAACATTTGTAACTTCTTATATTTGGTAAATAACCCATAAAAGTTCATTCCTAAAATTTCTCATCAAACTTTCCCATATCCAATTTTATTATTTTGAGAAAAAATGGACTTCTAAAAACTATAAAGAATTTGAATCATGGTTTTTTGTAATAACACATTTTATAAAGAGTCATGTTGGATTCATATCTCAATAAGCATGTATTTCTAACATGTACAACTATACTAACAGCTTCTCTCTAATAGAATTTTGAAATTTTGTATTTTTCTAAGATACTTATTCACATTTCCACCAAACATATGTTCATTCATTCTACTAATCCAAGTTTTTTGTAGAGTATAATGTGTAATATACTGATGTTTGATTCCATTTTTTCTTATAAAAGTTTCAAAATTATTACTTGTTAATTCGATACCATTATCAGTTCTTAATTTTTTTTTATGGAAACCCTCATTTCATTCTCAACATATTTTCTGAAGAATTTCAACATTTCAATAGCCTCTGACTTGTGCTTTATAAAAATTATGTTTTTCAACCAAGTTAAAAAATCAATAAAAGAGATAAAGATTATATATAATTTTGTTAATTGAGGTCTCATCATCCCACATGAATCAGAATGAATAAGCTCAAGTGGTCTGATAGTTTTAATCTCAACTCATTTATTATTTTTGTTAGTCATGTTACCTTTTTGTGAAGTTTCACAATCATCATCTTGTCTTATTTTATATTTTTGGAATGTTTTTAATTGAATCAAATTTATAATTTTTGTTCATAATTTTCTTTCCATGGTAGCCAAGTATTTGGTACCACAATTTCTTTCATCTTCATCACTAAAGTAATATGAGTTGTTGAATTCTCTTATGTGGAAGAGATTCCCACTAGCTCTTTCTTCTTTTATAATATCTTTTCCATCTTTCAAAATTTTGATGATAGAAGACTATGTGATAAAAAAACTTATTTTCTATCATCACAAAGCTTAATTACAATTAGTAATTTGTGTTTTAGCCCATCAACAAATAAAACATCCTTAGATTTCAAATTTTATGCTTCAATATCAGCCGTTCCAATTCCTCTAATTTTTAAGGAACTATCATTATCAAAGCTAACTAATCCTATATAAAAACATTCAACGTGTTTTGGGATTTTTATATCACATTTCATATGTGAAAGAAAACCCACAATCATGTATCCATGGCTTTTTCCTTTTACTTTCATTCAAAACTATCTAAATAAAAAATATCTTTCTTTAACATTTTTTATCTTCTTTTTATTTTAAATTATTAGAAAATTGTTTCGGAATGAGTTTTATACATCTTTTATAATGATGAACAATCAGATCAAATCTTCCCAAAGCTTCTTACAAACATTCAAATTGATTTTTTGTAGGAAATTTTCTAACATCTTGATAATTCACTTTTTTAACTTTATATAAGTTAAGAAAGTTAATCATTCTAATTTCACTATTTCTTTCACTTTTCTCAAACCTTATTATAGGTAGAGATAATTTGTACCAATAATTATAAGCTTTTTACTCAGAGACTCCACAACACCATCAATAGCCACCAAATCTTTATTCCCTATTAAATAATGACCTTTATCTATAAAAAAATGTTGATGTTGGTAACTTCTTTTGGCTCTAACATACTCAGGATGTGGCCATGTTTTCTTTTTAGTGAGTTTTTTATTTTTTTATATTTGATAGGTTTCTCATATCCTTTCTCCACCCAATATTTCCAAACACATTTTCTAGAACCTGAAATGTTCAAATAATTAGTTGAAACAATAATTTTGGTGAGTACAGATTTCACATGATTGTTTTATTTATCCTTATCAACAACTTTAGAAGTCATAAATTTTACTTCCAAGGATTTGTTGAAATTTTCATTCATATTTATCAATGTACTTTCAGACTCAACAAGTTTTCATTGAAACTTGTCAGCTTCTTCTTCTTTAGCTTCCATCTTCTTACTAAGATCTTCAAAAATCATTCCCTGTTCAGAAATTATAAGGTTGTAACTTAATATATCCTCAATATATTATTCATCCTTATTGATGACATATTTTCTTCCATCAGTGAATTATTCAAAATATTTATTCATTACTCTAATTAATTTCTTGAGAGTTTTGTTTTATTCAAGACATTAAACATGTTCTTTTCTGAGTTGATACTCTCTAGTTGATTTCCCAACACATTCTTCACTATCTAATGAATATTTAATTTTTTCAACTTTTGTAATGATGATTATAAATTTTAATGAACTTTAATTTTTATTAGAATAGTTTTCAGTTGAGTCACATTCAACTTTTTTACTCAGAATACTTCTTTTATTTATATAAAAATTCTTATTGTATTTATTAGATAAATTTTCTTATTTATCAATTTATTTTTCACTTATTCCGATGAGGTTTTTCATTGAAATCATATTGATATTCTCCAACTTTATTATTTGGGATATTCATAGTAAAGTGTCTAATTTTACCACGCTCCCAACATTTTAGAGGAAGTTTACTGCCATATTTTCCTCATCCTCTCCGATATTTTTTAGAGATAATAGAAATAATATTATCATTCAACTCATTATCTTCTTTATCTTCACAATCACTAGGACCAGCTTCTTCAACATCTTATATTTTCATATTTAACATAGCTTCAAAATCCATTTCATCTTTTATCACATTTTTAAACATTGCAGCATTCCTAATTTAATAACAAAAGATGAAGTTATGAAATTCATTAAGAGATAAATAATCCTCATCTTCTAAAGAGGAAAATTCTAATTGAACATGTCTAAGATGTTTCACATATGTATGTTCAGAATTGTAGAATCTTCTAGGACATATCCTAATCCTCTAATGTTGCAAAAAAAATTATTTACACTAGTGAAATATTCATCAATATTTTCTCCATCTCTCATTTTGATGTCTTCATTATTAATATTCAAGATTTATAGCTTTACTTCATTCACTTTAGTATTCCCTTTGAAAATAATTTTCATCTTTTCCTACATACTTTTTAGACTATTGATACCCATAACCTTCTGATAAACATCCTCTGATAAGGATTTAAAGATTTTTTATATCTAGTCCTTCCACTAAATTCAATATTTCTCTTATTATAAAACAATATAGAAGCATATTTTTCAATAGGTGGAAAACCAATAATAGCATAATCAACAACTTCCAGGCCAAGTGGTAGGAGATAAAGAATCATCCTATTTTTTCATCCATAATAATTTTCCATCAAATAAAGGAATTCCACTTTTATTGATAAAATTGACATTATCCATGATAAGGATTAAACAAGGGAACCTCACTATGATACCAATTAAAGATACTAGGGATTGATTAAAAACTTAGAAGGGGGGTTGAATTAGTTGTTCTATTTTTATGGGTTTCAAAACTTTTAGAAACTTAACCCTTTAAACCAGTTAATATTTATTTACTTATCAACTTTTAGTGACTAATCATGCATGAAAAATTAGGAAATCATGTAAAGAACAAAAAATTTACAAGGTTAGGCCTCAGTGTGAGAACCAACATCCATGTCATAGAAACTATAATGGGTCTATGAAAATTTAGTATTATGAATATGTGTATAAAACTTGTGCCAACTCCCATTAGATACTTTCTATATCCCAATAGGAAAGATTATACTAACTCTCATTAGATTACAATGTTTTATTAAAAAACAGTTGATCCAAATAAAATAAAAATAACCTTATTGAACCAAATCCACAATTTCTTAGTTTGGATACTCTGTTTGATTTTGATGGATCTGATTTTCTTAGTCCAATAAAATTGATATGATTCCCCCTTACTCAATTTGTACTTATAAAACTCAGATCAAAAATTCAATACGATGGACTCGATACGGTGAACGCATTCTCATTCATAAAAATTCAAACTCTTCTCAAATTATCAATACGATATTCTTCTTTATGATTTATTCAATATGATTAAATCAATATGATAATCTCAATATGGTCGTTCTCAATCTGGTATAACAAAATTCAGATGTCTTATCCTCTTTATGAGGTCTCTAAATGGAAAAAAATTTCACATGATTTCTTTTTCACTTCACATTTTCCCCTTGTGTGAAATGTTACAATGAAAAAAATATCTGAGCAAGTATTTATATGTGACTTAGAAAAGAAAGTGAGGGAAACTTGAAAACATTCCTCACATCCTCATATTTCCAAAACTCCAAAAATCTATCAAATTTAAACTTGAACTTTTACTTCTTCAATCATCCTTAGATTTCTATGAGATTTATGAAAAATTGAATTTCACGTTTGAATTCTTAAAATATTAATAAAATTTATAGAATCATATTTTTTAGTCTTATTCATAATCAGCTCATTACGATCTACCTTTCTTTCTTAGTTCATTATGATCTATTTCTTTCTTATCTCATTACAATTGTTTCTCTACTTAGCTTATTAAGAATTTGTTTTCTTTATCATGTCATTACCATTTATGTTTCTTTCTAATATCATTATGATTTGTATTTCATTCTTAGATCACTATGGATTCTATTTCATTCTCATCTCATTAAGATTTCTATTTCATTTTTACCTCATTTGGATTTATTTTTTCATTTCAGCTCATTGTGATTTTTGTTTGTTTCTTAGCTCATTTTGAGTTCTGTTTCTTTTTCATCTCAATATGATTTCTATTTCTATCTCAGATCATTAAAATTTCTACTTCATTCTCATCTCAGTATGATTTAATCCTTATAATGATGGAATTATCATTATAAGTGAATTTCCATTATGATGAAATCTCATTATGATGGAACTCTACACTATCTAACTTCTAGATTCTTGAAACTTCAACATTCCTATTTTTTTATCAATGATTCTTCCACTGATGGATATTTCATAAAGTTTTAATCCTCATTAATATGGATTACTCATGACGATCAAGTGTATCTAATGATAACTTCACTTGAGCAATATTGACATGTTGCAAATCTCCTCAACTACTACTCATTGGAAGACATTATCATCATTTAGGGAATTGATACAATAATTAAGATTCTTGTATTTCATCAAAATCATTATTATGAAATTTTTCATTATTTTTGAGAACTATAAGATAAAAAAGTTTCATATAATTTTTATTATAATGTTTTAGAACTTTCTAACTCATGAATCCATAATCTTAATTCAAAACACTATAGTAAAAATACAACTTCTTCAAATAGCAATATTTGAATTTCTAACAATGCTCATCAAGATGGACTAGGTCTGATCCCTTTATAACAAAAACATTCTAAAAAAAAATTTAGTTGTCAAGAAATAACAAAAAACTTTGTTTAAACAATTTATCACAATGTTTATTTAGATATTAAATTAATTACCCAATACATTATATCACTATTAGGGTGTACCATTTATATGATTTAATTTTCATTTGATCCACAAAGAAAATAATAAATAATTTCATAAATAACACATTTAGAATAATATAAAATGAGTTCCATATCAAAATCATGGTGTTTCAAAAGTTTTTTAAATACATGATCACTATGTCATTTATAACCCACGGAAAGGGAATGTGAGTATTATGTATGTCAATAAGAGAATAAAATAAATCATTTTAACATATTGGTTAATAATCCTAAAGAATAAATAGTTTTTTTAGTGATAAATATAAAATAAAAGGAAATTTCTTGAGAGTAGGATAAAACTTTTGAGAATTAAAATCAGCAACATAATGGGTATAAAACTTGGTTTTAGAAAATATTAAAAAGATATAGGAGAGGGTTCACCATTGATAAAAAAATTAATTGGTTGTAAGGTAATGAATAAAAAGTATATAATTGATAGTGGCCATAAAATTCATATAACATATATATAAAATGTTCTTGAAAGAAATAGAAAAGAAGGATATTTATCTTACATTGAAAATTAACTCCTAAAATATGAGATTTCGGACCTTGGGGGCTTAGGTTCACCTTGGGGGACTCCTTGGGAGGTTAAACAACCCTATCTGTATGGAGGATGGATTAGGAATAAAATAAAATGGAGAAATGGGTGGGTATTTATAGCCAGAGTTGAGGATTTATTTATTAATTTCCAAATATAGTACTTGGAAACTAAGGTTGTGGAAAATGAAAAACCATGGGATTTCCCATGGTATTAGACACTTGTGATGAATTTTATGTTATTTTATTCAACAAGATTCAAACATAATTTTATATTACTTATTTTGGACAGTAAAATTAAAGCTTCCACAAAATAATATTTTTAAAGTTAATGTTTCCATTTTAAACTCTTGAAGGTAATTTATAGGTCCTAACATTGATTAAAATATATTAAAATGTTTGATAATAATAAAATAACTAATTTTAGTTCATGTATTTTGTTTAATTAATTATTACATCATTATGAAAAAATAATGAAGTAATTAAACATACAGAAAAACTAAAACTGTATTTTTACTATCAATTAAAATTAATGTATTTTCAATTCTAGTTTGAGCTCTCCTCCTCAGTGGAGAGCTGGTCTCTAATGATTTAGGGTTTCGAAACCCGGTTCCGTGTTGGTTTTGATGAGCAGAGGATCAATACCCCTTTGCGAAAGACACCCTATTGGATGTGGGGATGTGTGGAAATGGCTATGGCAGCTATGGTGCTATCAAATCTGGGTGTGTGGGGATGGTATCTGGCTTCAGTGGTGCAGTGCGGAAGCTTCAGGTACAGATCTGGATTTGGAGGTGAGATCCTGGTCTGATGTCATGATGGTGCAGTGGAGACTATGGTGGGTGTGTGTGTCGGCTTTGATGGTATGTGTGGTGTGGATTTCTGACATCGTGAAGGAGTTAGGTGGGTGTAGAGGGTGTAGGATCCCTATGGTCGGGCAGGCGAGCTTCGGTGGGTTCATTGTCGGGGCACTTGACAGTCGCATAGTTCCACTCCAGCAGGCGGCGTTGTGGGATTCACTTTGACAAGGCCTCAGGTGAATGGCTAAGGCAGGCCTCAAGTGCAGGAGTGGGTTACTTGTGGGGCAGAGGCATGTAGGTCCTGATAGTGGAAGACTTGGTAACCCCAATGGCTCTTGTAGGAGTAACTGCGGTGCGGTCTTCTCTGATGCGGTGGGTGACGTCTTCGGTCAGTATGAGGTTGACAGAGCGCTATCATGGGCACCCTCAAATGATTAGTGTGATTTTGGGGTACTTAGGTGCAGCAGAGTGGCTGACCAAGGTCTTCTCTCAAAGGAGGAAGTGAATTAAAACAACTTTTCAGAGGTATTCTAGAAACAAAATAAAAGGGAATAAAAACACTACTTGAAATTATGGGGGTGGTTGTTTATAGTTTATAAATCTAGAAGAAGTTTTCTGGATGAAGATTTCATTTTTTTTGTTTTTAATTTTGAAATGAAGTTTTGATTAGAATGACACAACAAGAAGATGTTTTTTTTAGAAATCTATTTTAAAAGACGTAATTGATCTAACTCTACCTCTTCACTTTATTATTAATTATTATCATTTAAATTAACATTCACTTAATTATGATCCCTTAATTTGTTAAATCACGAACCCTACGAGAATTAACTTTACCACGAAGATTGAAGTGAATTTAACCTTAGGCTAACTTCGGAACATGCAATCGCAGCACCCTGCTTTGATTGATGTTCTAAGATTAGCTTATGGTCAGTGGTAAATTAAGGCACATATCCACTCTGGAAATGAGGATGAATTGTGTTTAGGGATTATATTTGAACTCTACAAATTTATCCCATGAGGTCTTGTATTATCGATTAAGATCGCGCTCTCACAATTTACACAAAACCCCGACCTCACGTGTTTTTGTGTACATTTTTCAATTGCTTGCTTAGTTTATTAAAATTTAAAAACACAATTCATGGATCATATTAATTTAATTACATTAGATCATTGATTCAAAATAATTAAATGAAGAGGGTAGAAGATAGATCGATTACTAAAAGACTACTCTTCCATGGGTGGCGTAATCATCGTAGAAGCGTTTTGCATGTGCAAAGGTTTAAAATGGGTATAACCTAATAACACTTCTACTCAAGAATTACAGCCCAATTAGGAAGATTATGAGAATAAGAAAATTAAACAAAACAGAAGAAAAGATAAGAAATAAAATAAGAACAAAGAATTTTATTACATAAACAAAATCATTACAACATGAAGGAGAAGAAGAAGGCTTCGTCGAAGGGATCCTTGATTCAAGAGCTACCCTTATTGAAATGGTTAGATAATTGGAGTGGATCCACTTCTCCTCTGCCCTAAACTTCCCAATTCACGTCCCAACCCCTCCAAATGAGAAAAACTCCAATTTATAGAGGGGAGGGGAGGAGAGGTTACAAGTGGTTTCAAGTGTGAATGTGGAAATTCGGCCAAATATTTTATGCCAAATTTCACCACCCATTTGTCCACCAAAACGCGTGCATTGGCCGGACTTCCAGAAGGATCAAATGTGAGGATATGTGTCTTCTATCTCCTCTCCACATTTGGGCTCAATACAGGCCCATATGAAGGAGTTATGGCCGAAATACAGAAGCTTCTCCATTCTGGCGAGCTCATCCCAACTTTGACTTCATGTCCCAATTTCAACAACCAACTGAACTCTTTAGCTCTAGTGTCCTGAATAAAGGTTGTAGATAATTACGTTAGGAACACTATTACAAAATTTCAATTCCAAATAATAAATATAAAAATATTTATATTCGAAATACTACAGTGAACTATAAAGGGTAAAATTGGAATTTTCATCAAATATTCAAATGAACGATCTAATCCCAAATATTTTATAAATAAACATATTTAACACAATGTGAGGAAATTATATCATTTATTATAAATGAAATATTCAATAAAATAGTGTTTTATCAACTCCCCCACACTTACCCTTTTGCACACCTGGGCAAAACCTCATATCAAGTAAACATCAATATCAAATCAAAACCAATTTTAAAACACATATCCTTAAGATCAATCAATTTCACACCAAGAATAAAAAGATATCATGCCTCATAAAAAACCTTATTTCAAGTTCTCCATTTATATCATTCAATATATTTCCACTTTATTTATCCGCCCATGCACAAAACACTTACCTCGCTTGAATTTTCTCTCATCACTCAAATATCAATTTTTTTTGAAATGTCTTTCACATCCAAACTCATAAAAGGGTCACCATAGGCTTGATAGATTCCTACATCGCTACCTGATGTGAGTCAAGGACATATGTTTATCATGAGGACTTTTTAGGGTTGTTCTGTGGCTTTCGGTTGGTAGGATTAAGATGTGAAAAACTCTGAGGCTGAACGAGGAGGGCTTGACTCTTTTGAAGCAAAATTGCATTAATCTAATTTTCACTTAAATATGGTCTTCTCTTCAATCCCCATAGTATCAATTCAGCTCCATCATCATGAAAAGTCATGAAAGGTTTACACCATTCATCATTTCAGCATAAAAAATGCCAATCTTCTCAAACATGATTTTCTTGAAAGCTCCAGATGGGCACAGTTTTCCACCTCAATTAGAAGCTACAGAAAAGGCACAGCTTCACTTGTCATGAAAGCTCCAGAAAAGGCACAACTTTCAATATAATGACTTTCTTTAGTAGTAAACACATCTCTTCAGAATTTAATTTTCCACCCAAAGTATCACAGAATGTGGTGGAAAAACCCAAGACAACTTCCCCCACACTTAAGCTCGACTAGATTATGCAATTTCACTTCAAGAGTTGGTTGGATAGGGAAAATTAGCTTGTAATGTGGCTTAACCTAACAGGCTGTGCATGGCTTCTAAGGGCTACAAGGATTAAATATTCAAGGTAGGCCATTATAAAAGAAGATTCTTTGAAATATGGGATTTAATACCAAACAAATGCCTCAATCATTTAAACATATGTACCTCAAACCCTCAAGTTTTGATAGGAATAGATCAAATTCTGGTTAAATCAAGCATGGTTTGGTTCTCTCAAGAAGTGAGGTGAATGTAAAGAATATGAAAATAATGGTTTAGAAGCCTCACAAAAAATTGATTTCAAATATAAAGATAGTGAGATTGGCATGGGATTCAAAATTCAGCGTACTTTTCATGAAATTACTAAATATTTGAACTTGAAACAAAGTCATTTCAGCATTCATTTAAGCTTAGTTTCAAGGGGTAAATTGTTTCAGTTATTGATATGGATTTAAAAATGGTGTTGAGAATCATTTTATCTCAAAATGTTTCAAAAAACACATAAAATTGTAAAATAAACACACAAAATTTTAAAAACACACAATTTTTTTGGGTTTTTTTTAAACAGGAAAACAATTGAAATTACTAAACTAATAGGTTCCCTCCCCCACACTTAAAATATTGCATTGTCCTCAATGTGAACCCGTGAGATGATATATGCACATGAAATGTAGAATTTTTAAATAGGACAAATAATATAAAAGTGAAAGGGTTAGGAACAGCCTGATGTGATCAAGTGATGATGGGGTCATGCAGTGGGATAAAATCCACTGCATCGGTAGGATGTCCCTCAATGTATCTCTTCAAACGTTTCCCATTGAATGTAAAGCTCCTTCCAGTGTCCTCTTGTGTGATCTCCACTGCACCATAAGGAAAAACATTAGACACAATATAAGGACCTAACCATCTGGAACGCAACTTACCAGGCATCAACTTCAGTCGTGAACTATAGAGAAGGACTTTATCTCCAACATGAAACTCCCTTTGTTGGGTCATTTGTCATGAGCTGCTTTTGATATTTCCTTGTAGAGCCTTGAGTTCTCATATGATGAAAGTCGAATCTCCTCAAGCTCTTGAATTTTCAACTTCATTTGAATTCCAGCTTGGGCGAAATCCATGTTACATTTCTTTATAGCCCAATATGCCCGATGCTCGACTTCCACGGGGAGATGACACGCTTTCCCAAAAACAATCCGAAATGGGTACATACCAATGGGGGTCTTGTATGTTGTCCTATAAGCCCACAATGCATCATCCAAGTGCTTGCTCTAATCCTTCCTATTTGGCTGCACGGTTTTCTCCAAGATTTGTTTCAACTCACGATTTGAAACCTCAGCCTGGCCATTTGTTTGGGGGTGGTATGGTGTTGATGTTTTGTGTGTCACCCCATACTTTCGAAGGAGGGAAGAAAAATTCCTATTGCAAAAGTGTGTCCCTTGGTCACTGATGATGGCCTTTGGTACTCCAAACCTGCAAAAAATCTGTGCTTTGACAAAGTCCACAACAACATGAGAATCGTCATTCCTGGTGGACATGGCCTCCACCCATTTACTCACATAATCAACAACAACCAAAATATAAAAAATCCAAATGAACAAGGAAAAGGACCCATAAAGTCGATGCCCCATACATCAAAAATCTCACAAATTAGTATGGGTTGTTGGGGAATCTCATGTCTCTTAGAAATGTTCCCAGTGTGTTGGCAACGATAGCATGACTTACAAAACAAATGGGCATCATGGAACAAGCTAGGACAATATAATCCAGAGTCTAAAACCTTCCTAGCTGTCTGTTGGGGTCCAAAGTGTCCACCACAAGCAAGTGTATGACAGAAATGCAAAACAGACTCAAACTCATGATCGGGAACACACCTCCTAATGACTTGGTCACTACACATGTGCCAGAGGTACGGATCATCCCACACATAATACCTAGACTCACTTTTTAATTTTTGGACTTGATGCTTCTTCAAATATACTGGGATTTCAGAGCCAACAATGTAATTAACTAAATCAGCATACCAAGGATGCTTACCTGAGATGGTATAGAGATGCTCGTCGGGGAAAGTGTCCCGAAGTGGTACCTGGTCCAAGGTGTCACCCTCTAGTGTGTGAGTAAGCCTACTCATGTGGTCTGCCACCAAATTCTCTGACCCCTTCTTGTCCTTTATCTCAAGGTCAAACTCTTGAAGAAGGAGCATCCAACGGATAAGTCGTGGCTTTGCATCTGGCTTCTTTAGGAGGTACCTCAAAGCTGCATGGTCAGAAAAAACAACTACTTTAGAGCCCAATAAATATGAACGGAATTTATCTAAAGCAAATATGACAGCAAGAAACTCCTTTTCTGTGGTAGTGTAGTTTTATTGGTCTGAATCTAGTGTCCTCGATGCATAGGCGATCACATGTGAACGTCCTTCCACCCTCTGAGATAAGACATCTCCAACCGCGATGTTGGAGGCGTCACACATAAGCTCAAAAGGAATCTCCCACCGTGGGGGCTGTATGATAGGTGGAGTGGTCAGACGTTGTTTTATCTCATCAAATGAATTCCTGCAAGAAACATCAAACAAAAAATCAGAATCCTTTTGAAGTAATCTTGACATAGGAAGATCAATCTTACTAAAATCTTTGATGAAGCGCCGATAAAATCCTGCATGCCCTAGGAAAGATCTAACATCACGCACACATGAAGGATATGGTAAGGATGAAATAATGTCTATATTAGATCTATCAACCTCTATCCCATGTTTGGACACTACATTCCCTAAGACAATGCCATGCTCTACCATGAAATGACACTTTTCAAAGTTCAGGACCAGATTCTTCTCAATACAACAATTCAACACCTTTCCCAAACTCTTTAGACATTCATCAAATGAGGATCCATACACTGTAAGATCATCCATAAATACCTCCATGTAGGTCTCAATAAAATCAGAAAAAATACTCACCATGCATCTCTGGAAGGTACCTGGGGCGTTGCAAAGTCCAAATGGCATCCTTCTGTAGGCAAAGGTATCGAATGGGCAGGTGAATGTCGTCTTCTCCTGGTCCTCCGGAGCTATAGGAACCTGAAAATATCCAGGAGATCCATCCAAGAAACAATAGTGTGTCTTCCCAGCTAGTCTCTCAAGCATCTGATCAATAAATGGGAGGGGGAAATGGTCCTTGCGAGTGGATTGATTTAGTTTCCTATAATCAATACACACACGCCAACTATTTTGCACCCTCATTGGAACTAACTCATCTTTCTCATTTTTAACAACAGTAACACCACTTTTCTTAGGCACAACCTGAATAGGACTTACCCACTGTGAATCTGAAATGGGAAAGATTATACCTGCCTCAAGCAATTTCTCAACTTCCTTTTTAACAACTTCCAGGAGGGTGGGATTGAGTCTCCTTTGTGGTTGTCTCACTGGTTTAGCCCCATCCTCCAAGAGAATCCTATGCATGCAAATGGAGGGGCTAATACCTGATATGTCATCCAAGGTCCACCCAATCGCCCTGAAGTTCTCCCTCAAAATATTCCAAAGCTTTTCTTCATGTTCAAAAGAGAGATTGTTAGAAATGATAACAGGTAATCTCTCACCACTCAACAAGTATGAGTATTTCAGATTTGGTGGCAATGGCTTGAGTTATAATGAAGGAGGGTGTAGTATGGATGGAGACATTGAAGGAACTGAAATATGTGCACAAAAAGCATCAGTATCAGAATATACATCATCAAAATCATAGAATAAAGCATCAAATCCATCAGCATACTCAACAGACATTTCATAATCAGAGTGAACATGATCAAAATCAGAATATGAATCCACATCAAAATCAAATCCAAGATAGGATTGTGTATCAGAAACATGTGCGGAAGTGCTCTTACACATCAAACTCGAACCAATACTCATAATCTCCCTAAGCATAGGACAATCAAATTATATGGAGTTTTTATTTGGTGGTTCAAAATGGGAGATAACAAAAGCAGAATGGTCCTTAGAGGGGTACTTCATGGAATCCATAACATTAAATATCACAACTTCATCCCCAAATTCCATGGAAAGTGTACCCTCATTGACATTTATGATAGTTTTTTCAGTTTTGAGGAAGGTCCTACCTAAGATAATGGGGGCATGAGAACTTACCTGATCATCCTCCATGTTAAGAACATAGAAATATGCTGGAAAGATCATGTCTCTTACCCGGACAAGTACATCCTCAAGGACTCCTGCTGGATATGTCGTAGCTCTATTCACCAATTGCACCACTACTCTTGTTGGCTTCAACTCACCAACCTGCAAGGAAGAGAATACAGAGTGAGGCATCACATTTATGGAAGCACCTAAATCACAAAGTGCATCAGAAAAGTGCAACTCCCCTATGGTGCATGGGATGGTGAATGTCCCTGGATCCTTGCACTTTGTTGGCATTGCTAGAGTTGGTGAAATGAGTGCTGAGACATTCCTTCCGAGGTTTATCCTCTCATTTCCCTTGAGCCCTCTTCGATTGGTGCAGAGTTTATTTAAGAATTTGGCATACCTTGGGATTTGCTTAATGGATTCAAGTAGAGGAATGTTGATCTCCACACGCTTGAATGTGTCCAAAACCTCCTTTTGCATTGATTCTTTAGCCATCTTCTTGGTTTGAACAACCCTGTTTGGAAAAGGAAGGGGTTTAGGAGGAACATCATCAATCTTTTTCTTACCTTTATCTTTCTCCTTGGATTGATAATCAGTTGGTATGGAATGTGGCTTCTCTGAAGTTGAGGTGAATCCCGGTGGAATGGTAGGTGCAGATGTATCGTTCATTTGCTTCCCACTTCTCAATGTGATGGCACTAACATTCCCCTTTGGATTTGGAGTGGGTTGGGAAGGTAGATTTCCAGAATTTTTACTCACAAGTTCATGGAGGGCGGTGGCAATCTGGCTCATTTGAGTCTTCAACTCCCTCAGCTCCGAACTTTGACTCTTTAGCTCATTCTGTTGATTAAGAACAATTTGCTTCAAAAGATCATCAGTATTAGAATCTACCTTTGGTGGATGATTCCCTTGTTGCTGACTTGTTGATGTTTGAGCTTCAAATTTCCTTTGGGGTTGTTGGAAACCCTGCTGGTAAGGCGGAGGCTGCTGGAAGTTTTGTTGAAAGGGTGGCCTTTGTTGTTGTCCAGAGCCATACCTCATGTCCGACTGATCTTTCCACCCTTGGTTGTATGTTGGATCAAACTTCTTTTGGGGATATGGTTGTTGTTGTTGCTGCTGAAATGGTCTCCCAGGGAACACTGCTGCACAATCTTCTGTTTCTTGGAGTTGTGGGCAACAGTCAGTTGGGTGGCTTGTCTCAGCGCAAATACCACACGACCTTGAAGGAGGGGGTAAAGATGTCTTTTGTGCCAAAGCAATTTGCCTCACTATAGTGGTAAATTCTTCCAACTTAGTATCAATCAAATGACTTTCAAGAGAATAAGGACTTACCTGATGTACTCCCCTGACATGTGGTGTGCCTCTATCACTAAATTGTTGGGAGTTTTGGGCCATCTTGTCGATCAACGCACGTGCAGCTACTGGTGTCTTGTCCACCAATGCTCCTCCAGCCGCAGCATCTACCATGCTTCTCTCCATAGGTGTGAGTCCTTCATAGAAGTACTGAATGAGGAGTTTCTCACTGATTTGGTGATGTGGGCAGCTTGCACACAACTTCTTGAATCTCTCCCAGTACTCATACATTGACTCCCCTTGGACTTGCTTGATCCCCAATATCTCCTTTCGAATGGTTGTTGTCCTTGATGCTGGAAAAAATCTTTGTAAGAAAAGATGTTTCAAATCATTCCAACATGTTACATCTTCAGGTTGCAAATAATACATCCAATCTTTTGCAGCTCCATTAAGTGAGAATGGGAATGCTCTTAATTTAATTTGATCCTCAGAAATATTTCTTGGTTTTAAAGTTGAGAAAACCACATTAAATTTTTTAAGGTGTTTGTTGGGATCCTCACCAGATAAGCCATGAAACTTTGGAAGAAGGTGAATTAATCCGGATTTCAATTCAAAGTCCGATTCGAGATTTGGGTATGCAATACAATTTGGTTGATAGTTAATATCAGGTGAAGCCAATTCTCAAATGGTTCTATTAAGTTCATTTCCATTGTTTTCAGCCATTGGTTCCTCTTTTATGTTTGAATTTGAATAGCTTCCAATTTCAATGTTTCTAGAAGAGAGGAATTCACTAACTGGTTGAATATTGAAACTTCCCGTAGATTGAGAATGTCTGATTCGTGCCCTAAGGCTACGTTCAATATCAGGGTCAAGATCTAAGAGATCTTCGGGATTAGTTCGTGTCATAGATCAAATAAAAATGAAAAGAAAGAAAGTGGACCATAGTAAAATAAAAATGAGAATTTTGAGTTGATGGTCCAAAAAGAAGTAGAAGAAAATAAAAGAAGAAGAAGAAAAATCAGATTGGGTAAAGAAGGAAGAAAGAAAAGAGGAAGAGAATAAAATGTAAAATAAAATAAATACCTCTAATTGGTTCAAATAATTACTTGCCTCCCCAGCAACGACACCAATTTGATAGAGCGCTGTCGTGGGCGCCCTCAAATGATTAGTGTGATTTTGGGATACTTAGGTGCAGCAGAGTGGCTGACCAAGGTCGTCTCTCAAAGGAGGAAGTGAATTAAAACAACTTTTCAGAGGTATTATAGAAACAAAATAAAAGGGAATAAAAACACTACTTGAAAGTATGGGGGTGGTTGTTTATAGTTTATAAATCTAGAAGAAGTTTGCTGGAAGAAGATTGCATTTTTTTTTTAATTTTAAAATGATGTTTCGATTAGAATGACACAACAAGAAGATGTTTTTTTTAGAAATCTATTTTAAAAGGCGTAATTGATCTAACTCTACCTCTTCACTTTATTATTAATCATTATCATTTAAATTAACATTCACTTAATTATGATCCCTTAATTCGTTAAATCACGAACCCTACGAGAATTAACATTACCACGAAGATTGAAGTGAATTTAACCATAGGCTAACTTCGGAACATGCAATCGCAGCACCCTGCTTTGATTGATGTTCTAAGATAAGCTTATGGTCAGTGGTAAATTAAGGCACATATCCACTCTAGAAATGAGGATGAATTGTGTTTAGGTATTATATTTGAACTCTACAAATTTATCCTGTGTGGTCTTGTATTACCGATTAAGATCGCGCTCTCACAATTTACACAAAATCCCGACCTCGCGTGTTTTTGTGTACATTGTTCAATTGCTTGCTTAGTTTCTTAAAATTTAAAAACACAATTCATGGATCATATTAAGTGAATTACATTATCTCATTAATTCAAAATAATTAAATGAAGAGGGTAGAAGATAGATCGATTACTAAAAGACTACTCTTCCATGGGTGGCGTAATCATCGTAGAAGTGTTTTGCATGTGCAAAGGTTTAAAATGGGTATAACCCAATAACGCTTCTACTCAATAATTCCAGCCCAATTAGGAAGATTAAGAGAAGAATAAATTTAAACAAAACAGAAGAAAAGAGAAGAAATAAAAGAAGAATAAAGAAGTTTATTACATAAACAAAATCATTACAACATGAAGGAGAAGAAGAAGGCTTCGTCGGAGGGATCCTTGCTTCAAGAGCTACCCTTACTGAAATGGTTGGATAATTGGAGTGGATCCACTTATCCTCTTCCTTCAGCTTCCCAATTCACGTCCCAACCCCTCCAAATGAGAAAAACTCCAATTTATATAGGGGAGTGGAGGAGAGGTTACAAGTGGTTTCAAGTGTGAATGTGGAAATTCGGCCAAATATTTTATGCCAACTTGGACCGCCCATTTGACCCCCAAAACGCGTGAATTGGCCGGCCTTCCAGAAGGATCCAATGTGAGGATATGTTTCTTCTATCTCCTCTCCAAATTTGGGCTCAATACAGGCCCATATGAAGGAGTTAAGGTCTAAATACAGAAGCTTCTCCATTCTGGAGAGCCCAGCCCAACTTTGACTTCATGGACCAATTTCAACAACCAACTTAACTCGTTAGCTCTAGTGTCCTGAATAAAAGTTGTAGATAATTCAGTTATAAACACTGTTACAAAATTTCAATTTCAAATAATAAATATAAAAATATTTATATTCGAAATACTACATTGAACTATAAAGGGTAAAACTGGAATTTTCATCAAATATTCAAATGAACGATCTAATCCCAAATATTTTATAAATAAACATATTTAACAAAATGTGAGGAAATTATATCATTTATTATCAATAAAATATTCAATAAAATAGTGTTTTATCAGCGGTCGGGCTGGTGGCGGTGGAATGGATGGACTGATATTTGTCATTGTTTGGATTTGTTGGGCCTGTTTTGTAATGGGTTTGTCCCACTGGGCCTTCGGGCCATTTTTTAAAGGCTATATACATTTGGGCCTATGGGCCGGGTTTTTTTGGGTCCACTCTTACCAAGTTTAAAGGGTTCCTGTTTTATTTTTCTTAATAAAGGGGCCTTCCCCCAATCTTTTCGACTAAAATTGAAGTATTTTAGGATATTATCATAAATTCAACCTAACCTAACTTCAACATGCATATTTCAAAAATGATATTTAATTTATCGTAATAACTCTATAAATAGGATAATTCTAACTCTAAAATAGAAAATCATTATTTATTAAAAATAATAGCGAATTGAAAATGCATAGTAAAATTTCTCACTCTTGGAAAAAACATATTTTATCATTTATATTTCAAAAATATTGTTTTTATCATAATATTTCATTAAAATAGGTATTATTTACAATATCATAGTTCATTATTAAAATTTATATCTTTTTCTAGAAATTAAAACTTATTTTTGAAAAATCAATTTATCAAATTTCACCTCAATTTTATTAAGCAAAACCATTCTGAAAATCGAATTGATAGAATACAAATTTATTTTTAAAATAGAAGTACTCTTAAAGTAGCTAGGACCTTGATACATAACCCCTTATTAAACCCAAATACACCCTAAGAGTAATGTGTGCAATGGTGGTAGTTTCATGGGGTGCCTCGACTAACATAGATTAACTGGTAATCTCCACTAACTTGAACTTCTACCATAGGCAATTTAGTTCAAGCTTCACTTGTTGATGCTTGGCTTGGGATTGGTCAATGGTGAATCCCAGTGATGAAACCTCCCTCCCATGTTTGGATAGATGGGCTTCAAATTACATGACTCAATTGGTTGAGGCCATCAACTCTTATTTCTGTATCAATTATCCTTTGTCAAAAAATTTCTTATAAATACGGATTATAACATTTAACTTATTATCAAGATTATATTTCCCTATAGTCATATTGACCAATGGTCATAATTGGACAAGAATAATATAATGGTCAAATCGAGATGGTCATATTTCACTTTATATTTACTTATTTATTAAAGATATATTTTTTGTCTAAAATAAAAATATAAAAAAATTCATGAAATAATTATTATTAAGAAAATATAGGCCATTACATTCTTCCCCCCTTAAGAAATTTCTTCCCCAAATTTTCAACTTGTTATTTCAATTAAGAAGAGGTGTGGGTACTTATTCCTTATCATCGCCTCTATTTCCCACATCAATTTTTCATATATATGGTTTGTCCACAACACTTTGATGAGGTGGGTAGTCTTATTTTGTAGAACAATTTCTCTATGGTCTAAGATCTTCACCGGCTACTCCTCATAATAGAGGTCATGTTCCAGTTGCACCACACCCAAATTCAGTACATGTGAAGGGTTAGGTATGTAATTTCTCAACATAGATACTTGTATTACATCCTAAAATTAAGCTAGATTTGGTGGAAGTGCAAGCTGATAGGCCACTGCTCCTATGGAATCAAAGATTTCATATAAGCCAATTTACCTAAGGCTAAACATCCCTTTCCTTCCAAATTGCATGAATCTCTTCCATGGTGATATTTTAAGTAACCATTTTTTTCCAACACCAAAATCCAATTCAATTCAATGGTTTTCATCATATCTCTTCTATCAACTCCTAGCATCACTAACGTGTTGTTAGATGGAATGAACCTTTTCTATGATCTAATGCACAATATCATGCCCAAGTATATTTCTCACATAGAATTCATCATAATAAGTAGAATTTATATATCTCTTCTCATATAGAGCTTTATATGGTACCATTTGAATACTCGAATGGAAGTTTTTTTTTGCATGAGAACTAAACTAATGGGAGAAGATGATCCCATCCACCTTTAAATTTCATTGAGAATGTTCTCAACATCTCCTTGAGTGTTTTAATAGTCCTTTAATATTGGCCACCAGTTTGGGGGTGATAGGATTTACTAAAATTCAATTCAGTACTCAAAACAAGTATAATACTTCCCCAAAATTTCAATGTGAACCTTGTATCATGATCATAATTGATAAAATGTGGTACCCCATGAAACCTCACCACATCCTTTATAAAAATCTTGGAAAGTTAGTCAATATATAAATCATGCTGAATAGCGATTAAATTTCAAGTCTTGGTTAGATGATCCACTAGTATCCATATCAAATTATTTCCTTTGGATGTTCTTAGAAGACTAGTATTAAAGTCCATTTTTATATTGTCCCACTTCCACTTTGGTATGAGTATTGCTTATAATAACCCTTTAGTAAGTTTTTTTCTCTTCCTTCCTTGTTGAAACACCATGCATGTTATAGTGTAGTAAAAAATCTATCTTTTCCATGTTATCCCACCAGTAATGATCTTAATGGTCCCTATAAATTTTCATGCTTCCTGGATGTACAAATAATGTACAGTTATGAGATTCATCCATTATATCCTTATTTATTTCTGGAATAGTTGGAATACATAGCCTTTTATAATATTTTAGTACACATTCTTGATCAATATTAAACTCAGGAAACTTCCCAATCTTCACAAACTTTATCTTCTTTAGTAATAAATGATCTTATATTTGATATTTCTTGATATTATCTATTAAATATGGTTGAGAAATAATTTAGGATAGAGTTGATGATGACCATTCCCTTAATATTCTCATTTCCAGTTTTAGTTGGTCTTTGATTAACAGATCTCCTTCAATCCACATAATTTATAGAAAAATAGGGTATTTACTACATAATGCATTTGTGACTTTTTTTATCCTCTATGATGATTATGAATTGAAAAAAAAATTCTTTATGATGTTCCAACCATCCCATTAGTCTCATATTAAAGTACTTTTGTGTGAATATATACTTCAAACATTGGTGGTCTGTGTATATATCACATTTCTGCCCATAGATATAGTTCCTTAATATCTTAAGAGAAAAAACAATTACATCTTACTCTAGTTCAGGCATAGGATAATTCTTATAATGAGGATTCAATTGTCAAATTGCATAAGAAATCACCCTTTCATTTTTCATGGGTATTCACCCAATCCCTTTTAGAGACGCATCATTAAAAATAATTAATCCCTCCATGATATAGGGTAGATATAACATAGACGTAGTAAAAAGATATCTTCTTTAGCTCTTAGAAACATTCTTCACACTCCATTGTTTAGTTGAACTTGTCCCCATTTTGAGTGAACATGGTTAGTGTATTAGAAAATTGTGAAAAAAATTCAAAAATATAATATAAAATCCTTATAAACCATGAAAACTAATCATCTCAGTTACTATTGTAGGATGAGGTCACTCCTCCGCAACCTTTGTCTTGGAAGGCTCAATTGAGATTCCTTCATTGGTTAAAATTTTCCTAAAAAAATAATCTTTTTTGTAACCAAAATTCACATTTTAAGAACATTAAAAATAGTCCCCCATTCCTTAGAGTTTTCAATATAACCCTTAGATATTCCCCATGATCCTAGTGAATTTTGGAATATATCCAAACATAATTAATAAAAACTACCAAAAATTTATCAAGGTAGTCCTTAAAGACTCTCTTAATCAAATCCATAAATATAACATGATCATTAGTCAATACAATGTTCATAATTCCCATATCTTGATTGGAAGGAAGTTTTAGAATATATTCTTTTTTCAACCTCAATTGATGATAACCATATCAAAGATCAATCTTGGAGAAGAATTATGCCTGTTGAAGCTTGTAAAAAATTCATCAATCCTTGGAAGAGGGTACTTTTTCTTCACTATGATCTAATTAATTTCTCTATAATAAATACATAGATGCATTGATCCATCCTTCTTCTTCACAAAGAGAACAAGTACTCCCCAAGGAGACATAGTGAGTTGGATTAACCCCTTCTCAAAAATATCTTGCAGATATTTATTTAATTCATTTAACTCCACATTTTCCATTATATATGTGGTCTTTGATATCAGTATAGATCTAGGTATGCGTACTATGGATAAATCTACCTCTTTTTTGGGGGGACCTCCAGGTAACTCCTTGTGAAATAATTCAATGAATTCTAGAATGATGGGAACACTTTATATTTATATAGTTTCATTTCCATCTTCATTTCACAAATAATTTCCATAAAGAAGGATACATGAGGTTCTTCTATAAAAATATTATGTGGATATATCTCTCCTTTGAAAACAACTATAGGTTTTCCATTCAAGACTATTGATATTTCATCTATAGTTTATCTTAGTAATATACTTTAAAGTCATTTCCATCCCTAGTATAGTGTCAAATTCTAGAATGGGAATGACTAAAAGATTTAGGATGATATTATTCTAACCAATGTGAATAATGGAGTTTCTATACACTGTTGATGCTTGGATAAGCCCTCTAGGAGTCTTGACAGATAACTCTACTTCTATAATTTTAGGTTTTGATTCTATATTCTTTGCAAACATGGAGGAAATAAAGGAATTCATAGAACTAGAATAAAACAAAATACTTTATTTCATTTATAGATTAATGAGAGTACATACGACTACATTATTTTGAACCTCTAATTTAGCCATTGTGATGAAAAATTCCCAAAAATGTTCCCTTAGCCTATGTTGGGGTTGATAGTGAATCCACTCTATTACCTTATGCTTTGAATAGTGATTGGAAAGGAGCCCAAAATACCCACAATTGAAGCATTGTACATCAATCTGGTCCAACACCATATTCCATCTGTCTTCGGTATTGAGAATTCAAGTCTTCACCTAACTATGATAGTTCAAAGAATTACAGAAATATCTTCCACACATGTACCATTTCTTTCTCTTAAGAAATAAATTCCCTAAATACTTCTTCCCACATTTGTTTCATGTGGGAAGTTTCACTTTATTTCATCTTATCCTATGATTATGGTTCCTCCCAAAGTTTGTCCTCAAAGATATTTTCTATTCATTCGATCCATAAGAACATTTTTCCTCTCCAAACTCTAGTTTAACCTTTATAGCACTTCGTATTATCTTCTCATAACTATAAGAAACTCGATTGGATATATTCGCCCAGAGATTTGGTCTTAGTACCCCGAATAATCTATCAACCTTTACATTAGGATTCCGGAAAATGCAATAGGTGTAACAATAACATCTTGGAAATTTCATCTCATAGCTTCCCACTGATTCATTTTCCATTTTCTTCATCTTTGGTAATTCCTTATCTATTTTCATTTTCATCTAATGGGGAAAATATTTATTGAAAATTTACCCCCTGAACTCTTCCCACTCCATAGAATTGATCTGCATTCTTGGATTTGTATTTTTAATCATTTTCCACCACTAATTACTTTATCCATTTGTGTGGTATACATAAAAGGTAACTTTATCTTGTTATGAATGATGTAGTAAAGATATCTCCTTTTCTATAAATCTTTTATATTGTTCAGTAATAAATGGTTTGGTAGATCCACTGAAATTAAATAGTCTTTAACACATAAAGGGCTCAATGTTATGTTTTTATCTTTAATGCTCACAAATTGATTCATTTTATTCATCAATATCGTGAATTTTTCATTCTAGATTCCATCGGAGGGTCATCAGGGCATGGTCCATAATGCTCACTAATTATTTTTTTCCTCCTATTTCCCACCATTTTATAAAATTAAAAAACCTTAGTGAGAATATTGTTTCTTAAAATAATCTTATAATTCCAAATGAATCTTATACCTTACAAATCATGATTAATAATGTTAATCATTATCAATAATAACAATTTCAATAAATACTTCATAATGGTTCACAAAAAGATTGTGATTAACAAAACATATCCCCCGAGAGTGTCAAACCAAGAGTGAATAATGGCCTATTTTCTCTCTCAAGTTCTAATTTTATTATAGCTCAATGTGTTGTTTTCAGGTTTTACCCCTAGATACATACATTCTAGAGTTGCATCCACTTGTTTTTATCTAGATAGGTATTTCTTTTCTTTAAAAGAACTTAATTAATATATCGCCAAAATACCAAGTTATTTTCATACTTTTTAACTTGTACCTAAGGTTATTATTAAAGATTTAAAATCCAGATTTTCATAAATAACTAAACCATACTCAAATACCATCTATGTCATCCCACCTTTTTATGAAATAAACTTTTAATTACATTGTACAAAACATAGTATATTTTAAAGTTTATTTTCATGGAAACAAGGTACATGATACATGAAAAATTAAAACATTATTCTAAGCAACATAAACTGAATATTCATTGGTTTATCCTAAGTAATTTTACTATATCTCATAACTTGGGGATATACATCAAAGAAAAGGGAGAGAATAAGGCCTTGTATGGGAAAGAAATCAGAACTGTTTATATGTGATCTTGAGGAATATAAATAAGAATATGAGGAATATAATTATGGCATGAGAAATAGAACAAGATGAATATAATAAAAAAATGAATCATAACATGAAAATTTGGCTAAAAAATTTAAATTAAACCTTCATAATCATATCACCAAGTTTAATCACTAAGGTGTCATAAAATTTACCAAGGTTATACACCAAGGATTCGTATAACATGTCAAACCTAGACATTAAATTATTTACCCATTAAATTGGAGAATTGTCAATTTTATCCCTTCATATGTATTAAATTTAATGTGATACACATAGATAATAATAAAATTTCTCATAAATAACTGGTGTAGGATAAAATAGAACAGGTCTCATATCAAAATCATGGTGATTCAAAAGTGCTTCAAAAATAATATCATTAGGTCATTTATAAACCCTGTAAAGGGGATAGGGGGTTTTATATAATTCAATAAAAGAATAGAATAAATCAATTATAAATCCTGATTAATACCCCTAAAAACAAAGAGGTTTGGGTATTCTAAAAAACAAAATAAAAGGGACTTTTTTGACGTGAAGAGAAATATTTTGAGAAGTTAGATCTCCAGCAGAATAGGTTTAAAATTTAGTTTTAAAAAAGAGTAAAAAGAGATGGTATAGGGGTATGCATTGGGAAAAAACAATTCAAAAGTAAGAGAATGAATAAAAAAATAGAGAGTGACCATAATATTTTGATGACATATAAAAACAATTCTTAAAATGAAGATAAAATAAGGATACTTCCATTATATTGACAAGCAACTCCTAAAACATGAGGATTAGGACATTGGGGGATTGGGGTCACCATAAGAGGACTCCATGCAAGGTAAAACATTCGAATATTTAAAGATTATAGATTGGTAGTCAAGGGAAATGGATAAATGGGTTGGTATTAATAGTAAAACAAGAGGATTTGTTTATTAGTTTCAAAATATAGGCCTTAGAAATCTAGGCTGTTAAAAAGGGAAAATCATGGGATTTCCCAAAGTATATACCCATAGTATTGAACACCTGTGGCACATTTTATTTTTATCCATAAGATTTTTCCATCATTTTATATTATTTATTTTTGGCATGAAATTTATTTTTTTTATATAATAATATTTTTGAAGTTAATGTTTCCATTTGAAACCATGGAAAGTAATTTACTGGTTTTAGAATGGATTAAAATATATGAAAATAAAAAATGACAAAAAAATATAATATTTTAGATCATTTATTGTGGTTAATTAATTATAAAATCATTATTAAATAATTTTTAAGTCATTAAACATATCGAAAAACTCAAACTATATTTTTATTATTCACAAAACATTAATGTATTTTAGAAAATTATCATAGATTATCCCTAACCTAATTTTAAAGTGTTAATTTTAAAAATGATATATATTTTATTATAATAATTATCTAAATATGATAATTTTAACTTTTAGATATAAAAATAATTATTTATTAAAAATATTAGTGGATTGAAAATGTATAGTAAAATTCATGACACATGGAAACAAATTATTTTATCATTTATATTTAAATTAGAGTTTTTTATCATTATATTCTATTAAATTTAATATTATTAATAAAATATTTGTTTATTATAAATATTTATATCTTTTTTAGAAAGTACAATTTCCATCTAAAAATTCTATTTATCAAATTCCATGTCAATTTTATTATAAAAAACCATTCTTAAAATGGAATAGATGGAATAAAAAATTTATTTACACAATGGAATTAAACTTTAAGTAACTAGGAACTTGAAATATTACCCCTTATTACACCAAAATACACCCTATGAGTAAGTTATGCATTGGTGGTAGTTTTGTGGGGTGCCTCGGCGAACATCAATCGAGTTGTAATCTCCAATAACATTAACTTCTCCCATAGACAATTTTTTCAAGCTTCACTTGTAGAAGATCAGCTTGGTCTTGGTAAAGAGGGAACCTTGGTGATGATACCTCCCTCCAAAGTTCTGATATAAGAGCTTCAAATTGCACGACTCTACTAGTTGAGGCCATCTACTCTTCTTTTTGTATCGATTATGCTTTATCCAAATTTTAATGATAAACACTAAATATAATTTTAAAATTATTATCAAGAGTATAATTTACAATGTTCATATTGACCAATGGTTGTAATTGACCAATGGTCATATGTTGGTCGAATCTAGATGGCCACATTTCCTTTTATATTTACTTCATTATTAAATAGATATGTGTTTTTTGTGTAAAATAAAAATATAACACATATTTTTAAAAAAAATTATTATTCAACAAATATAGGTCATTAAATTATTATTTTATAATGGTGACTACATATGTGATTGAAATAATGATATAAATATGATTTCCTAGTTACTAAGATTTTTTTTCATGAAAATGGGGTTTTATGGGAATATTTTGATTTCATAACGAAAACGATCTTATGATATAAACAAATGTTTTTAATATTTTAAAGGTAATATATTTTTTTTATATAATGTTTTCATGTTTTCTATAAACTATTGTGAATTAGGATTTTTTCTTTATTTATTAGAAAAATATTTTATGAAAACAATTGGAAATAAGTTTTTTTCAAGGGTGGGTAAATGATTATTTAAGATGAATATTTATTATGTAAAAAGGATAATTTCAATATAAATTTTTAGGGTTTTCAGAAATGGATTAACTATCTTACTTAATATTTATATCCCTCACCGAGCTTTTTGTTTCTCATCCCATGATTTAAAATGGTTTTAAACAGTATAAAGGATATATAAGATATATTTAATGGTCAATTGTTACATATATTGAATGAAGCTGAAGTTTCATGAATGAAATATGAGTGTATACATAAGAACCATTTTTTGAATAAATGTACACTATATAGAAGTGTCTAATATGTTTTTCAGGGTGTTCCAAATTCTCTAAAAATAAAAATGTAACAGTTCATGACATTATAATAAATAGAAACTATAGTAATAAATCATGTAATTATGGGTTGATTAAGTTATGAGGTGATATAGTTGGGTTCAAATATTATTTTTTAAAGAATAATTTTTATAACAGAATCAGGGTAAATAGGTTTGGGGTATTATAGTTAGTATTATAGAATGTTTTTTTCTTATAAATATATAGGTTACAATTTTGTTTAATGTGAAAAAATTGAGGGTTAAAATGATTTTTTGGGATCATATGTTAAAAGTATTCCACAACATTAATGTTTTATATATTATGAAGAATTATATTTATTTGTGGATGAATTGAAATACTGGAATAGAAGATGACATGGTTAAAGATATCTTAGTATTTATCCTCCTCATAAGATGATTAAATATGATTTTATTTTTTATAACCTCATTGAAATTTTTTGGTTTTATTAGTGGATCGAACTAGTAGGAACAAATTTAACAATGGATGTGATGGAAAATGGAGTGGTTATCAGAATGAAAAAGCAAATGGGATAGGTGATAGTGTAAAAATTATTATAATCATCACTAACCCAATATATCATGTTATGATTAACAATATAAACATAGGTGAGTTTCGTAACTTAAAAATAAAATTAAAATGGGTTTTTAGGGAATTTTATGTGTTAAATATCTTGGAGGTAAAAATATTTACCTTCCTATATATCTAGAATATAGAAATAATCTCCTAATGAAATTTCAAAAAGGAATATAAATATGTTTTATATGAGGAAATGGAGGCCACATACCAATAGAATACTTAAGAAAAATGAAGAGTTCAACTAACAAAATTTTGGGGAATAATGTTATTCAAAAGTTGTCAATTATTTTCATTTAAACTAGTGGAGTATTATGATTATGTAAATCAATTCCTTATATGGATATATCGTGAAGGGGGTTAGTAATATTGTACAAATAATAGTTTATCAAATTATTATACCATACAAGTAAATATTAATAATCTGTAAATTACAAATAAACTTTATTAATTATATTAAAAGCTTTCTTACATTTAAATTTATAAAAAATTATTAGATTTAGACTGATGAATATTTGGACATGATTCATAATTTTTTGATTGTATAAAGAAAATATTAAACATAATGATCAAAAATATTTATTAATGGTTTATAAAAGGAATTAAGGAATTGAATATTCTATATATAGGGTTTTGAGAATAATGATATAGCTGTATTTTATTTAAGAATTTATAAATCAATGAATGATCATAAATTCCAAAGTATAAATATGTTTTTGAGTTATTATGTAATTTTGAGGTGATAAATGATATTTCATATTTATTTATTAGGTTTTAATATAAGATTGAGGTATATGTAACCCTTTGTTTTATCATCTAATTTACTATGATTTTTATTTAGGAAGAATTTAATTATACATAGGAGAAAAGATGTAAGGTACCGATAAAATGCTTGGGAAAATATAAAATTTTATTATAATTTAATAATGGTTAATTTTGATAAAGGGTTATTAATTTTTTGGGAACTTATTTTTATCATATAGATTGAAATGATATTAAAATAATGATTTGGTTACTAGGTGGGTATATTATTTTTTAATAAGTTCAATATATTTTTATGAACATTATAGGAATCATTGTAATTGGATAATTTTTTAAATCATTGGATTTAATGTTAAAGTGGTTGATTTTAATTGAAGAATAAAAATTTAGATAAATTTTAGAGAAATGCATGGTTTTATTGTGACCTTATGGTGATTCATAATAGTAATGGAAAATTATTGGCATATTTTAAAGTTTATATGGTTAGGATATATATTTTGGATATGTGACACAATGAATGATTTATATTTTTTCGATATAAAGATATGTTGATTTTGGAGGAATATGTGATCAAATAATGGTATGATTTTTGTTTCAAATTTGTTATTGAATATTTTGAAGAGTTTTAAGGTTGGTTATTTATATAATGAATTATGTATACCTTTAGGTGTTATTATTTTGTTTTAAGAGAATAATGTATTATTTTTCATATAAAATTTTATTTGTATTGGATGTTATCTTAACTCCTGATAAGAATTTAGGTTTTTTTAATTGATAGAAATAAGAGGACTAATTTTTCATCCTTTTATGGATATTATTATACATAAAAAATTAATTTTTTTACTTCATCACATTTACTTATCGTTTATAATATGAGGGGAATAAAATAAATAAAATATCTTGAAGCGAAACTATTGTATGGAATAATTCTTATGGTATAGAAAGAAATAAAGTAAGTATATTTTAGAAAATTATCCATATAAAGAGTAATATAATTACACAGATAAAGACTTATGAAGATAAATAAATCTATTCTTTAATAGAAAATATGGATCAGTTATTAGGGTACACATTATGAAAATCACTTAGAAGAATGATTCATATAATCATAAATGTGTGTTTTAATAAATATTTAAGAAATGATAAGTTAATTATATTAAACATAAACATTAATGTTATTTTATATATTAAATTTATAGAATTTGGGTTAAAAATATATTTATTTTCACTTATGTATATTTATTTTCCACTCCAAATTTCATATATTTTCCATTGTTTTTAGGGTTCTATTATTATGAATAATTTTAAATTAATGGTATTAAAATTCATATTCCACTCATTATAGTTGATTTTAATTTTTCATAAACATTTAAATTTATGTAGTAGATAAAAATTACAATGATGCAATTTTTTTAAGTGGTAGAATGCAAAACCCCAAAAATTTAGTACGTATTTATTGATGTAAATATGTAATAGAATAGTGTGTGATATATAAAAAATAAAACTAAATTGAGGAATTATTTATTAAAATTGAAGGTAAAAACAATTATGAATATAAAATGTGAACAAAATAAGTTAACACTTATTTTTAATTGATAAGATATATGGTTAAGAGAACATAAAGTTTTAATGGGCCATTTTCATGAAAAGTTGGTTTTCATTATATTTTTTATTTTTATTTAAAATAGTAATTATATAAATTTATTAAGTTAAATTGATTAATTATATTTTTAAAAAAATATGTGACATTTTAAATAAATGATTACACAGTTGCGATGGATTTCACTTTTCTTTCTATAAGATATGTCTTATTCAGCACTTATTTATTTTCAGGCGATTTAATACCCAATTGATATATCATATCATTAATATATTTATCTTTTTGGTATTCAATGTTTAATTTGATAATTAATTACTTTAATGGGGCTTATGATTCAAATATTTCAATGTGATAAGGGATACTTCGATTTAAAAATATCTTTTTAAATCGATTATTTAATATATGAGGAATGATTTGGTCATGTAAGACATGGGTTTGAGAAATATTAATGAATTCCCCTAGAATAATTGGTAATCTCATGAGATTAAATAAGTCGGTGAAAAATCATTTGATTTTGTTTCCAAATAGAACATGTGGGTTTGTACCCGTAGATTTAAAACAATATTTTGAAAGGACTTGAAGGTTGTAGTTCAGGAGTCGAATAAATGACATCCACAAATTAAGAATTTCCATAATTTTATTTATTATATATTCATGAGATTTTGTGTTAACATAACCATGGATTTATTTTATTCTCAATTCATTGACTAAGTGGCATGTGTTTCAGTTATTTTCTTTTCCACAATGATTTTTCCTCATCCTGTTATTTGAATGGCATGTGTTATTGGTTTTTTAGCTTTCCTTATTTATTTATTCTATTCAATTTAATATTTCTTCCACTTTACATTCCCTTACTGATCAATTGAACTCACCAATTTATTTTTTCTATTTTCCCCAGGTTATAAAGATGAATGTTTTTTAATGAGTTCAAGGATGAAAAATATTTTTTTCTTTTTTATTTTTTATGTTTTACCATTTTAATAAGGGAACCATTTGTGTATCTAGTTGTTAAATACTACTAAATGATTAGTAATTTGGGATTTTATTCCATGTAATCATTCCAATATAATAAATTAATTCATTGGATCTAGGATTCTAGTGTCTAGGATTTATACTAATAATATTATTTTTACCCTTAATTGACTGATTTACCCTTAACTGTGGTAATTAAAAAATACTAATGATAGTATTCATATTATCTCTAAGTAAAATGGAACTATTTACTAAATTTTGACCTTAAAATATAAAATATGGAATCTATTTTTAAAAATTCAAAACATAAAATTGGATAAAATTAATTTAAATTTAATCTCGTTGAGAGAAAAAGAAAGCGAGTTTTTAAAGTAAAAACGTTCAAAAGATTGAAATATTTGTATATAAAAGTTCAATGTGAAATTAATTCCAATGAAATAAATTATATTAAATGATAAAAAATATTCTCATTATACTTTAAAACTAATACAAACTATAACTTAACAATATAAAATATTTAAATGAAAATTCCATTTTTATTTAAAATGAAACATTTTTTTAAATATTCATCAAAACATGAAATTTTTCAAAAATAATATAAAATATTAAACCATAATTATTCTAATATATTTTATAAATGTGTCAAAAACGTGATTTAAAATATGTGTGATATCAAAAGGTGGTCAAACTACCTTTGTAAAAATATAGCCTTTTATGATTAAAATTCGATTTATTCTTATCTTCCATATATCAAACGTATTGGATGAATATAAAAAAATGTGTTTGAATATATAAAATATATATTTCATTAATATATTTCAATAATATTGATTCAATTAATTTATTTTGATGAAACACCGTTTTGGAAATAAAAATATCTTTTTAATAAAAACTCATACTTTATAATCATTTGGTTTTTTATTATCATTTATAATGAATTGATATTATAATCCTGAGTAAACTACATTTTCATACTTTACTTAATATTATGCATACTCTCCAACTTAATGTATAGTGTTAAAATATTAGTATTTAAGAGTTTATTATGGTTCGTTTAAGATTGGTGTTGTTTGCAATGTATACTATCGAAGAAATTGAATTTATCTTAGAAAAGACAAACTATAAAATCATTAGGTGTTACATTCTCCTATCCTTCAATAAATTTAATCCTCACAATTTTAAATTGAACTTCAAAAATCAATGATTTATACTTGAAAATTCTTTTATGGGAAACCCACATCATAAATAGGGTTACTAAAATATCTTCTTAATAAGAGGGAATATGAATTGTAAAGGTAACCACAAAAATGTGCTTCATAAATTGATAAATTAGTGAAAATTGAAAACTATGACATGTAATAGAAATCAAGCAATCATGTTTTTATGGAGAGTGTTAGATAACATGGTCATCTAAAAGTATACCATCAAAAAATTATAAATTTGTGATGTTTTAAAGAGTCCATTGATTTCTCAATAAGAAAATTAAATAAATAGTGTTTTCATTCTAAATTCCCTGTTTATAGTTGAAGTATTATTTTACTCTCAAGATAAGTACTTGAGAAAATAATCTTACTTAATTTCATTCTGTGATCTTATCCTTTTGTTATATTTTTATCTATTTTCTCTTCATCCATTATTCCATGAAATAGATATTCAAGTTGAATTATTTATAACTAAAACACTTTAATTAATCATAATATTCATCAGTAATTCCTAAAGATTTTAAATATTTACTAAAACCAAAATGGTTAGAATAAGTTATCCAATAAGATAAATCATACTTTAAACACATGATATGATATCCAAAGTTCATCATAATCCATTTCATAAGTAGTTACCTTAATAATAATTCAAAAAAAAATTTTAAAAGACATGTCTTTCCACATTGAATGACCAAAAATTCAGAAAGAATGTCCCTAAATTTCTAAAATCCACATAACATTAGATTTTACACAAACAAAAAAATGCAGATATTTTGTCACATACCAAATATATGAATACCATTATCACCTTTAAACCCTTAATGATAACATTAATTCTTCCAAATATTTAAAGAATAAGTTCTATAATACAATCTCTATATATCTCAGGATTGTTATAACAATAATATGATACCATTATTTTGAATCCAAAAACAAAAATACATTAATTATTTCACTTCGACTATTATAATAGCATAAGCTTGACCTTGATCCCTTGAAATTTTCTGAGAGATATTTACTTGAATATTAGAAAATTCTTAGGCATAGGATCCCAAATCCTTACAATTATAGCACTACACAATACTATATTCTTTCTTTCCCTTGAAATCAAAATCCCGGTAACCTTTCTCTCCACATTGTAAACAAACTCCCATTTCCTTCAAGAAAGTACCAGGGTGTTTCTACCCATAATTATCACATGTGGGAAAATCCATATTTCCCTTTTTACCTTTATTTATCTCTTAAACCACTTTTATCTTCTTCTCTTACATTACCTTAAATTCATAATACATATATAATTCATTCTATATATTGATAGGACATGATACTATATCTTCATATGATGAGAACATTTGGGAGAACAGTGAATTTTGGAGGAATTACTTCAACCCATCAAAGAAATGATAAATCTTACAACTTAGATTACGTATGTACTTCATAGAATGCCTTTACAACCTTGTAAAGTTGGATTCATATTTAACCAAATTCTTATAATCCTTTTTTCTCATATTCAATAATTTCCTCTCCATATCTTCTTGTTCTTTTTAAGGGAAATATTTTTCCAATAAAAGTTCCTTAAAATCCTTCTATTTTATATTTAATATTTCTTCCTCCTTATTCTTATTTAAAAAGAGTGGACACCATTGATCTTAATCTTCTAAAAGATGATAAAATTCTATGAAGACCATATCCCTTTTGCTACTTCCCAAAGAAAGAAATTTATTCTCTAAGGAACATATCCATTTTTCATCTACAAATGGATTTATATTCCCATTGAACGTTAGAGGTTGTTGTCTAATGATGTGGTCTAACATTGTTCCACCACATTATGGATCAGGATTCTCCATACAAGTAAGGTTATTTCTCATAACCTGAGTCATTTTTTCATGTGTGGTTATAATCCATTCAGAATTAATTATAGGTCCATCTCTAACATCATTATCCTACATAGGAGGTAAATACCTACATGGATTATCTGAATTGATATGGTTTCCATTCCTTCTTCTATACACCATTTATAAATACTAGAATACACTATATTAGATCATAATATTATGAAACACAATATATAATCTCAAAACTAATTAATCATATAACCTAAATTTAAAATTTAGGTATAACTAATATCTAAATCATAAACAATGTTATTTGGAAAAAAATAAGGTTTCACTCTCTAAGATATATTTTCCTAAATCTAATTCCCAAGATTTATACTAAACTTCCTTTGATACCAACTATGATGACCTTATCCTCAGTAGCTCAGATCTGGTGCCTTAAGTTATTACATAGGCATACAATACAAGGAATTTCATCCCAAATGATCAAATATTTTAGTATTCTTGGTAAACTATATACATATTTGAAGTACTTATTACATTTTAAAACAAAAAATATAGAAAGAATTTAATTGAGTCTTCTATTATTCCCCCTTTGTGTAACCATGAATATTCATCATAATATACTTCTTGGAATCCTGGGGAAAAATGAAACATATGAAAGGGGTGATCTTAGATGCTTAGTATATTTATACAGTAGAAGATATCATAAACAATCATAAAGTATTATGGAAAGGTAATAAACTGAAACACATTCCATTTAATCAATAACTAGGTCATAATATGGAAGTGATGAAAGTTTCCAAAATCACTTGAGAAATAAACTTAACCGTGGATATTATACTAGTCGAATAATCACATGGAATATCAAAAACTAATTTTATAATGAGGGAATTCATAATGTATAATGTTATAAACATACCGTCAAGTCTTCATCCAAGACCCCGTATATAATCGGGTAAAACATTAGCCAAAACCCAAACTAGTTTATCTCATAAGACCTACCAATGAATATCGGGTCCATATAGGGCCCCACCCAACACTTACTAAGTCCAATGAATTCCTCTTATGAAAAGGCTAAAATATAAATTTTTTTAATAAAAATAGCATACAAAATGTGAATAATTTAACCATAAACTATGATTGTTATCAAAATAGAAAACTCACATTCAAACTGACTCATAATACATTAAATGAAATATGGTAAATGATATCATAAGATATAATCCTCAATCAAGCATAAGATCTAAAAAATGATGGTGCAATAGATGAAAATACTCTAATAAAATCATTAAAATATTCTTGATTAAAATAACCCATTTTACAGTGAAATTGTTTATTTAAAATGCCAGGAAGTTTTAAAAGAAAATATTTTCATTTAAAACAATATTTTAAGATTTTAAATGAATATTTAATAAATTAACGTTTAGTTATGGAGGAAAATCTACTGATACAATATAAGTTAGAAAACATTCCTTCTATATTCGTTTTGAAACGATCATAAAACCCCTCATTTTGAAAATGAAAAAATGATTCTTTTCAAACCGTTATATAAAAATAAAAAATGGATAAAATATTATTAACATTTTAAGGATAATAGAGAAATTATTTTTGAAAACATTTTTTAGAAAATTTGGACATGGAAGAAAAATGTTCCCCAATGGAGACTTAAACTTAAACAATCCTGAATAATAATGAGATTGTGAAATAACCATTACCAATTTATAATCAGTAGAATCATATGAAACATGAGAGAAATAAAATTATATAGATATTAAAAAACCGTAATATTCAGAATAATCATCAAAAAATATATTCAGGTTGATTATATACACCACACAAAATATATAAGTAGTGTATACGGTTTGTGTCCCACATAAATAAAAGTAAGAAAAAAATCTCTTACCTTAGGTCTTATTTCCTCCATATGTGTCCAAAAATCCTTTATAGTTTTTTTGAGAACATTATTAAATTATAACATAGTTATAATAATAATAATATCATATATTATCCCCTTATAATATTTCACCACTATTTTATTAATAATATTTTATTCATTTTACTGTTTCGGGTGTTAATTGCCATGTTTCGTCATGCATGTTTTGTCTACAAAGTCTCAGTTGTCTTGAATATGATATATATCCAAAAACCCAATAATAATTTAAATGTATTAAATATAATATTTAATAATTAAATAAATTTTTATAATCTTTATGGTATGGTTCAAATGGAAAATTAATTGCATCACGTCATGTAGACGGTAAGCCATATGTACACACGAGCGGCAATATCATTCCCTTAATGGTGAAAGAGTAAGGAAGTGGATGGTATATAATTTATTATAGAATCAATATAATTTCATAATTATAATATATATCCAATATTTTTATCATTATACCCATCCAAGATAAGAGTCGGTGAAAAACAGATTACACCATGGCGTGGAGACAGTAAGTAATACGTACACACACTTGATGTTTTTGTTTTTCATATGATGGATAAATCATAGAACATGATTGTCCCATAACCATAATAACATCTCCTCATATATATTATACTTTAATTATTCCTTTATTATGAAAATAATACATAAATTGGATGTAGAAGAAGAAATGAACTTGAATAAGTTGATAAAATAATTACCTCTTGTTTAGAGGACTTCCTATAGATCACATCCTTAGGGAGATAGAGTTAGCATTTTTAGGAAACCAAGACCTAAAGAACATAGATAAAAATGTTATTAGGACAAATGGATAGGTTCTTTTCAGGATATAAGGCTCAAATTGGTGTTAAGAAGTGAGGAAATATGTTCCCTTTTATAGTTGTTGTGAGGGGCACTTTTGGAAACTCTCAAAATATTGAATTAATATAAATTAAATTTCAATTAAAACTTTCTCCAAAGTAAGGTTTTAGAGGATAATATGATTATGAGTCATAATACTCTCATCCAATAATTTTTATACAATTTTATGTCTCATTATTACCATTATCTTTTGGTTTTAGCCCTTATTTAAACCCTTTCACTCTTATAATGAAAACATGTGTTTTTACTCATAGAAGGTTAAAATAGTTACTATAAAATTCCAAAATAACATTTAGTGGGTAATTTATGAAATTTTTAACTTTATCACAATTATTTTGATGAATGTTTTATTTTATTTAATTTTATATTATTTAATAAAATAATATATATTTTAAAATATCATTTGTGTCAATTTTTACACTATTCATTGATTGACTTTTTAAAAACCTCCTTACAACAAGATAACTTAGAACCATAAAAATTAATACAACCATAATATTTATAAGTTATCTAAAAATTTCATTTATGATATTAATTATATAAAATTATATTTATTTTAGTATTTTTAATAAAATTTATTTGATTTGTCTATTAATTAAACAATTACGGCATCATCATTATGCGAGTATTTAATTGAATTATTTATTCCATTAAGATTAAAAATAAAGTATCATGATTAATAAAAATATTTTTTATTTAAAATTACTATTTATAGTTTAATTTATCATCTACATAACCATATATAAAAAATGTAACACGTATTAAACAAATGAGTATGACATTTGACTTCCCTTAGGATAAAGTACTATGAAATCCATAAAGACATCCAAGTGGCTCCAAGAGGAAAAAAAATTTGACCAATGATGTTTTGGTTGAAAGAAACTCATAATATAAAATTATTTTAAGTTTTTGAGTTATTTCATAGTACTTATAATATCATTTTTACCCTTAATTACCTGATTTACCCTTAACCATAGTAAATTAATAAAAACAAAAGTTACCCTTTATATTGTCCAAAAATAAAAGGGACCTATTTACTAAATTTAGAACTTATGATTCCAAATATGGAATCCGTTTTTAAAAATTCAAAACACATAATTGTCTAAAATTAATCTCATCGAAGGAACGAGAAAACGAGTTTTTAAAGTAAAAATGTTCAAAATATTAAAATATTTTTATATCCAAATTCAATGTGAAATTGATTCCAATTACCTAAATTAGATTAACTGATAAAAAATATATCTAATTATACTTTGAACTAAATCAAAAATCTAACTTAACTCCATAAATTATTGAGAAGAAAATGTTGATTTCAATTAAAATGCAATATTGTTTTCACCATTCATCAAAACATAAAACTTTTCAAAAAATCAATAATTCAACAAATGTAAAGTTTTATATTCTCATTTAATAGAAGAAGATTATTTTTTTAAAATATAATTTATTAAATTTTCAAAAAACTTTATTTAAACCAAGTGCGTCATCAAAACGCGGTAAAACTGCCTTTAGAAAAATATAGCCTTTATGCTTAAAATTGGATTTATTATTATCTTAATTCCATCAAACTTATAGGATGAATTAAAAAAAAATGAAAATGTAACTTATATATTTAACTTTTATCTTTCACTAATATTGATTAATTAAATTTATTATGATAAAATGCCATTATGGGCATAAAAATAGTTTTTTAATAAAAACACATCCTTTATATTTAATTGGTTTCTGTTTTTATTTACAATTAATTCATTTTATAATTTTTTATAAACTATATTTTCATAATTAATTTAATCCTATTAAAATATCCAACTTAATAGATGTAATGACCCACTCATTCTCATTGTCTTAAGAACACAATGAGTCATTACTGGGCCTTATGCGACATCCCCAAGATGCTAACAACTGGAAATAAATATCCAAGGGTTTCAAAGACCAGTGGGGGTGATTATCCCTTTTACAGATAAACTATAAACCAAAAAACAACAATCCATAGTATCTACATGATGCATGAACAAAATAATGATAATTCAAAAAATCTTTTATACCAAAGTGATCCTAAATAAATTATATACAGGAAGAAAAATATACATCAACCTAAAAGATGAAGAAAACTCAAATAAACTCCAAAATAACCAAAGGACTCCATGCTTCACTAGTTATATGCTCCACCACCACTGGAAATATCGACAACTCAAGAAGTAGTGTTAAAAACCTTCTACACCTTACCTTTGCCCACGTCCCAGAAGATGACATCGGTAAAAGAACCAAAGTACTGAAGAAGGGGTGATAATAAAACTCAGTAATCTTTCCCAAATTACTTCCCTACTCATGAAACTAGTATATAATAGTTATCCAAATTTATATAAAATAGTTTATATAAAACAATTTTTTAAAACAGTTTACAACTAAATATAAACACAACTCAAAAAATTTTATAACTAAATATAACCAAAACAATGTGAACCAATTTTAAATAAATATATAATAAAGATAATAATTTAAATAAATATTTAAAAAACTTTTTGAAAACTAATTTGGAAAATCAATTTACTCCACACAACAACAATTTCCAGAAATACATGCATCGTTATGATAGTTCCATACTCATGAGTGGTTTCTCATCGATCTACCAAGTCATCACAAGGTAATTTTTACCCATGTTACATTTATCCTTTGGAACTAGGAACATGATGATATTTCAACCATGCCCAGTAATGAAATATAATATTCACACCATGTTTTCCAAAATCCAAAACCAATTTCAAACAAATTCACCTATTTCAATAAAAAAGCATGTTTATTGAAAACATTACAAATATCCAATTTCAAAACATTAAATCATTAAAAAACACATAAATACTATATAAATTTCTAATAAATAAATTTTAGAGAATTATAGAAGATCCATAATTTAAAAATCCCCATTTAAAATAAAAACTAGGGTTTTTTTACAAAAAAACCACAATTTTCCAGGTTTTCAACCAACCATCATTAAAGTGGGTTTAAAAATTTTATAGTAGAAAATAAAAAATTTAATTTTAATCAAAAGCCATATTTTAATGCATTCTAATCAATTTAATCAAGGGGATATGAGAGTGAAAACACCTACCTCACTCATTTTGACGAAAACCGAAAATGGACAAAGAACGCTCAAGAATCCTGGTCATGATTCCAAGAAACCATCTACTATCTCCTTCCTTATCATTGATATCACAATATATAACATTATTTGGACTAAAAACACTTATATTTACCCCCAAGGTAATTATTTCTAATAGAAACAGATCAAAGGAGGAGTATATCTAAGAAATTGTGAAGAAGACGACAAAGAACGATCACTTACTGCAAGAATCTACCTTTGATTCGGCAAGGAATATATTAGGATCACCTATAGATAGATGGGATAGCATAATTTTGAATTTAGAGGAGAAAAAATTCATGTAAGGGTTTATTTAGGTCGAAATAGATCAAACAGATGTACAAATCAAATTAGATTAACAAAGATAGGTGATTAGTTCTGGCCTTGTATGGTTCGGCCAAAACGTTGCCTGACAGTGAACCCATTTTTTCTTTCCCCTAATCCCTCAAAAATCACTCCAAAGTCTCTACCAGCTTTCTTCATTACCTTTAAACATAATAAAAGAATCAGGGAAGGGCTACCAACTTGAAACTGGGGGTGCAACATTCTCCCCACCATTAGTTTTTCTATCCCCATCCCCAAAAAGATGAAAGTGATCGTTTCCCTGAAAGAGTTATATACATTTTCATTCAATCATATAAAATTAATGTGATGTTGGTATCATTGTCTAAACACATGAAAATGGGACTCCACTATCCAACTAGTGTTTCTAAAACACTTATGTACCCAACTTCTTAGTAACTTGTAGTTGTGCATTAAAATGGTAGCTATGTCTTTTTATGCTCAACATTTCAAGTCTCAAAAATCCTAATATTTTCTATGAATACCTCCCATATAATATAAAATAAGTATTTCAACTAAAATACCAAGAAAAATAAAGACTACTTGTTCCACATAGAGGGGATCAAGATGATACCATTTGTAATGACTCACTCATTCTCATTGGCTTGAGAACACAATGAGTCAATACTAGGCCTTAGGCGACATCACCAATATTCCAAAGGCTAGAAATAAATTCCGAAGGGTTTCAAAGACTATTGGGGGATGATTTAACTTTTTTATATATAAATTATAAACCAACCAACCACAATTCATAGAATCTATATGATGCATGAACAAAATAATGACAATACAGAATATCTTTTATACCAAAGTGGTCCCTAACAAAAGTGATATAGAAGAAGAAAACTAGACATAAATATAATAGCATAACATAACTCAAAAAGACACCAAAATAACCAAAATACACCAATATCCACCAGTTGTATGCTCTACCACCACTAGACATTTCAACAACTTAAGAAATAGTCCTAAAAACCTAAAGCATCCTACCTTTTCCCATGTACTGGAAGATGACATATGCAAAGGGAACAAAGAGCCAAAGAAGGGTAAAGTATAAAACTTAGTAGTTTTTACCAAAATACTTCCCTACTCACTCCACTAGGATAAAACAGTTATCCATATTTATATAAAATATTTAATATAAAACAATTTATGAAAAAAATTTATATCTAAATATAAACACTTCTCAAAATAGTATATAACTAAATATAAAATAAAAAGATGTAAACAAATTTTCCAAAGATCTATAATCCAACTAAAAATTTCAATAAATATTTAAAAATCTTTCTAAAAACTACTTTGTAAAAAAAATAAAATCCACACAAAAACAACTACAAAAAATGCATGCATCGTTATGACAGTTCCATACTCATGAGCGGTTTCTCGTAGATCTATCATGTTGTCAAAAATTAATTATTCCCTATGTGAAATTTAACATTTGGAATCACAAACATGATCGTATTTCAACCATTTTCAAGTAATTCAATATGATATGCACACTAAGTTTTCCAAAAACCAAAACCAATTTCAAACAATTTCACCTGTTTCAATAAAAACACATGTTTATTGAAATCATTCCAACCATCCAATTTAAAAACATTAAAGAATTTCAAAAATAAAAATATATACTAGAAAATTTCTAAATAAACCAATTTTACAAAATTATAGATGATCCATAATTTAAAAATACCTATTTGAAATAAAAAATAAGGGTTTTTCAAAAAAAACCCCAAATTTCCACATTTAACACCACCTTTCACTAAAGTGGGTTTAAAAATTGTATAGCAGCAAAAAAAATTAATTTTCATTAAAACCTAGATTTTAATGCAAGAAAATGAATTATATCAATGGGATGTGCGAGTGAATCCACTTACCTAGCTCATTTTGATGAAAACCAGCAATGGACGAAGAATGCTCAAGAATCCAGGTCAAGATCCCAAGAAACATACCAAGATCTCCTTCCATATACCGAAAAATGCCATATCTAACCATATATTGCCTAAAGACTCTAATATATACCCACATGGGTCATAGATCTAAGAAAAAGAGATCAAGGGAGGAGTAGATCCATGAAACCATGAAGAAAATGAGGAATAACTGAAACTTACTGCAAGAATCTACCTTCGATTCTCCAAGGAACATGTTTGGATCACTTCAATATCAATGGGAGAAACTTATTTGGAATTTGGGGGAGCAAATATTTGTTTTAGGTTTGATTTGGGTCGAAATAGATCAAAAAGATTTCCAAACTAAATTAGATCTACAAATATGGGGAATTATTTTTGGCCTTACACCATTTGGCCAAACCATGTGCTGACCATATACCCATTTATTATTTACCCAAAACCCTCTAAAAGTACTCTAATGTCTCCCCAGAAATTCCACATAACCTTTAAACATATGAAACACATCAGAGAAGGTTTATATACTAGAAAGTGATGATGCTACATTTTCCCCATCATTGGTCTTTCTGTCCCCATCCCAAGAAAGTTGAAAGCGATTTCAGCCCTGAAAGAGTTCTGTACATTGCTGTTTAATTCATCTAAAATGCATATGTTATTATTCTCGTTGGAAAAATCAATGATAATGAGACTCCCCTATCCTACCAGTGTTTCCAAAAGACTTATTTACCCAACTCCCTGGTAATTTGAAGTTCAACATAAAAAGGTTAGCTATGTCTTTTTATGCTCAACATTTCAACTCCAGAAAATCCTAATATTTTTTAAAAATAAAACCCAAGGAATAGAAAATAATTATTTCAACTCCTAGACCAAGAAAACTCCAGATTACTTGTTCAACAAATAATGGATCAAGCTGATATCATTTGTAATGACTCCCTCAATGTCATTGGATTGAGAACACAATGACTCATTACTAGGCCTCAAGAAACATCCCTAAGATGCCAAATACTAGAAATAAATGTCGAAGGGTTTCAAAGACTAGTGGAGGATGATTTACCCTTTTAAATATAAATGATAAACCAACCAAACACAAATCATAACAGATATATTATATATGAATAAAATAATGACAATTCATAAAATCTTTTATACCAAAGTAAGAAAAAAAAGTGATATAGCGGAAGAAAACAAGACATCACCCTAAAATAGGAAGATAACTCAACAAGATTCCAAAATCACCAAAATATTCCAGGATCCACCAGCTATATGATCCACCACCACTAGACTACTCAACATCTCAAGAAGTAGTGTTAAAAACATGATTCACCCTACCTTTTCCCACGTCCCAGAAGATGACATCTACAAAAGTACCAAAGTGACAAAGAAGGGGTGAGTATAAAACTCAGTAGTATTTCCACAATTACTTCCCTACTCATGAAACTAGGATAGAATAGTTTTCCACATTTATATAAAACATTTTATATAAATAATTTTTGAAAATAGTTTATAACTAAATATAAACACTTTTAAAAATAGTTTATAACTAAATATAAACTAAAACCATGTGAACCAATTTTATAAAAAGATATAATCGAGGTAAATATTTCAATAAATATTTAAGTAACTTTCTGAAAACTACTTTGGAAAACCAATAAACACCACACAATAATCACTACCAAAAATGGATGCATCGTTATGACAGTTCCATACTCATGAGTGGTTTCTCGTCGATCTATCAAGTCGTCACAAGGTAATTATTCCCCATGTTACATTTAACATTTTTAACCAGGAACATGATCATATTTCCACCATTCCCAGTAATGAAAAATGATATTCACACCATGTTTTCTAAAAACCAAAACCAATTTCAAATAATTTCATATATTTCAATAAAAACACATGTTTATTGAAAACATTGCAACCATCCAATTTAAAAACATTAAATCATTTTAAAAATCCATATTTCTACTAGAAACAATCTAAATAAATCAATTTTAAAAAATTTAAGAAGATTAATATTTTAAAAACACCCATTTAAAAACAAAAAAACTAGGGTGTTCACAAAATCGCCCAATTTTATACGTTTTCCACCACACGACACTAAAGTGGGTTTAACAATTGTATAGTATAAAAACAAAATTTAATTTTCATAAAAAAACAAATTTTAATGCATTTAAATCACTTACAACAAATTTAGATGAGAGTGAATCCACCTACCTCGCTCATTTCGACAAAAACCGACAACGGACGAAGAATATTCAAGAATCCGGGTCAAGATCCCAAGAAACCGCCCAATATCTCCTCCAATATCATGAAAGACACTAAATATAACCTTATTTGGCCTCAAAACTCTTATATCTACCCAAATGACATGTATATATTAGAAAAAGAGATGAATTGAGGAGTATATCTAAGAAATTGTGAAGAAAATGATGAAGAACATGCACTTTACGCAATAATCTACCTTCGATTCACCAAAGAACATGTTTGGATCACTTCTAGATCGATGGGAGAACCATTTTTCTCCTTTTAGGGAGAAAATATTTGTGTTAGGGTTTAATTGGTTCTAAATAGATCAAACAGATGTCCAAATTGAATTAGATCCACAAATATGGGGAATTAGTTTTGGCCTTGCACGGTTTGGCCACACGGTTTGGCCAAACCGTGTGATGACCATGAAACCCTTTTTTCATTGCCGAAAACCCTAAAAACGTACTCCAAAGTCTCCCCCAAATTTCCACATAACCATTAAAAATATGAAAAGAATCATGGAAGGGTTACATACCAGGATTTGGGGGTTCTACATTCTCCACACCATTGGTCTTTTCCTCCCCATCCCCAGAAAGTTGAAAGTGATCTCTACCTTGAAAGAGTTCTAGCCATTAATATTTCATTCATATAAAATTCATGTGATGTTGGTCTCATTAAATCAAATAATGACAGTGAGACTCCACTATCCTACTAGTGTTTCCAAAACACTTATGTACCCAACTCCCTAGTAACTTGAAGTTCATTATAAAAAGGTTAGTTATGTATTTTTATGCTCAACATTTCAAGTCTTTAAAATCATAACCTTTTCTAAGAATACCACCCAAGAAATTGAGAAGAAGTATTTCAAATCTGAGTCCAAGAAAACTCAGGACTACTTGTTCCATAAAGAAGTGATCAAGCTAATACCATTTGTAATGACTCACTGATTCTCATTGGCTTGAGATCACAATAAGTAATTACTGGGCCTTAAGCGACATCACCAAGATTCCAAAATATAGAAATAAATATTGAAGGGTTTCAAAGAATAGTGGGGGATGATTTAGCCTTTTAAATTAAAACTATAAACTAATCAAACACAATTAATAGTAGCTATATGATGCATAAACAAAATAATGACAATTCAGATAATCTTTTATACCAAAGTGATCCCAAGAAAAAATGATATAGAAGAAGAAAACTAGAAATCAACCTAATAGAAGACGATAACTCCAAAAGTTTCCAAAATAGTTCAAATAATTCAGGATCCACCATCTCTCTACTCCACCACCACCAGACTGCTCAATAACTCAAGAAGTAGTTCTAAAAACTGTGTGCCCCTACCTTTTCCCACATCCCTAAAGATGACATCTGCAAAAGCACCAAAGTTCCCAAGAATGGGTGAGAATAAAACAAAATATGATTTCACAAATGAATTCCCTACTCGTTCTACTAGGACATTGGTTTTATCCACATTTATATAAAACTTTTTATAGAAAACAATTTCTAAAAACTATTTATAACTAAATATAAACACATCTCAAAATAATTTAAAACTGAATATAAACTAAAACCATGTGAACAAATTTTCCATAAAGCTATACTCTAGAAACTTTTTTCAATAAATCATTGCATTAATTTCTGAAAACTTCTTTGGAAAACCAGTAAACTCCACACAATAACAACTACCGAAAATGCATGCATCGTTATGATAGTTCCATACCCATGAGTGGTTTCTCGTTGATCTACCGAGTTATCACAAGGTAATTATTACCCTTGTGCCATTTAACTTTTGGAACCAGGTAAATTATCATATTTCATGATTACTAGTAATGAAATATGTTACGCACCCCATCTTTTCCAAAAACCAAAACAAATTTCAAACAATTTCACTTGTTTCAATAAAAATGCTCGTTTATTAAAAACATTCCAACCATCCAATTTAACAAAATTAAATAATTTATAAATACCCATATATCGACTAAAAATCCTAAATAAATAAATTTAACAAAATTTCATATGATCCATAATTTAAAAATCCCTATTTAAAATCAAAAACTACGTTTTTTTACAAAAAACCCCAAATTTCCACGTTTTCAACCACCCATCACTAGAGTGGGTTTAAGAATTGTAAAGTAGAAAAAAAATAACTTAATTTTCATCAAAAACTAATTTTTAATGAATGATAATAAATTCTAGTAAAGGGTGATGAGATTGAATCCACCTACCTCACTCGTTTCAATGAACACTGACAATAGATGAAGAATTATCAAGAATTTGGGTCAAGTTTCCATGAAACAACCCAAGATTTCCCCCCTTATCTTGAAAAACACTAGATATAACCTTTTTTGGACTAAAAACTCTTATATATACCCATAGGTATGTTATATATAAGAAACATAGATGCATGGAAGAGTATATCTAAGAAACTGTGAAGAAAACAATATAGAACATGCACATACCGCAATAATCTATCTTTGATTTGCCAAGGAATGTGTTCAGATCGCTTCTAGATCAATGGGAGAACCTCATTTGGACTTTGAGGGAGAAACTATTTGTGTTAGGGTTTATTTGGATCTAAATAGATCAAATATATTATCAAACTGAATTAGATCCAGAAATATAGGGAATTAGTTTTGGCCTTTCACGGTTTGGCCACACAGTTTCGCCAAACTGTGTGCTGACTTTGCACCCATTTTATCTTTAGATAAAACCCTCCAAAAGTACTCCAATGACTTCCCCTGCTTCAAAAATTAACTTTAAACATATTTAAAGCTTTATGGAAGGGTTACATACCAGAAATTGGGGTTCTGTAATGGATATTTCTAAAATAAATATATTTAATAGTATATTGTGGTTCTTTTAAGATCAGTGTTCCATGAATCGTATAATATTGAAGAAATTGAATTTATTTTAGAAGATAAATATTTTAAAATCTTGGATTGTTTCATTATGAGAAATTAAAATTAATTATATAAAGTTTCTATACCACATAGGACCTTAGGAATTAGCTTGATTCCTTGGACACTAATAGTTGAGGCCTGGACTAACAAGTTACCCAGATTATTGGACACCTCTAAGTGGGGGTGTGGAATGACTTGAGATGCATGGAACCAGTAGTCCAACTAAGGACCATTGATTTTTTATATACTATTTGGATAGAATTTAGTTATAATAGACATGGTTTGGGATGATTTGATCAGTCTAGACTGACCTAAGACATAAAGATGGGTTTTGATTCATCTCTTGTCACTATCGCTCGTGGGATGTTTTCCTTCTGCATGTGAGGCTTTGAGATGACTTTGGTGACATCGTGGGAAGGTATATCCTACCAACATCGATTGTTTTCTTTAGAGGGCATTTCTGATAGAGGATCTTGAGTTGGATTTATCTATCTTAGTGATGACCTAGGGGACCCCCATGGGTTCCCGTCTATAATATGACCCTGAATGGGTCTATGTGGATATGGATATGGATGATTTTGGGTGGAACGAATAACTTTAACCGACTGGTAATCCCAAAGGTACTATCATGATAAGAAGGAATTTGGAATTTTTCCACCCATTTTGTGTTTTATTTTTATTTAAATATGTTATGTAAATTTCCATGATTCTTGGGAATAAAACTCTGGGTATATAACCATTGTGATTTTCCAGGATTCCTAGGAATCACCTGTTGAGATAGTAGAGACCCTGGGATTCTTGATTTATTAGGGATCTGATATCATTTTATTTTGGCGGTGAATTCCTATCTTGACTAACCTTCATAGATTTGGTTTATATGTTAATAGATGAAAAAGGTGGTACCTAGAATCCAGTATAATAACTTTTATCGTCACATATATAGGAATTCCTGGTATGGTAGGGATTCCTATAATATTATGATACAATTTCTAATTAATATATTTCAAGATTAGAATGGAGATACTAGTAGACCATTGAGAATTCTCATGCTTACTAGGATCTGAATGGAAGGATAAGGTTCTAGGTGGGAATATTTTCCCAAGCCTAGTATATAGGACATACCTGAGGGTGATTTTCGGGTACCCTCAATTGATTCCTACGATGCATATATAGAATTAGGTGGAAACACCCGTTACGTATTGACTTGGGAGTCATGATATAATGTATTCCCATGATATTGGTTTTTGGATCTACGGAGGGAATTCCATTTAATTACTTGGGTCTCCCAGGAATCAGTCACACATTTTCATATAATATTTCCTAGGCCTCTCCCTTCTAGGAATCGGATTAAAACCTAACAGTGATGAACACCAAGGCACTAATATGGGGTTTGGTGAAAGGGATTGAGGATAAGGGATGACTGATGGTGACCTAGGGTATTCTACTCATCATGATATAGTTTTTATCATGATAACCCTAGTGAGTGTAAAAAGGTTCACCTTAGGTAATACTCATTCTCAGAGACAATCTATAACTAGAAGAGGAATGTATGGTCTATCAGGGTCACAAATATAATTATTGATGATGGGAAATGTTCTTGGATTGATTATATGGAAATTCCCTTAGATTAATTAATATAATAGTTCTTATGATCATTATGACATTCTCAAATACATTCTATAATTGATCCAAATTAGGTATTTTGGTTGGGTTATATACTTTTTTAATTTTTTATTTATTTATTTAGAGCATGTCACATGAAAATATCACTACCTTGTTAGTATAATACGGAGACAGATTGGTGGGTCCATAATGAGTTATGTAATCACATCATACCTAGGCCACTATTCAACTAGGGTGCCTGAGAGGAGTCTTACTTAGTTATAGAAATAGGTTGAGTTGAGTTTCGGTGTGCATGTTTGAGCTGGGATAGCTTAGTTGGTATGTAGACTTGGATAAGGTATTTATGGATCCTAGGTATCTTTAATTTTATGTGATCATAACCATTTTAGTTTATGATACATTAAATTTTTTTATATCATGATATTATTAATTTATGTTTTCTACATAATCTATTATTTAATAATTTTTTATCTGATTGTACACTCTGATTTAAGGAATTTATTCTCCCCATCGTACCTTTGTAAACTTTGACTACTAGTCGGTACCCTCTTTAATATGGGTATGCATGCATGTTGTTATTTTGTGGTCTATTATAACTTTTATTTACAATTATTAGGGGTGTGTAATTACAAATCAAAATATCCATACCTAGAAAGTCTCATGAATCTTTCTTCATAGGCACTTATTAATCCATCCTCCTTTTATTTCAACTCTTGAAATTATCTATAAGTTTTTTCTATGAATATTTTGGGGAAAATATTTACCAAATAATAAATTTTTTAATTACTCTCATTCTATAGAGTCATATTATTCCTTATCTATTGTATTCTTAATGAGAATACACCATTGGTCCTCTAGACCTTCAAGATGATAAAAATCTAAAATGTCCTTCCTTTTCTCTTGGAATTAGAGAATGAAAACTATATCTTCCATCATATTAATCTATTTATTAATAATTAGGGGATTAGAGGATTCTTTGAAGTATGTTGGATATTTTCATATAAAATAATTGATAGCAAGTTTCTCCTTCTTGAATGTGTTTGGGATCTCAACAGTGCTAGTGTTATTACTAATAAACTAGGATAGCATTAGAAGAAATAGTTTCAATCCATTTTCCATCACATTTGGTTTATCATTGGGATATTAATTGAATTTTTTATTGTATAAATTATTTAGTCATATTCTCCTACCCTAGTGTAACACCCCTATATTTTTGGAGATATATTGATTTTAATTTATTTGATGTCTTGGGTTGTATGTTACACCAAGATTAGCATGTGCTATAAAAAACACCATACTGGCTTGCAGTATACGCAACACTATTATTGGCTTATGTTCCACAAAATTTCAAGTTCTTTTGATTGAATTAATCTCATGAAATACTGAGTATAAGTTATAATTAAATATTATAACCTAGTCATTATTATGGTAGATATGAATAGTATTAACTTCCTTCTAAAAAAACTATTTAAATGAAAATAAGTGAGTCTATAAAATAATAAAATCACTCTTTATAACTTGTATTAGAGAAATATATATTTAATATACTCAATGTAATGTTTTAAATTAATTCTATATATTTCTAGAAATTATAAAAGAACAAATTCAATTTTTGGGATAAAAGAACTATTTTTCAAAAACAAATACAGTTTTACCGCCTTTTAAGGATGAACCCTTTTTAAATCTAGTTTTTAAAACTTTTATACATTATATTTTACATAATAAACGTATTATTTGTAAGTGGGAAATACAAATGTACCTTGATTGAAATTTTCGTATTTTTCCGGTGAAATTCATATTTTAATGAATAGTGAAGAATATTGCATTTTAATTCCAAAACTGCCTTTTTTTCTAATTTAATTATATAGTTAGGTTATCTTTATAATTTGTTTTAAAGTGTAATTGGGTTATTATTTTGTAATTTAATCCAACTTTGGTCATTGGATGTAGTTTCACATTTAAATTGGATAAAAACACATGTCAATCTTTTGATAATGTTTTCTTTTTAAAAAACCACTTTCTGGTGTTGACAACGGGAATTGATTTTAAATTAATTAATGTAACTTTTGAGTTTTTATTTTTAAATATGGATTCCATATTTGTAATAATTGAGTCCAAATTATTTTAATATGTTACTTTTATTTTTTGGATATAATGAATAGTAACTACGGTAATTCTTATTTACCACGGTTAAATGTAAATCGGGTAAATTATGGTAACAAACAATATGGTAATGATAATAAAATTACTCTAAAACCTACCAAAATCCTATTGGATGGTCAAAATTAGACTAATATTACCTAAGGGTCATAATTTATTCATTTAAGTGACTTTATTCCATGAAAGTGATGTAATTATAATTAAAACAAAAGAAAGTGACAACATGTAACTCTCATATATCTTAAAAGTATAGTAATTTCAATGTAGTGATAAACTTGATAAAAATTAGAACATAAATAGTATAAATAAATATAATTAAATTATATATATCATGTTAATTTATTTAAAAATTTTATAGACTAAATAATTACCATAAATGATGACACAATAGTGATGTATAAATTATTTTTAATTGAAATATCAAATAAATGGTTTCAAAAATATTAAAAGAAATTTAATATGAACTAATTAATGTACTAGAATAATTTTATAGGTGAATATTACGTGTTATGAGTGTATTAAATATTTTTGTTTTAATTTATCTTATGTGTGGATTTTATTTAAGGTCAAATAAATGAATAGTGTCAAAATTGACACTATTGATATTTTATACAAATAACGCATTATTAAATTATTTAAAAATCACAAAAATATGTAAAAATTACAAAGTGGAAATTATAAGGTCTAAATTTTCCAATTATGGGCAATTTATCACCCATAAGTAAATATTTATAACCATTTATTATTTAGAATATTATTATCCCTTTTAAAATTAACTAGATTAAATAAGGATAAATCAAGATGATAAGGATTAATATAAAATATAAATATGTCTATTTTTTTGAGAGTTTTTAGACCTATACTCATCTTATATTAGAAATAAATTATTTTTAATCCATTATAAACTGAAAATTAATTTATAATAAATTATTTTTTCAAGACTTTCCTAAAGTGACCCTCATCCCTCTTATAAGAGTCCAACACCTATACCGACTTACTCACACAATTAAAGACCTTTGTATCATCCCAAATATGCTCAAATAATCTCCCAACATCCCGCTATTCCTCTTAGAGGCCACAATTTTGGTATAAATCCATCCTAGAGAGACCTTTTGTGAAAATCAAAAAGAGATACTCGAAAAAGAGGTAATTGTTTTATCACCTCTTTCAAAATTATTTTCTTCTTCTACTTGATCTTATTATGTTTTCCATAATAAAGTAATAGATACAGTAACTTATACATTCTTATATGTTATTATAATTATGGGACAACCTTACACATCCTTTTATCCATCCTACAAATAACAATATCACCGTGCGTGCGTGTGTACGGCTTACCGTCTCAACACAGTGGTGTAATTTTTTATTCAACAATACCTAAATTGGATGGGTATAATGATTATTATAATGGATTTAAATAATTAATATAACATTATAATTATTCATTATAATTAATATACCATCCAATTCTATACCATCTAACCATTAAGTGAATGATATCGTCACTCGTGCGTACGTACGGCCTACAATCTCCATAACACGATGAGATTCATTGTCAATGTTAACCATTTAAGAATTATTGTAGACTATATATAATAAATAAGCATTAAATATATGAAATAATTATTAAATGGGATTTATGTGTATATATATATATCATTTACTTTCTTCCATTCAATTCATTAAGGAAATGGAAATAACGTTCATGTGTACGTAAGACCTACCATCTCCCTGAATGATGTATTCCATTTCATTTATCTATTTATTATATATATTTATATACTAAATATTTATGATATATAATGCATGTTTTAAATTATATAAGTAATTAAATCATTATCTCATTAATAAGATCAAAAATAAAAATTAAAAACATGTACGATAAATAAATCGATTTTTACTCAAAACGTTGCTTTAACATGGAATTGATAAATAAATGGGTAATATAAAGTCACAATTGAATCATATATGATATCATAAATATTATTATGGTTCTATTATAAGTTAATAATATGTTTAAACCCACTATAATGAAGTTTTAGACCCATACAGAAGAAATCAGACCTAAGGTAAGGGATAATTTCACAATCTCGTTAGCACTCTCACTTTTAATAATATGTTTGGTTCTCTCATATTCATTTTCTTAATTCCTTAAAATCATAAATACATAAAAATTTATGGTGAATAGAATTTAATTTACCAATATTTATATCCCTTGAGAGTGCTAAACTGGTTTGGTAGTTATGCCTCTTTGTCATGCACCAGGTGAAAATTTAGTTACATCCTAACATTACTTTTTAGATTATTACCACTATGTAAATTTCTTCCAAATACTTCATCCACTTAAATTATCTATAAACATATATTATTACTAGTAAAACCATTCAATCTATAAATTTCCAAAAAAAATTAGGACATTATCCTATACTTAGAGTTATCCCTTAAACTTTTCCCTAGGGTGTTCACTAACTTTATCTAATACTAATCCCTGAAAATAACTAAAATAATCCTCAAACATAACTTCACCCAACTCTAATACCAACTATATAATCCCAAGAAAATATTTTCTTTATTTTACATCATTTTTATAATCTAAAAATTACTTCTCACAAATATTTATATAATCCCATGAATGGAAATTTTAGTGTATTTGATGAAATATTTAATAGGAAACTAATTTTATACAATGTGTGAACATTTTTCCCAAATCTAAATACATAATATCCTTTATATACTACAGATAAGTTACGCCCATATTCATAAATTAAGGTATGGAAACAAAATAAAGGGGTGATCTCGGATGCCCAGTAAGTGTAAATAAAAGTTATAAAAATAAAATATCATAAGTGATAATAATACGAACATATGTGTTCAAAAAATTTATATAATAAAATCATACCCAAAAAAGTATGAAACATATATCATTAGTCGTGAAATTAGTCTTGGAATAACATATAGTGTGAATAAAAAAAATGTGGAAACATTAGTCCATAAAAATGATCCTTAAGAGAATAACATGGGAATAATAATATGAATAAGTGTATGGCATAAACATAGTAATAATAAAATATATAATTTTGATCAAAGGTTAACCATAAATATGTCGATTCATGCACTTGTGAGCATAGCTTAACCATAATTACACTCATGCACAACTTCTGAGTATAAATTTACCCAAATTATACCAATTCAAAACATTGTGAGCATAGACAAACGGAAATTACATCCACGTACAACATTTTGAACATATCTAAATCATAATTACACCTGAAAACAACCTTATGAGCATAAATAAATCTTAATTATACTGACCTGCAACCTTATGAACATAGCTAAATATAAATTATACCCACACACAACCTTATTATCATAGATAAATGAAATTACACCATTCGAAAAATCATTATCTCATGAAATATAAAACCATATCTAATGAATTTAAAGGAAATAAAGAAACCCATCAATTATCATCCATACAAATGTGTTCCACTAAAAATCATTTAATTTTCACATCATAAAGAAACCGTGAAGTTAAAAATGAGTTTTATAAAATATCCAAATGAAAATCATTCACTTTTCATAAATAACCCTTGTAAATAAAATGGATTTCATAAAATATCAAAATGGTATAAAATAAAGTCATGAATTAAATTGTTTGATACCAAAAACATGATCACCCCAAATAATCACATGATAAAAGAAAAATATAGGGTGAAATGTGAAACATAAATCCATTTAAGTTAGATCATTTTTACAATAGAGATAGAAATAAAAACCAAATAAAAAATAGATCTTTTTGGAAGAAAAATTCACCATCAATGTGAAATTTATAGTCACAAGTATTTTCAAAAGTTATAGTTTTTTTATTAAAAACTAGTTAAAAATAAAACACTTCATGGAAGTGGATTTGAATTAAAAAAACTATTTTAATCCTTAGATATAATAGATTAAATCATTTAAAATGGAAAATATGGTGAGGTTATGGGAAGGAAATTTATGAATAAAATGTATAAATCCATGGAAGAAACTTGAGTTACCAAAACCCTTACCTTTACCCTTGATTTCCATGGAAGTGCTTTAACCTACACACTATATGGATTATCTACATTGAAAAGGTACTTAAGCCTTTCATGGGTGGTATTTTGAGAATACCATAACCTCTTAAAGGTGTATAACACTATTTAGGATAGGTTTGGGTAGAGTTTACGCCAAACTAATTGTTTTGTCATGTGATGGGGTTGAGGAGAGGAGTGCCTCTTTTATAAGTGAAAAGGGATGACATTTGTTGTAAATACCTAAAAAAATTAAATAATTGGAAGTCTCTCTAAAGGAATGTAACTATAAAATACTGAAAGAAAGGAGATTTTAAGGTATAGAGTCAAGAAAGGCGTCAACCACCCATTCTACCACATTTTTTAAACATTTTTGTGGTCTTTCCCTCTTGGTTAAACCCTTTTTACCCCTTTTTATTTTTACTGTGTTAACTATTCATTAGCAAAGTAATTTATAATTTTTTATTGAAAATTAAATGGTTCTTATTACCTAATTTATACATAATGATTCCAAATTTCAAATCCATTTTATTATATTAATTTTCTGAAAGTGATAAAAATAAATTTTAAAATACTACATTCATAATGTATTAAAAACATTTTTTCTTGAAAAAACTATAACTCATGTTCTATAATATCAATTATTGGTTTACAAATTAATAAAAAAAATCAAATTTATAAATTCACTTACAAATATTTTTTCTTAGAAAAATATATCATAAATTTCCAATTCATATTTATATACTAATAATGTCATAAAATGCATGTTATTTTTAAAAATGGTATTATACTTTATTTAACTAAAAATCAATATTCTTATAAAAATATCAAAAAAAATATTCCTAAGATAATATTGGCCTTCTTAATCAAAAAAAATGAAGTAATTTTTTACAAATTAAAATTATAATATGTATAAATTAGCTTTTAAATGAAAATAAAATTTATAATAAAAACCACTTTATTTAAAAAAATGAACTTTTCAAACTTCTAATATTTTTAATCTTATTTCATATGGATTTATAAATAATTCCATATTGATATTTTATTTTATAAATCAAAATATTACTATTATAAAAAACTTTTAAATATGAACAATTTAATTTATTAAGGTAAAACACTATACCCATGTAACGACCTAAATTTTTATTAATGAAAATTCCTCTTGATCTAATTAAATGTATTATTTAGTAAAACAGTTATATAAAACATATGCACTTCCTTGGTTACATATTTTTTAGATTTTAAAATACCCTTAAGAATTGTTATCGTTGCTAATATAGCCATTGAATAGTGGTCACATGATTAGTATAAATATATGGCTTTAACAAATCCTATTTACTTAGAGAAAGGAAGTGATGACCTCATCTAGTAGAATTTCTCCCCAAAGCCCATTTGTTAGAGCTCAGAAATGAGGTAGCTTCACTGGGCATCGCTCTTGACCAATCCTAAGATGGGTTTCTATATTTTAAGCTTGAACGGAACCACCTACAGGAGAAGTGGATGTTAATAGAGATTACCAACCAAGCAATGTTATCCAAGACACCCCAAGAGTTTTTCACCATCGCACACCTTACACTTAGTTCTTATGCAGGTGTTATAAGGGGTTATACAATAAGACACTAGCATTGTGATTATGTGTATTATTTTTTCATTAATAATATACATTCATTTTATTGTTGTTACCTTGTAAATTGTTTTTAAAGAACAAATAATATTTTTTGTTAATATTAAATTAAGAAATGTATTTTGATGAATTAATTTATTTTTTAATTACATAATATTTTAATAAAATATTATTACTAAATTACTTTTTATTAAATATAAATGATCACATAATATATTTATGAATACAATTGAAATTTTTATTATGGTTTGAAAGCTATTTTTGTCAAAACCCAAGAATTTTGGATAATTGTCATGTTTTTTTAAAGTAAAAAATCATTTATTTAGAAAATTATTTATATAAAATTAATATGATTTTTGATTCAGGATGTCAAAATTATCTAATGGTGAATTTTTTATAATTTTCTGAGATAGTCGATTTTTTGGGTAAAAGTTAAATAACCACTAAATATATAATGTGTTTTATGACAACATAATGACATAATTGTGATGTAATAAATTACTATAAAAGGTTTTTTAGGCCAATATATGTTTTAAATTTAAAATAATTTGATTTTAGATTTTTTTTATTGATTTTATGGTGCCTTAGTGGACCCTCCAAGACTTATAAAATATTTAAAGATTTTAAAATGATTTCCTTGAGAGTGTGACTCACCTATAAATAATAAAGCCTGATATTTTAATAAATTAGGCCATTTTACTTATAAAATAATGTTTCCCACTTCACTTTGGGAAAATACATGGGAAAAACAAAGATATGATTTGTGATTTTGATTATTTTATTAGGTAGTGTCCAAAACCTAAATAATAATGAATTATGTCTCCTTTACAATATAAACCCACTCAATATCCCATTCATCTTTACTAAAAATATTTTAATCTTGACCAACATATACCCTCCTCTCTCTATAATCTTCCCAAGGAACCCCAAGATCCCAAGAATCCTCTATCAAGCCTCTCTGAAGCCTTTGGGATCACACTTCCAAGTAAGGGATCCTCACTTTCCTTCATTCCTTATTTATGTCAAAGTTTCCTTATATTGTTATCCCATTTTATTTTCAAATAAAAATGTTGTGGTATGATTTCTAACCTCCAATATACATACATTATTATTTTTTAAGGATGAGAGACCCCTTTCTCTCTCATTAATGCATCATGTGTACACCCATTACCATGCTAAAATTCCGTAAGGGATTTCTCTCTCCTCAATTACATTCAAGAAATAATTTAATGTTATGAATATGAATTATATTACAAATATTGGGATATTATGTTACATGACCCCCGTACTATCCATTTCATTTATAAATGATGAGATACCCCTTTCTCTCTCATCAACCCATTTTAGGATTTCTATTTGACATTGTTATGATACTGAAGTTACACCAAAATTTCCATGCCAAAATCATTGTGTAATTGAATACCATACTAGTTTCTCTATCAAGGGTATTAAAATTTACACACATGTACTTGTTGATTTAGGAATTATATTTATGTATTCCAGATCTCTTATTCATGTAATAAATTATGATGTTTAACTAATCTATGTTGTATGATCTATGTGGCACACTTACGCGTGAAATGAAATGATTAAGAAGGGCGAGCCTTGATAGTGGTCCAATGCATTGGGTAAAGAATAGAATCATCATACATCAAGTGAAATGAGGGTTTAATCATTATAATTCAAGTAAAATGTGGTTTTACTCAAGCTAATTCATGTTTAATGAGGTTTTACTCATGACCTATGTGCAATGAGACTTGTCTCATGCTAATATCATGTTAAATTTTGTTGCCATATTTCCATGTTATGATAATCATGCAATATCATGCCTTTATGTTCATGTTTCTCATGTGATCCATTGATTTTCCTATTTCCTAACATGTACTATATTCTTCATGTTATTCCTTTTTTACTCCCTTACTAGGCTTTGTAGCTCACCCTTTTCTTATGCATGTCCCCAGGTTATCCCATGCAACACTATGTATAGAGGAATATTATGGTCATGTAAAATAAGTTTTCAATACAGTTGTTGTGTTTTATATTATAAGTTGTTTTGTAATGTTCATAATTTCCCAAGAAACTTGACCTCTCGATCCCCAGAGTTGTCATAAGTGTAAGGTTATGTAATAAATCATGTTTAAGTTTTTAATAAAGAGAATAGTTTTTATAAAACCTATTTTTTAAATGGTTCTTCAAAAGGAATCCTTTAAAAATATTAAAAAATTAAAATAAAATTATATAATTACTTTAATTTATTTCTTTATTTTTACATAACAAATATTATATTATTCCTATAGTTTTAATATGTCACAATTAATTTTAGTTCAGAGTTATGTTTCAAAAAATCTATTGATACAATTTTTTTTAAAGGAAAACATGTTCCCAAATTTCTGGGTGTTACATTCTACCACAAGATAGGATGTGGTCAATCCTAGTGCCCACCTAAGCAGTGGATCTGTATGTGGGTCCCATGGATGACTAAATGGATATAAATTATTTTTTGAACTCTTGTTAAAATATTTAGAAAATACTCATATAAATACCAATCCAAAATACTTAATTTTTTATTAAATACACTCCCATTTTTTAATTAGGAAATTATCAATTCTGTCCATTTCCAATCTAGATACTCATATTATTTTAAAATCTTAGAATATAAATAGAAATTTCAAAAATATTCAATATAAAATCATATTTACTTAATTATTTTTTAGAAAACAATGTAAATTCTCTAAATTCAATTATCGCAGGCCCTTTACATTATGAGACTAGTTCAAGAATTTTCATTGTTAAACACGCGTAAACTTTTCTTATCACAACTTCTTGATAACAAATAAAACTTCAGAATAAATTTATCTTTGATAAACAACCTGGATTCTTCAATATATCACTTTTTATTTTTTCCCTACCCATTTAATTTCCAAATTGAATGTTATATTCTCCCCCTTAATGATAATAATTTCAAAGATATAAAAATGTGAAGGAATTATCATTTTTATTATCCAAATCTCATGAAACCATATTCTCCTATTCATAAACTTATCACTTAATTTTCTTAATAGAAGGATAGAATCACTCTAATCATAGTAATGATATTAACTCCCCAACATTAATTTTATGTGATCCATTCTTGTTGTAAAAAATAGGAGTGATCAATTATAACACCCATTTTATCAGTAAATTTTTAGCATTTGATACTCACATTGAAACCTTATTTTAGTGGTCATTAAAAATATTTTCAAATAATCTTATACATTCATCTCAGCAAACATATTAAAATAATTCACTTGAAATAATGTACTTACCATTTTTCTCATTTGTTTCCCTTTTTTCATCAAGTAATAAATCTCTCCTTTTAGTTTTAATTTTTCATCACAGAGATAAGAAAATGTAATAAACATACCTCAATGATGAAAATATTTGATTTATAGAATTTTATCTTAAATAATTTCAAATACAAAAAACTTCATTACTTTATATATTCATGAGATATCAACTAAGATATAGATATATGGATGTTTTTATTTTATTCTCCACCTTGAAAAATTATCTTTAGACTACATCACCATGATTACATTTTTTGAATAATAAAATCCAATAATCTTTTGATGTTAATTGAAGTGTTTAAAAGAGCCAATATAATTCCAATTTTACTTCACTATGGATAATTTTATATTGGTAATATGCTCATAGATATTATCAAACTCATGTCTCCCCTTGAATACATCTTTCACCATCAATTCTATACGCAAAAATACACAAAATATTTATATAGTAATAAGGTTGTTCTCCAATGTTGATTAGTTTGAGAAATAGGAATGATAGTTTATTCTCCAACCATATTTCTTATTATATGGAATATCATTCTTCATAATTGTTGTCAAGGCACTTTTAGTTTTTTTATTTCACCATCATACTATCCTCTTCTAATATTTTTTCCCATAAGAACAAGCATTGTTTGAGAACATTCTCATTATTCATTTTTTATAGACTCTTTTTTGATAATAATATTTTTAGAAAAAGATATCACACGTGATTCCCCTTTATTCTTGAATTGTTTTTCTTGTCTAGGAAACCATATAAATAACTTTTTAGCTGAATTCCCATATATATTAAACTTTTCACACACATATTTATAATTCATGAATTTAACCTTTTTAGGAAACAATTTGGATTCATCATCATAGATTTCACTCACCAAATCAATCCAATTGTTTCTTTTCTAGATTTATTCTATCTCACATTCATTAGTACTGATGTTCATGGAAAATTTGAAATGATCTATTATATGGAATTTCCTACCATAACAGAAGCATATTTGCTTCAGAGTGACACATTTAAAATCATTATTCCCTAACTTCTTGGGAGTTGTTTGTATAATAGTCTTCTTCTTTTATTTGTATCCCAAGGTTGACTTTTCAAATTCTTTTCTTACATTGTTCCCTTTTGATTTTGGTCTTCTATTCACATAAATAGTTAATTTTTGGATTATTGGTATATACCAAATATCATCATAACCTTTTCCACTTTTATTGTATTAATAATAGAAATATTTAAAGTATTCAAGTATATTAATTGTCGATAGATTCATTTTCTCTATAAATTTGTTATATGGGGAAAGTATTTTATTTTCTTGAGCTTTTATATCCTAGAAACAATACTTAAATTATAAACATAAATTGAGAAATTATACAAAATATCAATGGAATTATTCTTAAACTTCCAATAGTGGCAAAAAAATCTTGATATCATGTTCCGTGACATATTTTGACTATTTTTACACCCTATTTATTTTGGAAAACCCTATTTTTTTCTTTATATACAGAATATGAACTTCTATATTTCTTCATATCCATATTTAAAGATGTAGTGGATTATTAAGGGTAATTTTTCCATCCATGTTTGTCTGTAATTTATGGTTGAATCTATACTAATCATTATAATAGCATACGTATGTACAATTTTATCAGCAAAAAGGGTTACATTTTTTAAAAAGTATTTTAATATATTATATTTAAATAATATCAAACTCTTCTTTTTACTCATTTGATTCTTTTCAAAAATAGTACCCCTATTTAGAATATTCTTGGTAAAACTTTTTTTCCAGTGGATCGAGGTGTCTCAACTTTTGTCTCTTCTAGATTTCTTGGTTTTACTTCTAGTTCAAAATGCATTAAGTTGGGATAAATTTAATAATATTCAACTAATTTCAATATTTATTCCCACTAAATATCCATCATATGAATCTTTCCTTCATGCACCTGATTTTCCATAATTAACAAATTTTCAAGATCCTTACTTCTCTTTTTTACCCCTATTTGATCATTTATAAAATCTATAAATGTATTTTATAGATTTTATTATGCATATATAATTTCAATAAAAACCATTTCTGTTATATCCTTCTCAAAAAAGTTCTCTTATTGTTGATTTTGGAATGTATTGAATTTTAGGTGGTGAATGGGGGTTAAAAAATACCCCAAGGAGACTCTTCCTCTATGATTTTTAGGTATTAGTGTAAAATAATTAGTTTAATTACTTTTTATCCAGGTTTGATATAAATCAATGGATTTCATGTGTTACATTATGGGTCACTCTTTAAATATAGGTAGCATAACTCTCTTGTAATAGGTGTTCTAAGTATTCAACCATGTTCATGTTAATATCAATAATTCATGGTTTCTCTTTATGCCATATGGTTGGGAAATCTATGAATGTGATAATTTTGGTGAAGGTATTTTAGTGGGAATTTATTTAGTGTGGGATTATAATTTGGTCTTGGATTTTACTAGGGAGTGGTCTTGATATAATCTATTCATGAGAGGGGGTATGGATTTAAATGAGGTAATCAAGATGAATGTTATTGGGAAAGAGGATATTATTTGGTATGGTTGTGTCCAAGGTTCACAAAGAGCATAGACCATTAGAGATAGATTAAGTGAATAGGAGGATGGATTATTATATGCATGAAGATGATTTATGAGCTTATCAATTAGTATATCTATTTATTTACATTTCAATAATAATAATTTTTAAAAGTGGGGAGGATATAGGGAGCCATATTTTTTCTTCAATGAAGAATTAGCCCAGTTTTAAGTTTTAGATGCCTAAGTCCTATAACAAGATAAAATAAAAAATATACCATATTGAATTACCTAAAAAATTATTAAGGTTCCATTGAGTTTTTGATGTCGTGTTTACACTATGGTGAAACATCAGTGAAATTTTTTGTTGGTTGAATTTCGAAGGATATTTATTATTTATAATATAAAAAATATTTCTCTAGTGAGTTTGAATGTTTTTATTATCATAATGAAGTATAAAATATATATTTTGACATCATTTTTTTGTTAAAAATTGGGTATTTTACCTAGTAAAGGTATGTGTTATATTATTAGATATTGGGTCTCATGCCAGACCATTTTTTGTCATTAATTAAAATTTCGGTTAACTGGATTATTATCATATAAATATTCTCATTATAACATTTCACCTAGGTTAAATTACTTTCCATGAAACTGTGCAGTAAATGGAGATTTTTTATGGATAGGATTCAATCATCAGTGGTGTGCATGTTAGAAAGATGAGATGGTAATGAATTCATGAACTAATTGTATTGAATCATTAATCAATGGTTAATTAATATTGAATCAACAGTGTCTTTCCATTAATTCAAGAAATATTTTGTTCTTATTCACCTCATTCTCTATGAAAATGAATTTATTTTACTAATGTTTTATTATTAAATATTTCTCATAAATATAATAATTAACACTTTGAATAATTACGTTCAAATATTATGTCTCATTATTTTCTCTCAGTTAAATTCTATTTATTATTATAATAAAATTATTGTGGAATTAATTATGAAAACTCGTGTATGGTAAATATTATTTTGGATTATTTGATCTAACTTTTTTTGGATATTAGTTCATAGATTAATGAAATTGGAGAAAAAATATATCCCATCATTTCTCATAGATTATTATTATTAGTTTAAATATGTCCAAAAACAATACCTCTCATCATTATTTATTTTTTAGTTCATTGAGATTCCTTCACAGCATTGTTCAAAAAAAGTTGTTTCAAAATGAAATTTAGGTGGTCGAATTTTCCACTAACCACTATTTTTGTGTCCTTGTATTTCCATAATAAATAAAAAAATATAACAATAAAATACCTAGTTAATAATATGACTATTGATATTAGATGTAGATATGGTTTCCAGGAATGGAGGTGATATGGGTTTCATTATCATGATTGTATGGCAGCGGTAGACGTGACAGGAACACCTAAAAGTAGCTTAGTGGGGAGAGACAGTGGTCCAAATGCATGATCGAGTCTACCTTCACGTGAACGATCAAAAAAGGTATAATACCAATAATAAAAAATAATATAAATAATTAAAAATGCATTAGAAATTTCATTGGCTGGTGAAGGATGTATAAATGGTGGTGATGATAAAGTAATAGTTGAGAAACTTGGATTATAAGATAATCATGCTACATGTCTTAAAGTAATGTAAAAAACATTGTGTAAGATTTTAGTCTAAACATATAGGGTTTATGCAGTTTATAAATATCACACTATGTGTAACCTTTCATCACATTCCATGAAAGGTTGACCACACGACTTGGCATGCACCCGAGTGCACGACATCTACCAATTGGGCACACACAATGTGTAGGAAAGGGTATATGTCATGTATAATTTATGAAACATGACTCATTATTTAAAATTAAACATAAAATAACACTCAAGAGTTAAAAACCATGTATTTCTGGATAACGCGTCATTTATTTTTGTCTATGGGACTCATTCTAGTACTATAGTACACACCTGGTACACTTTCTCACCCCACACACTAAGTGGGTCAGTATATGTCATGTATTCAGGAAACATGGCATGATGTGTACTAATTGTGCATGTCTGTATAGATCAGTGATCCCCACAAATCAGATACCCCACTATACATGCTATTTAATTCAATCACATAATAGTTGTTTGGTGTTCATACACTCCTAGCTATCTCCTCAGGCTCAAACACTATGTACAGAGGAAGTACAAATTTTTTACTTAATAGTTTGTTGGGTTTTCGATATATTCTCACCAACGTATCAAAATTGGGAACATTAGTACCCCATTAGGATTGATTTTCCATATATATATATATATGGTTCATGTCTCACCATAATTGGGGTTGTTTCTAAGGCTTTTAGGTAGATAGTGATCTATATATTTGTATAGATTATGTTGGAGTAGAGATGTGATGTTCAGTTCATGAACGGTTTCTATAACCCCATGAATACATTTTGAGGACAAGGATAGGGTTTCCTAAAATTATTGAGTTGTTAGATCACCCCCAACCCTCATAGATCTGAATCATAATACTTCCATCCTAAGGGCTTGTGTCCTCTACTCAGTAAAGTTGTCGATGATACCTCAATCCTCATTCGGCATGGGTCCCTCATACTGTAGGTAAAGTTGGTGCTCTCCCATATTATGGTGTGTGTGAAAACCACCTATATAGGTGGAGTTTTATCCTGTGATATATTGTATGGTTCCTTTACCCTTTAGAGAGAAAACTACATTGACTGAACCCACTCTTCAGGAATGTACAAGTCCTCGTATACAATTCATAGGTAACATGGAAGTTATGAAGTTTAGGTAGTTGTGATGATGTGTCGTATGGATGTTACAAGACTACAACCCTTATTTAGATGAGGGAGACAACTTATAGGTGTGTTATTTTTGACATGATGGTTGGTTTTGAGTGAGGGGGGTTAAATGTACTGTGATATTATTCACGTCGGATTATTATTATTATAGTACATAATGAAATCTCCCAATGTTTCCCACATTCATAACTGGATGAAGACCTTATTTACCACGGAAGGTGGTCGGTTAGGGTTTCATACCCAATGAAACTTATGAACTCGAATTTTTCGATAGGATGAGAGATTAGGCTCATCACACCCTTTTTTGGAAAAAAAATTCATACTCTGGGACTCTCTTATATATTTAATGTATGTTCTAGATTCTCTTCCAAATACAGATACGGGACCAGTTACCCTATCAAAATGATTATAGGTTAACCCCTTTTGTGTAAAAAATAAGGATATCTTGTTAGTGAATCCATCTATATATATCTGAGTTTCTTCATCCATTTCTTAGTAATAAATATTTGTCAATATGTTGAAGCTGCATAACTAGGAACATCATAATTTTCAGTCATGTAGGGAGGAGGTTAATATTATAATGAGGGGATTGATCCATTATATGGTGTTCTATTTATCATATTTATTTCAAGAATAAAAATCCACATAGTTCTTTAAACCCATGAATTTTAACATCAAGTATAAAGAACATATGTGTGGGCACTTGGGCATCGAATATTTGAGGTAGAGTCCTAGTGAGACTTCCTATGTATCCTGATTATAGTAATAATCATAGTTATCATAGTTCACTCATGTCCTTGGGGCTGGCCATAATGTAGATTCCCTTGTATGGGGGATGGTTATGTCATTCCACTCATTGGGGATTACATACTGAGATTGACCTGGCTGGTGGAGATTCATTGTGTGAATGATGTGATCTTTATAACTCCCTAAGCCCACATGAGCTATGCTTGGTTTAAGAAACAATGGATAATAAATAATCACTATCACTACATATGGATGTAGGACTTATGTATTGGGACATCCCATGGGATGTTTAATATGGATCTCGATCCATAATAAGGAATCCTATATATCCTAGTTATCATAGGAATCAGAGTTATCATATTTCAATTGGATTCTCAGTCTGACAGTGAATGAGTTAGAATGATCAACCCCAGGGAATGATTGGGTACTAATGGATGAAATGTTGGATACATGAGGGGACATAAACCAAAGTAGTTTCCCATTTCAATTTGTGCCTTAATAAGGGGTCCAACATGTCCTAGTTATGGTAGGAATCAGGTTCATCATAGTTTGGTTGATTGGGACTTACACACTGAGGTCCCCCCTATGTGCGGGGAATATCATATTATGTCGTTGTTCCGGGATATCATGTTGAGGTTTCCCTTGTCTTTGTAGATACTTGTGACATAAATGATATGACCATTTCAACTCCCTTATCTCACATGAGCTATTCTCAGTCTGAGAAACAAGGGATGGAAAATGACCAGTCTCAATTCTTATTAAAGAGGGATATATGTGCTAATATTTCCCTTTGGATCATTAATATAGAGCTCAAGCCATAGGAATGCGTCCAACGCATCATAGTTATTGAATGAATCAGATTCATTATAATTCTATTAGTCGGGGTTTATACACTAATGTTTGCCTTATATTTGGGACATATCATATTGTGACAGTAATTGAGGCTTGAACACTAATGTTTCCTTTTTGACCTGGTCTACTTTCCTGCCTAACATGCTGCAATGTTTTTCTCAACATGCCTTTATTGTATTCTTGACTTATATAAGGATGTCAGTCTGACATGTCCAATGACAATTTCATGATCCAGTTGACTAGTACGATGGACGTCAAATAACCTGGGTGGGATGTCAGAAGAATGTCGCATGATCAAGACTAGGTTATCTAGAGGACAACATGATACCAAACTGGATAATCCTGGAACCCATCGCATGATATTGGCTGACATGATTAGAGGGTGATTCATGATTTAGTTGACCTAAGATAGTGTCTTCATGAAAGATAGTTGACACACCATAAGGGAATCACAAGACTCAATGTGACATTACTAGAGAGAGATGTATGATCTAGGCTGGCATATATGGAGGGCACCATGAGAGACAACTGACATATCCAGATGACATCGCAAGTTCTAGAGGATGTGTCAAGAGGAAATCATGAGAGTCGATTGATATACCCCAGTGCTATTGCGAGACTAACCTGACATATATTATTGCTACCATATGAGTTCAGAAACATGTTTGAAGAAGACCATAAATTCTATATGGTGAACCTAGAGGGTTCCACAAGATGTGGTTGGCATGCTCGAGGGTCTCCATGTGCTTATAATGTTATGGGGACTTCACATGATCCAAATAGTATATCAAAGGAACGTCATATGACCTAAGAAACATGTCCTAGTGTAATCTCATGACCTGGGTGGTTCATGTGAAGTGAATGAGAATTTGAATATGTGTCATTTTCATAATTATCTCATCTTTTAGTCTTTGTTCCAACCTTTTATTAAATATGCCTTAGATTTTTTTAGTGTCATCTTGTTTTAAGTCTTGAATGTTTTATCAAGTGTGTGGTATTTTCTTTAAGTGACTCACCAGAAGTATTCCAAGTGATCTATGAGTGATCACACAAAGTTAAAATGAATTTGGAATGATTTATCTAGTTTTTCTCTAGATATTACCTAATAAAAAACATCTTGGCAGCAAGATTAGTGACTCTAAGAAACCTGATTTGATGCCTGGGTGCATCGGTTTGAGGTGCCAAGGATTATTCCATCCGTCTTGAGGATAGTTGTTTTGATACTGGGGTGGGTTATTTATAGACATCACCAACAATGTTATTCACTGATTTTCATGGAATATATCATGAAAATATGTTCTAGTGTTTGTGGAGGGATTTGGCATCACACATCTTTGTGATGTATTTTCATAGGTTATTCCAAGGGTGTCACTAGATTTTCCACAACCAAGACACCATCCCTTCACCACCACCTTTATCAAAATATTTCCAATTAAAGGGATCATTTTCTTCTCATACAAAAATTCCAAGGGACTTTTATATTGTCATATTGTCATGTCCAAGGGACTTCATGATATCATGTCACCTATCAAAATGCCTTCCTGTGACCTCGTCTGACTTTTCTACGACCTCTCACGAGGCAAAGATTCCTTTTTAGGGGGCCTTCATGAAATTATAAAATCTTTTCAAGGGGTCCTACAAGACCATTATATTGATATCCTAGGCATATCGCATGATTTTTACAAATGCAAGAGGCTCACATAATTTCCCTATTTAATTCTGTTCATTATTTTACAACGGTTGGGAATTTTTTATTTTGTATGAGTGTTGTCGAACACAATCACCCTACCTATCTATGATGTGTTGTGTGACTAATAAAAGGTCTTGTGTATATTCACAAGAATTTAATGTAAAATTACATCAGTTTTCCCTTATGTAGACAAGGGGAGAGAATGTGGTTTCTTAGTCATTTATGAGTCCCTTTGTGTGACAAGGATGACATGTCAGCTTTTATTCTCAAAATAAGGAGGACATGTCGTTGGGTGCTTGTGGCATCTTGAGAATCACTAGGGGTGAGTCTCATAATGTTTTATGAATATAAGAGGCTCCCTCCTTCTCCCATTTTGATTTCATTTTATTTTTTTACAAAGTCCTAGGGGTTTCATGAGTTTTCTTCAGTGTTTTTGATGAAAACCATTCTCCCTGTCATTGAAGCATCATGTGATTTTTAGAACCGTGAGAGGCTCCTGACTTTTGGATATTTTCCTCCCGTTTTCTACTGAGGTTTTGATGGTCATCTGGTGTCCACTGATTAACAATCTGTGTGACCTAGGAATTCTTATATGGATGTTTTCACGTGATCACTTATTGTCTAGGGTGCCTTAACAAGAACAAATAGGATTTTTCAAAGGGCCTTTGTGGGGCCTTTCATAGGTTATGTGTTGCATGTGTCCATCTGCATGACCTCATACTGGTCATGCAATTGTGTGTATCATGGGGTTTCATGTGATCTACATGATAATGGATGAATACCTCTTCCTTTTCATTAAGAGGAAAATAATACCCATGTTCGGGTATCTCTTCCGTTTTTAATTTACCAATGCTCATTTTGAAAGCATCAACAAATGTCCCCTATTTGGAGGGACATCTATAGGGATAAGGACTCAGTTCTGAGGAAAGTAAATACTCATCTGAGGCCTTGATGCTATCAAAAATTAGTGTCTTGGATGATTCTTAGTCTGTTGGGTGACATTTGGTATTCCTTGTAATGTCCTATAAATAGGAGAGTGGAGAGGGATTAATTCACTGGCTACTCATTTATCTAGAACTCTCTTACATGACTGCCATCACATAACCTCATCACAAGACCATATCACAAGAATCAATCATGTGACATTGTCATGAGCCATGTTTATGAGGTCCGGTTCACAAGTATTATTTTCCCATGCACCAACTTGAACCAATACATAGACTTATATTTGGTAATTATTTGAACTTTGGTCAGGGGATACATGATCATCTTGATGGTTTCCTGGGATCTTTTGACTATTATGTGTCTCACAAGACCAGGTCAAGGTCATGAAATTGTGAGTCTTCAAAGTTTCAAGTGGCTTGCATGGTTCCTTGAATATTAACGTGATCCGATAGATTGTCAAGAGTTAAGAGATTCAGGATTCCTTTATACAATTCATGAATTCCCTACTAATTTAAGTGATGCACATTATGTTTTTTTCATGCCATTTGACAATATTTTATTATATCTGTTTGATATATGACACTTAATTTTTTTAGATGGATTCCAGCTCATGTCAATGTTTCTCTATTACTACAAATCAAAGGGCCATGATTTATAGAAACTGCAATGTTGACCCTTGATATCACTTTAATTATAATAATTATATTCTAAAACAAATTTTACCATTCAAGATTCAAAATTATCCTTTATCGAACTGGCTTCCTCTATACAGGTTCATCTTACTGGACCATTTTGTAATTCCTCCTTTGGGAATCAATATATCATCCTCCAAGGTGTCAAATTATCTTGATTATAATTAGATGAAAATTTCCAAGGATGGCTGACTGGTCCCAACTCAGTCCTTGGGGTTGTATTATATGTTGAAAAAATATCCCTTGGGTCTGGATGGTTTTGATTTTTCAAATTATCCAATTTCTCAGATCTAATTTAGTATATTTGTCTCTTATTTGAATAATACGGGAAAAGGATAGAGATATATATGGTATGTCCCTCCTTGTGGTAATTTTTCTAACGAATGTAAATGGTCATTATAGGTAATGAAAAAATCCATAGTGTTTTTTTACCATTTATATTCTATCTATATTTAGAAAGCAGTATGGATTCCACAATTTATTATCTATCACAAACCTTATATTCTTTGAGAAATGGTTATCCATTGGTTTTATGAAACAAACTCAGTTCATTTATCCCTTAGAGAGTCGGGAATCGTCCTATGGGATATCTACAAACTCAGTGGGATCTCCCCTCTCGAAGAGATGTACAATAAGTTAATCTCTATCATAGATGTCTGTGATTACCCTTTGTAGACTCTAGTCTTGGTGAGGTACCTAATCACTATAGTGAAGATGAAGGTGTGGAAGGAGCTAACTATGTGCTCACTTATCTCCTTCAAATGTTGGATCAACATTTTACTTTGTCATAGTGGGGTTAGGCCAATTTCTATATGTAACGACCCAAACTTTCATTAATGGAAATCCCTCTTGATTTAATTAAATGTCTCTTTATTTAAAATGTTTATATAAAATGTAAAATTCTTTGGTTTTATGTTTTTGAGTATTAAAATAAAGTTAATAATTGTGACCATTGCTGATATAGTCGTTGAATAGTGATCACATGATTAGTATAAATATAGGGCTTTAACAAATCCAATTTACTCAGACAAAGGAAGCGATAGCCTCATTCAGTAGACGTGCCCCATACAAAGCCCATTTGTCAGAGCTCGGAAAGGAGGTTGTGTCTTTTGGCTTAACTCTTGAACAATCCCAAGACGAGCTTGAATATTTTAAGCTCGAGCGGGACTGCCTACGAGAGAATTGGAAGTTCATAAAGATTACCACCCGAGCAATGTTATCTGATCCACCCCAAGAGCTTGTCACCATCGCACACCTTACTCTTATGACTTGTGTGGGTGTTATAATGGGTTATGTAACAAGACCTTAGAAATATGGTTATGTACATTACTTTTGTATATAATAATGAATATACTTTCATTTTATTATTGTTACCTTGTAAATAGTTTTTAAAACACAAATAGTATTTTTAGTTCATGTTCAACTAAGAAATCTCTTTTGATGAATTAATGGATTTTTGAATTGAATAATATTTTAATAAAATATTATTATCATTATTAAATTAATTTTTATTAAATATAAACGATTGTGTAATTTTATTAATACAATTATAATTTTTATTAAGGTTTTAAAGTCATTTTTATCAAAACCCATGAATTTTCGACAAATATCGGGTTTTATTTTAAAATAGAAAATTAACATATTTAGAAAAATATTTAGATAAAATGAATATTATTTCTAGAATCAGGACATTGAAATTATCCAACGGTGAATTTTTCATAATTTTATAAGACAGTCAAATTTTTGGGTAAAAATTAAATACCATTTAAATATATAATGTATTTTATGACGTCATAATGACCCAATAGTGATGTAATAAAATACTATAAACTTTATGTTTGGAAAATATATGTTTTACCATTTAAATAATATTATTTTGGATTTGTTTGATTTATTTTACAAAGCTTTAGTGGACCCTTCAAGACTTATTAAATATTTTGTCTTTTTAAATTGTTTTCCTTGGGAGTGTGACTCACCTCCACATAAGCAACCCCATTATTTTAAGAAGATCGGAATTTGGACTTATAAAATATTTTTTTTCCACTTCCCACTTCCAATAACCATGGTCAAAAACCATGGGCTGGTATGTGGTTTGGATTAGTTTAACGTGAGGTGTCCCAAACCGAAATAATAAAGAATTCACTCACCTTTCCTATATAAACCCACCCAAGTTACCACTTCCACCTCACTCAAATCCTTTGAAGTTTATCAAACCTCGTCCCTCCTCTCTCTATAATCCTCCCAAGGTTCCCCAAGCTCCCATTAATCCTCTCTCAAGCCTCTCTCAAGCCTTTGGAAGCACACTTCCAAGTAAGGGTTTTTCTTCCTTTCTCATTTTTTCCTATATTATTTAAATTGTTATGCCCATTTAATTTCAATTATAAATGTTGGGGTATGGTTTCACACCTCCCCCATACTGCTCTATTAATGTTTCAATGATTTTATACCCCTTTCTATCTCATTAAATTCCTCCCATGGACAATCGTTACTATGCCGAAATTCAGAAAGGAATTTCTCTCTCCTCATTTACATTCAAGCAATTCTTTTGTATCATGAATCTAAATTCCATTACATTTTTTGGGACATGTATCTATATAACCCCCTTACATTCCATGTCATGTTAATATGATGAGACACCCATTTCTCTCTCATCAACCATTTTTATGAGTTCTCATGTCACGTCGTTATGCTGCCAAAATTGCACCGCGCTTTTCCAAGCCAAAGTTATTGTGAAGTGAATACCATGCCCATTTATCAATAAATGGTATTCACCTTTATTCACAATTACTTATTGTTTAAAAAGTTTCATGTATTTATTCCACATTAGTTTATCATGGAATAATTTATTATGTTGAATGATTAAATGTTTTATGATCCATGTGGCGCACTTATGCATGAAATGAAATGTTTAAGAAAGGTGCACCATGATAGCACTCTAATGCATTGGGTAAAGTATAGTATCATGATAAGTCATGTTAAATTGGTGTTTACTCATGACAATTCATGTACAAATAGGGTTTACTCGTGATTCATGTGCAATGAGGATTTACTCATGCTCCATGTGCAATGAGCCTTGTCTCATACTAATTCCATGTTAAGTGTTGTTGCCATATTTCCAGGTTATGATTATCATACTTTATCATGCCTTTATGTTTATTATTCTCTTGTGATCTATTGATATACCTATTTTATAACATTTATTTTATTCCTCATGTTATTCCATGATTATTCCCTTGCTGGGCTTTATAACTTTGCCTTTTCCTATGATTGTCCTCAGGTTATCCCCTACAATGCTAAGTACGAGGGAATGTAGTGGTCATGTAAATGAAGTTTTCAATAAAGATATTGTTTTTCATGTTTTAAGTTGTTATGTAACGATCCTAATCCCCAAATAAACTAGTCCCCTCGATCTTCTATGTTGTATCAAATTATCTTTATGTAATAAATTATGTTTAATTATGTAATAAAAGATCAGGGTTGTCATAGTTGGTATCAGAGGGAGGTTTAGTTATTTTTGGGATTAGGACTAGAAAACCCTAGTAAAGCTTTAGAGACAAGAATAAGTATAATAAAAGCATCCCTAAGTTTTGGTGAGTATTGAGAAATCGGTTTATCAAGAAAATACATCAATGTCTGGATACGAGCAAGTAGAGGCGGCTCTGGCACAGATGTATCCTAGGGGTAAAACCCAAAAGCACCACTTTGAGTTAGACTCGAATGAGAACAGTGCACGGAAACAGGCCTTACTATACTCTTGTTAGGAAACTCCTGGGGGATATGGTTTGGTAAATACACAATCTAAGTACGAACCATTATTAAGGGAAAAAAATTCCCTAAAAATATATGTTATAAATTATATCGTGGATAACATAGACTGAGCCAATAGATTCATATGTTAAGGAAATAAAGAATATTTATAAGTCATCAGTTTTTTCCATGGATTACCCTTTATGTGTTACCCCTAACTTTCCTTTTATTACAGCCAATGGCTGGTAATAAGAGGACTTGGGCTAAAAACCGATGAAAGGATCAATGTGATGATTGTACTAATGAGATGCACAATCCAATGGGAGCGGGAATTGTGAACATTGTCATGCTTATCTCTTAGCTAACTCAAGATTTGAATAGAAACATAGGTCAAGAGAAATGTTCAACCCCCCTAAGAATGAACAAGTCATTATTGAGAGCTTCATGAGACAAATGCCTCCTACTTTTAATGGGTCATCTGATCCTAAATCGCTGAATAATGGATCTACTCCATTGAAAATATCTTCTCCGTACTTCAAGGTTCTGACAAGAGAAGGCTCTCCTGGATGCTTATCATATAGAGGGTGAAGCTGATCAATGGTGGACTTTGATCAAAAATAAAAATCCTAAGGAGGAGATTGAGGTGTTGGAATGGAAGGATTTTCAGAATATATTTTTCAATAAATATTTTCTGCGCACCCTCCGGCTTAAGATAGAAAGGGACATCCTTTACCTCAAGAAAAAAGACGATGAATATGTTGGAGCGTATGAGGTAAAATTTACAAGGCTTGCACGATATTCCTTCACCATTGTCATTACCTTTGAATTCAAGGTTGACCACTTATTTTGTGGGATGAAACCTAGACTATGGAAAGCACTGGCGATCCATGAGTTCGACGGCTATGAGGAAATTTTCCTATGTTCCCTCAAGGTCAAAATAGAGATCTGAGAATCCCAGGGGTATCATGGGGATAAGAATAATAAGGTGGACTTAAATGTTGGCAGTTCAATGGATAAATCCAACGGTGCTAAGAAGATCCAGCACCCCACTTGCCAAAGGTACGGAAAGAAGCACCCTGGAAACTACCAGAAGGGGATGAGGAAATGATTTAGCAGTTGAAGAGAAGGGATCCTGGGAATTAACTGTCAGAAAGAAAAACATGTGGTTGTGACAGAGAAGAGGAACACCCCATTCGAACCTCAACACGTGGTTCATTGCTACAACTGCAAATAACCAGGGTATCTTGCAAATTACTTCCCTAAGCCACGGGTTTTAAGAGGCAACCAACAACTTCCAACGCAGCAAGGGTGGGATTTTTCCACCACTACCACCGAAGTGAACCTCGAAAATGAAGTGGTGATAGGTACACTAGTTATTCATTCAATAATAGAGAATGTAATTTTTTATTTAGGGTCTATTCATTCTTTTATATCTTGAATGATTAGTAGAACAATCCTGGCACCACTGCAAATCATGGAAATGAAGATGTCAGTGAGTACAGAAAATGGAGAAATCATTTCTTCCCATGTATATAACTCCTCCCTCATCATAATCTGTGGATTAAACTTCCCAGAGAACCTCTTCATACTCCCTCTGGTGGAACTTGATGAAATTCTTGGCATGTATTAGCTTTCCTTATATAGAGCCATCATAAATTTCCAGGTGAGGGAAATCACTCTCCATATGGATAATCGACCCCCGATACTATAAAAATGCAAGGAAGAAGATGAATCTTCTTTAGCTCCATCATCTTAAGCGTGGATATTACTTCCCTATAAGAATGCGTATCTAGATCAGATGATTGAGTCCAAGGAAGCAAGCATCCTTGAAGGCATGCCTATTGTGAGGGAATTCACTGAAGTGTTTCCCGGGGAATTTTCTGGTCTTCCTCCTAGAAGATATGTTGAATTGTCAATTTATCTTATACTTGGGGCACTTACAATATCCAAGACACTATATATAATGGCTATCGTGGAGCTTGAGGATCTGAAGAAACAACTATAGGAGAATCTGGTTAAAGGGGTTATATGCCCAAGTGCTTCACCATGGGGTGCACCAGTTCTCTTCATCAAGAAGAAGGATGGGTCAAGGCGCCTTTGCATCGATTATCGTGAGCTTTAAAAAATCACTATAAAGTAAAAGTATCATCTCCAATGAATTGATTACTTGTTCGATCAACTGCATGGAGCACAATACTTCTCCAAGGTGGATTTTCGGTCGGGATATTATCAAGTAATGGTGAAGAAGGAAGATATCCCCAAGACTGCTTTTCATACAAGATACAAGCACTATGAATTCATAGTAATGCCTTTCTGACTCACTAATTCTCCAGAAATCATCATGGAATTGATGAATAGAGACTTTAGATATTACCTCAAAAAATTTGTGGCTGTTTTTATAGATGATATTATGATATACTCCAAAACCAAGGAGGATCATTAGGAGCATCTAATAACTATACTAGAGACATTAAGGAAGGATAATCTCAATGAAAAGTACAGTAAGTGTGAGTAATAGGTGAAGGATGTCTCATTCCTGGGCTATATCATCACAATCAATGGGATATTTGTGGATCCCTCCAAAATAGATGCGATTCAGGGATGGTTGATTCCAACATCAGTAACGGATATCCGTAGCTTCTTGGGTAGCTATATATTATCAACAATTTGTGAGAAATTTATCACGATGGTCCACCCCTCTTACCAAGCTAACTCGGAAGGGATTAAAGTTGTCTTGGAGTGATGAATGCGAAGGAAGCTTCAAGGTGATGAAAATGAGGCTTATCACTGCACTCGTGCTAACTTTACCCACAAGTGGAGAACATTTTGTGGTATTCAGTGATGCTTCAAAGAAGGGCATGGGATGTGTGTTGATGCAAAATGAAAAATTCATTGCCTATGCTTCAAGGCAATTTAATTTTCATGAACAGAACTATCCAACACATGACCTCGAGTTGGCTATAGTGATCTTCGCTTTGAAAATTTGGTGGCATTATATCTTTGGGAAGAAGTGTGAAATATATACGGACCACAAAAGCCTCAAGTATATATTCACATAGAAAGAGTTGAACATGTGCCAACGAAGATGGTTAGAGCTGATCAAAGACTATGACTGCCCAATCTATTATCACCCTGGGAAAGCGAACAGGGTGGCAGATGCCCTAACTAGAAAGGACCCAGTGATTCTGTCATTGATAAGAATTGAAAAGGATCCAATATTATTAGATTTGATGAAGATGGACATAGGAATCGTAAAGAAGGGAACACCATCAATACTTTCACAAATTATTTCTCAACCGTCACTTTTGGAAAAGTTAAAGGATGCTCAAAAGGATGATGTGGAAATTCAGGAAAAAGTGGAAGCTATCAGAAAATCGAAATCCTTAGAGTTTAATGTTAATGAAGAAGGAATTGTGAGTTTGGGAAAAGACTATGTGTTCCACCAACTTCGGAGCTGAAGAAGGAACTTTTGGATGATGCACATAGTTAAAATTTATTTATTCACCCAAGAAAAACAATGATGTATCGAGATATCCAAGAGCATTATTGGTGGTATAATGTGAAGAAGGAGATCACTGAATATACATAAAAATGCCTGGTGTGTTAGAAAGTGAAGGTAGAGTGGTAGAAGTCTAAGGGGATGATGCAACCACTGCCCATACCAGAATTGAAATGGGAGAACATCACTCTGGAATTTGTCACTGGACTTTCGAAGACATCCAATGACAATAATGCAATATGGGTTATTGTGGATCATCTTACAAAGGCTTCACACTTTATTTCTATTTTGGAGGATTTCTCATTGGATGAACTGGAACAGATATATAGCAGGGAAGTGGTAAGGCTGCATGAAGTACCACTATCTATTCTGTCCGATCAAGATCCAAGATTCACCGCTATGTTTTTGAACAGTCTTCAACATGCTCTGAATACTGAATTGAACTTCAGTACAGCCTATCATCCTCAAAGTGATGGCCAATCCGAGTAGACTATCCAAACACTTGAGGACATGTTGAGAGCATGATCAATGAACTTTAAAGGAGGATGGGATCACCATATTCCTTTGGTTGAGTTCTCCTATAATAATAGTTTCCACTCGAGCATCCAAATGGCACCATATGAAGCCCTTTATGGGAAAAGGTGAAAAACACCAGCATTTTTGGATGAGGTCGGTGAGCGTAAACTGCTTGGACTATAAATGGTCGAAGAAATGGTGGAGAAGGTGAAAAACATTCAACAGTATATCATGGTAGCTCAGATTCGACAGAAGAGTTATGTAGATAACCATCAATGAGACCTTGAGTTTAAAGTTGGAGACATGGTATTTCTATGAATATATCTGTGGAATAAGGTCATGAGGTTTGGAAATAAAGAGAAGTTAAGTCCAAGGTACATCAGCCCCTTCGAAATTCTTTATCGTGTCAGGGTTGTGGCCTATCGACTAGCACTTCCACCTACCATGGCCAAAGTACATGATGTCTTTCATGTATACCTCTTAAGGAAGTACATATTGGACCCATCACATGTACTCTGTTCAGAGGTGGTACAGTTATAGGATGATCTTTCTTATGAGGAGAAACCAGGGAAGATCTTAGATCATAGGGAAAAAGTTCTACGAAATAAGGCAATTCCCCTTGTCATGGTGTTGTGGTGAAACTACAGGTTTGAAGAAGCGATGTGGGAATCGGAGGAAATGATGAATCATAGTTACCCACATCTTTTTTAGTGTGGGAAAGGAAATTTTGAGGGAAAATTTTCTTAAGGTGGGAAGATTGTAACGACCCAAACATTCATTATTGGAAATCCCTCTTGATCTAATTAAATGTCTCTTCATGTAAAATGTTTATATAAAATTTCAACATCTTTGGTTTTATGTTTTTGGGTTTTAAAATAATATTAATAATTTTTATCATTGCTAATATAGTCTTTGAATAGTGATGACATGATTAGTATAAATATAGTGCTTCAACAAATCCAATTTACTCAAACAAAGGAAGTGATGGCCTCATCTAGTAGATGTGCCCCATACGAAGCCCATTTGTCAGATCTTGGAAAGGAGGTTATGTCTTTGGGATTCGCTCTTGAGCAAGCCTAGGAGGATCTTGAATATGTTATTCTTGAGTGGGACTGCCTACGACAGAAGTGGAAGTTGATAGAGATTACCGCCCGAGCAATGTTATCCGAGCCACCCCAAGAGTCTGTCACCATCGCACTCTTTACTCTTCGGTCTTATGTGGGTGTTAAAAGGGGTTATGTAACAAGACATTATAACTATGGTTATCTACATTATTTGTTTATATAATAATGAATAGAGTTTCATTTTATTATTGTTACCTTGTAAATATTTTTTAAAGCGGAAATAGTATTTTTAGTTATTGTTCAACTAAGAAATATATTTTGGTGAATTAATGGATTTTTTAATTAAATAATACTTTAATAAAATATTATTATTATTATTAAATTAATTTTTTTTAAAATATAAATGATCGTATAATTTAATGAATGCAATTGTAATTTTTATTAAGGTTTGGAAGCCATTTTTGTCAAAACCCATGAATTTTCGATAAATGTCAGTTTTTATTTTAAAAGTAAAAATTAACACATTTATAAAATTATTTAGATAAAATGAATATTATTTCTGGAATCAGGTTATCGAAATTATCCAACGGTGAATTTTTCATAATTTTCTAATCCAGTCAAATATTTGGTTAAAAATTAAATATCATTTAAATATGTAATGTGTTTTATGACATCACAATGACCCAATAGTGATGTAATAAAATACTCTAAACATTATGTTCGGACACTATATGTTTTACCATTAAAATTATTTGATTTTGTGTTTGTTTGATTTATTTTACAAAGCTTTAGTGGACCCTTCAAGACTTATTAAACATTTTTTATTTTTAAATTGTTTTCCTTGGGAGTGTGACCCACATCCACATAAGAAACCCCATTATTTTAAGAAGTTTGGACTTTGTCCATACAAAATATTGTCTTCCACTTCCATTTTACAAAAACCTTGGCCAAAAACCATGGGTTGGTTTGTCTTTTGGATTAGTTTAAGGTGAGGTGTCCCAAACCTAAATAATAAAGAATTCTCTCTCCTTTCCTATATAAACCCACCCAAGTTCCCACTTCCTCCTCACTCAAATCCTTTGGAGTTCATCCAACCTCTTCCATCATCTATCTAGAATCCTCCCAAGGTGCCCCAAGCTATCAAGAAGCCTCTATCAATCCTCTCTCAAGCCTTTGGAATCACACTTCCATGTTAGGGTTTTTTCTCCCTTTCTCATTTTTGTCCAATATTCTTTAAATTGTTATAACGATTTTATTTCAATTATAAATGATGGGGTATGGTTTAGAACCTCCCCCATACTACCCTATTTATTTTTGAATGATGGGAGTCCCCTTTCTCTCTCATAAAATTCCGCCCATTTACACCCGTTACTATACCGAAATTCTGAAAGAAATTTCTCTCTCCTCAGTTACATTCAAGAAATTATTTTGTATCCTGAATCTAAATTCCATTACATTTTTTGAGAAATGTATCTTTATGACCCACGTACTATCCATGTCATGTAGAAATTATGAGACACCACATTACATCTCATCAACCATTTTTATGAGTTCTTATGTCATGCTGTTATGCAGTGGAAATTGCACCTTGCTTTTCCAAGACAATGTCATTGAGTAGTGAATATCATGCCCATTTCTCTATCAAGGGTATTCATCTTTATGCACATTTAAATATTTTTTAAAGAGTTTCTTGTATGTATTCCACATTATTTTATCATGGAATAATTTATTATGTTGAATGATTCAACATTTTATGATCCATGTGGCACACTTATGCATGATATGAAATGGTTAAGAAGGGTGCACCCTGATAGCTCTCCAATGCATTGGGTAAAGTATATTATCATGATATATCATGTGAAATGGGTGTTTAATAATTCTAATTCAAGTGAAACGAGGGTTTAATCATGCTTCAAGTGCAATGAGGATTTACTCATGATTCATTTGCAATGAGCCTTGGATCATGCTAATTCCATGTTATGTGTTGTTGCCACATTTCCATGTTATGATTATCATGATTTATAATGCCTTTATGTTCATGATTCTCTTGTGATCTATTGATATGCCTATTGTTTAACATATATTTTATTCCTCATGTTATTCCATGATTATTCCCTTACTGGGCTTTATATCTCACCTGTTTCTTATGCATGTCATCAGGTTATCCCTTGCAATGCTAAGTATGAGGTAATGTAGTGGTCATGTAAAGGAAGTTTTCAATAAAGATGTTGTTTTTCATGTTTTAAGTTGTTATGTAATGATCCTAATACAAAAATACACTAGACCTATCGATATTATATGTTGTATAAAATGAAGTTTATGTAATAAATTATGTTTAATTGTGTAATAAAAGATCAGGGTTGTCATACTATACGCCCAAAGAGTGACCTTAATGGAAATTTTATGATAGTTTCAGATCATATTGGACCGTTTTGGAAGTTGGGGATCATAATTCATGGGGATATCAGGGGAATTCATATATCTCTCTAAGACTAAGGATGGAAGGCTATATAGACATGTTTCTAAATGGGTGGATTTTCCTAGCTGGGGATCCACTTATAGGGATCTGGATCAGTATCCTAGTAATGACAGTATAGGTAGCGGAGGGATGAAACCTTAATCTAGTGGTGGAGAACCTAGAACACCTTTAACAACTCTTGTTCTATATTCAATATGGTATAATACCTTATAGGATCAGTGGTACTTTCCAGTTTTTATTTGTATGGATAGGAGAGAATTTCACTTTATATGAATACTACAATTCCACCTGTATTTCTGATACCTTATCTCAACCAAGTGTGCTGAACATGTAATGGGATGTGATGCACCTAATTTTTGTATAAAGTTTCACATACTTTACTGAAAATAAGAACAAGTTTTCAGAAATTACTTACTACTTAGTGGAAAAATACTTTGATTTTGGTAATCTTGTTCATTTTCAAAAGATCTATGGACAAATACAAAAAACAGTGGAGAATTCAGAAAAATTTACAAACTACATTGCATGTACTGATACAAATGTAATGTATATTCAAACTCAAGCACAGATTGACCAGGACAAGTACATTCCCAAGTAACCAGAAGCTGGAACACACTGTGTTCACACTATACATGTCGTGTACACCCTTCTAGAAGCAGTTGGCGGATGATAATACATCTACACGCCCATGTGTTCTGTTGATGAGGACACATCGTGTTCAACCTATACATGTCGTGTATACCTTTCTAGAAGTAGTTGGTGGCCGAAAAACGAGACTACATGCCGTTTATGGCAGCGCTACACGCCATGTATATCTACCTACTAGGCGGAATCGTGTGTCACAACTCGTCCCAGTGGGGCCCGCGTTGTGACTCCCCAAGCCCCCCTCTAATAGGCCCGGGGATGGTGACTAGTACTGAGTAGGAAAATCGCTAAAATGGGAGGCATTTTCTAAGAACCTGTGTAGAGACCCTAATCTTGACGTACATGGACATTACATTACATTTTCAGAATACTTAGTACATAACAAAAAACACACACACAAGGACCGTAATAGTTTAGTGTCTTTGGACACTCGAAATATAATCTTCTAATCGTGGTGAATGATCTTCAACATCTCCCATAAAGATCTTCTTTTTTTATACCTAAAACCTTTCTTTATATCCTGGGGAAAAGAAAACATAAAATGGTGAGCTCAAATGCTCAGTAAGGGTAAAAAAATAAATATCAATCACATCATATTCATAAGAACATAACATTTTGGAAGTCTTAACCTGCAAAAGAGATCATAATATCATAACATAGGATAAATCATGGTAGTGAAATGTAATCCCAATAATCATAACTTTGTGACATACACACATAATCATAGAGAATCATTTCTTATTAGTCAAGACTCATTGCCAAGACTATCTTAGTGGACAAAGTCCATTTCTGAACCGAGTTCACTCCTCGTTTCAGTCCTGTTTCACTGAACCGGTTTAACCTGCCGTTCCAGCAATATCTATCTCATGAGATATTAAATCTTTACCCAATGAATTGGATGTAGATATATGTCCCACCCATATCATAATGATACCATTCTTATGTGTGCCACAAAATCATAACGCATACATCATTGCATAACCCATGTAATAAAAATGGGATTCTTAAACATCATGACATCATAAAACAATTCATATAAGATAAAATAATTCATAAAAATAATTCCATTACAACATAATCAAATCAATTTAATAATAGGGGTAGAAACAGAACCCTATATTATATTAGATGGAAAATAATTTTGATAAAACACTTGAACTCCATTCTTGAGGAAAATATCCTTTTTACTTCAAAAACACTTTTCCTTTCTTAACATGTCATACAATTATAAACTAAAAGAAGTTGATTAAAAATAAAGTTGAAAACTTGTAAATGAAGCTTCTTGGAAATAATGTTTTAAAAATCCATTCATGCCGTATAAGTTAAAAAACATTCTTCTCATACTTTTGTCGGAAAAGTCAAAAAGTACCTCGTATGAAAAACGACAAAAGATTCCTTTCATATCTTTTACTAAAAACTCAACGAAGGGTAAAATTGGAGATAAACTATTGTATAAGGATATAAATATTACATATTGAGGAAACATGGATGTGGATGATAAAATACACCCCAGTAAATACCAAAGTATAAACAATCTCGGATAAAAATGAGATTGTGATATTTCCCTTACCTTAGGTCCGATTTTCTTCGTATGTGTCTGAACCTCCTGTATAATTATTTAAATAATGTCATTGACTTATTCCAGAATCATTCTAATTGTTATAATATCATATATTGTTCACTTATGACTTTATATTACCCGTTCTTTTGTAAATTCCATGTTAAAGAGCGTTTTGGGTAAAATCGTTTCATTTGTCGTCCGTGTTTTGACTTGTAATTATTCATAAGATTACTTAGATCATGATTACTTAATTATATAATATAAAACATGATTTATATATAATAAATATTCCGAATATACATATATATAATAGATTAGTAAATGGAAATAAATACACCGTTCATGGAGACGGTAGGTCGTACGTACGCATGAACGTTGTTTTCATTTCCTTATTGAGTTGAATGGAATTAAGTAGATGACATACATATATATAAAAATAAATCCATTATAATTATTATGTCATATATTTCATGATTACTTATTATATATAATTTATAATCATTCATGAATGGTTAACGTGGAGAATGAATCTCATCGCGTCGTGGAGACGGTAGTCCGTACGTACGCACGAGCGATGATATCGTTCTCATGATCGTGTAATTGTATTGGAGAGTATGTATACTATTTCATAATCAATATCACCTTAAAATAATCATATATAGTCATTATTTACACCATTATACCCATCCAAGTAAGGTGGTGGTGGAAAATAGATTACACCACGGAGTGGAGACGGTATTCCGTACGTACGCACGCGCGGTGATTTCGTTTTCCGTAGGATGGATAGATGGTGAAATAGGGTTTTCTCATACTTATAATAACATATCAGTATATGAGTGATACTGATGTTATTACTTCATAATTAAACAACCTAATAAGAAGAAGTGGAAGAAGAAATACAGTTGAAAGAATCAGTAACGTACATTACCTCTTCTTTGAAGTGCCTCTTTGAGTCCTCCTATTAGGGTAATAAATTTGGTCTTTGAAGAAGAGCATGACCTCTAGGATGTTGTTAGGAAATTTTAGAAGATAATTCTTCAGGGGTGGGCCGAGCATGAAGGCTCAATGTGGTGTTAGGAAGAGAGGGAGGAGGTGCCCTTTTATAAGGGAGGAGAGGGGCACCTTTGGAATAACTAAAAATATTATTTTATTATAAAGCCAAATTCGGTTTAAAATAGCTCCAAATTGATTTATTTAGAAACTAGGGTGGGTATGGGTCTAAATCCTCTCATCCAATAGAATTTAGACAAGTTTAGGTTCCTATTTTAACCTTATCATTTAGATTTAACATTAAGTTAAATAATTTTACTTTTACTGTGTCTTCTTGTGTTCTTATACTATAAGGTTAATAAACATAATATATGAAGCCAAAGGAACCCAAAGTTGTTTATTATTAATATATATAACCTTATCTAATTCATTTGGCTGAACCTTAGATTTTTAGGCATAAAATAACAATTAATAATATAATATTTGTTTTAAAAACTATTTTATGTCAATTTTGACACTATTTAGTAATTGATTTTTGTGAAACTAATAACAGAATGATTAGTTCGAAAAAATTACTTAAATCAATACTAAAATGTCATATTAACCTAGAAAATTATTTTAATTCATAAAAAGTCTCAAATTACAATTATTTGGGTATTTATAACATCAATTATGTCAATATTTCATTAATAAGATAATTACTACATCATCATTGTGTCATAAATAAAATAACTTATTTAAAGTCTAAAACTTACAAATAAAATATAATTATGTAGGAAATATCTTTATATTTCTGATGACTATTTATAGTCGAATTTATCTTATGTATAACCCTATATTAAAAATGGTATACTTATTAAACTTTGATTTTAACTATTTTTACCCTTCTTCAAATAAATTAATAATATATGTCCTAATCTAATCCAAGTGGGCCTAAATGGTCATATTTTATTCCTAAGGTTGTTTTTGGTCGAATTACACTTATCCAATAGAATTAGGACATGTGTTAGGGTAATAATAATATCATTTTTACCCTTAATTACCCTATTTACTTTTAACCGTGGTAAAAAAAAGTAAAAAGTTACTATTCACAAAAAATTATTTTCATCTTATTGAACCACATTTTACTTACTAACATCAACCGTGTCTCTTGGAGTTTTGAAATTCCACTCACAGAAGCGGTAAAATTAAGTTTTATGACAAATTCATTTTTTTTAACTACCACTTTGTGGTTTCACTATTCATCAAAAAATGAAAGTTTCCAGAAAAATACCAAAAATTAGGCCTAAGCTATATTTGATATTATGAACTGAAAAATGATGTCTATTTTATCAAATTCAAAACATATCAGTTGCATTACTTAATTTAAAAATTAATTCCTGTTGTCAAAACAAATAGCGTGTTCTTAAGAGATAATAAATATCAAAAGATTGACACTTGTTTATGTCTAGTTTAAATGTGAAATTACATCAAATGACCAACATTGTATTAAATTGTAAAAATATATTCTAAATATACTTTAAAACCACTCAAATTAATAATTTATCACTATTAATTATTTTGATTAAAAAGGTTGTTTTTAATTAAAATTTAGTAATTTTCACTATTCATCAGAAAATGAAAGTTATCCGAAAAGCACCAAAATTTCACCCTAAGATAATTTTGATATTCCGAATCCAAAAATGAAGTCCATTTTGAAAAATAAAATTTAAAAAATTTCAAAAAGTGGTTATTACTATTCATAATGGCTAGTTTTAATAATATTTTAATAGCATATTGTTGTTTAGTGAAACTCGTTATTGCGTACTACACACGCTATCGAGGAAGGTCGTGATTCCGTGTAATGAAAGGCAAGTCAAGGATTCATGTTGTGGAAGCTCCTTTTGGTGTAGCATATAATACAAGACAATAATGAAATTAAAAAGAATATTTTTCATAAAATCTCGGGGTGTTACATTCTACCCCCCTTAAAATGAATTTCGCCCTCGAAATTCGTCGGGGTTATAAATGGTTTACTACTCGAAATTTTATTTAATAGAAACCCACATCATAAAAAGGAATACCAAAAACCAATCTTTAAAAACAAAAGTATAAAACATAACGGTTACCCAAATAAACTAATCACTGGGTTTCCACATAGGTGAAAATATGGATATGGAAGAGAAATCTAACCATCATGTTCTGATGGAGAGTGGTAGAGAACATGGCTATGGAAAAGCCAGCAATCACAAAGCCATAAATTTTTGACGATCTAAGGTACCATCTGATTCATCAGATATAAGAGAACTAGGACAACATTTTTGGTTTTCAAGATCATTTCCCTAAAGTTGATGAGATTGGAATTAGAAGAAATACTTTCGTTATTTTGGTATAGTCTCACCGTTGGACGTTCTTTGGACAATTTACACTTCATATCTTAAAGAAATGAAGTTGAATTTGTCATTCATGATGTGTTAGCAGATCATGTGATAGAATGATGGGTCATTCCATCTGTCTCAAACAAAAGGTTAGAAAAGTTATCAAAAAAATACATAAGTCCATCTATAGTGATATTAATCATATATGGTTCCTAAAATGGACTTATACTTCATATATCATACTGCTTAATATAATAAAACTAGTTTCTACTAAACAGGGACTTCCTGTAGGCCATTGGTAGGTGATAAAGGCCAGTCGCACTTCGGTTGTGGGTTCAATTCACACAGCCTTGTCCGACGCGATGGGTTTTCGCCCATCCTGCAGGTTGTCCTTTTTCTAAAACTACATTACTATAACATCACATAAATAATATCAAAAAAAAATTCTATCCTTAAACAATACTAACTTATGTCCAATATAATCCATTCCAATCTTTAGGCTTATCTAAAATACTTCGGTCCAAGCTCATAGTATAAAGAAAATGAATACCTGAAATGTCATCAACCAAGCATGTGAATACCATCATTTATCCCCCATATATCTTGTTGGTCACATTCCAGTCATGTGAATACCTTAATCATGTATTCTCTTGAAAAATGAATACCCATTAAACCTTAGTAAAAAAATAAATACTGTCAAAAGTTAACTCTTTCCACATACCAAAATCCAAAAATTCTATATACTCAAACCATGATATAACCTTCTCCTTATATCAGTAATGAGCTCATGAATACTATCAAACATTTAATTTTCTCCTTATCCCTTCATTATGCGCATATCATCTATATTCCAAAAATATCTGAATAACCTTTAATGGATACTGGTACCATTAATCATACACTTTCAAAACTCAAGGAAAGACAACAGTGTAACAATACTTAGATTTATCTTTATTCCATAGTACCATGAGATTACTTATACAACATTACACTTGATAAACAAGTAATCATTCCACTACCTTCTTAAACCATTGACCGAGCTTCAACAATTCTTTCATCTCACATATCATTTGTAGTCTCTTCATCATCATCAACATAAATACTACCCATACGGCCGTACTGATTCTCTTCATGAGACTTTACATTAGGGAATTGGTTTTCATAATGCCCGTACATTCCACATTGAAAACATTTAACCATTGTTGATGTCGTAGCAATACCATTATCCTCATCCATGGTGTTAACTGAACCTTTTCCTTTCCACTTACTGGCTTTGTGTCCTTCTTTTCCACACCCAAAGCATCTTCCAGTTCCCATGAAACAATCTCCTTGATGCCCCTTCCCACATGATTTACATGAGGGAAATTGAACTTTCTTTCCTCTATGATCATCATGAAACTCCGTCTTTCTCTTATTATCTGAGTCGGGAAACTTACCAAAGTTGAGATTATTGATCATATTATGAGATTGTTGATTAGGCATAATAACGATGTTTGGACTTCCAAATCCCGTTTCATTTGGTTTCTCATGAAGAATATCATTCCATTGTCCGTCATATCCTCCATTATCATGAATCTTCCTGTTCCCAGCCATTTTCTAAAACCCAAAAAGAATAGTGTGAGAGGAAAAAATCATGCTAGGGAAAACAAAATAGTAAAGGGGGAGCACCCTCAATATCTAACATCTTAGGTTAAATTCTAATATCATTACCGTAGTTCTAGGACTATATCCTATACGTATACTTATCCTTAGGGACATCCCTAGACATACCTTAGAAATATCTCTAGGGATATCACTAACGTTTTTGGATCCTAGTTTCCAAAGGTTGACTAAACATTCCCTCTGATACCAACTGTAGAGACCCTAAGCTTGACGTACATGGACATTACATTACTTTTGAGGAATACTTAGTACATAACAAAAAACACACACACAAGGACCGTAATAGTTTAGTGTCTTTGGAAACTCAGAATATAATCTTATAATCGTGGTGAAAGATCTTCAACATCCCCTATAAAGATATTCTTTTTTTTATACCTAAAACCTTTCTTTATATCCTGGGGAAAAGAAAACATAAAAGGGTGAGCTCAAATGCTCAGTAAGGGTAAACAAAAGAAATATCAATCACATCATATTCATAATAACATAACATTTTGGAAGTCTTAACCTGTAAAAGAGATCATAATATCATAACATGGGATAAATCATGGTAGTGAAATGAAATCCCAATAATCATAACTTTGTGGCATACAAAAATAATCATAGAGAATCATTTCTTATTATTCAAGACTCATTTCCAAGACTATGTTAGTGAACAAAGTCCATTTCTGAACCGAGTTCACTCCTTGTTTCAGTCCTGTTTCACTGAACCGGTTTATCCTGCCGTTCCAGCCATGTCTATCTCATAAGATATAAAATCTTTACCCAATGCATTGGAGGGAGATATAGGTCCCACCCATCTCATAATGAACCATTCTTATGTGTGCCACAAAATTATAACGCATACATCATTGCATAACCCATGTAATAAAAATGGGATTCTTAAACATCATGACATCATAAAACAATTCATATAAGATAAAGGAATTCATAAAAATAATTACATCACAACATAATCAAATCAATTTAATAATAGGGGTAGAAACAGAACCCTGTATTATCTTATATGGAAAATAATTTTGATAAAACACTTAAACTCCATTCTTGAGGAAAATATCCTTTTTACTTCAAAAACATTTTTCCTTTCTTAACATGTCATACAATTCTAAACTAAAAGAAGTTGATTAAAAATAAACTTGAAATCTTGTAAAGGAAGCTTCTTGGAAATAATGTTTTAAAAATCCATTCATGTCGTATAAGTTAAAAAAACATTCTTCTCGTACTTTTGTCGGAAAAGTCAAAAAGTACCTCGTATGAAAAATGACAAAAGATTCCTTTCATATCATTTACTAAAAACTCAAAGAAGGGTAAAATTGAATATAAACTATTGTAGAAGGATATAAATATTACATATTTAGGAAACGTGGATGTGGATGATAAAATACACCCCAGTAAATACCAAAGTATAAACAATCTCAGATAAAAATGAGATTGTGATATTTCCCTTACCATAGGTCTGATTTGCTCCGTAAGTGTCTGAACCTCCTGTATAATGATTTAAATAATGTCATTGACTTATTCCAGAATCATACTCATTGTTTTGATATCATATATGGTTCACTTATGAATTTATATTACCCGTTCTTTTGTAAATTCCATGTTAAAGAGCGTTTTGGGTAAAATCGTTTCATTTGTCGTCCGTGTTTTGACTTGTAATTATTCATAAGATTACGTAGATCGTGATTAATTAATTCCAGAATATAAAACATGATTTATATATAATATATATTCAGAATATACATATATATAATAGATTAGTAAATGGAAATAAATACATCGTTCATGAAGACGGTAGGCCGTACGTACGCATGAACGCTGTTTTCGTTTCCTTATTGAGTTGAATGGAATTAAGTAGATGACATACATATATATAAACATAAATACAGTATCATTATTATGTCATATATTTCATGATTACTTATTATATATACTTTATAATCATTCATGAATGGTTAACGTGGAGAATGAATCTAATCGCGTCATGGAGACGGTAGTCCGTACGTACGCACGAGCGATGATATCGTTCTCATGATCGTGGAATTGTATTGGAGTGTTTCTATACTATTTCATAATCAATATCACTTTACAATAATCATATATAGTTATTGTTTACACCATTATACCCATCCAAGTAAGGTGGTGGTGGAAAATAGATTACACCACGGCGTGGAGACGGTATTCCGTACGTACGCACGCGCGGTGATTTTGTTTTCCGTAGGATGGATAGATGGTGAAATAGGTTTGTTTCATACTTATAATAACATATCAGTATATGAGTGATACTGATGATATTACTTCATAATGAAACAACCTATAAAGAAGAAGTGGAAGAAGAAATAAAGTTGAAAGAATCGGTAACGGACATTACCTCTTCTTTGAAGCGCCTCTTTGAGTCCTCATCTTGGGGTACTAAAATTGGTCTTGGAAGAAGACCATGACCTATAGGATGTTGTTAGGGAAGTGGAGAATATAATTTGGCAGGGGTCGGCCGAGATTTAAGGCTCAAAGTGGTGTGGGGAAGAGAGGGAGGAGGTGCCCTTTTATAAGGGAGGAGAGGGGCTCCTTTGGAATAACTAAATATATTATTTTATTATAAAGTAAAATTCGGTTTTAAATAGCTAAAAATTGATTTATTTAGAATCTAAGGTTGGTATGGGTCTAAATACTCTCATAAAATAGAATTTATACAAGTTTAGGTTCCTATTTTAACCTTATCATTTAGATTTAACATTAAGTTAAATAATTTTACTTTTATTGTGTCTTCTTGTGATCTTATATTATAAGGTTAATAAACTTACTATATGAAGCCCAAAGAACCCGAAGTTGTTTATTATTAATATATATAACCTTATATAAGTCATTTGTCCGAACCATATATTTTTAGGGAAAAAATAACAATTAATAATATAATATTTGTTTTAAAAACTATTTTATGTCAATTTTGACACTATTTAGTAATTGATTTTTGTGAAAATCATAACAGAATTATTAGTTAGAAAAAGTTAATTACATCAATACTAACATGTCATAGTAACCTATAAAATTAGTGTAATTCATAAAAAGTCTCAAATTACATTTATTTGGGTATTTATAACATCAATTATGTCAATATTTCATTAATAAGATAATTACTGCATCATCTTTGTGTCGTAAATAAACTAATTTATTTGAAGTCTAAAAATTTAAAATAAAATATAATTATGTATTAAATCTTTTTATCTTTCTAATGAATATTCATAGTCGAATTTATCTTATGTATAACCATATATTAAAAATGATATACTTATTAAACTTTGATTTTAACTATTTTAACCCTTATTTAAATAAATTAATAATATATGTCCTAATCTAATAAAACTGGGCCTAAATGGTCATATTTTATTCCTAAGGTTGTTTTTGGTCGAATTACACTTATAAAATAGAATTAGGACATGTTTTAAGGTAATAATAATATCATTTTTACCCTTAATTACCCTATTTACTTTTAACCGTGGTAAAAAAAATTAAGAAGTTACTATTCACCAAAAATTATTTTCATCTTATTGAAGCACATTTTACTTACTGACATCAACCGTGTCTCTCGAATTTTTTAAATTCCACTCACATAAGCGGTAAAATTAGGTTTTATGAAAAATTCATTTTCTTTAACTACCACTTAGTGGTTTCACTATTCATCAAAAAATGAAAGTTTCTAGAAAAATACCAAAAATTAGGCCTAAGATATATTTGATATTATGAACTAAAAAATGATGTCTATTTTACCAAATTCAAAACATATCGGTTTCATCACTTAATTTAAAAATTAATTCCCGTCGTCAAACAAAATAGCGTGTTCTTAAGAGATAATAACTATCAAAAGATTGACACTTGTTTATGTCTGGTTTAAATGTGAAATTACATCCAATGACCAAAATTGTATTAAATTGTAAAAATATATTCTAAATATACTTTAAAACCACTCAAATTAATAATTTATCACTATTAATTATTTTGATTAAAAAGGTTGTTTTTAATTAAAATTTAGTAATTTTCACTATTCATTAGAAAATGAAAGTTATCCGAAAACTACCAAAATTTCACCCTATTCTAATTTTAATATTCCAAATCCAAAAATGAATTCCATTTTGAAAAATAAAATTTACAAAGTTTCAAAAAGTGGTTATTACTATTCATAACGGCTAGTTTTAATAATATTTTAATAGCATATTGTTGTTTAGTGAAACTCGTTATTACGTACTATGCACGCTATCGAGGAAGGTCGCGATTGCGTGTAATGCAAGGAAAGTCAAGGATGCATGTTGTGCAAGCTCCTTTTGGTGTAGCGTACAACACAAGACATTAATGAAATTAAAAAGAATATTTTTCATAAAATATCAGGGTGTAACAACATGTACACAAGAACGCATCTCTAATCCCACAAGTGGTGAAATGTAAAAACCACTAAGTAACAAAAATGCATGCATACAACTAAACCCAACCAACAGAGTATGATGGATAGTAATGTACTGAAGGTAAACTGGGCCAGAATACAAGCCCCGTAAAAACAAGAGTCTGAAAAATTGTAAAGTCCAACCTATAAACACAAGATGGGACTACTGGTCGTAGCCGAAGGAACGCCTCGGCCTATAGGGAACTTAGAAATCTTAGTCATGTCCCGGTCCTCCCTAGACTCTGTCAAATGGCTGCTCGTCTGCACAAGACATGACACATGCGGGCAGAGCCCGTGCAGGGGTGAGTATAACAATACTCAGTAGTAGACCCTGAACAACACAAATCAATATAAAAAAACATGCAGAGTCAGGTCTACACATTATATGTCTACAGAACATATAACAAGAGAAAACAATCCAAATATACCCAAAACTCAGACCTGTGGTCTAGAAACAAGTCACACAACTACATACCCCTGCTAGGGATACAGTTCGAAGGTTCCACGAAGCACTCGTTTGGGGATAACACACTCCACGAGTCTGGTAGCCCTGATGACGTCTATCCGAGAAGTACTATTCATCGGTAAGTGTCATGAGAGGTAGATACACTCATTATGGTAGATCACACTCTTGAGTGGTGAAGATCACGATAGATAGATGAATTCATTATGGGAGACACACTCATGAGTGGGAAAGATCATGATACACAGTTGAGGATCACTACCAGGGCCATGGTGGATACCATGACTCATCCGAATTCACTAACTAGGTAGAGGATCAATGCTCGGTATAGTTGGTCACGTCGATGCCAGACTCTACCTAGGGTCAAGAAAGGATAGAGGATCTCACTTCGGGCCTCTCATAGGGATGCCAACTCTATCACAGAAAGTCCTATTGAAGGGATCATACTCCTGTAGAAGGAAATGATGCCTGACCTTTAGGAGAATGAGAACAAGGGGTGCTAACCCAAACGAAACATGTCCAAGATACGGTGGATAGGAGGAACATTTCATTTTCCAAAAAGTACACAATGTGTAGAAAAGTTACACGCCATGTCATCTGACCCCAGGTACTTCCTATGTACAACAACTCATGTCATAAGGCTGGTCGTATAGAAAAAGTGAGTACATGGTGTGTAGTACGGTGTACACACTGTTTTCAAGTGACTAGGTTCGGCTCTGTGTACATTGGCCATGTGCCCGTACACAGCCTCAACCCATGTGTGCCAACCCGTTTATTGGGTACACGAGGTGTCCTGCGTTACTGGCCTCACCTGGCCGTGTAATGGAGTACACGGTCATGTACTCCATCCCGTGTCTGTGTATCCCTTGGATACACACTGAGTCCCGTGTATCCACCTCTACCATGCTGTGTAGAGAGTACACGTCGTGTTTTGAAGCCATGTAGTCCATCCCATTTCTATGTACATTCCAAAATAAACGCTGATCTTCGGGGAAAGTCCAACATGATGTGTGACCAGGGTCACACGCCGTTCGATTCCTCTCTTACCCCCTAAACCCTAGATACTGCCACTGGTACTATACGGCGTGCTCTTCGGAAGTACACACCGTGTATTCTAGAAATTTCCAGGATCACAGGCTTCCGCTACCATGCCTTTCTTGGTTCCTCATTTGTCGATATGGCCAGTCGTTCTCCAAGAAACTCTAGAATCCAGGTTGCCTCGATGCTCTAGGTCTTCTTTATTGTTTTCAGGTCTCCAATCAGCTCCAAAAACACTTTTTGATCCACCCACACAAAGAACGGTCGAAAATGATCTCTCTCGATCCAGTTCAATTCATCATCTACTATTGTCGTCGTACCTCTACTAGGCCATCATGACATCAGATATTCAATTTGGGATCATTGCATCACAAAACGGACATGCAAAGATCCATTGTTCTCGCCCCATGAAGAATGAAAAAAATGCGCAAGATAAGAAAGGGGGAGGAAATCCAGAAAAGAAATTAAGGAATGGACATCTGTCATCATTCTTCACGGTGTTGATCTGCTCCCGTTGGTAGGATCAAATAGAGAAGGATCAAAATAACAAACAATAATCATGGATTAATCCCAAAAAACACCCCAATAAAACCCTCCCACAAGAACGTATGAATTCGTGGATCAACATGTTCATGGTTGATCCTTGTTCATCGTTTAAATTCAAAAATGGGGAAAGAAGAATCAAAATAAAAACCCCTACCTCAAAATGGATCGATCGCTGATGAAGGGGTCATGTTTCCATCGTCTTCGAGATCCTTCAACTTGTTGGCGCAGTGATTTTCAACTTTGATTCATCGTCATTCATCACTGAGAATTTTCTCTAAGGTTCCATGGTTTCTCCAAAGTTTTCACTCAGTTTTCTTTCAACGACCATCATTCGATTAACCAATTAAAAAGGGGAAGCATGTTTTGAAATGTTGTCATGTTGTGGCATTAATGAGTTAGTGTTGCTATTTTTAGAGTCACTATGACATGACATTAAATAAGGAAATAGATGCCCAATCGTTGTGCTATTGTGGATGTTTACAATTAAAATAAAATAAACTTGGCTATTTTATTTTATTTTATTTTACTAAAAACATCCGAAAATTAAGATTTTCCCTCGACCTGAGTCAGTCGAGGTTAAACCCATTATTTGGTAAAGTTTTCATCACGGACGCAATGGTGCCCTAATATTTTTAATATGGTAATCCGTTTGGAAACTGCCACAACCGTGCACAAGTGCTGACTCACTTAACTTAAAAAGTTTAAACCACCATTCCGGGATCACTGGGCCTTGGAATGATGTGTGATATCTATGCTTGGTCTCATAATAATTCCATATGATACTTAAAAATAATACATGGAAAATCTGAGACATTACATTCTCCCCAACTTGGGGCTTTTCGTCCCCAAAAATCCAAAACAAGACTACTCAAAAAGATGAGGGTAATGGGAACAGATTTGAGCCTCCCGCTTCCACGTGCTCTCTTGAAGATTATTGTGCTACCAACGAATGCGCACCAAGGGAATCAATCACCCACTAAGGATCCTCTCCCGCCGATCCTTGATCTCCACCAGGTACTCAGCAAAGGTCACTCCATCCTCAAGGTCCAACTTGCCTTAGTCAATGACGTGTGATGGGTCATGCACGTACCTCCTCAACTGTGACACGTGGAATACATCATATACCCAATGAAATTGCAGCGGTAAAGCTAGGTGGTACGCCACCTTTCCAAATCTACGTAGTATTTGAAAAGGCCTGCTGAACCATGGATATAGCATGTGGCCTTGGCCAAATCTCCGTAACCCTCATTGAGGTGAGACCTGAAGAAAGACGTGGTCTCTCTCCTAAAACTCTATGGGTCTCTGTCGCCTATCAGAATAATATTTCTGCTAGCTCTGTGTAGTCTTCATCTGCTCCCGGATGATCTGCACCTTCTCGATGGTAGCTCGCACTAACCCTGAACCCATGAGTGCTCACTCTTCGGGGTTGGTCCAGCAAAGCGGTGACCGGCAGGGTCTCCCATATAAAGTCTCAAAAGGTGTAATACCAATGGTGGAGTGGTAGCTGTTATTGTATGCAAACTCTACCAGTGGTAGGTGGTCCTCCCAAATGCGACCAAATTCTAAGATACAGGCTCGCAACATATCATCTAGAACCTAAATGGTCCTCTCCTTCTGACCATCGATCTGGGGATAGAATGTCGTACTCAAGAGTATCTAAGTCCCAAAGGCCTCTTGCAATCCCTTCCACAACCGGGATGTAAAGAGGGCGTCTCAGTCCGAGACTATCGTCAAAGAGACGCTATGAAGACAAAATATCTCCTACATGTAGAGGCATCCCAAGATCTCTATGGAACTCTTCTCTCTGATAGCTAGGAAGTGGGCCGACATGGTGAGTTGTTCGATGATCACCCCAATGGAATCATTCCCCTTGGACGTATGTGGTAAGCCTATCACGAAGTCCATTGATATTTCATCCCACTTCCACTCTAGAACTTCCAGTGGTGAGCTAATCCTGATAGAACTTGGTGCTCAGCCTTCACCTTCTAGCATGTGAGGCATCGAGAGATGAACTCTGCTACCGCCTTCTCCATGTCTGACCACCAGAACTGTCGTCAGAGATCCTGGTACATCTTTTCCACTCCATTATGTACCGCCAAGGGGGATGTATGAAGCTCCCTTAGGACCTCTTCCCACAATTCTACTGGTACAATAGTGCGTCCTCTGAAATTAAGTATGTGCTCCCCACCTTGAATATCCATCAGGAGAATTTCCTATGGATAACTGATCACGTAAAGCCTTACAGTAGAGATCCCCAATCTACACTTCCCTAACTCATTGTAAGAGTGTAGGGGTGACATTCATCGACTTCAGGTAAGTTTCATCCTCCCCATCCATGAAGGATAACTGCAACGTGGATAAATGATCTGTCTCCTCACTCAACAATTGTTATCTCGACCTTCTATTAAGAGCATCCGCCAACCTGTTCCCCTTTCCCAGAGTATAGATGATCTCAAAATAATAATCTGGTAGAAACTCTTGCCAACGCCTCTGCCTTAGATTCAGATCCTTCTATGATAATATGTACATGAGGCTCTTGTGGTCATAGTAGATGATGAACCACTCGACCATAAGTTAGTGTCTCCACATCATTAATGCAAAGACTATTGTAGCCAACTGGAGATCATGGGTCTCATAGATCTACACATGTGGACTAAGCTAGAATGAACTATAAGTAATCACTTCCTGCCTCTGCATCAAGACACAACCAATCCTGGTCCCTTATACATCGCAGAAAACAATGTACTCGACATCCTCCTCTGACAATCTCAAGATTTGGGTGCTCGTCAAACTCTGTCTCAACGGCTCAAAATCCTGCTAGAAATTCTCCATCCACATGAAAAGTTTCCCCTTCTTGGTTAAGGCTGTCATCAGTGCTAATATTCGAGATAAATAAAGAATGAACCTCTGGTAATATCCTTCCAACCCAAGGAATCTTCGCACCTCCATCACGCTCTGAGGTGGCTCCCATGCTAACACTTCATCCACCTTGGATGGGTCCACAGCTACTCCATCTACTGAGATAACATGTCCTAGAAAGTGGAACTCCTGAATCTAGAACTGTAACTTAGAAAGCTTCCCATAAAGCTGGTTCTCTTGGAGTACATTTAGAACTACCTACAGGTGTCTCGCGTGCTCCTCCTATGATGCCGAGTACAAAAGGATTTCGTCTATGAAGAACACTACGAACCAATCCAGGTACAACTAGAAGATCTTTTTCATCAGTCCCATGAACACTGCGGGGGAGTTTGTCACAAAGAAAGGCATCACCAAGTAATCATAGTGACGATAGCGGCATCTGAAGGCTGTCTTCGATATATCCTCGTCCCATACTCGTAACTTGTGATAACCTGGTCGAAGGTAAACCTTAGAGATCCACTTTTCCCCTCTCAGCTGATCGAAGAGGTCATCGATTCTCGGCAATGGATACTTTTTCTTCACCGTTACCTGATTTATGTGCCATTAATCCACGCACAACCTCAAACTTAGGTTTGCCTTCTTGAAAAAAAAAACTAGGGTCGCCCAGGGTAAAATGCTGGGTCTCAGGAAACCCTTGCTCTGCAAATCCTCCAACTACACCCTCAGCTCGTGAAGCACTGTGGGAGCCATCTGATATGCTGGTGAGGAAATTTGTGTCGTCCCAGGGTGTAAGTAAATGTAGAAGTTGATTTCCCAGTGGGGTGGTAATCCTGGAACATTGTCGAGAAAGACGTACTCATACTCCGCCACTACTACTAGGAACTGAGAGCACACAACATCTACTACTCTGAGGGTAAGGCTAGACATCTCATGAGTGATCGGCTACACCCCCTATGCATGAGCCCATTCTATGTTTCATGGGTCTACTTTTCTCCGACAAAGGAAAACCTAGTCCCATAATGGTGGACACATAGCACTCTTCGCCTACAACTTTCAATCTGAGCATAGAATAAAGCTAACCCATCCATACTGAGAATGAATTCATAAGGCCTAGATGCTACCACCAATAGGTTCCAACTGAAACTCTCACCTCCAAGGGTAAGATCACACTGTCTTCAAAGGATTGTGATCTTTGAGTCTCCTCCCACAGGTGTCTCCAAGCGTAAGGATCGAGTCAATAGTTCGACCGGAATCTCAATGTTTCTCATAAGACATGTGGCTATGAAGGAATGATAGGAACCTGTGTCTATAAGTATGGCAGCTAAGGTAGAGAAGACACAGATCGTACCTCGTAGCATCCCTGGAGCCCCTGGGTCATACGCCTCGACTGCATGCATCTATCCCCTCCCCTGTCCCCCAACTCCCTGAGCCTGGTGTGGACCTCCTAGGGGTGGTGGTGGAAGTAAGTTGGAGAATCCACCACCACCTACAACTCTCCCTTCTCCTCTGCCATGTCCGCCACCTGGTGGGTCTATCTGCTCCACTCTCGGTCTCTACATTGGTGGTCCATCCACTACTTCCCTATCAGCAGCTCAACGGTTTGGAAAATCTCTAGAAATATGTCCCCTACCATCGCATGCATAGCACCACTTCTCCCTAGGATGACTGGATCCTGCCTGAGAGCCCTGGAATACCGATCCCTTATCTTGGGTCCCCCTTTGACGTCTCTCACATCCTGATCCCTGCGTCCGACGTCGGCTCCCTTCTGCCGAGTTCTCCGATCCTATCTTCCTACTACTGACTGTCGTCGGCTATCTCTGCTCCTCCAAGAAGCTCTCGATCACCAATGCCCGCTCGAGCACTCCAGCATATGTTGAAATGTTTAGAGGAATGACACCAGCTCGGATATCTCGTCGCAGACCTCGGTCTAAGGTTTGAGCTCTGAGGTACTTATCCCTGACCATATCCATCGAGTATCGAGCAAGGTTTGTGAACCTCGGTAAATAGTAAGCTATAGTCAAACTGCCCTACTGGAGATGAAGATGCTCCTGGATGCGCACATATCTCAGCGTAACCAGAGATAACTCCTCCCTTAAGATTTGATTTAACTATTTCCATGAAAGAGTCTCCTCATCATGAGTTTGTGTGGTCAGACTCCACCATCGTCTCGCCGAACCCTGAAGAAGGCTCGCTCCGAGAATCACCATCTGGTCTTCTAGTGTCCTCAGTAGATTGAAAACTCTGGTCACCGACTCAAGCCAATCCTCAGCTGTATGAGGATCAGGCTTTCCTCAGAACCTGAGGGGTCTATGTCTCTGGAACTCATGGAGTGCACTAAGCATGTACTCCTCATCAGTCGGTACTTCACGTACCATGGGCTGCTCCACTGGTGGTGGTACAGCAGGTGCACCACGTGGTGGAAATTCCTTGGGAACTGGTCTTTGAATCGAAGCCTTGTCACTGAGGGGGTCATCCTCATGATCACGCTGCTAAATCCTAGTGGGTTTGCGTCACAGAGGCATCCTTCAAAGAAACAATATGTACCATGAGTATATCTAGATATCTGACTCGAAGGACATGGAAAACACAACCCATTCCTATATGATGCATGTACCTTTCTTTCATTCCCCCTGAAACCAGTGTTTTCGTTTACCGAATTGAAAAGTAGGTTATCAGAGTCCTGGTATATGGATACGTCGGCCGCTGCACCAACACTAGAGTCTCTGTCCTGAAATCCGGTCTTGGAACACTTAACATTGTTTCCCCAAACCAATATTACAGACTCTTGGTCCTAGGGGAGAACCAACCACCTCGGATACCACTCAATCACGACCCATCCTAGTAGAGCCCAAGCCGTGACTCTCCAAGACCGCCTCCAATAGGCCAGGGGATGGTGACTAGCACTGAGTAGGCATATTGCTAAAATGGGAGGCATTTCCTAAGAACCTGTACACACGCACGCATCTCCAAGCCCAAAAGTGCTGAAATATAAAAACCACTAAGGAACCAAAATGCATGAATAAAACTAAACCCAACCAATATAGTACGATGGAAAGTAAAGTAATGAATGTAAACTAGGCCAGAATACAAGCCCACCAAACACAAGAGTTTGAAAAACTAAAAATTTCAACCTATAAACACAAGAGGTACTGGGACTGCTGCTCGTAGCCAATGAAACACCTCATCCTATAGGGAACTCATAAAGCTCAGTCCTATCCTGGTCCACCCTATACTCTGTCAAAAGGCTACTTGTTTTCACAAGACACGACACGTGCGGGAAGAGCCCGTGCAGGGGTGAGTATAACAATACTTAGTAAAGGACCCCGAAAAACACAAATCAATACACAAAGAAAAGGTACAGTCAGCTCTACACAGTATATTTCTACAGAACATATAAAATGAGAAAAAAAATCCAGATATACCCAAAACTCAGACCCGTGGTCTAGAAAGAAGTCACACAACTATATACCCCCGCTAGGGATTCAGTTCAAAGGTTCCATGAAGCACTAGTATTGAGAGAACACACTCCATGAGTCTGGTATCCATGATCATATCCGTCTGAGAAGTACTATTCATCAGGAAACGTCACGAGAGGTAGATATACTCATTACGGGAGAACACACTCTTGAGTGGGGAAGATCACGATAGATAGATGCACTCATTATGGGAGACACACTCATGAGTGGGAGAAATCACGATACATAGATGAGGATCACATCCATGGCCATGGAGGATACCACGACTCATCCGGATTCACCAACTAGGTAGAGTATCAACACCCAGTAGAGTTGGTCATGTCGATTCCTGACTGTACCTAGGGTCAGGAAAGGATAGAGGATCTCACTGTGGGCCTCTCGGAGGGATGTCGACTCTATCATAGAATGTCCTGCTGAAGGGAGCATACTCCAGTAGAGGGAAAAGATGCCTGACCTTGAAGGGAATGAGAAGAAGTGGTGCTAACCAAAACAAAACATGTCCAAGATACGGTGGACAAGAGGACAATGTGATTTTCCAAAAAAGTACACAACATGTCGAAAAGATACACATTGTTTCGTCTAACCCCGAGTACTGATCATGTACAATGGCCCGTTTCATAAGGCTGGTCGTGTAGAAAAAGTGAGTACACGGCATGTAGTATGGTGTAAACACCATGTACAAGTGACTGGGGTCGGCTCTGTGTACGTTGTCCATGTTCTCGTACACGGCCTCAACCCATGTGTGCCAACCCGTGTATTGGGTACACAGGGTGCCCTTCATTTCTGGACTCACATGGCCATGCGATGGAGTAAACGGTCTTGTTCTCCATCATGTGTTCATGTATCCCCTAGATACACACTGAGTCCTGCGTATCCACCTCTTCCATGCTACGTTGATAGTACACGCCAGGTTCCGAAGCTTTTTATTTCATCCCAGGTCCGTGTACTTTCCAAAATAAACACTGAGCTTTGGGGAAATTCCAACACACCGTGTGACCAGGGTCACACACCATGTGATTCCTCTCTGACCCGTGAAACCCTAGACATTGTCACCGGTACTACACGGTGTGTTCTTCGGAAGAACGTGTTGTGTATTCTGTAAATTTCCAGAATCACGGGCTTCCTTCGCTTCTCCTTTCGTGGTGCTCTGTTCGTCGATCCGGCCTTCTATTCGCCATGAAAATCTAGAATCCAGGTTGCCTCGACGTCCCGAGGTCGTCTCCATTGTTTTTGGGCCTCCAATCGGCTCCGAAAACACCTTTTGATCCACCTGCACAAATAACGGTCGAAGAACAATCTCTCCTGATCTGGTCTGATTCATTGTCTGCTATCGTCGTCACACCACCGCTAGGCCATCGTGACACTAGATCTTCAATTTGGGATCATTGCATCTCAAAACGTATGGGAAATGATATATTGTTCTTCACCCCATGAAGAACATGAAAAATGCATGAGATAAGAAAGGGGGAGGAAATCCAGAAAAGAAATTGAGGAATGAACCTCTGTCGTCATTCGTCACGACATTGATCTTCTCCCATTAGTAGGATCAAAAGGAGCAGGATCAAAATAATAAACAATAATCATGGATTAATCCCCAAAAACACCCCAAATAAAACCCTCCCGCAAGAACGTATGAATCCACATATCAACATGTTGATGGTTGATCCGCATTCGTCATTTAAATTCAAAAATGGGGAAAGAAGAATCAAAATAACAACCCCTACCTCAAAAGGGATTGATCGCTGATGAAGGGGTCATTATGTCATCATCGTCAAGATCCTTCCACTTATTGGTGCAACAATTTTCATCTTTGATTCGTCTTTGTTCATCATCAAGAGTTTTCCCCAAGGATCCATGGTTTCTGCAGAGTTTTCACTCAGTTTTATATCAATGACCATTGTTCGATTAACCCATTGAAAAGGGGAAGCGTGTTTGGAAATTCTGTCACATTGTGACATTAATGAGTCAGCATTTCTATTTTTAGAGTCATTATGATATGAAATTAAATAAGGAAACAGTTACCCCATCGTTGTACTGCAGCGGATGTTTCCAATTAAAATAAAATATACTTGGCTAATTAATTTTATTTTATTTTACTAAAAACGTCTGAAAATTAACTTTTTTCCTTGAACCACGCCGGTCGAGGTTAAACCCATTCTTAGGTAAAGTTATCATCCCGACCTCAATGGTTCCCTCAGATTTTTGATTCAGGCATCTGTTTGGAAACATCCACAACCACGCACAAGTGCCGACTCACTTAACATAAAAAGTTTGAATCACCGGGCCTCGAAATGATGTGTCACCTCTATTCCTGGACTCGTAATAATTTCATATAATATTTAAAAATAATACATGGAAAATCTTAGACATTACAATGTGTTCTAAGTCAAATACGGCATGTTAGGCCACCAACTAGTGAGAAAACAATAACAAAAGTGTGTTGAAAAAAGGACACACCGTGTAGTTCTATTTTATATAAATATAGTCATTGGCCTCCAGTTCAAGAGGATAAAGTTTCAAGAGAAAGGGTTGAAGGTCCGAAGGAAAGAAGATTTTTTGCCATTCTACCATCATTATACTACTTTTTAATTCTACCATTTTACCTAAGAGTCACTACCTCCTCGATGTTTCAAGTAATGATCACATCAGGTATCGAGGGTTTTATGATTATATTTTCCTCTATGTGTAACTAAATACACATTGTGTGGGGGTTGTGGGAGATTTACGAGTTTTAATATATATTAGTTGTTGTGAATGTGTTTGTTCTTTCAACTTCTTCTTATTCTTCTTAAATAACTTCACCTTATCACGGAAAATTTGAAACCAAACCAAGGGCAGAATTTTCAAGGATTCAAAAGAAGAATAACAATGAATATTTTCTTGATCATTGTATGTTTTTGTTGACTCAAAAATGGATTAATCCAAATAAATAACTGTTAAAAAATATCTACCAGACCAAGGAGTAAGTTTCTTCAGCTCTAAATATAAGTAACTGGACCAATGAAACTTTTTTACAAATTGAACCCAGAGTGTTCGGTTATTATTAACAACACAACCTCATTAGAAATTCGATTTAATAATTGACTTCTCATAAATCCACAACCTCAACTCATTTCTCTCTTTAATTTACATCAAAACCAATTTTCCCATATTTTCTTCTATTCCTTAAGTAATTTATTAAAGAAACTTCAAACCAATTATTATTTTTATCCAAGCATTAAAAATTGACTCTAAATTTAGCACACTTCACTGAGACAAAAATACAAATTAGTTAAGTAGAGATAAAAATAACTTCTTTTTCCCTATGGATCAACCCCTTAATGGTACTACACTCGTTAGGGTAAAAATAATTTGGTACACTGATAACATACCTTTGGTGAAACGACTCACCAAATTTTGGTGACGTTGCCAGGTAATTGAGTAAAGTTAATTTTGTCCTTGTTTTAATTAAGTTTGTATCAAATTTTAGTGAAAATAAAAATCATAAATTCCCATAAATCTCTTTTCTAATCTAATTTCTGTTTATATTTCTTTTTCCTCATTTACACTTGGTGTGTTTTGTATTGTGAAGGTCGTTATGTGTATGAGTGGCTACCTCACACATTCAAGAATGTTGAGTCATTAGAGTTTTTTCCAATTGACCTAGAGATCGAACAGATGATTTTGAGATGCCAACGAGCTCTCATGACCATGCACAATCACAATAATCCCATGGCGCAGAATGAGGAAGAAAATATAGCTGATGTCCATGGATCTGGACAACCATTAGGACCAGATGACAATCGGAACCAGCAAGCTCCACTTGCTCCGGGGTATGGCCTCCAATAGCTCCAACAATTCCAACCATAGCTGATGTCATTTTTACACCTAGGTCAGGGGATATACTATGCCCCTCAAGAGAAAAAATATATACCTGCTTCACTCCCTCAGCTGCCACCTCCATGCCATACTCTCATTGAATACATTTTTTCATCTATCCACAAAGCTGACACAGGCATCGTCTGTCCACTAGTGCATGCCAAACACTTCGAAATCAGGCCTGCTATCATGCAGCTGATCTAGAACACTATTCAATTTGGCGGCATGTCTAGTGAGGACCCAAATCCCTATATCTCCAATTTACTGGAGGTCTGTGACACCTTTTTCTACCACAGAGTGTCCACAAATGCCATTTGTCTTCACATCTTCTCCTTCTCTCTAAGTGATTTGGAGAAATACTGGATTAAAGGATTTTTGAAACAATCCATCCCCACCTAGGAGGAGCTAGCCCAGGCGTTCCTATCTAAATACTTCCCACCCTTAAAGATGGTGACTCTCCGGAATGAAATCCACAACTTCCAATAGCATGACTCAGAGTCATTGTACGAATCATGAGATCACTTCAAGGAGATGTTGTACAAATGCCCACACCATAGACTCCCACTTTGAATGCATGTCCAAACCATCTACGGAGGACTAACAACGAATTCAATGTCTGTGGTGGATGCTTCTGCTGGAGTTATAGTAATTAGTAAATCCCCCAAAGAGCTTTTCGAACTACTGGGAGACATTTCTACCAAAAGCTTCCAGTGGCATTCCGAGTGGGGCACACAGAAACGAGGTATGCATAACATTGATACTACTACTATGACTGTTTCCCAGTTGGATTCTGTGTCCAAAAATATTGATGCGCTCAATCTGAAGGGAGCATCCCAAGTACATGTGACAAACCATCTGGTGTGTATCGAATGTGGTGACAAAAACATATTGGGAGAATGCTCAGGTTCTACTGGAGGCCCTTCAACAAGAGAGGTGAGTTATGTTTCCCAAAACAAAGGGCCAAACCAGTACCAGCAATACCAGAACCCGGCATGGTGTGATCAGCAAAACACAGGCTGGGGCCAACATCAGCAGAATCCTCCACCCCAGCATCCGCCCTGCTACAACCAGCCCCCTTATCAAAACCGGTGCCCAAGGTAGAAATATCCCCAACATGGCTCTTATTAGCAGCAAGGGTATCAAAACCCTCACCCACAGCAGCTGAAACAGCCACCACTTCCACCAAATCAACAACCACCTCAGTAGGAGAACACCTCAAGGTTAAAGTATCTTATTCCAGAATTTATATCTACTTTTGAGACCAGGTTCCAAAATCAGGAGGCTTCAATTAGAGGCCTAGAGAACCAAATTGGCCAATTGGAAAACCAAATATCAGGGAGGCAACCTGGTACACTACCGGGTAACACTGAGAATAACCTGAGGGAGGAGTCCCATTCTATCACACTACGATGTGGAAAGGAGATACAATAGAACCAACCAGCTTAGACAGGTGCATCCACACCCCCTAGTGATTAATAAAGTATATATACAGACCCCTCTTCATCCAAAACCCCATGGAAGGAGGCTTCGTAGAAGAAATGTAAGGAGGTTGTCTAACCCTATGAGTCATCCTTACCCTTCCCAGAGAGAATGAAGTAGAGAAAGTTGTACCACCAGTTCAGAAAATTCATGGATGTGTTCAAGAATATGCACAAAAATTTTCATTTGCAGAGGCATAGACGAAGATGCCCACTTATTCCAAATTCATGAAAATCAATCCTCTCCAACAAAAGAAATATGGAAGATCTGGGCACCAATTCTCTAACCAAGGAGTGTTCTTTAATAGTACAACATTTGATTCCTCCCAAAATCTAGGATCTAGGTAGTGTCACTATTCCATGCACTATTGGACCATGTGAGTTTGGGAAGGCCCTTTGTGACTTATGGTCCAGTGTAAACCTCATTCCCCTCAGAGCTTTCAAAATGCTAGGGCTCAACGACCTGAAGCCTACCTTAGTAGCCCTTCAGCTTGCTGACCGATCCAAAAAATATCCAAAAGGGCTACTGGAGGATGTGCTGGTCAAGGTGGGTAGGATGATACTTCCCCTAGATTTCATCATCCTTGACATGGAGGATGAGAAAGAGGCACCTCTCATTTTGGGAAGGCCTTTCTTGGAAACTAGGAAGGTACTGATTGACGTGCACCAAGGGGAGATAATTTTCTAGGTAGGAGACGAGAGAGTCCCCTACAATGTCCTCAAAGCCATCAAGTATACATCATTGTTTGAGAATGAGGGATGTTATGTGGTAACCATTGTGGATGATCGCTTGAGTAAAAAGGGGGATGGTCTAGTATGTTCTTTTAACTCAAATAAATTTTTCATTCCATACATTCCAGTTGAAGAAGCACGAGAGGACTTGCAATTCCAAGAAGGCTAGGTCAACCATTATTGGTAACATGCAGTTGTTCCAGAAATTCTGTAATGTGAAAAGGTGCAACCACTTGTACCTTCAATTTTAAAGGTGCATGAACTAGCACTAAAGACTCTTCTATCTTCTCTAAAGTATGGGTATTTGGGAGACCATAAAACATTTCCTATAAGACTTAGCATAGAACTATCAAAAAAGCATGAAGATGCACATCGGAAGGTTTTAAAATAGCAGAAGCATGCTATTGGGTGGATCGCGATGGATTTGAAGGGCATCAGCCCTATTATTTTCACCCACAAGGTGCTGCTTGAAGAAGGTACCAAGAAATCATAGCTACCACAGCGACTCCTGAACCCCCCCCCCCCATGAAGGGAGTTTTAAAAAAAGAGGTGATTAAATTGTTGGATACCGTCATAATTTATCAGATCTCGGATAGTCGGTGGGTGAGTCCCCTATAAGTGGTACCCAAAAAGGGGGTATCACTGTGATTTTAAATGATAAGAATGAGCTCATTCCCACATGCACTGTCACGGGCTGTAGAGCCTGTGTAGACTACAATAAGATGAATGACGCCATGAGGAAAGAACATTTCCCCCTGCCCTTCATGGACTAGATGATAGAGAGACTAGTGGGGCACAACTTTTATTGCTTCCTCAACGGCTATTCTGGCTACAACCAGATTTCCAATTCTCCAAAGGATCAAGATAAAAGAACATTTACTTGCCCCTATGGTACGTTTACTTACCGAAGGATGTATTTTGGCATGTGCAACACCCCAGCCACCTTTCAGCAATGTATGCTGGCTATCTTCCATGACATGGAGGATAAATCCTGGAGGTATTCATGGATTAATTTTCTGTTTACGGAAAATCTTTCACCACTTGTTTACGGCACTTGGTGATAGTTCTCGAAATATGTGAAAACACTAACCTGGTTTTGAACTAGAAAAAGTGTCATTTCATGGTGTAAAGTGGTATCTTCCTTGACCACAGAATCTCAGAAAAGGGGATATAGTTGGACCCAGCAAAGATAGAAGTCATTTCACAACTTCTTATTTGGAATTATATCCGAGCCATCCACAGATTCCTGAGGCATGCTGATTTTTATAGGTGGTTTGTCCGCAACTTTTCAAAAATAGCCTAGCCCCTCACCAATCTTCTGACCAAGGATTCCATACTTGAGTTAGATGATAGATGAACCCTAGCTTTTGATCACCTAAAGAAACACCTAGTGAAAGATTCAGTGATTATTTCTCCAAACTAGGAGGACCAACTTGAAGTGATGTGTGATGCCAACGACTACATAGTAGGATCAGTCTTGGGCCAGTGACTTAACCAGATTTCCAAACCTATTTATTATGCCAGCAGCATTCTCAACGAGTCACAGATGAACTACAACACCACAGAAAAATAGATTTTAGTAGTGGTGTTCGCATTTGAAAGTTTTTGTTCATACTTAGTTATATCTACTGTTGTTGTCTATATTGACCATGCAGCACTAAAGTGCTTACTAAAAAAGTAAGATGTGAAGATCCGATTGATCTGATGGGTGATCATCCTACAAGAATTTGATTTGGAGATCTGAGATAATAAAGGGGGAGAGAACATTGTTGGTGATCATCTCTCCCACCTGAAGCTACCTCATTTGGAGAAGGAGGAAGATAAAGAGATCAGGGAGGCTTTCCCAAATGAGAACCTCCTTTCAATCAATGAAACACCTTGACATTGGTATGCTGATACTGGTAATTTTTTTGTTATAGGTTTCATTCACCCCAACCTCTCCTTCCAGCAAAGGAAGAGGTTTCTCTCTGATGTTAAGAGGTACTTCTAGAAAGATCCTCTTCTGTTCTGATCCTGTGGAGATGGGGTGATCCATCGTTGCATCCCCAAATATGAATTTCATGAATTCCTAAAATATTTTCATGCCTCGCCACTTGGGGGACATCATAGACCTGACCGTACAATACCAAACATCATGAAATCTAGGTTTTTCTATCCCACCATGCATAAAGATACACATGCCTCTGTTTTCTGTTGCGATCGATGCCAGAAAACCTGTAATGTGGGACATAGAGTTGAGATGCCCCAACACCACATCCTGGAGGTCGAAATTTTTGACGTCTAGGGCATATATTTCATGGGTCCCTTTACCTCATATTTCAGGAACACTTACATCCTTGTCTGCTTTGACTATGTATCCAAGTGGGTGGAAGTTGTTTCTACAACTCACGACACGGACAAGGTAGTCATGAGCTTTTTAAAGAAACACATTTTTAGCAGGTTCAGAGTTCCCTAAGTGTTGATCAGCGACAGAGGGACCCACTTAGAAAACAAACCAATGAGAGGAATATTGTCGAAGTATGGAGTAAAGCATCATATAGGGACTCCATATCATCCCCAGTTTAGTGGTCAAGTGGAGCTCTCCAGCTGTGAGATCAAGCATATCCTGGAGAAAATAGTCAACACTTCGAGGAAAGACTGGTCCAAGAATTTAGATGATGCTTTGTGGGCATATCATACTACTTTCAAAAAACCACACGTAATGTCCCCATTCCACCTAATATATGGTAAGTCATGCCATCTGCCAGTAAAGTTGGAGCATAAAGCATACTGGGCTGTCAAGTCCCTGAATTTTGATCTGAAGGCAGCTAAAGAGAAGTGAAAGTTCCAAATATCAGAACTTGATGAAATCTGATTAGAGGAGTATGATAATGCCAATCAATACAAGGAGAAGATGAGAGAAATTCATGACCGGATTATTTCACAAAAATATTTTCATCCTGATGATCTGGTACTTCTCTTTAACTCTCATCACGATTATTCCCAGGGAAGTTGAAGTCATGATGGTCGGGACCATTCCAAGTTATACGCGTATTCCATTATGGAGCAGTGGAAATATCTGGAGAGTGTGGTCAACCATTCAAGGTGAATAGAAATTGGATGAAATCCTACCATCACATGGAGGAAACAATGGGAACATTTTCCACCATACAGCTTTGGTAAGAAAACGAATGTAGGTTGAGCCAACAACCTAAAACAAAGGCGCTTCCTGGGAGGCAACCCAGCGGATACATGCCCTGTACCACAAATATACATGGAGTGTACTTATTCCTGTTCATTTAACTTATAAATATTATAAATATGAATCTTAACAAAGTAATAAAGAGGGATGATGTCGGTGCTGAGGGTAAGGTCACTAGAGTTTATCCGATCCATCCCTAGTTCGAATCTCTCCCGACCAACCTTCGGCACAGGTTTCCTCCTTTTTTCTCAACGTGTTTTCTTACATGGTGTGTGGGGTAGTTTTTCACACACACACACACATATATATATATATATATCTTTTTTTATAAGAAAACCCATGGTGGGGATGGATCGGTTGGCCAGGATCATAACCCGGTTTCAAAAGACCCGGGTTCGAGTCCTGACAACCGCCCCATTTCCATCATTTGTCCTTTTTAATAAACCCACATGACTTATCTTTCTATATATGTCATGTGTGCCATGTTTTCCTTCTAAAAACTAAAAAAAAATTCACATAAAGTAATTCATGTGGGTGAAGTTGGAAGATTGGTAGAGTTTAGAGTCTCGGCCCTGGATCCAAAAGACCTAAGTTTGAACTCGGCTAATCTTCCTACTTCATCCCTTTTCGTCTAATTAAAAACCACATGTCGTAAATTTAATTTCTTCCTATGTAGAATATGTTTTTTTAGTTTAACTACATTTACATAATAAATAGGAGCAGTAGTACAACCTTTTCTACAGTGGTCAAGGGCTTCCGTTCGAAACAGCCAATCACCGGTTCGAACCTCTCCCCAAGCACCAGACCAAAGGTTGTACTTCTCTTTTCCAAATTTTAGAACACCCGATGTGTATTTCCTGATACATTACATATATAGTTTTATTTTTTAAAAAATTATGTATATATGTATGTATATCTATTTTTATTATTTTAATTGTTAATATTAATTATTATATAGTTTACTATAATAATTATATATATATATTAACTTAAAAAAATGTGATATATGGTGTGTATTCTATTGTACACACCGTGTACCTTAGCTATAAAAGTCGCGGACCACCCGGCTTCAGCCCGTGTCAGGCGGAGCTCTCCCCTCTCCTTGTTTCTTCTCTCATACGATACCTGACCTCCCCTTTCTCAAATTTGCTGATTTAGGGAATTTTACCTTTCGATTTCTATTGAATTGTGATCCTCGGCCTAGGTACTCTATTCTACACCCTTTATTTCAAGTTTTCATAAGATTTTAGGGTCATTTGTGGATCAACCGACTGTTCAGCTTCCGAAATACATGGGCACAAATCGAAGAACACATTCTGTGTACTTTTGCACATGACCACACACTGAATTATTTGAAATTTGAAAATAGATGGTGTGTCTATTCGATACACTCCATGTACCATCCCCTGTCGTGCTCGGGTAACTTTTTCACATGGCCTTGCACACCATGTTCACGTACATGGCGTGTCTGTTTGGTACATGCTGTGTACACCATTTATTTGGGCCAGCCCATGCCTAGAACATCACATGTCCATTTACCCTTTGTTCTTGAACATGCCATGTTGTCCTTTGACATGGTGTGTCCTGTATTATTAGCACTTCTTACATGATGGTTGTGTGTTTACAAACACACAACTAGGACCACTTTGTATGAACACATCGTTTATGTTCGGTACATGCCATGTATCCTTCCCTAGTCTCAGATGCTCACTCAACATGTCTATCCAAAGAACACGGGATGCTAACACACTTTTACTACAGGTCGAGTACTTTGGATACACACGTCGTGTACTTTTTTATTTTTCAGTTTTCTCACATTTTATTATTTTCCTTTTTCTTTTCTTTTTATTTTTTTTGTTTTTCTTTATTTTTTTAGGGTGTGGAAGATAGAGACCATTCATGGGGGAAGCATCCCACCTCCACCACTGAGGGCGAGAGCCCCATATTTCATTGGATCCGACTCCGGCCTGCGATGTCACCAAATCCAGACTCTCTGGTGTACCATCTCCCTCCATTGGCCATCCTTCCACCACTCACTACCTCAGCTGAGGCTGGTACTAGTATCTTTGTACCTCCAGCATATAGCACCGAGCCTCCGAGCACCACCCTTTCTTCCCCACCAGCTTCCACTTCACCTAAGCTATCCTCATTCACAGTTGGTCCATCATCGACCGCCCCATCCGGCAACCCTCCATCTACAGCAGCCAATCTACCCCCAGAGTCAGCTCCCATTACTGTTCCTCCACCAAGTTCGAGCCCTAAAGGTGTTCCTTACCATTTCATGCTATTCTCGATCACTGATTTGGCGCACGACAGGGTCCAGTGCTTCTCTCGCCGCCCGATCTCGTTCAGCAGCCACTATCTTGACAGCAGCGTCCCTCAGCAGCTAGGTATCTGGGGTGAGTAAGAGGATCTCCTTGTACACACTCTGTTACTCACAATATTCCAGGTCAGCACTCTTATTTTTAGGGATTTATTTTTGGAGTTTGTTGCATCCTTTGAGTTCTACAGAGCTGAGTACCGGGAGACACCTGGTGATGCGGTCCCAGTGGTCTGATTCTGGCTGGGCGGCTGACCCTTTTCCATTAATCTGACCAAGCTCGGTCTAGGGTGCAGTTATTATCTCCATCCCATCACCCCACCCCTTGTCTCCACCCTAGCCCGACCCGAGTGCTCTGAGATCGTTGTTATGTGGAGGGAGATTGTTTGGCCTTACCACCACTATACCCCTACTTCCTAGAAGAGTACCCTCATCATTGACCTTATCCTTCACTTCTTCCACCAATGATTCATCACCATCATTTTCCCCCTCCATGAGGATATGGGGGTCATGACCGGTCGTGACATGGATCTCCTCACCTGTGTCATCCGGCAGAACTACCCAGACCTCCCTTACCTTGTTGACTCCTATTTCTATGCTATGTTGATTGGTCGTCAGGGAAACCTAAACGGTGGGTTTTATGCCACCTGCCTTTCCCACCACCTCGGGGTTTTTGAGCCTTCTCTTCCCCATGAACTATTAGGTTACCCATAGAGGATGGACTATCTCATTATTATTCCCATGGGATTGGTCTGGAAGAAGGGAGTGCTTATGTCCTTTCCTAGGCACCACCCCGACCACCTGCTGACCCTCCTACCCCTACCGATGCACCTGCTCCTCCTTCCCCACACCTTTCGGCTTCCCCACCCCACCCCCTTCTTCTGACCCAACTTCTTCTGTCATGTCTTCTTCTATTCTACCTACCCACCCCTACCTCTTCACCCTCGGTCGATCTCTTTTTTTTCATCCGCCAAGCCGTGATGGAGCAGCATTTGGTTTGTCTTGATCGACGTTAGGACTGACTAGAGAAGATGTTGTGAATTCTTCTTCAGCATCATGGTATTCCACTACCCCCACTACCTTCCTCTACCTCGGTTCATGGCCCTTCTTTCATAGCTTCACCACCCTTTACTACACTAGCCACGGATTTCGTTCTTTTATCCACTACGGGGCCGACTTTTTCCACCACTACTGCCAATCCAGGGAGTGATGTCAAGCTTCCTCTTCCGAGTCCAGCTCATGAGGATCCTACTTCTACGGCTTCTCTTCCAAGTGTAGATTCGGAGCCTCTAGTTTCCACGGCTCCTGATCCCTATCTAATGGATGTTTCAGTACCGGATGATGACTCTTTTGAGTTGACCCCCTAACTAGTTTTTGGACACATGTTTTTCATTGTATATCTATTTGTTATATCTTGTGCATGTGTATGTTATGTATGCTTGTAGTGTTCTCTCTTCACGACCATCACAGTTACTCTGGAATTCTATGGACTAGACTTCTCTATCACTCCTCTTCTTTCTTCGCCTAAACACAAGGGAAGTATTGTTTTTCCACATTTTCTATTGTTTTCATTTCTTCCTTAGTTCATTTCTTTCCTTACATCCCCTTGTTATGGTCCACTATTGTGTCTCCACATTTCTTTATTCACTTTTTGTGGCACTTGGTGTACCACATGAGATATTATGTATGGGGGGCGTCTCTCGACCACTATAGTCTTTTCCCTTATCATCATTCTAGGAGACCTCATTATTGGAAGATATGTTTGAAAATGTGAATACATTTTGGTTAATCATATTTATAAATAATAAAGCTGAAAGTGGGAAATTCTTAAAAGTTTCATGCTTATTTTGTTTCTTAAGTGTTTTAAAATGATTGCTAATATAGTTTAAATTACAACTTGTAATCCTTGGATAATTACATCGACCATACTAATCAATTATATGCAAGTCATGACATGATTCTCTCTTTATGTATTTTTTCCACTCCTAAGATGCATTCTAAACCTTTTGTCATATTCTTTCTAATACCCACTTTCTTGAGAGATTCTTAGGATATACATAATTACCATAATTTGCAAGTTTTTCCTTGTGAAACATGAGGAATTTTTTAAATAAATTAAAATGATTGAGGCATTAGATTGTTTTAACCCCTTATCTTGAGACCTACCTTACATCTTATCTTCGTGAAGCCCCTAGAAACCATGAATGACCTTTATAGGAAGCCATATTACAAGCCTATTTCCCTTTCTACCCTAATTCATTTATGATTTTTCATGATTATTCACTTGAACATAAAATAAAAGATTGGCAACACATGGCATACTTTTGTGAATTCTCATGAAATTAAGAATAGGGGAGAGCCTCTTGATCATTTGGGGAAAAACAGGTTCCAAACCTCTATTTGTGGAAATTATAGAAGGTCCCCTTTGTTCTTTAACTTAAAAAATGGTACAGACAAAGGGGCCTAATACTCATTTGTTGGTTTGTGAACCCTACCCAACTAAAGGAGATGGTGGTGATGAGATCATTTGATAGATTTTGATGAGGTAGTTTTTTTACATTGATCTTAACATTGAATATCATGAAGTGTTATTTAAGAATTTAGCCTCCTTTTTCAAGACTCGGAGTTATTTTTCACATATTTACCTACCACACTTTAGCCATATAAACATCTTCTCTTTATTGATAAGTCATCATGATTTTTGTAAATCAATTTTCTGAAGTACAGAACTATATTTATTGCAATCCTATGGATAGAGTGTATATATATTTGATTGCGAATAACTTTAACTTAAAACATTTTGAGTGTTGAGTATATTATTGGTGAGGTAGATCATCAAGTTTCGTGTTTATTTTTTAAAGGTTGAATCTTGTGTTAAAAGAGGATGACAATAGTTAATTGAGTTATATATGAGGCATGATTAAAACATCTCCTGGATTGAAATTGTTTTGTTTTTTTTAGAATTTTCTCATGTGACTTATTATTTAAATTTATGATTAACTTAATTATTTACTTTTAAAATATAGACTCTCTTAATTAGATGTTGATATTTTCTTGAGGACAAGAAAATGACTAAGTATGGGGGAGTTTGATGCACCCAATTTGGGTATACATTTTCACATACTTTATTGAAAATAAGAACAAGTTTTCAGCAATTACTTACTTCTTAGTGGAAAAATACTTTGATTTTGGTAATCTTATTCATTTTCAGAATATTTATGTCCAAATACAAAAAACGAGGGATAATTGTGAAAAATTTACAAAACTGCACGACATGTACTTATAAACACGCCCTGTACATTCAAACTCAAACATGGATTGACAAGGACAAGTAAATTCCCAAGTAACCAGAATCTGGTACACACCATGTTCACACTATACACACTAGGTAAACCCTTATAGAAGCATTTGGTAGATGAGAATAATTCTACATACCTATGTGGCCGGCTGACGGGGACAAACTGTGTTCAACCTATACACACTGTGTATAGCTTTCTAGAAGTGGTTGGTGGCCGAAAAATGAGACTACATGTCGTCTATGGAGGAACTACACACTTTTTATATCAACCTACTAGGTGGTTCCATGTTCCATGTAAAATATTGCGTGTTAGGATGCCTACTAGTAAAGAAAACAATGACAAAAGAACATTGAAAAAATTACATGATGTGTACTTTTGACACACTCCGTGTAGTTCAATTTTCTATAAATAGAGGCCTTGGCCTCTGGTTCAAGAGGATAAAGTGTAGAGAGAAAGGGTTGAAGGTTCGAAGGAAAGAATCTCTATTTCCATTCTACCACCATTCTACTACTTCGTCATTCTACCTTTATATTGAATAGTCACTCCCTCCTCAAAGATTAAAGAAATGATCTCATCAGGTATCGAGGATTTTGTGCTTATCTTTTCCTCTATGTGTAACTAAATACCTAGTGTGTTGGGGTTGTGGGAGATGTAAGAGTTGTAATATAGATTTGTTGTTGTGAATGTGTTTGTTCTTTTAACTTCTTGTTCTTCTTAAATCACTTCATCTTATCACTGAAAATTCTGAACCAGACCAAGGGCAGAATTTTTATGGATTTAAAATAAGAATAACAATGAATATTTTCATGATCATTGTAAGTATTTATTGACTTAAGAATGGATTAATCCAAATAAATAACTATTAAACACTAACTATCAGACCAAGGAGTTATTTTCTTCAGATATAAATATAATTTTACCGTACCAAGGAAACTTTTTGACAAATTGAACCCAGAGTGTTGGGTTATTATGGACAACACAACCTCATTAGCAATTTAATTTAATAATAAAATTCTTATAAATCCACAACTCCAATGAATTTCTCTCTTTAATTTTCATCAAAAACCAATTTTCCTGTATTTTCTTATATTAATTAAGTAATTTATTAATGAAACTTAAAACCAATTATTATTTTTATCCAAACATAAGAAATTGACTCTAAATTCAGCACACTTCAATAAGACAAAAATACAAATTAGTTAAGAAAAGACAAAAATAACTTCTTTTTTCCATGTGGATCGACCCCTTACTGGTACTATACTCATTAGGGTTAAAATAATTTGGAACACTAATAACATACCTTCGGTGAAATGACTCACCAGGTTGGGACTATGAAATTAGGATCCAATGATGTTACAAATGTCATGAGCTGATCTAATAGATTTTATTTCACCCCTTATCCCACTCTGATTGGGTCGATCATTGATAATGGAAGTGGATATCTCGATGAAAGATCATATAAGATCTCTCTTCGAGATGGGGTTCTTGTAGCCAGGATGGACAAGCTGATTTTCTATGATCCCTATACACATTATTAGTTTTCTTTTCAGTTTAGTTACTCCCAAAGGGCACCTCTTCTTCCTTCAACTGGTGTGTGAGAAGAGTTACACCCTAAGATCATCTATCAGTTTGGATTATTTTGGTGTTGGAAGACACTGAGGTTGAGGTTATTCTTCTTTCTAATGATTCTCCCGCCTTTCTTACTTGGGATTACACCTAGGATTGGGTAGAGTCCTATTAGGTTGGTGTGCTAGGATGAATGGTTCATCATGGGGAAAATAAATTTTCCTCATCAACTCATCTATCTATGGCAACAGTGCAGCTGATTCAAGACTTGGGAAAGACATTGAGGAAGTTCTCTCATCCTAGTGATGACCATACTGATAGTGGGACTGATTCTATCAAGTAAATAAACCATATGGCACCAGCGATGGGTGATGCCTTAGTTGAGGGTAGTATATATGGATCCTCCTCCCCTATTTCTTTACCAACTCATCTGACTATTCCCTCTTTTGGTGTGACCATCCAGTTAGTCACATAACCTCAAAAATGGAATAGGATGATCTAGCAGAAAATTCATGCCTTGATTACTAAGACTCCTTTGGAATCATTTTGTGTCAAAGGGGGCTCATCCATCGGCTAGTTCATGACATAGAGGTGAGTGTTTTGATAAAAAAATCTATGTAAGAAATCAAGAAAAAAATTATTATAACTTGAAAATATTTGGCCATAATAAGAGGGGATTTCATGATCACACAAATGACGCTCCCCTTGCTGAATTGATAAAGGATGTGTTGAAGGTACATGATTACGGTCCCCATTTAATATCTAAATTTCAAGCCAAGATGGATGCATGGACAATGCAAATTTGGGGATATGATTAAATCATAGCTCGATTGAGGTATAACATTTCAACATCATCATCTTCATTTAAAATTACCCAAAAGAGAGTTAAGGAGCCAATAATTTAGTTGAGACTCTATGTGTTGAGGCAGAAACAAAATACGTGGGATGAGTGGCAATTTAGCATTCAATTGATGCTTCTCCCCAAACTCATTCTGACTTGTCTAGATTATCTAATCAAATATTATTGTAGTTTGATCATTGATATGAAAATTGTTTTTATGATATTCTTGGGGAGACTCTGAAATGTAGAGATTCCTCCTATTTCATGCTATCAATATATGGATTTTATGAACCTTTCATGTTACTGGCTAGTTTTTCTTTCATTGATGACTTGCATGACTTTTTGTTGATCCAATGTTATATTAATCTCCATAGATACCCATCCTTTTTATAATATCAAGTATTCCTAAATTCCTAGATATGAATATTTAAATAATAAAAAATTCTTCTTGATAATTTCTCGTAAATTTACACCAACATGAGATTCTTTATTGATATATCTACTCCAGCTATCTTTAGATTTTCTACTTTGTAAGAGGATAATTGGGCAGAATATATGTCATGGAGGAAGAGTGCACTATCTTTTGGAGAATTTTATAGTATTAGAGAGCATATCTTTATTTTTTACAATTCCAAATAGTGGGCCTTACAATCCTTTATATTATTGGATATTAAATAACTATTGTGAAATAGTTTAGGGTCTTTTATCTTAGAAATTATATCGTTGTATTTTAGGGTCCTTTAGCTTGGAACTTATACTATTTTAGTTTAGGGTATTTTAGCTTGGACCTTATATCACTATAGTTTGGAGCCTTTTAGCTCAGACCTTCTATCACTTTAGTTTGGGTATTTTAGATCTCATCTTCTATTGTTGTAGTTTGGGGTCTTTTATCTTAGACCTTCTATCATTGTAGTTTAGAGTATTTTATCTCAGACCTTCTATCACTGTAGTTTATAGTATTTTAGCTCAGAATTTAAGATGTTGTACATTTTAAAGTCTTACATATAGGACTTGATCGATGATCATGGAATATAGTACAGACATTCCAAGAATGACCCAAAACACCCTAGGGTGTTGAGTTCTGTCGGGGTCTTTCCGAGACTCACAGGGATCAGGTCTCTTTTCCTATAAGTAGGAGATGCCTCTGGTTGGTATGTTAAAGCCCTTATACGTTAGTAGAATTGTTAAACATAGGTGTATCTACTCTTATCCAAGGGTTTTTGAAAACTTATTAGGGGAATACTTGTTGAGGTTGAAATACTAAGGATGTTAAGTCCACCAAGATAGTTGGATTATGGTTTATAAAATTCATAAACTAAAAGTTTGATTCAATGAATATAGGATGGGGAATACAAGATAGGGATGACCTGTAACACCCTGAGGTTCCAAGATCCTCCTTTGTGTTGCTAGGGCTCAAAAGGATTGAATATCCTTTCTTACAATGAGGAGATTCCTTTAGTTGGTAGGTCAAATCCATTATGTGTTGATAACATGGACAAGAAAATATGACCTCCAATCTCATTGAGGGATATGAGATATTTTTGATGAATCAAATGTCTATATAGTGAGGTTTTATATGGAGGAAATATAACTAGGAAATGTTCTAGAACACTAGGGAACTTCATCTATTATTTGTGAGGTTAGAACCCTACACCCTGTGGTTTTGAATCACAAGGTGTGGGTCATCAAAGTTTTGGGAATGGATTTTCACATTCTGGATTTTAGAAAAGTTAAAAAAAACATAGTGATATAATGTCAAGGACATAAAATCCATTTGAATCGTTTGGTATAGAGATTGTAAATCATGGTCCAATGTGCTCAAGTCAAGAGGTTGATATGGGATAGTCCTATCAGGAATGGTCCAGAACACACTGAGGTGATGAGTTCTGTTGCGGTTATGTTAGGGCTCATAAGGATCTAAAATCCTTTTTTCAGAGTGATGCATTTTTTTAATACCATCGGAAAATATGCTGGAACCATAGGCATACATGAATAGTCAATAAAAGGGTCCCTTGAATCCATGTATCCTTTTACAAGGTCTGTGGAAGGTTTATGGTGATCTGGGTAACTCAAACCATAAAGTGTGATTTTTGGAATGTGAAATATCTCATAATGGTTTGAGCACCCTAAAATTTGTGTCACTACATTGAGAAAATATTCTTATGGTGAGGATATGAAAAAAAATCACTATTATAACTTTTTTTTGAACCATAGGGTTTAGTGATCATACCTTCGCTTTTACATGGTTTATAGAGTAGGCCCTATGAGCTTTATGCATTATTTATTTTCACCCTATTTATTTCCTAAACTCTAGAGATGAAGAGTTTAGAGAGAATAGACATAACTTTTACTCAGTTATCCCTTTTCAGGTTTTCAACCTGAACACTTTTATGTCTCTTTCAATATAATTTTATGGAATTCTGATTTGGAACATTATAAGCTAGACTTTAAGGTCATATAACTTTGACCAAAGTATAGACAGTTTAAGGTCGTGGCACAAATGTACCTTACATAGAAGATGATACAAAAGAGACTAATTAGTATAACCATGCTCAAGAGTACCCCATTATCCTTCTGATTGGGAGTTCAAAATTATTGTAAACCATGGATATATGTTCTCAGTTATTGAGTAATGATTTGGTAAAATCATATTAGGAATGGTCTGAAACACACTGAGGTGTGGATCTCTATTTTGGTGATGTTACCAACCATGTTAACACAAGTCTTATTGGTTATTTAATTCCAATTATCAAATATCTTTCAAAATTAAATTACTTTACAAAATCACTTTAATCTAGTTAGTAGTTGCCTTCCAAAATTCTAGTACTCATAAAGATTATAAAAATTTTGATTCACATTACAATTATGATAACTTACCATTTCACATAACAATCCATGTCCATATAATCAATTTCAACCCCTATAGTGAAAAGTCTCAAAATCATTCAATACAAATATCTTCCCGTGGTTTAGAAATCAATTATAAGGGCTATGTGATCAAAAATTTCATGTTATTACTAAAGTTCAAGGGTGGGAACACCTTACAGGTGTCCAGTAGTCTAGGCCCCATTCACTAATGGACCTGATGGAATATTTGGGAGGTTTATTCCTAAGGAATTAAGACATTCGATAGGATTCCAATTAAGTGAGGTCACATGAATGGTGTTCCAGTGTGATCATACATTTTTCACATACTAGAAAACCAAAGTAAAACATTGAGAGATAATTAAGACTACCTAACTCAAAAGTAAAAGGAAAATCCCAAGATCAAATGTTCATATCAATGATCAACACCTTGATTCCTGCTTCAAGATGTTTATATAAAACCATGAACCAAGGAACTAACAGAACACATTATAGAATCCAATAAAGACCTGAACAACATTTCTAAAATATTAAACTCAAATTAGGGTTCAATGCAGTGGTTTAATAAATAAAACTAGTGTTTTAGTGGTAAAAATATGATTCTCTTCCTTACTAATCTGACCTATATTAGTTCCACTAGATATCCTTTTAATTATACTGGATATACGATGGTTCTAGGCATCATGAAAACACCTATAGAATCCCCACTGGTTGTTTGGTGGTTCTATCCAGTTGGCTGGTGGGTTTCCTAGAGGAAAATGATTCTTTTAGTGATCCAACAGCTAGTCGATGGGTTTAACCATTTGGATTGTTGGTATCCTACGGGATTTGTCAAATTCTCCCCTACCCACCAACTAGATGGAACCTTTCACTTGCCTTCCAGTGGAATTAATTCAACTCTAATGTTGCAATCCATCATTACAATTTCCTATTTCACCTTCTCTAATCCTTGAACACCTTGAAACACAATTTTAAAATAATAATAGGTATCATTTACTGAATTGAATATACGGTTTAATATAATCTTGAAGATATAAGGTGCAGGGTAAACTATGGGGCCTTATAAATTCCTCACCATATAATATCTCATACATACATTGTTCTCCCATGAACCATTAAGGGTTACCAATAAATAACTGGGGCCAACTGCACCGCTATTTCTAACTCACTCTCCTAGGTATCCCCCTATACATGCCCATACTGCTACTATACTAACAATGGTATAATGGTCTTTCCTTAGAGATTCATCTTACTAAAGTCTATGATATAGATTGTATGATCCTAAAAGGATGCATTAGAATCAAGCTCAAAATCATCAACATCTACCACATGAGAATGATCAAGGTGATAACTCGGAAGCTCTAACACTTGAAACACATTGTGCATGGCACTATAGAACTTTGGAAGAGGAAATTGTTATTCCACTAGACCAATCACCTCCACTATATCAAATGGACAAATGAACCAAGGTACTAGATTTCCTGACTCCTATATACAGAATTGCCCCATCCTAGAAAACACCCACAAAAATACTTGATGGCCAACCTTGAACTCCAAAGGTTGTCTCTGATGGTCAACATAATAATTATTCCAATGTTGTGTAGTTATAAACCACATCCTTATCAACTTATCCTTCTTAGAAATCTCTTACACAATTCTAGGTCCAATGAGTGATGACCTTCCAAACTCTAACTAGCATAAAGGAAAATGACATGATCATCCATATAAAGAATCAAACGGATAAATTTGAATTGATTCCTAGAAAATTTTATTATAATAAAACCCCATGAGTGTTATATGTTTCTCCTAAGAACCAATAAATTCTAAATCATAGTATTGTAACATCTCCTCTAAAATATGAATAATCTTTTTAGATTTTTCTTTAGTCAAAGGATAATATGTTATACTTAGAAGAACCTACAATTCCAGTGCATTCTAAATGACATACCAAAACATTAGATTAAACTCGGGATCTCAATATGAAATAATACTGTACATAACACCATGAAACCAAACTATCTCTTGCAAAAAGTGTTTACTTGGATCATTAATAGTAATGGTCTCCCTAATATGAAAAATGGGATTTCCACTTCTATCGATCCACTATCACCTACACTATATAATGTTTTGAGGAGTCATGGGTAATCCTATCATGAATTAAATAGTGATATCATCCCAATTACATTAAAGAATTGGTAAATTCTAAAACAACCTAGCAATTCACTAATGCTCAACCTTAACCTATGGAGAGCATGATGCATCTTTTTCAATATAGGACATGTCACCCATTTCAAATCATGGAATTACCTCGTCATCTCCTCCCATATACTCATATGAAAATTGATGTGAACAACCTTATATCCATTAAGGTACCATATTGATGGTGGATCCCCATCATATAAATAGTCCCTCCAAGATAAAACCTTTGGATCAGATAACATTCTCATCTTGATCTGATCTAGGAGTATAGGAATAATAGATGTCGATGTTAGAGTTTCTCACACAATATACTCTTGGACATCTAGATATAGTTACACAAAAATTTATATTTTCCACCATTAATCATAAGATTCTCTCACTACCTCTATGTGTCTTCAAACTCTTGGTGTTGTAATCAATGTTTCCCTTACCAGGAATGTATGAAAACTTTAATTCAAAAGACTACAGATAAAAAACCCACCTCGTCTTCCAAAGGTTAGGGTATATCTATGAAAATATGTTATTCAATCTCTTATTATTTTTGTAAACCATGAATCTCTTTTTCAAAAGATAATTTCATCTATACATCAAGTCATGTACCTTTGTTGATAACTCTAGGTCATGAATGGGATAAATTTGATCATGTCGTCTCAACTGTTTAGATCTATAAGAAACCAATTGATTATATTATGTTGTAATGAATATGATTCTGCCTCTTTATGTGTCAAAATACATGGTATACTCTTTACCCATCTCATGTAAGGTCAATATCAGTGTTGAGGTAAACATGCTCTTAGATTCCTATAAATCCTGCTCATGAGAATCTGACCAAAATAACTTCACCCATTTCATCATTATACTATACATCAATGCTTTGATACATGATAATTCAAGTATGTAATGTTAGTAATATCCTAAAAAACCCAAGAAACTCTAGATTTTGAAGATTTTATTACGTCACTCCCAATATACCATGGTTTTCACCTTTATTAGGTCCACTGACACTCCAACCTCTGAGATAATGTGGCCTAAGAAATTCACCTTGTCAATCTAGAAATGAAATTTATATAGCTTGGTGTAAAGTTAATGACCTCTCATTCTACTCAGGAATATATCAAGATGTTTGTAATTATTGTCTCTATATTGGGAGTACACCAAGATCTCATCAATGAATACCACCACAAATTAATCCATATATGAATGGATTATCTAATTCATCAAGGTCATAAATCTCATTGATGCATTAATTAGACTAAATGAAATTACCATGAACTCATACATGCCATACCAACTTCTAAAAATAGTTTGGTGTATATTAAATGATATTATCCTCAACAAATGGTACCCTATCATCAAGTTAATTATAAAGAATATCTTGACACATCTCTACTGATCAAATACATTTTTGACGTGTGGAATGGGATAATGGTTATAGAATATCATTTGGTTCAACATCTGTTAATCCACACATAAACACAAAGTTCCATTTTCCTTCTCGGAAAAAAAACATAGGAGAAACTAATGATGTTGTACTACACCAAATAAATCCCTTTTCTTCTAGATCTTATAACTATACTTTCAACTTCGAAAGCTCTCCTATTGTCATCCTATAAGGTGGGATATAAATTGGTTCATCTTATGGAACCAACTTGATAGTTAAATAAATCCCCCACATAGGTGGTAATCTAGATAACTCTTTAGAAAATATGAGATGAAATTGGTCCAATAATGATGGAATGGTACTCTATTGTAACTAACCATCATCCATAATAAGGATTGATGCCTATAACATTATATAATTCAATATTAACTGAATTGGTCTTTCTCAACCATCCTAAATATCCCATTAACCATGAACGATATAGCTATACCCTTCTGGTGATTGTAGGGTTACACTCCTTCAATAATATTTGATATAAGGCTTGGTATAGAAGTAGAAAATCTATACTCAAAATCAAATAAAACCCAACCATTTTCAAAAATAATATCTCCAATAAGAAATATTGTCCACCAATTTTGAGAAAACAATCCTAAAATGGGTTAATAACCTCTAATAACACTCCAAAATATATATCATTGGTCATAATCCCATCCATTCTTTCCACATCCAAACCCAAGATATTGGAAAATTGAGAATATACAAGCAATAAAATTCTCCTATATCAAAACAAAACAAGTGAGGGAACATGATATAAGAATAGTACCATTGGAAGTGGATTGTAATCCATCCATACTAGAAAGAGTATACTACATATCATGAATTTAACTCACCCCTCAACCCTCGGATCTAGTTTGACTTCCCTATGATGAACTTTCATGCTGATATTGTCACTACTGTGTCAGGGTACCACACCCCTGCCCTGGCTCAAGTTAGCAATGTAGCCCTAACTACCTATCTACTAAGTGGTGGTTGAGTCCTTCCTAAACTGTGGGGTCTTCCATGATCCTCCACTACTACTAAACTACTTAGTGCTCCCTCATAACCTCTATAGGTGGCCCATATTATCGTAAAATCAGAAACCCACTTTAGGTAAAGGACATTAAAAGTGCTTGTGACCATCCCTACTATTCTAAAAACACTACAAATTGTTGTGGTCCAAAAATGGTTTTCCACTCCATTGTTTTATCTACCCACCGTTGATTTGGTAAATATTATCATTGTAATGATTCATTAAACCTATGAAGGAACTCAATGATCATCCTACTAAAACTGCTTTACCCCCACTCAGGGCATCCTTTGGGTTCTCATTGATAATTAAAACTATTTATATCACATCATAAAATCTATTCTAATGGAATAAAACTACCTATTAATTGATATCACGCCGAAGAATATCTTGGAAGTGTTTGTCCCTATCCATCTCATCTCTTTTCAAAGATGAAGAAAAATATTACAGGTCATTAGAATTTCCACTACATTCCATCGTAGACATGATCTCTTACATCAGGTGCATGAACTCTCGATCCATTTCACCCCCAATCGTATTTGGAGAAAAGTGACTCAGAAACATATCCTTGAATCCTTTCTAGGATAGATACTCATTTTTCCTAGATTTCACTTTCATTTCCCACTAGTTCATTGCTATTCCACAAAACATTTAGGTATAAATCTTCACTAACCTATCTATGACTATCTCTAGGTGACTAAAGATCATCTGGATGGACTATATCTAGAACTATTCTTTATGAGGTCGTCCCTCCCTAACAAATGTGGGTAGGTGATACAACTAGAGCTACCATTTCTTACTGGACATCGAAGGAACAATGTGATTAGTCTCCCCCCTATGGATTTCATGACCCATAGAAAACAATTGTGAATTTGATCATCCATTATATTCCCTAGAGATGATGGCAGTCTTAGTTTTTCTATGTGAGGTGTGTTCTCATTACCACTCTATTGATGTTCAACTAAAGGATATAAGGGTAAACTCACTCCTCATATCACAGTTTTCATAACACGAATTAACACATAAGTAAAAAAGAGACAATACATATCCAAGGTCATAAGGTCATTTCAGTTCATGGCTAGATAATTTAATTAATCATATTTTTATAGTTAAATTTTTATTCTTTTTTTAACAATAATAACTATAGATTTCATGTGAAATAAATGAATCCTTATCATGAATAATGTATGATAACATAATTTACTACAAGACTATAATAATGCATTCATATGCACCTCATTTCATATCAAATCATGATTAAAATATCATAAAATAATAACAACATAGAATAAGTGCATCACCCAAGGTGAAATAACATCATAATTGTAATAAGTGAACCTTAAGAATAGTTTTCCCTTCCCTAGAAACTTGGGTTTTCCCCAAGACATGGGCTATCTACTCTCTTGAACAATCTCATTACTGATATTGGCTATATCCTAATCTCCTTTATACCTTTCCAAAATAGTAAAAAAGAAATAAAATGACCTCCTTTTATACCAATTTGTAATGTCCCCATCCTGGTTCTCCATTATATGACTAAGATGGGTTTCTACATGACCTCAGGAATGCTTCCATGTCTGTCAGATGCTAAGGACTATTATTGAGGGTCTGGTATGTATAGTGGGGAGACTATAACCTTAAGTAATGAATAATAAACCTACGGTAAAACAAAGTAAACAATCATTATAAATCAAATCTATTAGATAATTAGAAAAAGAAAAATTCAATCCAATATAATCAAACCATGAAATATCATACTGTAATGTCATATTTAATGTCATTCTAAAAGTCATACAAGTAAAAAACTAAATTACAGACTCAAAATAGAGACTCTAACCATTAATCCTGAACCCTATACATGGCCCATCTCCATGCTCCATCCCCTGCTAGAAAATAAAAAATCCATCATAGGGCCACTTAACCTTGTCCAGGCCTATATCCATGAAGTCTACCTAGGTACCAAATGGAGGCCCATACTGGTCGTGAGTAAAACTCAGTAGGCCACCACTAATTTTTTACAAAAAATATAGTAAAATTAATATTACATGAAATAGTATAAAATACAAAGGCATTAATTAATAAAATAAATACAGAACATAAAATAAACTCATCGATCTTTGAGATTTGGGTTGAAACCTGGGATCATCCAAACCTCCTTAGGCATGATGAAAAAATCTCTATCTAATCTCACCACTAAGTCCATGTAGATTTCCATTCTAAGGACTAATTAAAAATTTTGTTCCAATCCAACTCAAGGTGAATTCCCATTCCTAAGGTTAATTTCATATTCCATGTGTTAATAGACTCTATGCGAATTCTCATGTTAGATCCTCTTACAAGTTCCCAAGGTGCATTACAATGTAAAGAGAGAATTATGCATCAATGGACCTAGTGTTAATTCCCATGTTTTTTCAACGCACATGCTGAGAGGACTTTAGACCTTATGAAAATTCACATCCTTGGGATGATTTTATATTTTAAGTATCAAAATCAATAAGATAAATTGTATACCAATTTACCAAACATGTAAAACATGATAACAATGACCACATTGGTTAACTCATGAAAATTATCAACTATCTTTCCAAATTAAATTAAATTACATTATTTCTTTAATATAATTATTAGTTTCATGAAAATATTCCAATTTTCGTAACAACTGTAACAATTCTGATTCACATTTCACATGCCATTCCATGTCTAGATTTTCAATTTTATCTCCAGTCATGGAATGGTTCCCAAGGGTTCAATACAAAGATAATCCGATTATGTTAAAACTAATTAAAATAGAACTAGTTCTACAAATTACATGTTTTAACCAAATTTCAATGGTGGGAGAACCTCTCGGGTGGCCACGTTTCTAGGTCACATTCTCCAATGGACCTGACAAGATCTATAGGGGTACATGAATAAGAATATAATCCAAACTATAGGATTCCAATTAAGATGGGTCATGAACATGGAATACCATCATGATATCACATGTTTTACATACTAAAAATCCAATATATGACTTATAGAGATGTTTTAGACCATCTACCTCAAAATATATAGGAAGAATCTCAAGATCAAATGTCTGGATCAATGCACAACACCATAATTCCGGATTTTGGATGTCTGGATAGAACCATAAATCAATAAACTAAGATATTTAATTAAGAATAAAATGAATTCATTGATAACCCTTCTAATTCAATAACCTCGAATCAGGTTCGAAAGAGATATTTTAAGCTATTAAACATGGGTTCTGGGGCATAAAATATGATTTCACCCCTTTCAAACTTGTACTATATTGGAGCCACTAACCTTTAGCTTCCACCAGCTTGATGGTGGTTCTAAGAGTCATTTATACACCTATTGTAACCCCACCAGTTAATTGGTGGTTTTTCTAGCTGGATATTGGGTTTCATGTAAGAAACATATTATCTCATGGCTCCACTAGCTAGCCAATGGTCCTCACATATAATACCTCTAAAGTGGTTATTAATCAATAGTTATATCTATAAACATTAAGGGGAATGAAGTTTGATGAGTTTTTTATGATAGATAAAGGAGTCTATTTGGTGATGGAGTCTTCTTCTTGGTTTTCCTAGTTGGTTCATGTTTCTCCTAAGATCCTCACTAATGATTATCTTAAAGCTTGATGTTCTAAAATGGTCTTAAAAGCTAATATATGGTTGATGATTATTATTATTATTTTTCAACCTATTTTGAGGTGTTTAATAAGGTTGAAATGATAGAGGTGGTAAGATATGTCTTAGTGGTGTTACTTCAATAGGTGGTATCCAGAGTTATTCATCTAGCTAGAAAAGTTAGTGTGGAGGGCCTCATTGGGGTAATGGAAAGATTGCTTAGTAGAAATCATGAACCACACTAGTGGTTTCTTTAAGGAATGAATTATTGTTATGTTATTAGTGTGGGATATTTGACTATAACAAACCTTTTTTCCTTGAGGTTTAGAGGAGATTCCACCAGTGTGGGTGTTGGTGTCATCTTAAATGCTTCTATAAGACTCCCCTATAAGGGAGTGGATTTGGTTATTCATATTCTATGAGTTCACATGTGTGATGAAATGATTTTATGGTTATAGGATCACGCCCTCAGCTAAAATGGGATTCTCACCATGTGAAGAATTCATGGGGTTGTTATGGTTAGGTCATCTATATCTACTAGATATGGAACCTAAGGACACTAAGTCTATTCCATCCACAATGATAGGTACGGTGTTTATTAATTAGTCATGGAATATATTTTATTTGATATAGGTTTTTCCCATTTGGACATCTTGTTATGTTTTCTTTATTCTTTTGGTTTACTAGCAGATTTGATGCCCTTTATGATGTATTTTATTACATTACTAGGTAGAATAAAGGAGAATTTTTTTAAGTATCTGGAGTGTCTTCTTTTAATTTCAATGTGAATGTCGTGTGGTATTTCCTCATGTTGGACCTGGAAATTTTTTATCTCATCATTGGTATGGATTAATTTATTGGATTGAAATCATAACTTGATTTTTATCACTGTAGGGTCTTATTTCTATTTTCTGATGGGTTTACTCATGTCTTCCAGGTTGATTGGGATTAACATTCAGGTATGGAAGGATCCATTTTTTATAGGTGGGATTGATCTCATTTCATTTATCCAAGTTTTTATTTATTATTGTATGATAGGTTTCAATTAGTTTTGTTCCATTATTCAGGGACTGGTACCCCAATGTTTTTTCATAAGATTTTTTTTGGGTTCCACCCTAGTGTGATTTCAATTTTACTATAAATATTCTTCTTGAGATGAGATCCATTTCCTTACCATCTTTCCAGATTGTGCAGATTGAGTTGAAATATTTGACATCTTAGTTGGAGGAACTTGAGAGTGATGGATTTATTTATCCTAGGTGTCATAGTTAGTGTCACTAGTTCTATTTGAAATGATGGTAGATAGGGGTATCTGAATTTACATAGATTACCATACACTTAATCAAAATAACATAAAGAATAAATTCCCATTACCATGAATTGATGATCTTTTTTTATTAGTTCAGAGTAGATTGTTGGTTTTCAAAGATAAACATGATTTTAGGGTACCACCAGTTGAGGTTCTAGGAGTAGGATGTACCTAAGACTGTCTTTCAAAGATATCATGGAAAATTTGATTATTTGGGTGTGATATTTGGTGAAAACAATGGTCCTATAGTCTTTATAGCCCTGATGAATTGGATCATCCATCACATTTTGGACTCCTTCATGATCATGTTTTTTATGACAGCATGGTGTGTGGTAAGATAGAAGAGGAATACATAGACTATTTGGTGATTGTTTTGGGAATCTTGAGGGACTATCACCTATATAAAAATTTATCCAAATTACATTTTTAGGTTAAATATATAAGGTTCTAGGTCCATGTGATTTCTGAGAAAGGGGTTAAATGGATCCTATGATGTTCTAAACAATTCTTTCAAGGGTGTGATCAAAGAAAATGTTTGATATCAGAAGACATTTGTAATTTTTTGTGTATTATAGGTTCTTCTTTTAGTATCTAGATTATCCCTTGACAATGTTCACTAGAAATTGGGTGATGTTTGATTAGAGTGATAAGTTTTTGTGTTCTTTTGATGAGTTGTAGGCCTGTTTGACATCTATACCAATATTGATTCATCCTGGTCCTTGTAATGATTTTGTGGAGTAATATTACACCTCATGTGTGGGGTTTAGGTGTGTACTGATGTATTATAACCATGTTGTGTCTTATGGATTTTTCCTGATATGCCCACATGAGAGAAATTACCCCACCAATGACCTAGAATTCTAAGATATGATGCATTCATGGAAGTGGTTTCACCATTATCACTATAGAATGTGTTTCATATTCTACTCAGATTATAAAATCTTGAAGTATATCTCTAATTAGAAGAAATTGAACCTCATATATAAATGATCAATATAATATATTTACATTTTTTATTTCAATATATCATATGCCCCTAGGATAGGGAATGTGTTTAGAAATAGTTTGACAAAAACCCTTTTTGTTCAGACTTTTTGAGAATCAACAGATGAGTGGGTATTGATAAGTTTGTTTTCCTATCTTAGGTTATTGGTGAAGGAGGTTAGAGATAAAGTGTTTTTTACCAATTTTCAGGTCACAACTTCACTTATCAATTATGTATGGGGTGTGAAATAATCTCACATTGAGTACTTGTATATTAGCAATAATTTAAACGGTGTGGATATCTTAAGTTATTCGTCTTGGTCTCTTGATGGATATCTCTTCTTTAGAGGCATCTGGTAGTTCATTTGACCATAACGAAAGAGTTAATGCATGGGGGAATCATTCTAGTAAGGCCATTCACCCTGATGATATCATGTTTTTTTACCTTCACGAGTAGGTATTGGTGGATCAGGATGAGGTGATTAGTTATGGATCTTATATCTTGATATTTTACCTTCCAAAGAATCAAATCTGAATATAAGATACAATCAAATTCTTTCAAACTTTTCCCATTACTGTGTGGAGGTGGGATAGAATCTCTAGGGATTTTGTGATTATAGTACCACATACTATAAGTGGGAAAGACTCAATATAAAATACTATTAACAATTTGACCCATTTATCCCATTTTATTCCCATCAAGGAGTCAAATAAGGTAGAGGAGCTCAAGAAACTATTTTTGTACGAGGTTTTTCAGCTTCATAGAGTGCCTTACATAATAGTTTCTAACCAGGACTCCCACTTCGCTTCTCAGTTTTTTAAGGGAGTTCACAAATATTTGGAAACCAAGTTGAGGTTGAGCACAGTATACCCCCCATAGATGGAAAACAAATATGATAAAACCATTGAGACACATGAGGATATGCTCTAAGAATGTGTTCTCGACTTAATAGGTTTTTGGAAAAGGAATATACCAGTGTTTGAGTTTTATTGAAAAAAGGGTTATCATGTCTCAATCAGGATGCCCATTTTTGAGGAATTATATATACAGTAGTTCCAGTCCCCTTTGTGTTGGGGTGATGTGGGTGAGTGTTATTTATTAGGACTGAGTCTCATCCCGGAGATGAACTATAATGTTTGGTTGATTCAAAAAGTTTATAAACGTCATAAAGTCAACATAAATCATACACCAAATGATTTAATCATCCGTTAGAGTTTTAGGTTGGTGATCAAGTGTTTCTTGGGTATCTGTTTTACTAGGAGACTATCTCTTAAGAAAGCATAGGAAGTCGACATTACATTTTGTCTGGCCATTCTAGATTATAGAACATCTTGCAAAGGTAGCCTATTTGTTGGATTGGACCCCATGGATTACCTAGATTCATGGTGTATTTCATGTTTCCTAGTTGAAGAGATAAAATTTAGACTCAACTCGTGTGATAGAGTGGAACGATTTTGAGGTGGAACCTAGTGTTATCATTATAGAGCTACCTACTCGTATCTTAGAGTATCAAAAAAAGTTACTTCATCATAAATCAATCCCATTATCCTATGATATTTGAAAGCATTGTGGAAATATCTATGATATATGGAAGTAGGAAGACTAGGTGAGGCAGTAGTGGCCTCACATATCTTCTTCTGAGGATGCCTGTGGAATTTCTGGGGGTAGAAAGTGTCGTGGTGTGGAGTTATGTTACACTCATTGGATCACTGGTATGTTTTATTTGACTTTTTCTTTATATGTTCATCTTTTATTATATTTTCTAGTTGTTGGGGGTAAGATATGTGGATTTTGGAGAAAATAAACCCTAGTGCGAGGTTTTTATAACCTTGAATGATGGTGTCTTGAGGGATAGTGAGATTTTTCATTATTTGAGATCAATTTTTCTGAATTTTTTAGGATCTATAGAAATCATGTGGTTTGAGTTTTTAGGAGACAGTACCTCCAACATAGTTGGCACATGATTTTCTTGTCTTTGTGACCAAACCATGTGAGTTTTCCAGGTCATTAATGTTTTGAGAAATTACTAAAGTGTCATTGATGGATTTAATGTGTCTCTCCCTTATTTTCACTCTCATGTGTTTATAGCTTCTTCACCAATACCTAGAGCTTATACCCCCTCTATTTTGGTATATTTATCTTGATTTCATGGTACCTTTACAAGAGTTAAGTGTATTTATCCAATATTGATTCATCATTCCCCCTTACCATTCCTTGTTATTCTATTTCTATGGAAGATAAAAACCATAAATGGTGATTTCACTAAACCTAGGGTAATTAATGGGGTTTTTGTTTATGGTTTAGGTGTTCCTAGATATATAATTAATAAATATAGTTGTTTTTATTAAAGTAAACAAAGATTTAACATATCATTTGGTTGGTTTCTCTATTTATTGGTGGTTACCAGGTCTTACCTTCAGTCCCTTACCATATTTCGTTTTTATTTATCAAATTTCCTTCAAATTGATTTGTGATTGATTTATATTCCATGTTTAATGTGAATCATGGTTTTTATTGGAAATTTTATGATTTAATGTGATTTTGTAAAGTGATTTTTATTAAATTTACTCTAAGTGTATGATAAAATGGATCAAAGTGTTTTTATGGTATTTAATGGATTTATAAATTGTATTTACAAAATGTTTTAGCTTGAAGAATGTGTTTTATCAATATGATCATGTTTTTTTATAAAATTATATTTGGAAATGGATTTCATAAATGGAGCAAGTTGATATTGTTATATTTTTCATTAAGTGACTCATGGGGAGCATGGGGTGTGATAGTGTACATTGATTAGATGAAGAGTGTTTTTGCAAGCGAATGAGAGATCCTTTAGAGGGAATGCCATGGGAGATTTTATAGTATTATCCATGGTACTGATGGATCCTATGGGATAAATACTGAGTGAGATTCAAAAACATGGACTAATGGATTGATAGTGCTTGTGGGTATTTGGGTCTAGGGAATATTGAGAGAGATTACAACTTGTTGTACTAGATTAAATGGATAGAAAATTATGTTTTAGTATAATTCACACTAGACCCTTATGTTTATATCCCATGTTGTGTATTGATTATTCCCGATTGATTGTATGCTTTAATGCATTATTTTAGTTCCCTTTTGGTTTTAATACCTTATTCTATTCCCATTTTCATTTATTTTATTATGTGATAGTATTTATGTTTATGGTCACTTTAATTCCATGTATGGGTGTGTTGATCTTGTTACGTTGGGTGGATTATTTCTTTATTCAATCCTTGTTCATTCATGTGTTAGAAACATGTATTGTTTTGAGAAAAAATAAAGGGATTAAAAGTGTAAAATGTTTTCAAGTGAACCTGTTTTAAAAGTGAACATAGTTTTGAATATGAGTTTTAAATTGGATTTATTGGTTGCATGGTTAAAATAATTATATAGATTCATGGTGGTATCCAACTAAGATTTTTTCCTTACACCATATATATGGATTTTGGTATATATATATATATTTTTAAATAGATAGGTAAAGGAAAGGTAACCATGCTTTAGGGTGGATCTTATTAGTTACCATCATCCAGGTTTTTATGTAGAGGATATATGGTATCATGGAATTTACCTCAGAATAATACATTTTGAGATTTTGCTTTAGTTTGGATGTCATGTATTTCTTTATAGTTCTATGATCCTTGTTTTCAGTTTTGATCTTTTGACTATGGATATCATATGTATGTCTTGTTTATGAAATGTTAAATATGGTGATGTGATATTATTTATGATGATTGTTATTAGTCATTGCTACATTTACTCTGGTTTTATATTTATATCATTTTATCTTGTTTATTAAGTAGGTGTGGTTGTCCAATTAATAGATGGTTCACACAAAGTTAAAAACAGAGAAACTATTCCCAAATGCTTTATTGTGACGTCCTAGTTATTTTCTCTTACCCGTTGTGATCAGGAAAGAACTTTTGGCTTTCAGGTGTTTAAGTTTCAGTGACGTGTTTGGTTGGCCCTGGATGGTGGGATATAATATGGTTGTGGTGTAGATGCATCTTGTTTTAAAAACTATGAAAGGGGTGGATTGGGTATTAAATCAATCATTATAGGTGCGTGATTATGGGCCTAAAACTACACACATGTTGAGCAACTTCTATTGAATATTCTTTGGTTTATTCACACACTCTTTACAAAACATTATGAAATATTTGAAAATATTTCTATGATTTGAGGAAATTACCAAAGATGATAATTTTATGATTCAGAGACTATCAATGAAAAAAATTCCAATTTATGTTATATGTTATGCCGGATTTAGACTTATAAATTTTTATTTAAAATTTGTAATGTTATGAGATAATTTGGTATATTCAATTGTATGAAAATAGAACATAGTGGAAGTAATGGAAATTTTTTCAATGGAAGTAATATATATAGGAATTTTCATCCTAGAAAATAAAATGATGTTAGAGTTGTAGTTGGAGTTGGAGATGAAAAAATTATAACTATATTTTGGAAGCTAATTCAAGCTATGACTAATAAAACATCCCATGTGGATCATCCTTTTGATCAACAATATGGTGAAATAATGTTATACAACTTTATGTTACGACAACCTATATAATTTAATGAGAATATTAATTCATCAATAGCTGAGCAATGGATCAAGTCCATGGAAAAGATATATCATACTTTGGGAAGTATTAAAAGATATAAAGTTATAATGTATGTTTAATATCTTAAGTGAGACACTGATAAATGGTGGTCATTGGTCCATAATACTAAGGAGGTAGGTGAAATAATTAAAATGGAGTATAATAATTTCATGATGATATTCTTTGAAAAATACTTTCTTCATGTGAAGAGAGATGATATAGAGAGAAAATTACTCAATATAAGGAAAAATGAAGGGAATGTTTTTACTAAATATGAATCTAACATTAGAAGGATAGAAACTCATGTTTCATATTATGTACATAATCCAAGGAGTAAGATTGATCTCTTCTATCATGGAAAAAAAATATAGCCTTTGAAATGAATTAGACTCAAAAAAATATAATATGATGATATAGTATCAATTTCCATCAAGGAAGATAAATATTTATCCATGTCTTGTGTTTTCTAGGGATAAATAGAAAAATGTATGCTAAGAATAGTGAAAAAAGAAATACAGAAAAAGTGAATAAGGGAAAGGTTTAATTTTCAACTTTTATTAATTTTGGAAAGAAATGTTGTGGAACATGCTTGATGGAAATGGGATTTTATGTCAATTTTAGAGATAAATTCCATTCAAATCATCATTTTAAGGGAAATAATGAATCCACCAGTGTCGAATGCTTCAACTATAATGATATGGGGCTCTATTTTAATAAATTCCCCATGTTTCAAGAGAATTTGACTCAAAAAATATAATGGAGAAACGATAACCTTTTTCAATCACTATATATGATGTAAAAGTTCCTAAAGATGTTGTAGTATGAAAGTTTATCATAATATCAAATTTAGATAATGCTTTATTTGATTTTTTATATTCACAATCATTTATATCTTCCATTTTTTCCAAGAAAATTAGATATTTTAATATAACCTTATAAATTGTATTATCAACCAAGATTCCTAGTGGAGGTATTATTTTATTAAGGATACATTAGTTAGTTCCCATTATGGCACATAAACATACCATATTTGTAAACTTCATTTTTATACCTATGGATGACTATAATATAATACTTTCTATAGATTGGATTTCAAATTATAATTTAAAATATTATTTCCAAAAGAAGGAGATTATGATTTTTGGTGGAGAAATAGAATCCCTTATCTTTAGAGGGAAAACTACATCATCTAAATCATGTATATATCAACCATAAATAGTTCTCCTTAATGAAATTATTAGAGAAGAACAACATACACAAATTATGAATGGGAAATGGATCCTTAAAATAGAGTATATATCTATCATGAAGAAATACATTAATGTGTTTTCTAAATAACTACCTGGACATCCACCAAATCATCAGTTAGAGTTTTCCATTGATCTCATACCTAATGAAAGGCCTATATCTATGAATTCTAATAGGATGACCATAGTTTAAATATTTGACCTTAATAAACAATTTTAGGTGTTTTGCAAAAATTTATTTCCCTAGTGTTTCATCATGGGGAGACTATGTTCTTCTTGTTAATAAGAAATATGGGTTTAGGAGGTGGTGGATCAATTATAGGGAAATCAATGCTTTTACTTTAAACAGAAAGTATATTATGTATTATATTAATTACTTGTTTGATCAACTTCAAGTATCTCAATAATTTTTAAATATTTATCCTGATTTGGGGTATCATCAAGTACAAGTAAAGAATGAGGATGTTCTAAAGATATCATTTCAAACAACGTCTGAGCATTTCAAATTTATAGTAATTAACTTTGTATTCACTAATAGAACCTCTATTTTTATGGATATTATTAATATAGTATTTATTTATTCCTTATATAATTTTATTATGATATTTATTGATAATATCATGGTATAATATAAAATTAAATATTATAATAAGATTCATTCTAGAATAATTCTTAATACTCTTAAATAAAATGAGTTATATAGAAAATTTATCAAATGTGAATTCTATATTTTGTAAGTTTTTTTCTTGGACATGTTTTCTCTAAGGATGGAATATTACCTAATAATTCAAAGACAAAGGCGGTGGTATAATGGCCAAATCAAATGAATATAATTGAGGTGTATAGTTTCCTTGGATTAGAATGTTAATATCGATGATTTGTTTCAAAAAAATCTTGATTAGCTAACCTGTTAATAATGTTGACACATAAATGGGTTAATTTTATATGTTCATAAAAATTTAAATAATTTTTTATAGAATTTAATAAGATATTATTCATTACACAGATATTTACTTTACCTTAAGGAAGGAATGGACCTTTGACATATAGTGATGCATCAAAGAAGGAACTTGTATATGTCTTTATGTAGAACTATAGAGTGGTTGCCTATAAATCAATGAAGTTAAATACTCACAAATATAATTATACAACATGTTATTTTTTGTTGGAAGCTATAATCTTTACATTTAATACATGGATTGATTACATTTATGGTGAAAGATGTGAAATATATGCAGATCACAAAAGTTTGAAATACATATTCTCACAGAAATAGATCAATATAAGGAAAATGATATGGTTATAACCACTCAATTATTATGATTTCTTAGTAAACTACAACTTTGGGAAGGAATATAAGGTAACTAATGCATTGAGTCGGAAATATCATGTATTTGTTACTAAAATTATGATTGAAAATAATCCTATATTCAAGGATTTAGTAAATTTCGATATGAGAATCATTAAGGAAGGAGAAACATCACATATAATCTACATAATTTCCAAAACATCCTTATTATAGAAAATAAAAACATCCCAACATGATGATAAAAATATTGATAGGAAAAAAATTTCATTATTGAAGGGAAGTTGGTAAACTTCATCAATGAAACTGTTATATTGAAATTTGGAAATATTTTATCTATTTAATCAGTTCTTAAGTTGAAAAGAGAATTATTAGATGAAGCTCGGGACTCAAATTTCTCAATATACCCAGGTAACACCGAAATGTATCATTATTTTGTAGGAACTTTTATGGTGGAATAATATGAAATGGTAAATTACAGACTATTTATAAAGAATCTTGGTTTTCCAGTAGTTGATGGCTGAAAGAAAACTTTCTAAAGGAATCATGAAACATCTACCTATTTCTATATGTAAATAGGATGATAATACTATATAATTTACCATTTTATTTCCAAATACTCCTAGAAATAAGTATTCTATAAGAGTCATTTTTTATCACCTTATAATGTTCCAAAATTTCCTCATTATAAGGGAAGATGTACCTCTTGAATTCCTTAAACAACTCTATATTAATAAAGTTTTCAGAATTTTTGGGGTATATATTTTGATTTTATTTGATCCTGATCTGTGGTTTATAAAGAAATTTTGGAAGAGTATTCAAAATGATCTTAACATCGAGCTATATTTGAGTGTCATATATTATCTTCAAACTGATGGTCAGTCTGAAAGAACCATTTTTACATTTAAAGACTTATTGAATTCATATTCAATTGAATTTCAAGGAATTTGAGATTAGTATATATCATTGGTGGAATTTTCAAATAATAATATATTCCACTAAAACATTAAAATGGTTCTATATGAATCATCGTACGGTAAGACATTTCATACTCCATCTTATTGTGATGAAGTTTATGAAAGGAAGCTTGTAGGGAAAAATATCATAGAGGAGACAATAGTTAAAGTAAATACTATTTAGAATCATATTATGAAAGATCAAAGTATAAAAAATTATATATTGATAACCAAATGAATGATTTATAATTTCACGTGGGAGGTCATATTTTCATGAAGACATCTCTATGGAAGGGTGTTATAAGGTTTAGAAATAAATGGAAACAAAGTCCTAGGTAAATTAGGCCTTTTGAAATTTTAGAAGGAATTAGATCTGGGGAAAACTATTTGGAAATGACACCTAGACTCTCAAAATTTCATAAATTATTCTATATTTAATTATTGAGTTATTATATGTCATAACTAATGCATGTGCTCTTCGCTAAGGAAATAAAATTAAAAAATGATTTATCTTAATTTTAAGAGCCAATACATATTCATGACACTTGATAACAAGTGTTTTGGAATCAGATAGATCAATTAGTGAAGGTACTTTATATAAAACATAAAATATAAGAGGAAACATGGGAACCTAATTAAGTTAGTATGAATAACTACCCAAATCTATCCATGAACTCATTTTATAGAAATTTTGAGGATGGAATTTTTGATGGGGTAAGAATGTAATGTCCAATAACCAATTATAGTATTTAATATTTTATTTATAAAGAAAACCCAAGTCTTTTCATGGAGAAATATTCTATAAATTTTAATGATGAAATTTTTGAAGGGGGACGAATGTAATACTCAAGCTTCAATTACAGCACGTAAGATTTTATTTTAAAATAAATAGTAGCATAATGAAAATATATATATTCAAGAATTTTATTAAAACAAAAATTATAAAATTTTATTTATTTATTTTGATTAAATTAATTTCAGTTTTGAATAAATCATTTAAAAATTATCTTAGGGTGAATATTTTTTTTTTTGAAATGGTTGATTTTTCACTGAGTAGTGAAAATTACTGATTTTCCAAAAAACTGCCACTTTTATGAAATTATTATTATATAAGAATTAATTGAAAGATTAATAAATAACTTTTCTTGAAAAAATATATATTTAATACATAACATAATTCATATAAAAATATAATGTTGGACTTAAAAATACATACTTAACATTTTGGAAATCAAAGTAATTTTTTTTCAAATAAATTTTTTTAATATCTTCTTTATTAATCAAGTATTTATAGGGTCTATCTTAGTTTTTTTAGCTTTAAATAAAAATAATTATCCTTCAATTTAACATTATTTAATTAATTCTACTTAAATTAATGTTATACGTTATTGTTTTTGTAAAATCATTTCTATGCTTAAAATAATTATTTTTCTAGAAGTTTTTTTCATTGAGTATTATGTACTTATATTAAAATTAATTTCTATTACTTATGGAAATTGGATATTGAAAAATGGATTCCACATTTTGAGTCAGAATAATTAATATTAGGCAATAAGTTCAACATAATTCTTTTATGACGAATAAAAAACACGATGAAAATGTTTTTTGATAGTTAAGGTTAAAATGGATTTACTGGGGGTTACACAAAGAGACAATGGTAAAAATTACATTTAAACCTGTATAAATATTATAGGTTGGAGATATTTAGAACTTTTATTTTCATAAGAAAATTAATATATTATTTAATTTTTTATATAATTCTATGTGTGCCCATCCCCTCACTTATAAAAGGGAACCTCTTATCCTCACATATTCACAAATGTTGAGCACTCTATCTCAGCCAGAACCTACCCAAACAATTTCATAAATTAATTTCCATCATTATTTATCTCATTTTATTCTTCTATTACCATCCTAATAATTCTTAAGGTGTAATAAAAAAGTGTTCTCTCAAAGAACAAGTATTTTTCTTTATCGACTCTTTCAAAGTTTATTTATTCTTTTACTTCCTATAAATATTATGTACCTATCATAACATAATGAATATATTATCAAAAATATACTAATATTTTATTATGATTATGGGACAACAATTTTCCACCTCTTTTCCAACAATTTGAAATGATATAATTGCTCATACGTGCCTATGGACTACCACATTCACTTAGCAATATGATTCGTTAGTCATCATTGCCTCATATTGATGGATATAATGATAGATTTAATATATATATATATGTGTGTGTGTGTGTGTGTGGGTGTGTGTTTGTGTGTTTGTATTATATAATTATGATTCTATAATTGTAAAATATTACTTCTATTTCTTTATTTTATTAGAAAATGAAAATAGTGTTCATGTGTATCTACAGACTACCGTATCCATGAACGGTTTAATTCATTTTTCTATATATACCTTTTATGGATGGATCTAAAAATTTATATAATTGATAGATATGATATTTATAAAATTATTTAAACTTTGGATATTATGGAACCATGATCAATATATAAGGACCACAACCAATGAGTCAAAAACATACATGAAAAATGAAGCAGTTAACTTTTGAAATGATATGATAATGGAAGATTATTAATGAACAGTCGATAAAATGTTACCAGAAAAATATGTATGGGATTATATGTATAAATATTATTATATTATTGAATTGTAATAACTTTAGGTTTATTTTACAATGTATTAAAATCACTTACAAAGAAATTCATACTTGAGGTAAGTTGTTTATGTTACCATATCACTTTTTATGAAGATTATTTTTTATTAAATTTATAATTATGAAATTATATGATATATCCCTCAAATATATTATATATTTTATTATCATATAGTTTTTTTCTATAAATTAGTATTTTTCCTTTCATTTTCCTCTATCTAATTACTCAAAGGTTTGAAAGAATGTTTTCAATAAAGACGAAATTTATTTTTCTATTCAATCAAGAATATTTTTCATCAATATCCATATTTTTTTGAAAGTTTTTTTAATAATGTTTTTAATAATATAAAATGATTGATTAAATTAATTTTTCTCCTTTTTTCTTTCAATAAAATGGTTTAAAAGGAATCTTCTTATCTTTTTCCTGTTGAGGTAATTTTTAATGTCTGAAAGTGAATCAATGTTTAACATTTATAATATAAATGGATTTTCCCACCATAAAAATATAATTTGACCTAAATATATGATTATAACTTTCTATGGTTCTTTTCAAAGAAATTTGTTCCTAATATTCTAGAAATTGTTTAAATTGTAAATAAACGATTTCAAAATGATAATGATATTTTCTTGAAGAAATGTTCTGGTGGTCATTTAAAAGTATTTTTTCAATATGTAAATCATTTAATGAATATTAAGATTTATTAGGAATATTTTATAATGATAACATATATCATTTTACTCTAGATGTTTTATGATCATGTTTCTCCAGTAATTTACTGGGGAAAATATTATCATTTCATATTCTATTTCTTCAATTTGAATGTTTATGTTGATTATATATGGATTTTTTTAATTTATTTCACATGGTGAATAGATTTTACTTGGTAATATATGTTTAGGGACCCTTATTGCCACTTGATGCATCACTAGGTATCATTATACAATCCAGTTTGGGTATTTGGTGTATTAATTAGCTATATATGTAATATGTCTTTCCATGAGGCCTTAGTGGTAAGATTATAATATCTAACATTATGAATTTTATCATTATGAAACTATTTATTATTTTCCATTTGATTATTTATATTTCAATGTCATCCATGGATATATTCCCCTTATATAATATTAGTTATATGTCATATTTGATTATTTTTTATCTCTATTTATTATTGAAAATTTATTTATTCTATGATAAATTATGTCGTATGCTTTCACTTAATGATAATTTGATATCACTATTGTTTTATTTTTTACTTTTTCTAGGATATTAAGAATAGATTTATGAATGATTTTATGGATATAATAGAATAAATAATAAATTTATCATCATAAATTTAATTTTCATTTCATCATTTCAAATGAAATTTGAGAATCATGGATGTATTTAGTATTCCCAGACTACTAAAATAGGTTTTCTTTTGTAATGTGATCTATTGTATAATGTTATAACATAGAGAAATAACAACCAAATTTAGGTTACTAGAGTCATAGTGTTTTGTAAGGTTTTCTCTAAATGAGGTGGCCTTGATAATCAATAGCCCAATATGATAATCATAGAAATATTCTCAGAAAAGTATAATTCAAAAGGATTTTAGTCACAATGATTAATGTATAGGTTTTTTATAGACTAAATATTTAAATTATCAATCTTGATTTATTTTTACATGCTTATACCATCCATGTATATTTTCTCTTGAATACTCTCCAACGGTATCAAGTCTTAGAAACATTCAAAGTACAGAGTCCCCAAATCTTGATACATGGAATCCATTAATTGAATTCATATATAATTTTCAACCTTATTATATTTACAATTACTTCTTATTTATATGAATATTTATACTAAAATAATAAAATTCATATCACCCACTACCGTAAATATAACCACCGCTTTAGTCATGAATTCCTATATAGTAAGTGTCTTTAAAACTACTCTCGCTCTACTCAGTGGACTCTAATATTCCTATGCCAACTCATCTTCATTGAGAGACTTAAACCATAGAATTTAAGTCTCATCCAACTCTGTGTTTTATTTATGGAAAAATAATTAGTCTTAACCTAAATTTAATATCCTTATTGGCTATATGATTATTAACATATATTCACTAAGTTTTTTATGTTAGTTTATATCGAAAGCTAGATTTAATATAAATTTTTCTTAAAAAATAGTTTTCATTATATCCTAATAGATTCTTATCATATTATAATTTATATGACATAGATTATTCAATATAGTTCTCAAACGGTTAGTTTTTACGTCAATTTTAAAAACATTTCATAGAAGAAATTATGGAATATTTTTAATATATATAAGATACATCATTGATATTCGTTTTACTAATATCGATATATAGATGTATATAAGAAAATGTGAGTTTGGGAATACCTTTATGCCATATATATGATAAAATATTACTAGGTTAAGATGTTCTCTGAAAATACATCTTGGAGTTTCCACTCTCTTTTCCATGTGCATTCATTTACTTCACTAAGAATTTCAAAAAATTTAAAAGAATATCATGAATTATATAAATTTACCTCAAGCTTTAGAATAGTTCATGTTGCCTTATTGAACTAACTCTACAAATTTTCTGGCATACCTTTTCTTTAAAAGGTTTCCATATCAAAAACATGATAACTATTTTGTTAGTATACCTAGTATCATAGCACAATATATACTAAATAAATTTTATGTTCTTAAACAATTCAACTACTTTCAGTTTTATTTGACAATGAATTATCTTTCCACAATCAAGTAAGTGTCTTGTTTTTTTATATTCATCATTAATTTTAATGGATATTTATTATTCAAAAGTTACATTAATATTATTTTAGTATAAAGTTCTATAAGAATATTTATTCTAAATATGAAATAATTTTTCATTATTTATAGTTGGAGACTAAGATAAATGTCCCGGTAAAACTCATTACAAAATAGAATCAGTCTATTCTAGAAAATTAAAATTTGCGTCATCTTGTTAGTGACATTGGAATCACTCTTTCTTGGCCTCTAGGATAATTCACCCAACTCCTTATAATATTATTGAACTTTTTTAATTCTAAAATTATGATATATGTAAAACATATTTTATTTAATTCAAAATAAGTCCAATGGAAATACTATATTTAGTGAAGAATGTTCCATATTTTTATAACTACTTATAATTTCATTTATTTAAATTATTCCTAAAATGATTACTTTCCATATGATAACTAAATAGTCTTCTATTTATTTCCATCTCTCTAAATCCTTAGTCTCTTTGAATGAATTTGTAAGTACACCATTGTATTTAAGGTCTATATAATTTTTAACATTTTATTTCACTTATATCTCTATAATAAAGTAGGTAAATAAGTTTCCACCAATACTTATTTTTCTATGTGAAGTATAGACAATAGGATTTATAATAATTTTCTCTATATTTTCATCTTAGTCTTGGATGAATATGGATAAAAGTCTTGGTAAGAACGATAACATGAGACTCATGGATATTCTATTATCAAAATGTAAGCTTAAATTTAAATATTTTACTTCAATACTTAAAGACATGAATACAATCTACTAACCCCCTTTCTAGTTTACACTAAAAAAGTGTAGCAAGAAACTCATTTATCTTTATGCATCTATTAATTATTTTAAATTGATAAAAGATAAGTTATCATGGAGGAACCACCCTCAATATATCTTATATAGTAATCCTTTTTCACCTATTCTTAGTGATAATTTGATCAAGTTTGGGGAATTATAACACATGGTAAAAATTATATGATAGTAAATTAGTGTAAAAAATCTATCACACTCTAGGAAATTTGGGATTATAAGGACATTTCCTGAGTTACGGGACGATCAAATTGTATTCATAGTTTTTATTTTCATTTTTATAATAATATATATATATTTTTAGTTTTATTTATTAAAAATTATTTGAGACATAATAATTTTAATTTTATTAAGTCTCCAAATATTTTATCAAGCCTCAATGGCCCTATCCATTGAACTCAAAATGTCCCATAATTTTAGAAATTCTAGTAGAAAGGGAAAATATTTCCCTTATTATAATCCTAAACAAGGCCATGAAACTATAATATGGATTTTAGGTAGGCGACACTTCCAACTATGTTCTTGTGGATTCTTATTCCATTGAGTGGACTCCCCAATCCTGAAATCTTGGCTCATATTCCTTAAATGTCTACCTCTAAAACATCTATTGAATAGAAAAGGCCATTAAATCCAATACAAGTTTGGTTAAGTCAGTCCGCCATCATTTTCTAGATTTCCCAATAATTAATATTTCCCTCGACAAAGGCCTGAACTGATACCTAAACTATGATTCCATCTTAACTCCAATATTGAAAGGATTAATGACTTAATATTAACTTTAGGGATTTTTTTTATTATGCCTAAATTTTCTTATTTTTTATTTTATGAGTCTTATTAATATTTATAGAGCTTTATTTAAAATAATAATCATGTACTAACAAAATAATTGTTAATAATCCATTTATTTTAATTTCATCTTTGAATATTAATTCATTTGTCTATTTTATCATATTATTCTATCCATGAAATAAATTATGAATCAGATAGAAATATAAAAATAAAACAATCCACGATGATAATCTTTAACTAGAATTTTTTTTATTGATTGGAAAATAAACAAATTATTAACCCACGGGGAAAAACTCTGTGAGTCAGTCTAGGATTGATTTTTTGGAAATACACCTCTGTCTTATGTGTCTCCTTGGTTTTGGTCACCTCAGATTCATCTCAAACCAACTCCATGCACTTGGGATCTCCATCCTATTGTTTTACTTCAAATAAAGGAAACTATAGGGAGGGTTTACATAAAAAATCATAGTCATACATTCCTGAAAAAAATAAATAAGGAAGGATTACTCGTAGGCCATCAATTTAATTTAATATAATAATTACAAAAAAACATTGAAATAATTGGATTAAAAGGATCCATACACATACACACGTCATTCTAAGCACAAGATTATCCATTGGTGAAACAAATATACATTTCAAATAACTATCTAGAATTCATTTCTATTTGTTATTTTATTAATCCAAACATGAATGAATAAATCTAATTTATTATCAAATTAATCGTTTATTTCAATTTTTATTAATCCCCATCCAATTTTCCTAATAAAAACCCACCCACTATGGTTTTGAATTAAATAAATTAACTAAATTTAATTAAAATTTAATAAAATAAGTACACTACTTGCAATTTAAAGAAACTCAACAAGTACCTATTCAAACTACTAATTATTTATTAAGGTCATGTATTATCTATTCATGCGACATTTAGTACAAACATTTTATCACATGATTACATTGAATGTAAAATTAAATTAAATGAAACATGGAATACATGTTTATTAACTGTATGTAAAATGCTTTTAATTTTCATTTCTTAGTGGACATATTATTACTATACATGGTATGTAGTTCAGAATTTTACACATAAATTAATTAAATATTTATTATATATATATCCTCTCACATGATGTGTGTGAGTCAATAAATGGCACACATAACACACATTGTTGAGGTTTATATGATTAATAAATTAATTTTTTTTATTTTATACATAAACAGTTTGGATACTTGGCATGTACATATAGCTACAAATCAGGTATCTTTATCACTAAATGTTTATTGTACATGCCTAAGGACTCAGTGTGAATTACTACCTTGGAATGTGTGGGGTAAACAGTGTGTACATCCAGTACAAACCATGTATCCTCATTGTTAAATGGATGTTATTCCATATACATTTTGTAATCATTACTCAACATGTATTTGATGATGTGTTTTCTACCCTGAAAACGTATGGACTACATGAAGTGTAACCTAGTTACACATAATTTTGTCCCACATATTGTGAACCATCTTGGATTAGTAAACACATAGAGTATTTAATTCAGCATATTATGTTAATTTCATGATGTGTAGAATTAATTTAGACTATGTAATAATGAAATAAACTGGGACACATTGTGTGTACACCAGATACAAGTCATGTAATCTCGTGTTATTCACCCAATCTTCTCATAAGATCCAAATGGTTTATTTGGATGTTCTTTATTAAAATTTAATATGATATGGATTGAATGAGTAAGAAATGAGGGGAGGAAGAAGCTACATAGACAATAATATTCATGAAATAATTGAATGAAATGAAAACTAACTTTAAATGTGCATATAAATAAATAATAATTAAATAATTATAAATTTAATGTGAGTAATCTGATGTAACATTATAGTTCCATGCCAATTAAAGATACTATTGGTCCTATAGAAAACTTTTATTTTATCAGATTCAAAAATCATCCATAATGTACATGAAATTAATTTCATGACCAATAAAATTTTTCAAAGAATATTGACAAATATTTTAACTAAAACCAATAGAGAGGATATTTTCATGTTAATTTATCATCAATTTAATAACATGATAAAATATCATGATCATGATTTATATATACAGTGTAGGTGTTGATCATATGAAGTTTTTTTTGTTACATTTTCATTTCATTGATGATGTCTCAAATTTTATCCCCTCTAGCAGTGATAAACACATGCTTGTTTGATCTAAAAACATAACTGATGGTACTTTGGTGTCGATGTAGCTATACCAATCATCTTATGTTGCTCCATTGATTAAAACCATGATTCCTTTAGTTTGTAAAGGATCGTATATTTTTCTCTCTATATTAATAGAAATAGAGGTTGTGAGAATATTTTGAGCTTGAGAGAAAACCCTATAGATATTCTTTAAAGAGAGATAGTTGTCTACATATGATAATGTGGTTCATGACAATCAACCTCTCACAATTCTCATAATTGTATATTTATACACCCAGGGTTGGGTTTTATGTTCATTAATTATGTAAAGGATAAAAATAATATTTTAAACCCATAAGGAACCTCATTCCCTGTAATATATTATTATTATTTTAGTCTATGGCATGCGTTAATCTACACAATGATAAATATTATATAAAATAAAGAGAATAAGTATTTATCCACCAACCAAAAACTATATCTACTCATATTTATTAACATTTGTTGAATTTTTTACTAAATATCATAAATAAATATTATATTAAATCTTTTTTTAATGAAATATTTACATTAATATTCAATTAATTAAATAAATTCTTTATTAATAAGTAATTGTTTATTACTTTGAAAATAACAAGAGATAAATATTATACATATAATTAATTAATAAATATTATATTCATTATCTTTAAAATAAAATATTCCTTTTGATATTCATGTAATAAAATAAATTTTTTATTGATGAATAATGAATTATTTATTACCTTGCAAATGACAAGCGATAAATAAATATTATATATTCAAATAATTAAATAATTACCTTGTGAATAAATATTTATTTAATATTTGAAATTCTTTAATAAATACTAAATAAATATTGATTCTCATTTTAGAGAATAATATATATTTTGACTGTAAAATATAATATTTAATTAAGATAAAAGGAAACACTTTGTGTGTGTCTCTCTAGGACTCTTCCCCATTGGAATTAGGTGGGATTTCCTAAAGTCCAAGATTATTGTCTATTAATAGGTCAAGTAACCCATAGAGGAAGAGGATATGTCCAAAAGACAACAAATACATACAAACACTCACAGTGTAATATAACATCTTAGTGCCAATGTATCATCAAGAAGATTGCGCACTCATGTCATCAACCTATATGCTTGATATTTCTTTCATTGACTATCTGAAATAATATCATCAATACACCAAGGATATGAAATATAATGTTTAGATTCTATTTTAATCAATGTGTTGAGATATCAACATCTATAAATATATAAGGGAAAAATATTTCCTTGTATTATTCATTAATAACACATCATTCATGATGCACCCAATATACCCAAATTTTCCATGAATTGTCTTGTCATGGTTTATGGTAATACATCTAAGTGTGTGAGTCCATACATGAACTAAAAACAATTTTAAAGTATAATTACCATTACACAAACTGGTAAATAGGAATATCTAAGGATACATAAACATAAAAAATTCCTATAGGCAAGTCTATTCTCGTAATATGCCAAGTGTGGACTTCATTAGATAAAGCCTCATCTTCTTATGATTACTCATACATAATAGTCAAAATAATATGTTTCCCATCATATAATGTTATCCAACATTAGAAAAATATTTTATAATATCATCAAGGAATTTCAAGGTTCTCATCATATTGGGGAACAATGATATTACCTTTTCAATGTAATGTATATTCTAATACATTATCACATTAATGTTATAAAAAGAATAATTAATATCAGATAAGGTATTATTATTATTCAAATCCATGAATATATAGACAATCTAAAGTAAATATTAGTTGGTTTCAAGGTATCTAATCTAACAATTTTTACGTAAGGTTATTGTCTCCTAATATGTTATATATCAACCCTAACTGTTAGTTGTAATCCTATGGTATATGGGGATATGTGCTTGAGGTGCATAGCTCTCTAGTTTAGTCATGATACAGGTGAACTAGGAAAGGGATATCACAATATGGTAACATCACCTTTTTTCTTTTTTTCTTACTATTTTGGATACGTTGAATAATGGATAGGCTATTTTCAAAGCATGGTATTGATATTGTTCCTAGGAGTAGTTTACCCAAGGACAAGGGAAGTCCAAATTACCAAAGAGGGGACTATTATTATTTTTTTCAATTTTATGTTTGGGACACTTTTCTAAATAAGATGAATTTTTAAATTTATTTATTATTTATGAGTTTCACTCTTGGACCAAGGCAAAAAGATAGTGTGTGTTCATGAAACATTCTTAGCACATAAGGCTTGAGTAATGACCTGAAATTATAGACCTTGTAAAGAAAATATTATGCTAGATAACTCACATTATATGCAAAAAATAAAATATATATATATATATATAATAACATTATTAAAAAATCTATAATAAACCTTTAAATATTAAACCATTAAAATTTATCATGTTTATATGATAAATGATTAATATGAGTTAATATTAAAATATTTATTTTAAATAAAAGTTATTATCTTTATATTATATATTATCCTTTAAAATTTTGTTTTTAAAATTTTAGAATATAATTTTTATAAAAATGTTTTTCTAATTACTCTCATCAAAATTTACTTATTATGATCTTTTTAGTTTTTTCTAAAAAGAAATTAATTTTTTGTCAAAAAATGTGTTTTTGGAAAAAAAATATAATTTTATGATTTTATCATCATATAAGAATGACCTAGAATATAAAAAACTACTTAAGTAATAAAACAATTATTTAATTAATAACATGATGAATTTTAATATATATTTTGAGCTTATAAATCATGTGTGCAACATTTTTAGAACTAAATTAAAATGTTAGTTTAATAAAAACCGATTTTGTTTTTTAAGGATGTATTTTCAAGATGAGACTTGGTAGCGTATTTTCAAGAAAGACTCATTAAATTTATTTTTTTTATGATAAATCATTTTATTTCTTTAAAATTAGTAAAAAGGGTAGTTTTATCTTATATATAAATTTAATGTTGGAAAACATTATTTTTCTAAAAATATATTTTTACATGATTAAGTGTGTTTATTTTTAAATTAACTTTTCAAACATATAGAAATTGTATATGCTAAAATAGACTGTAAATTTAAATAAAATGTTTTAAACATGGAAATAATTTCTGTTTTTATTTTGGTCATTAAAATAAATTACAATTTCTAAAAATAGTTACCCTGGTAAAAGTTAAAAATGCTAAACATAGTAATTTACTAACTGTAAAAGGACTAAATATGTTAAAAACTTGTTTTTAAATGAATGGTTGAGGTTATTTTACACTAGAAACCACCTTCAACACCTATATTTTCCATTTTTATATATTTAAACTTTAATATTAACTTTACATTATTTAAAATGTAATGGTTAATTCCAAAACTGCCCTTCTCTCCACTTATAAAAATCCAACATTTACTCCACTTCAAGACTCACCTCCCCTTGAAATTTATCCATGGAAATATTCCAAAATTATCCTCCTAGATCACTGCCTCACCTCCATAATCATTTTCACCTTTATTTCACTCAATTCCATTATGTATAAGTATTTTACCAAGACAAAACTCAAGCTTCCGACGTGAGTATTACTTTATCGTAGAATTTATTTTTCTCTACTCCTTCCAAAATATTACTTCAACTTATTAATTTAATAAAATAATTAACATTTTAATAATAATATTTAATTATATTAATTGAAAAATATCTTTTTAATCCCTTCTATCCACTTAGAAAATAAAAAGAACATTAACAATATGTTGTGGGACTACCACTTCCACGAAGTAACATTTTTCATTTTTCATATTATTTTTCTTTATTTATAAAAACCACTAAAAATATGATTTAATAAATTAAAAATATCTAAATTATATCATTTTTATTATATTATAATAATATTATACACTTCCTTAACTATACTCAACCATCGAGATATATCGTGTTCATGTTTGGGTTGGTTCAACCACCTACATAAATAAATGCTATAAAAATCCATCATGGATGACTTTGAGTGAAAAGAATACCACTATTATTATAAGTTAATAATTATTTAAATATTGGATTTTGGTTAATAAATTTTTATATTAGGTATTTACCTTACTATTTAAATATCATCATTGATTGCTAAAATTACCAAAATAATGTGACACATATTCAATTGTTATGAAAATATAAGAAACAATATATAGAAAATAAATATAATATGAAAAAATTGTATATATTAAATTAAATATAGAAGAATAAGTTTCCTAATAAGTTATATAATAAAATTTATTTTATTATTCCTGAAGTAAATTGCATGCGTAGAATTAATATGGAACAAGGTAAGGGCCTTTCATCTCAATCTCTCTTTATTGAGACATGTTTTAATGTTATGCACATATTAACTATTTATACAATATATATAATTACTAAGAATTTATTTTCTCATAATCTATTCAATTTATAGGATTTATATATCCCTGTGATTTTAAATATTCCAATGACGTTTGATTCACTAATTACAAAATTCATAAGATTTTTGGGAACTCAATTACATTTCATTGAGTTATACCCCTACTTATTAAACCATATCATTAAAATATGGTTCTAATCATCTATATAATTTTATTATTTTATAATCCCTTTTTCATTTATGTTTAATTATTATTAATATAAATTTCATCTTCCATGATGATTTCATTTATAAAGTGTGAGATTATAAAGAATAATTCATGTGTTCTCTAATGAACCTTTCAAATCTTTGTCCATTTTTTATTTACTATAAAAGTTTTACATATTATTTTGAAAAATATAAAGTTTAATCACTTTTTACACTCATATTTCTCTTGAAAGCACTCAAAACAAAGGTTTATAAACTCTTTAAATAATGTGGGATTCTATATAATTGTAATTTGTTTGATATAAAATGTTTTTAATTTCATGTTATTGTATTTTATCTTCTATGTCACATTTTATTAAATATAAATATTATTATTTCATTATTATTTATTTCCAAAAAAATTAAAATTATATTGTAAACTTTTTGGAAATTTTTTTAAATGATTTTATATGATGTTTTAAAATCAATTTTAAGGGTTTTAAAGAAATACTTCTAAAATGTTTTGCTTCCAATTTATTCATGGTAACTAAAAGATTTAAATAAAATATAGTTGTGTCTAATGATTCACCTTTTATGTTCTCTGATAATGTATTTCATTTGGGTGAAATTTTTTTGGAATTATTTAATTTTATTTCTGAATATAGTTTACGTGATACCATTTAATAATTTCATGAACCTCATTTTTTATTATATGGGTTATTTTATTATGTGATTATTATTCTTAAAATGGTGCAAGAATTTATGGATTATGAGATGTTTGTTACCTATAAATACCTTTAATGAATTATTATCTCTCATTATATGGAAATGTAATGTGAATAGGTTAGTATCTAGCTAGGTTCACAAAGAGTGAATGTGATGGTTCTTTGATTTACTCATAATTTTACATGTAAATTGGCATATGAGTATCTAGGTTCACAAAGGGTGAGTGTTGTGGAATTTACCTCTACTGATAATTTGATATGTGAACAGTTTGATAGGTATCTAGCTTTACAATGGTAAGAAATCCTATTTTTATTATTGTGCCACTTTCTTTCCCACGTTCCATGATCATGTTTTATTTTCAAATTTTATGGTAAAAGTGTTATCCTTTGGGATGATGTTTCTATATTTCATGATTATGGTTAAAACTTATTGATCTATGTTATTTTAAATCAGATATTTTTTCTTATAAATTATTTAACATATTTTTATTATCTAACCATTATGGCCTATGGTATGTAATCCTTAACTAATAATTTTAGCTCACCCTTTATTATGATTTATCCTTTCTTAGGATTTGAAGATTATTATGACTTGTGGAATGTATAAGAGGGTATTTAGTTTATAAATATATGATCAAAACATGTAAAATAAGTGTTTTTACATTTTTAGTCTCCCATACACTAAGGCTTTAGGTCCATGGGTTGTGTGACTATTTGTGATATATATTAGTTAAATAGTGGTATAAATATATTGTTTATATATTTTTATCTTGGGTCATTTCAGTTGGTATCAGATCAAGGTTTAGTTTGTTTTGGAGATTAGTAAGAGAAAACATTATATAATACCCTAACGATAAGTTTAAGATAATATCCTAATATTTTGGTCCATTATAGATTGTATTATTTTCCTTGAAAATATATCTATTTCTTGATAATAAAAAGTGGATACATGCATTGTAATATTTATGCCTAGGGTTAATGACCCCAAATATGGTGTGTTTTTATTAACACAACTATTACTTGGCACAAGAAAAATAGTCCTAACTATACACCTATCTAGACACTCCCATAGGAAATTCTTTGGTCAATTAAAATTAGATTTAATGATCCTTTATAAAGTATTTTTTATTATATTAACCATTATGGTTAAAAAAATAGAATATAAATAACCATATGTGATCTAGATTAAAACTTAAGAATTTGTTAAGGAAGAATATACACATTATTTTTCAGTTATTTCTTATATGATCATAGTTTTATGATTTATACGTTTACTAATTTATGTATCCACACCATGAATTTTACTTTATTAAGGATATGGAATAAATCAAAAGGAATTGAGCTAATGATGGATGAAATGTAGAATGTGGTGATTATCCAAATTACATGTGAACTAGAGTTCAAAATATCATGGAAATATGCACTGAACTCTCTCATGTTATTAATAATAACATGAATAATATGGATCTCCAAAATTCACCAAGAAGGTAGGATATTGATATTGATTATTTTATGTATCGTCATTTATAATACATTAATTATCCTTATAACCCATTTATTGGTTAGAAAAGGATTAATTCAATGGAAATAATATTTTCTATCCTTCAATGTTGTGGGTATGAGAATGTCGTTTTGGTTGTCTATCATCTCAAAGTTTAGGCCAACCAATTGTGTCATATTATTTGTAATATAATAATAAGGTTGGAATTTTATTACTAGGAGTGGGAGGATTTCAAGTTAATATTATTCACTAAATGTTTCCCTCATACACTTCATAGTAAGATGTAACAATAATCCCAAAAATTGAAATAAAATGAAGATGATTCTATTGGATATTATAAGGATATCTTAATGAGCCTCACAAGGAATTCATCTTAGTCTATATCTAGAGATAAAAATAATATTTATCGATTCTTTGGTGGTTTAAAAAATCATCTTAGGAATACATTAGATATAAAAGAATATGGATGCTAAGAGGAAGTTTTGTTATGAATTCTTAAGGTTGAAATGAGAAATGAATACCCACATGATTTTGGAGAAAGGAAATTAAAGATGGAAGATCAGGGAATCCATAATGAATAGTCTGATGTGGGTAAGAAATTTTATCTAACCATATGTAAATTATGTAGGATTAAACACCTAGGTTATTTCCTTATAGGTTCCAAAAAGTTTTATAATTGCAGTTAAGTAAGAAACCTAGATCACGACTATCAAAGTATTGGAAGGATACTGAATAACACCACTAAGGGTAACAAGGCCCCAACCAATGCCCCAAAGTTTGGTCCATGATCTCTATGATCTTGAACTTCTCCATTAAATGGTTTTTATCATGATTTAGTAGTTTAATCTTGTCTTGGGATTATTTGAGAGAAAATCCTAATGATTTCATCTCCCTTCAAAGCTCTGATAAATAGGATTCATGTGGTATGATCCAACTGGTCAAGGCTATCACTTCCTTTTTCTATGTCAATTGGATTTATCATAACCCTATATATATATATATATATATATTAATTAGGTGGTCACTATATAAATTCTATACTATCCGTGGTTATGATGCTTAACAATATTTTGAATCCAACATGATATAACTTATAACGGTACAAAATAACCAAATAAGTAAATGTGTTTTCTAAAATTTCATTTATTAACATGTAATTTACTCTTCTAAAAAGGTAATTTCATTCATAAATGTTTTTTTGATTACATATCCCCCACTAATAAATTATTCTCTCAAAATTTTATTCTTACTCTAAAGAAAATGAGGGTATTTCTATTTCATCACCTTTTCCATTTCCCAAGTCACTTCTTCAATCTTGTGGTTCAACCATAGCACTTTGACAATGTGAGTTTTATTTTTTCATAGAACCTTGTCTCTACAATATAAGGTCTTCATAGGTTTCTAATTATATGAAATATCCTTTTCCAATGGTACCGCCTCTAGATTTGGTACATGTGAGGGTTCTGGTATGTACTTCCTCAAGGGGATACATGTAACACATCATGTACTTGATATACGTTAGGTTTTTGTTTTGGTCGATAGGACACTGCTCTGATATAAACAAAGATATAAAAGGGTTTTATGTATCTTAGATTATATTTCCCTTCTTTTCAAACCTCATGAATCTCTTTCATGGTGATATGTGAAGGAATACATTTTCTCCAACCTCAAACACTAGGACTCGTCGACAATTTTATTCATATATTTTATTTAGAATATGTACATATTTCATATTGCGTTGAATGTTTTAAACCATATTTTTAATTTCTTAGATAAGATCATGTCCCATCATCTTCTCTCTCTAAAATCATCCCAACATGTTAGAGTCTGACACCACTTCCCATACAAAACATCATATGGTGACATTTGAATGCTATAATAGAAACTATTGTTATATAAAAACTACACTATAGAAAGGTATTGATCCCAAAAATAATTTTAAATCATTTTAATAACATCTCAGTATATATTTTGTTATTTTTAATTTTTTTCCGGCTGACCATATTTTTGAAGGTGATAAGTAATGTAGAAGCTCAATTTTGTATCCATTATTTGTTTAAGTCTTCTACAAAACCTTAATTTAAACCTTGCAATTTGGTTAGAAATAATAGATATTGAAAATCCATGCATTATTACCACTTATATTATGTATATCATGGAAATATTTTCCAAAGAGAAATATTCCTTGATAGAAATGAAATTCACTGACTTGGTAAGGCGGTCAATTACCACTCAGATTGTGTTATTGGCTTTAGAAGTCCTTGGAAGTCTAAAAATGAAAACCATATTTATGTTTTTAAATTTTTATAATATTATGGGTAATGTTTTTATCATACCCTATGACTTCTACCATTCATCATAAAATTATTTTCATAAAATGAATTGTAATAAAAAAATCAACAATATCTCTCTTCATGTTATCCCACTAGAAGTTTTAATTTAAATCTTTATGAATCTTAGTGATTCCTTATTTAATAGGGAAGGGTGTGCTATAGGAATCATCTATAAGTTCCATATTAAATTATAGTTTTTATGGAATTCATATCTGAGTTCAAAACCTTATAACTCCGTCTCTATAAAATTTGAACTCCAAAATATTTATTATCTTTTTCTATAACACCTCATCATCTTTCTGAGCCTACTTGATCCTCTCAAGAAAATATGTTTATGTAGTAATTTGTTAAAGTAAGGATGAATATCCTTTTATTATTACCATGTCCATCATATGTATGTCCAATAAGATTAGATCCCTTGAAATTCTCATAATCAATAGGGTTACATGATCATTTCTACTCAGAGTATCTACCACTTTGTTAGCCTTCCCGGGATGGTAATGGATTGAAAAATAATAATATTTGATGAAATATAACCAGCTTTATTGGTACATATTAATATAATTTTTTGAATGTATACTTGAGGATTTTATGATCTTTATATGTCACACTTCTTCCAATAGAGATAACATCACCAAATATTCAAGATTAAAATCACAGAATCCAATTCTAGATCATGTGTTAGGTATTTATTCTCAGGGATCATTAATTGGAAGGAAAATAAGATATAAATTTTTCATCTTGAATGTGTATACAACCCATGAACTTCTTGGATTCGTAATTTTATATCACAAAACCTTCCCCACTACTGGGTAATGTGGGAAAAAATGCCTTGGTTAGCCTCTTATTTAGCTCTTTAAAGATTTATTCACATTCATTTTTATAGAAAACCTTTACCACCTTCCAAGTTATCTTGGTTAATGTAATTTAAAATCGTTAGAAGTTTCTCAAAAATTGACTATAGTACCTAGATAATCCAAAGAAACTACAGATTTCCATAGAAGTTTGTCTAATACATCCTTTAATTGCCTCTATTTTTGAAGGATTCACAGATATTCCTTTTCTCGTGATATAATTACCTAGGAATGTTACTTACACTATCCAAAAATATTATTTATTATAATTTTCATAAATATTTTATTTTCTCAAGGTATTTATTACAACATCCAAATTACCCTGATGGTCCTCTTTGATTTTAGAGTAGATAATAATATTATCTAAAAGACCACCACAATTTATTTAGGTAATCCCTAAAGAATCTATTGATTAAGTCCATGGAAAATTTTTTACAATCAATTAGTCCAAATGAAATCACTAGAACTTATATTTATCATACCTTTTATAAAAAATAGTCTTGGGGATATCCTCCTTCTTTTCCTTTACATGATAATACCCCACTTGAAGATCCTCCTTAGAGAAGTACAGGGTTACACATAGTTGATCAAAAAAGTCATAAATATGTGTAAGATGTTACTTTTTCTTTATTGTTATTTTTTAGTTCATTATAATTAATGAAAAGGAACATTTACACATCCTTATTCTTGATTAAGAGGACTGGTGAACCCCCCAGTGATGAACTTGGGTGTATAAACCCTTTTATAGAATATCCAATAGTTACTTCTTCATCTACTCATGTTTAACAATGGATATTATATATGGATTATTTGATATTGGAAAATATCTAGGTATAAGTTTAATTGATAAATCAACCTTTTGACTTGGAGGAAGACTAGGGAATTCTTCGAGAAACACATCAGTGAATTACCTTACAATGGGAATGACATCACAGATGATCTTTTCCTTAGTAAAAAACATTTAAGCTATGTAATCATACTCATAAGGAAATAATATAAATTCTTGATATGATGATATAAAAGGATATTCATCCACATCCTTGAACTTTTATAGAATCATAGGTTGATTTGTGATATGGAGGGTGATTTTCATCTCTATACAATTTTGGTTGGATCTATAAAATGAAATTCAATACATGATCAAAATAGAATCAAATGTCGCTAAAGGGGGTTTCACAAGTTTTTCTAGGAAATTAATCCTAGAAATATTGATAAATGGGGGAGTTATATACTTGGGATACAATAATTTCCACATTTTTCATTTTCACTAATAGTTATACTTTCATGTTTTGTGGTGGTGTTAAAATAGTTCTTCTAAACTTTCATCATATGAAAGAATGCATTGAACCATGGATGATATGCCTATATTTCATAATTTTATTTTTGTTATAACCATTTACTTAATCTAAAATAGACCTAGGGATGAGAATTTCCATACTATTATGCATAAAAAAGGGAAACTATTAACATTGAGGGAATAACTCATAAATTATATGTATTTATTAACCTGTTAATTTTTTGGTTTCAATTTAAGTTATCCATGATCTATTTCTTAACATAATATCTTATAGGTATTTTTTTCTCCTTAAAATAGTTCATAATGATCATATGAATTTAACAAAACATATACCTAGGATTTTCAAGCCAGGTTTCCATCAAGGCCTCTTTTTCATTCACCGAGTGATGATCTATTCTAGATTAATTCACCCTTTTCGTGGTTATTATCCATACGTACAACTGTGTCAAATCCACATCCACTTGTAGTTTTAAAATATGGATTTATTTTATTGGAAACCACTTTTTATATAATTTACTAGAAATTTTTTCTATTTTAATATGTTTAGTATTATCCTTAAGTCTTTCAAAAGAGTTTTCTAAAACTATTTCAAAAAATAACTAGACTCTCCTTTGATACCAACTATGACAACCCATATCTTTTATACACTTTATTTCAGGATTTATTACATAAATATACATATAATAAAACCCCAAAATATCATGAGGCCTAGTTTCTTTGGTTGATTAGGTACATATCATGATAACTTGAAACAAAAATATAGATACATAATCTCAAACTCCATAAAATTCCTTTAAATTTCCTTGATATACTAAAACTGTGCGAGATAACATGGTGATGTGCATAAGAAAGGGGTGAGATATATATCCCATTGAGTGAATAATAAAATCATAACATGACTAAAGTAATAAATTTGAGTTAATAGTAATATCAAGGTAACATATTAGGGGTGATAATAATAAACTTGAATTTTAAATCATGCTATAAGATGATAACATAATGGCAACATGGTAATGTGGAAACAACATAAAACATGAAATCATAAGCATAATTCAAGAATAAACACTGAGTCATCATAACATTGTGTCATTAATATAGCCTCATGTGCTCTATATATAGAATATCATGACATAAAAAAATTACCCAATGCATGGAGGGATATATAATTTTGGGCCCAACCATCACATGCATATAATGCACATGCATAAGTGTTACATATAGATAATATAGTATAATAATATATATCATCACTTTTAATCTCATGATTAAGGAGTATGTGTTACATACATAGAATTACAAAATCAATTAAGGATAGGTATATCTAGGTGAATAACCTTGAGTGAAAATGGGGATGGGTATTCACTACACAAATATTTGGCATGGAAAAATCACAGGACAATTTCAGAAGCATAAGAGGGGTACAAAAAAATTCATGCAAGGATTTAATTATAGATAAAGGGGTATATCATCACATTGAAATCATAAGTAATATAATAAGGGTGTGTAAAAACATATTACAAATTGAAAAATTGGTAATTATAAGGCATAATATAAAGAAGGTTCTTGAATAAGGAGGAGAGGTATAGGATCCCTTACCTTGAGAGGGAACTTCTAAAATCTTTGGATAAGCTTATTAAGATCTTGGGGAACATTGGTAGATATTTATAGAGGTAAGGGTAGAGTAAATTCATGAGAAAATTGTTTTATTGAAGAGGACTGGGAGGTTGGGTGGGTTTTATAGAAAAAGTGATGAAAATTATTTATTAATTTTTAAACTTAGGTTTTAGACTCTATATGATAAATTAATCCAAAAAACAAATCACCCCATGGGTTTCCCATGTTTCTAAAAAAGATGATTTTATTTCATTGTTTTTAATTATAACAACCTATTAACATAAAATAATACCCTTGGTGATGTGGAAATGAGTCAGGTTTATAAAAAAATCATTTTAAAAACTTAAAATATAATATAGGTTTTAAAAGATTCATGAAGGGTTTATAAAATTAATAAAATAACTGAAAAAAATCATAATTTTAAATGGAAAACATAAATTTGGTTATGGATACTCTTTATAGTATTTATTACAAATTTTTTGGGATTTTATGATGCCATAATACATATCGTATAATTATATTGTATTTACCTTTTACCCAAATATTAATCTATCTCATAAAATTAATAAACATTCACCATTGGATAATTTTAAAGTAATGATTCCAAAAATAATATTTTATACCAAAATAATTATATAAATATGATAATTTATAATTTTAACTAAAAAATCACCATTTATTGAAAAATACTTGTTTTTGAAAATATCATTTTTCTGACCCTTAAAAAAATTACATTTTACTTCATAAATTTATATTATAATTTATATTTAATAAATATTATTTAATATTAATATTTTATTAAAATATAATTATTTTTTTTTTAATTCATCAAAAAGAGTGTCTTGGTTGATATAATATTTTTTCCAAAAATACAATTCATGTTTCATCATATCAAAATATAATTTTTATCTAACTTATTATTTATTCATTATAAAATAATAATAAATGATAAATATAAACATTAATTTAAAAAATATAGAAAAATTAATACTGTGAGGGTCTAGATACATATCCCTTTATTACACCAGTGAATTATCTATGGGTAAGGTGTGGGATGGTGAGATTTTATTGGGGTGGCTTGAAAAACATGGTTTGGTTCGTCATCTCGGTGAACTTGAAATTATATTTTAAATTATTAAAAAAAATATTTAGTTGTTGAATATCAACTTGGACTAGGTCAAGGAAAAATCTGTACGTTGTTATCCTTCATGGAAGCTTTGATATATGGGCTTCATATGGTATGATTCAACTAGTCGAGGACATCACTTCCTTTGTCTATATAATTGGATTTATCATAACCCTATATATATATATTAATCATATGATCACTGTATAATATTTATTTGGAAAATGGTTATGATTCTTATAGTACTTCTGAATATGATAGGATATAACTTATAACGATACAAAATAACCAAATTGATGCACGTGTTTTCTATATTTTCATTTCATAATAAATAATTTACTCATTTAAAAATGGAATTTAATTTACAAATTTTTGGGTCATTATTAGTGAAGAAATATTCATTCATTGACGGAACAAACATGGAATAACGAAATTATTAGATAATTTTTTGTATTGTATTCTTTTATTTTACTAGTTGTGGAGACCAAAAACCTTACCGATTGAAAGATGTGGCTATTTGAATCCAAACATTCTGAAACGGGCAGTAGAGGGGGTTCTAGAACCAAGCATAAAATTTCAAAAAACTCAAACATTCTCCAAATTCAAACTTTCATGAAGCGAAATTTTTCACAAAACTAAAACTTCCATGAAATACTATTACTTAACGTATGTTTATTCTCTAAATACTACCAACCAAAGTTTATACATTCGGAAAAAACCCCCTAAAATATTAAATTTCATGAACCATATATCTTGTTTAACATGGTTCCTATAAATACCCCTTCAAAACATCATTTTAGGAGAGGGATCACAAAGCTACAAAACCACACTCTGAATTCTCAAAACTCAAAATGGGTTCATTAATTTGAAAAAATCATCATCACCATGTGATAACTTTTATGAATTCCTTCGTGAAAACCCTTCCATGTATTGGTAAGTGTTTTAGAATGTTTCATGAATCATCCACACATGAAGAAAACTATTCAAATAATATGGGTAAGCCTCATGAAGTTCCAATTTTTTTAAACCCCAAAGTTCCCTGAAACAGTTTTCTTTATATCCATCTCGATCCCTCCTTTCAAAAAACCTACTTTTATTGGAGTTGAGAAACTTCGTGAAAAAATATCTTCTAAAAAACCCTTATCTTGATAGAAACAAATATCTTTTATGAAAACATTTACTTGGGTCTCATACCTTCAAACCTACTAGTCTTTACCATGGATGTTACTCCCCTGCACCCATGCTTGGGCTCAATGTCGAGTTACTGTCCCAAACATTCATCCTGGTCTCATCACTACTTCCATTGACCCCCATAAAAATGGAGAGTCGTGCCATAATATTTTATATTTAGGTCAAGGATATTTTGGATTTCAACCTATACATCCCCAAAAACCAACCCATATAATTTCATAAGTTGATATAATCCTATCATCTCCATATACCACCTTCAATCGAGTTCTTCCTCTTGGTCTGTTCATCATTCCTTGAGTCGACATACTCATACTATCCTATTTCCCATGAAATGAGTTGAGATTATCCTCTCAATTTCCTCAAATACCTTGAGTTAAAATACTCCTCAATCTATTCATAAATCCACCTTACCTGACTCCTATGCCAGGTTTAACAAGAAAGGGTTGCTTTACCATAATTCATACACCATCCATTGTTATGAATCTCTCACCTATTATTACCCACTACATGGTTTTAAAATATAGTATACCCTATGTGTTGAGAATAGTATGCCTCATATGAAAATAATGAGATTCCTTATGTGTCAAGAACAAGATACCTTATGTAATAACCATGATATGACCACCAAGAAACCACCATTCACCTCCTCCTTAGGGATAATCCAAAGTCACATTCCTTAACCCATTAGTAGTCCAAGATTCCCTCATGACTCGACATGAGGAAGGATAATGGGAAACCCTAATGTTCAAGTCCCATATGTATACATGTTTCTCCCAAACATCCACCATCAACCACCTGCTCAAGTTTATGCCACAATCATTTTCATTGGACCATTAGTGTTTTGAGATTCCCTCTTGACCTCACATGAAGAATAAAGTATAGTAAGTTAAATGCATAAGTCCCATTCACCAAGTCTTTTCACATGAAGTTAACTTCTAGCCTTACCTATGAAATGAACATTGTATTCACTATGTAATAAGTAGAGGATGTCTTGTGTGATAAGAACAAGATGAATAATGTGATATATATGATATGATACCATATCCACTAGGTATACCTATTTTGTAAGCTCGATTCTTACTATCACTACTCTATAGAAGCACTCAGTAAGCCCACATATAGAACCCCCACACCATACTTCCCTATAATATGATGATCCTCTTCCATCGAGAATCCTCCATGAGTAGGACCCAAACCATCCTCCCACACCTAGGATGAAACCCCCACAACTGGGATGAAATACCAAAACACTATGGTAGTCTTATAAATAATCCCCATACTATCCCTTGTTGTCTCCCCTTCTATGACACGGGTTTCCTTTATGAATTACATTAAACTACATAGATCTATCTCATCACATTGATTTAAACTATGGTATCAAACTACAAGGATTTTGAACCCTGTCTCCTAAAAGGTATGTAGGATACCACCATGACATTCAATACCGACATTCTAACAATTGGGATACATATTTAAGGTTGAACCCTAATCCCCAACATCACCATATAATTTTCATATCTTCCCCTTAGAAGGGAAAACCCCTAAAAGTATGATAACTTTCCCCATGGGAACAAACTTAAACTCACCTAATTATACCCACAATATGTGAAACATGTGACTTGCCTATCCGTATAAGATGTTAAAATTATGACCTACCTATCCATATAATATTTTAAATATATTTCCTAAATTTCCCCATTATATGTCAAAATTGTGACCTACATGTCCCCACAAAACGTTAAACCTATGACCTACCTGTCCCCACAATATGATAAACCAGTGACCCACCTATCCCCATAAGACATTAAACATGTGACCCACCTATCCCTCAATATATTAAACCTATGACCAGATCAAAAATATTTACCCCATACAATAAACATGGGATTCCTGTGGTAAATAGATTTGAGAGTATTACACACCTATGGCATCAATTACCTCATGCGTGACATAATATGCATTGATTTATTCACCTTAGATTCCTAATACATGATATTAACTCAACTTAAAACGAGGAATACTTTATAGGTTCTCAAAACACCAAACATCCATAAATGTTCAGAAATTTCAAATGATACCATCTACTCTGACTACAGGTTGCTACCCAGTAAAGACAGAAGTACTGTAATTAATTGGCATCCACCTCAAGATGGCATTAGGAATGAGTTTCACAAACATGATTCAAATATTTTAGGGATAACCAAACTAGGTGAATATATTCAAGTAGGAGTCCATGAAAGGATGAACTAATATCCCATCATCCCATTTCAATCAAGAAACCTACAACACCATCTATGGTGGGAGAGGCCACCCACCTTTGGAAATATGTAATGTAGAGAAAAAAAGAACATCGTCACCCTAATTCATGGCCCTGGAGGAAAGCGTCAGAATAAAAAATTATGTAACCAATGTTAAAATCATGTCCTTAAAATATGATTGGATGAATAATTTTAGGTATGAGTAAATCAAGGAAACACTAATGTGAATCCCATTTCATTCATATGCAATAGGATAAGTAACATTAGGTGCATAAAGACCTAGAGGCTATGGCACTGCACAAACATCACTTTCCCTGGGGATCATGTAAGGGTAGTTTCCACCATAAAGATGGAGAACCATTTCAGGAGTCTCTCCCTATAAGGATTTGATGGATCGCTCCTCCATGTCAAGGTGGTAGGGAATTTATAGGTTTCACCAACAACAATAACTACCTGAGAGTCATCCATGAGGATTCCCACCTAACCACATCAACAATGTCAGTCATCTTTGTAGGATGAAGATCTGGTTGATACCATCCCTTATATTTAAACCCTGATCCAAAATTCCTAGCACCATTTCCAGGGTTAGGATGACAACCCTATGTTGAAAGAGGTTTCTCATATAGCTCTGGTGGCCCTTGTCACCAGAAGTGAACCTCCTGCCCTTGCAACCATTGTGTGGAGTACTTCCTCACCTAGTTAGGACAGAGACCCCAACAAGCCATAAAGTGGGATGGGTACACTCTACCTCCAATAGGTTCCACTAAAAACCATCATTGGTTGTCTTATCATAAATAATTTCATCGTGGGGGCCATCCCTATAGTAAAAATTGGCTAAATCATATAATTTCTTCAGAACATGCCTAGAATCACTCCACATAGGATAAGTAGGTAAGAAGTATGGGATGCTACCTAGGAGTCTCCAAGGATGGTTTCCACCATAATATGTGTCTCTAAAATTAGGCCTCTCAAACCAGTACTATAGTTAGGTTTATCATATCCCTACTCTAGTTTCTCTACTCTAGGCCCCACAACACCAACACTAGGGGTAGGTCGATCATATCCCAATTATGGTTGCTCAATCCAAGGCTCCATGAAACTAGCACTACGGTAAGTTCACAAGTCCTACACTATGATATTCCACTTAGATAGTCTTCCAAGACTCCAACGAAATCATCACCCCATTCATCTAGAGAGATAGGCTTCCATTCCTCTTGGGTTTTGTCACCCTGTTCATCTAGAGATATAGGATTACACCCATCATGAGCACCATCACCCAGTTAATTAAGAGAGAGATATGCTCCCACAACTCTTGGGATCCATCACCTCATTCATTAGAGAGAGAGGCTTCCATGTATCTGGGGTGTCATCTCACTGTTCATCCAGGGAGATAAGCTTCCATGCCTCCTAGGAACTGTCACCCAATTCGTCCAAAGAGATAATATTCCACTCCACCTGGTCATTGTCACCCCATTCATCCAGAGTGATAGGCTTCCATGACTCATGGGTTTCATCACCTCATTTATCTGGAGAGGTAGGCTTCCAAACCTCCTAGGTTTCCTCACCCTATTCATCTAAAGAGATAGGATTCTATGCCTCTTGGGCACCATTACCTTATGCATCTAGAGAGATAGGCTTCCATGCCTCCTAATCACCTTTTATCTATTCATCCAACGATGTAGGATTCCACACCACTTGGGCATCAGTACCTCATTCATCTGGAGAGATTGGATTCCACTCCTCCTAGGTTTCATCACCCAATTCATCTAGAGAGATAGTATTTGTACCTCTAAGGCATGCAACCCCGCTCATCTAGAGATATTGGATTCCACACCTCATAAGAATCATTACCTCATTTATATAGAGAGATAGGATTCCATAACTCATGGGAATTATGTCCCCATTCTTCTAGATAAATAAAGTTACACACATCATGGGCATCATATAAACGTTCATCTAAAGAGTTAGGATTTCATGCCTCTAGGGAATTGTCACCATGTTCATCCAAATAATAGGCTTACATGCCTCATGGGAATCATCTTCCCATTCATATGAAGAGATGTGATTCCACACCTTCAAGGCACCATCGTCTCGTTCATCTAAAGAGATAGACTTCCATGCCACCTAGGCACTATATCCTCATTCATCCAAAGAGATGGGATTCCACACCACATAGGAAGCATGAACCCATTAATCTAGAGAGATGGCTTACATGCCACCTAAGATCCATTTCCCCATTAAAATATAGAGATAGGTTTTCACTTATCATGGGTATCATCTCCCCATTCATCCAGAGAGATATTCTTCCAATCCTCCTAGGCGATGTCACAACATTCATCTGGGGAGATAGCCTTCCAAACCACATAGGCATTGACTCCCCATTCATCCAAATATATAGGATTCCATGCATCCTAGTTTTTGGTGTCCCATTTCTCCAGAGAGATAGGATTACATGCTTCCTAGTCCTCATCACCCCATTAATCCAAAGATATAGGCTTCCAAACCTCCTGGTTATTATTTCCCCATCATCTAGAGAGATGGGATTATATGCCTCCTAGGCACTGTTGGTCCATTAATCCAAAGAGAAAGGATTATATGCCTCCTAGGAATCATCACCCTATTTATCTTGAGAGATTTCCTTCTACACCTCTTGGTCATCATCACATCATTCATCTGGAGAGATAGGTTTCCATGCCTCATGGGAATTATCTCCCTATTCATCTAGAGATACAGGATTCCAAACCTCCTAGGAATTGTCACCTGATCCATTCGGTGAGAATGGATTTTATGGGTCCTCGACACCCTCACCCCATCCAACCCAAAATATGGCTTCTATATCTCTCTAGAACCCTCACTCTATTTCATGAATAAAGATTGTGTAGCATGGAGGAACCAATGATAATTACACCATTATAAATATCATAAATGATAGTGTATTGGTGGAAAAAACCCCACACCGGGTTTAGGTCATCATTCATGCTCCATGATAGGCCACTCTAGTATCCATTATCATAATGGGTGTTTCTTTGATGGTGGTAGTCCATTATCCCTACTCTTAGAGGCCTCACTCCAATAGATCACATGGATCATACCACCCTAGGAACACTCCCTATCATCCCAACCATAGCATAGGGAGGTGTGTTCATCTTACTAGGATCTAGACCACAACCGTATTCCATGCATGTTAGGTCAAATCTCCCTTCCCTCTGCAGCACTATTAGTCATCATAGAGGTCCTCCCCATGATGAACGACAACCACATAGGTCCTCCCCATGGCCCCAACACAAGCCCATGGAAATTTCCATGTGACATAAACTATTTCATTCGTATAGAACATGTGTACCTATGATTCTAGAATTTATGGGAATCATATGGTAGGATCCCCTTAGATCCTCAAAAAACAAGATTTTGCAGAGACGGCCATGCCTTCTCCACCTCAAACTTTGGGGAAGATACCTAGACCAATTAAGGGAACAAATTATAATGGATCCTACAAAATAATTTTTTTGAATATATGTTAATCTTAGTATGAAGTCTCAATATCTAGGGGAATTTTGTGTGTAATAATTCACCTCATGTTCTAGTCTCATGATGTAAAACTACATGATTAATTTCTAGCCACACAAATTTAAACTACACAACATATTTTTTCTTTACTTTACAACATTAAACTGTGTAGAATGTTTTTTCCCACATGCATGATATTAAAAGTAATATATTTTATTATAGTCAAATGATGTAAAACTATAAAATTTCATCTAATTCATAATATTTTAAACTATGGGACAACATCCTCATCACAAGACATTAAACTGCATGACACCACATCCTTAACATATGAAATAAAATTTCATGTCTAATGTCCTTTCCATGAGATGTTATACTCTATGGTCTATATCCCCATCACATGATGTAAAACTATGTTATACCTGGGCCTTGACTTGAGAGGGTCCCCCCTTCATAAGTCGGTCTCCTGTCATGATGCATTTTAGGACTACTAACTTCTTTATTCCTAATATCATATGATATGAAACAACACCAAGATCATATATCCTGGGTCTAGCCTAGTCACTAACCTATATCAAGACCTTCATCACTAATAATGGGTTTGATACTCACTCACCAATGCACCCCTTGGTATGCTCAAATGTATGGTTGTATGGAACCTAGAGTGTTGAAATTCACTTTAAAAATATCCAGGATTCATCTCCACACTTTGAGTCCTCCCCAATTTTGACACCCCACCATCATCCAAATTCAAACAGCCCCCTAACAGTGATAGTGTCTAGCCACACTGGCTCATCTTCTGTCCTGGAAACACACCTCAAAGGATCTATTGTTAAGTATGATGGTTCTCATGTTTTGAACATGGTCAATGGTCTATCATTCATTTTCTCTCTCCATAATTGTATGATTTTGACATGAAACATACATTTAAAACATAGTCAGCAATCATTTCTCACTCATTGTTCACTACCCTTTGTGGTCCAAATCATAGAAGTCCCAATTTACTTATCTTCTACCTCCCTTCAATCTGGTGTAATTTCAACAACCTTGGTGTTACCACTCCATGAATTCATTCACATTGATTAATAAATTTAGAACTATTTGGATTACCTTAACCTATATTTCCTTATCCATTTTTATTAACTCTCATGTGACAAGGGAGGCTCTTTATCATTCCATGTTTGTCGTACTGAGTGTGGCTCAAGTATGATTAGGAATTTTGTTAGGGGCCTCCCTGCATGGTCCACATGCTCTAAAATCTCATATAATTCAAGCATCATGACCATAAACTATGTGAAATAACCCACACATACAACTATAAAATTTGTTCATGACTTTCTATGAGACAACTATTCCAAAAATGAGCCTATTGGGGGGCCACATAAGACCATTCATTCACCTCAAGTATGATCTTCTCTAGAAAAATAGCTAGTGCCATCCCCCTAGTATGAGAATCATAAACTTGAACTATTTTCATATCTTAGTTCAATATATATGAAATTAACCTAAATAGACCAACATCCTTAGAAAATGATGATAAATTGTATCCTTAAACTATGTGATAATCATGGGATTCCTCATATAAAAAATTTGAGACAATCCAAAACCAAAATCCTCAACACATGATGTTAAACTATATCATTCCCCTTTGTGATAAATATGGGATGCTTCATATGATAAATATGAGATGATTCAGTATCCTCACTAGAGAGGATTCCACCCTCCCGGTGTTGGTATTCTATCATGATGTGTGATGGAACTATGTATGGATTGATTCCTAGTTCCATGGGATATGTAGAAACACCTAAACTCCTTGTCATTAGGAATAGCCATAAATTCCCCCTAGATCATGATCATATTCTCTAACTTTAAGTCCTTATGGACTGTGTTCACTTAGGATCTATTATTTAAAGCTAGATATTCCACTAAATGTTTTGTACCACATCCTAGTTACATGACATAAAAGTTTATGAACATATATGATATATGATATTAAACTATAGTATACCCTATGTAGAAATCATAGTATGCCTCCTACGACAATCACGAGAAGCCTTATATAGAAAGTGTAAAATCCATCATGAAAAACTCATGCGAAAATACTTATAAAATCCCTATGGGCCTCATCACTAGATATAATACCCAACCATATTCTTTATCCCACAAATGAGTTGTGAAGCCCCCATACATATGTATACTGATCCCAAGTCTCCCCCATGGGATTCCTCCTAAGTTGTAAGTCCCAATCGTACTCTCATGGCCTATCAGTAGGCTGAGGTTCCCTCATAACCAGAAATTAGGAGGAAAAAATGATCATACCTAGTGAGAATGCTCAAATATATCCTTATTAATCTCATAAGCCCCATGGGGTATAGACATAATATAGAAAGCTCAGTACACAAGTCTGGTACCTTCCCTATACATGTGCATGATGTTAAAATGTGATTTTACCGCATTCAATAACCATGGGATTCTATGCATGATGATAACATCATGCCTCATGTTATGATATGATATTCCTTAAATGATAGGAATGAGACTATACACTCATCATTGCTTCTCCGACAGCACCTAGGAAACATATATGTGAAATCACCAATCTCACCATTATTGCCCCTATAACACCTAGAAAACCTCCATGTGTAAACCCCAATAATGCCATTCCAACCCTCAAAACACCTAGGTGTCTTCCATGTGTAGGTCCCTAATCATACTATCTTTTCAAATAAACAATAATGGGATACCCTTGTCATAAACCCACCTTGATTAAATTTATGTAACCTAAACTGTAGAAATGATGTGTCCTTATTGTATGATGTTAAACTGGTTTTTTAACATATTTGAGTAATGATGTTAAATTATAAAGTCCATGTCCCTATTTTATAATCTAAAACTATATGATACCTTGAGAGGGTGTCCCCCCTTCCAGTGGTAGTTATCTACAACACTATGTTCAAGAATTAAATGTGGATTGATCCCCAGTCCCATGGGATGTGTAGAAACCCACATATATCTATCCTAGTCCTATCATGATTGACAAATAATTACAATTCCTCCCCCTTAGTAATATAATCAATCCTATCAAATTGATACACTCATCCATTATTCCTAATAATGGGACATAATAGCTCCCATAGTGTTTAAATTCTATCAGGGAATCCCACATTTCCACTTCCAAACCTCATGGATTCTCCAAATTGGATACTCATCACCCTTATGATCTAAATAGGACTCCTAATGGAAATGGTTTATATCCATCCTGGCTCTCCTACCGTCTTAGGTTCATGCCTCAAAGGCTTCATTGAAATGGATGACAGTTCTCGTGTTTCAAAAAAATTTGATAGTTGATCCTGTATTTATTCACCCCATCCGTGAATGATGTGGTTATGGGACTAGTGTTTTTAACATAGTCAATAGCCATCTCCCACTCATTGGTTACCCATTTTCAAGGTTTGTATCTTAGAGGTAATTATTCTCCTTCCATTCCACCCCCATTATTCCTGTGGTGTTTCAACGCCCTTGGTTTCATTCCTCCATGTGTTCGAACATGATGACTAAGAATGTCAGCATCGTTAGAGTTTTCCTAAGATGGTTTATTTTCACCCATAACATTCTCCCCTTTATAGTAAGGATATCTCCCAACCACTCCTTATTTCACACACCAATCATGGATTGTGTGGTCTAAAGAGTTGTGGTGGAGTCATCCCCAATCATAGTCAAGACACATAAGAATTATATCAATGGAATTTCACCTCCCCCAAGTGTTCTAAACTCTAAGATGTTAAACTATGAACCTTGGTCCAAGAATAATGACCTTAAATTGTATGTGGGTTTTCTTAATAATTTTGTGACATCAGACATCCTTTTCCCTTATTTCAAATTGGGTAATAACTCTTCATTTCCACACAAAACATATTTAAGACACCCATACCATTTTTTTCTTAGAATCATGACATTAAACATTGTGAAAATTGTCTCAAGGATGTCTCCTGAATCACTGTGTATCCTTGAATATCTCTTCATATCGAGTTTCTTATCCTCTTATGTTGAATGAATATCCCTATTTCACATTTCCCCCCTCTGGTCTGAGCTCTGTAACCTTAAATAGGTAGTATCCAAGTTCCATGAATTGTGACCTTAAAAAATGTGAAACTATTCCCCTATGGCCCCCAATCTATATTTGTCCTACCTTTCCTTAAGGGGAAGGAAAACTAGTGAACCATCCTTTTGTGCATCCTCACTCGAGAGGACTGCCCACTTCTGGCATTGTTCTTCTACCATAAACCATTCAATAAATATGTTCATCCTGATTCCTAGTGTCATGAGATAATTTTTTCCCTAAATCCTCTTTCTTTAGCTCAGATGAAAACCACCCATTTGGTGAGACTAAGTTCACTAGCATTTATCCCTCAAGCCTCTATTTACAATAGATATTTCAACAACTAGAAGACATAACCATCTCAAAAAATCCATGGTTCATACTCTGTGACATTAAACTATGATATATGGTCCAATTATCATGAATTTAAACTGTATATATCCAAACATACATATACCCCTAAATATGTTCCTATCTGGTCTAACTAGAATGACCCTAAACTTCCCTTGTAAATAGTCACATTTATCTGTCAAGTTAAAAATAGATAGGGGGAACCTAATAAAAAATCATTCATTCACCTACCAGGTGATCCTTGTGATTTGGGAAAAACATTTTTGTAAATGGAAGAGGTACAAAACTAGTGGGACTCATCATCGAGCCTCATAAAAATCTAGGTTATGCTCGTTGGACCCCTTATTTTAGGAAAATGTTATGGAAAAAACTTAGCACCTACCTTCATTCATGTTGGTTCGCATTTCCTCATCATAATATGTTAAATTTAACTATATGAATCTTGACCATATAATGTTAAACTATATATCACCACGTTCAAAACTATGGGACCTTAACCTGAAATGATATGTTCTTACCACATGACATTAGACTGGAAGTTCAATTTCCTCACTACAAGACATTAAAATGCACACCCCTCATCCACATTGAATGATATAAAATTGTGAAATATTTTTGGCCCTCACCTGAGATGACCTTTTAACCCCATTTTGGTGCTAGTCACCTACTGCGCCGCTTGATTTATTTGACCATCACTTGGTAGCTAAGATGAAATTCCCCTTATAGAGAGATTCTAGCTCTTTCTTTGACCGATATTCCCACACAACATTCTTATAACCATGGTGGAATAATACTAAGAGTGTTTAAACTCATTTGACCACTCCTTAAATCCACCCCATGCTTCGCGTCACATTTGACTTGGATCATCATCATCTTTTACATCTGAATGGGATCCCTAATGGCCAAGGTTCCTCAAAATTCTATCCCACTTACTATCCTAGGCATATTCCTTGAAGGACTTTATATGAAGATTTTAATGGTCTCATATTTCAATCATGGTAAATGGTCAACCCTCATTTTTATGTCCCAACCCTTGGGGTTATGATAGTGGAATCCTCATTTTGAACATGTTTAGTGGTCATCCTCTATTGTCCTATCACCCCCCCCCCCCTTGTGTCTTCAATCTTGGATGTCTTAATTCACATCTTCCATATTTCCCTTTATTCATGCAGAATCTAATCCCCCTGTCATTACCCCGCTACTTGCACCTATGTATGTTGGGAAATAAAATCGGTTCTATAGAGTCATTAGCTCAAACCAATTTATTTTCTCTCTCTTGGACACTCCCATATGTTATTGATGTCTCATTTTGATCCCAACCCATATACCCCTATCTAGAACTCTTATTCTTTTGAGTGACCATCCATTTTATATTGTTTCTTGCATTGATTAATACACACATGGCCTTATATATTTTAGTTAATTATTTCATCAATATGATTGATATATAGGGGACCTCAAGGTAATTCATTTACCTGATATCTTTCCTTGTATTATAGTCCACCATGCCCTCCTTGTCCTTATTGGACCCCATTCTGAGGGGTTATTTATTGGTGCTTAAAAATTCATTCCATGATGGACCAAATTCTAAATAACCTAATTTAGGATTTTAACTTGTTTTATAGGCTTCTATTTGACTTATTTTGCATCCCAAACAAACTTATGGATTTAATTTTACGGATATTTGAAGTAAAACTTATGAAAACAACTAGAAGTGGTGATTCTAGAACAAAGTATATAATTTCATGAAAATAAAACATTCGTAAAATAAAAAATTTCATGAATCTCAATATTTCATGAAACGGAAACTTCCATGAAAGATGGTAAATTTCACACAACATATTTCTACTCATGAATATCTCAATCCAAATTTCATACTTTTATGAAACATACCTCCAATACGATAACTTTCACGAAACTTATCTCCTGATGACCCTGAAACCTATAAATACCCCTTCAATTTACCATTATGGGAGAGAACTTGTTGATTTATGACGTCACACTCTCAATTCATGAAACTCTAAAGGGTTTCAAAAATTCCTAAAATCATTATCCCCATGGACAAAATTTTGTGAATTTCCTCAAGCAAACACTTCCATGTATGGTCAAGTGTTTGAGAATGTTTTGCAAAATATTCATCCATGAAAAAAATTGTTCATGTAAGATATCCACTCCCCATGAAGCTACAATTTACATGAAACCCCAATGTTTCATGAAACAGTGTTTTCCATATCCATTTGGATCCCTCCTTTCACTTAACCTACTTTCATGAAAGTTTATCCCCTTCATAAAACCCCTATCTTTTGTGAAACCCCTATCTTTTATGAAACCCATATCATTCATGAAACCATTTACCTAGGTCTCCTACCTTCATTACCATTGTTCCATACCATAGGGTTTGTTCCCCCACACCCTCGTTCAATATCTATGTTGGGTTACGGTCACATTCAGCATGGTCCCTTCACTACCTCCACTGACCCCCATGAAAAATAGAGAGTCACAACACAATACTTTTAGGTTGGGTTGAGGACATTTTTTGTGACCTATAAAACAACAAAATCAACCCTATATAATACCATGAGTCAAAATAATCCTCTACGCTCCATATACCACCCTAAGTCAAGTTCTTTCTCTAGATCTGTACATTGTTCCATGTGTTCTCATACTCCTCTTGGTCCATTTCCCATGCCACAATTTGATATTCTCCTCTCAGTTTTCTTGAATACCTTGATTCAAAATAATACTCAATATATTCTGGAAACCTCCTCACCTAACTCCTATGCCAGGTTTAACAACAAAGGGTTACTTTGGTAAAAGTCTCACACCATCCATTTCTAGGCATCTTCTACCTATTAGTCCTCACTACATGGTGTTAAACTATAGTATTCCATATGTGATGAGAATAGGATTCCTCCTGTGAAAATAATGATATTCTTTATGTGTCAATAATAACATTCCACATATAATCATAATCATATTACCACCAAGAATTCATCATAGGCCTCCTCTACGGGTATAATCCCTAATCATATTACATGACCCATCTATGGGATGAGATTCCTTCACGACCTGACATAAGGAAGAAGGGATAATATGCCTATTGTGCAATCCCCACATGTATCCATTATTCTCCCAAATACCACCATGGGTCACCTCCTCAAGTATAATACCTAATCATGTTTCTCGACCCATTAGAGGGTCGATATTCCCTCTTGAACCAACATGAAGAAGAAATAATGGGTATCAAAATTCATAAGCCCCACACACCATGTCCTTGTACATGATGTTAAACTATGGCCTTACCCAATGGAAGAAGCATGGTATTCCCTATGTAATAAGTGAAGGATTCCTCAAGTGAGGAGAAAAAAATTCCTCATGTGATATGCATGAGATGATACCCCATCCTCTATAAATCACCATTGTGTATGCCCCATCCATACCATTGCTTATCTATAGCATCACTTAAATGAACCACATGTGTAATCCCCACACCATACTTCCCTATCATGGATTGATCCTCCTACATCATGAAGCCTCTATGTGTAATACTTATACCATCCTACCATGCCTCGGATGAAACCCCCACACCTAGGATGTTTCCCCTAAACACTACGTAAGTTCCAAAAATAATCCCCATATTATCCTTTGATATAGAGCCTTCTGTGATGTGAGTGCCCTTATTGTAATAAGTTAAACTACATGTATTGATCCTGTCACAGGACCTTAAACTACGTCATAGAATTAAGTGGGTTTTGATCTCGATGTCATAATAGGGTAAATTGGACTCCACTATGTGGTTAAATCCTAAAATCCCAACACACCTGGGATACATTTATGAGATTTAATCCTGATCCCCAACATCACCATAAAATTTACATGTTTTCCCATTAGAAGGCCAAAATTCTAAATGTGTTTTCACCTTCCCCTTGGGAAGACACTTCACCTAACTATACCCACAATATGTTAAACCTATGACCTAACAGTCACCACAACATGTTAAACCTGCGACTTAACTATCCCAACAAAACATTAAACATGTGACCTAACTATCCTCACAAGACTTTAAACATGTGACCTACATATCCCCATGAGACGTTAAGTCTATGAACCACTTATCCATAGATGAAATTAAAACAATGTCTTATCTATCCCCATAAGATATTATGCATGTTCCCCACCTGTCCACGGATAACATTAAACTCGTTACCCACATGTCTCCATAATATGTTAAACTAGTGACCTGATCTAGAATATTTACCCCATATAATAAACATGGGATTCCTTGGGTAAAAAGAATCAAAATTATTATAGCCCACTATTGTCAACTACCCCATGGACCACACAGGATGACTTGGGTTCCATACCTAAGATTCTTCACACATGAGATTCCCTTGACATAAAAAAGACTTTATAGGTTCCTGACAAACCCAACATCCATGTATTCTCATAAATTCCCAATTTTACCATCTAATTTGACTGAATGTTGTTGTCCTATCAAGAAAGAAGCAACGTAACTAACATGTTTCCACCTTGATATGGCACTATGAAAGAGTTTCAAAAAAATGACTCAAATATTTTAGTGATTCTCGGACTAGGATATGATCTCCAATGAGTAGTCCATAGAAGTAGTAATAGAAATCCCATCATCTCATTTCAATCAATGATATGATATCACCAACCATAGTGGTAGAGTTCACCCGCCTTTTTAAAATGAGAATGTGGGGTAAGAAAGCATTTCATCACACTGATATATGGTCCTTATTAAAATAATTAGAAAAAAATCATTAAAAAAATTATTTGGATTTATCCTCATGAAAAATGAAATGATAATTTCTTAAGAATCATGTAAATTAAAGAGTCATGAGAAAAATTTCCCAGTTCATGATTTGGAATTAGTAGCATTGATCTTTGAATTGAAAATTTGGTTGAATTACCTCTATGGTGAGAAGTGTGAAATATAAACTGATCATAATATATTGAAATATATGTTTATGCTAAAGGAGTAAAAAATTTACTAGATGAGATGGTTATATCTAATAAAATATTATGACTACTCAATACATTACCTCTCTAGAAAGGTAAACAAGGTGGAAAATAATCTGAGTAGAAAAGATCATGCTAAATTATCCATGATGAGGATTTAAAAATACCCAATTATCATGGATCTACACAGGATGAATCTTGAAGTCATAATGGAAGGGGATAAATCTTACCTTACCTAAGTTTTTTCTCAACCCTCTATTCATGTAAGGATCAAATAATCCTTTAATGATAATGTGAATCTAGAAAAGAAGGTAAATAATATTCTGGATTTCAACTTTGATAAAGAAGATTTTATACTGTTTGGAAATCATATATGTGTCCTATCTATATTGAAACTGAAGAGGGTGATTTTGGATTATGCACATATCTCATCCTTCACTATTTATCCTGGAGGCCTAAAGATCATTAGATATCTAAAGCAAAACTTCTGGTGGGACAACATGGAGAGGGGTGTTTTGGATTATATATCATGATGCATGGTATATTAGAAAGTTAAGGTATAGAGACATAATCCTAAAGGGATAATGAAACCATTCCATATACCTATATAAAAATGGTAAATCCTCACTATGGATTTCATAATAAGAATCCTTAGGATGTCTAAAGTTTATAATTTCATATTAGTTCTATAAAAACTTCTTAAAAAGTCAATAAATATTATTACCATCAGAGAATATTTCTCATCGACCCTATTTCCATGAAATATATAAAAGAGGTGGTTAGGATTCGTGGAGTACCCCTATCGATTATATCTAATCGATATATGAGGTTTAAATTGAGATTCTTCAAAAGTATTCTACAAGTTTTGGAGATTGAGATAAATTTTAGCACTACTTACCACCAACAAAAAGATGTCTAGTCTAATAGTGTTAGGGTTGGTGTCCTGAGAACCAACTGTTTTGTACTTTGATTATATGAATGTTCACTTATTATATATTGTTCATTGTTCTGCATGACTATAATATAATAATGTCCTGGAATATTTGTTGCATTAATAAAGTCATGGAAGATCCCCGCTATGATGAGAACCTTGAAATTCTATAAAAAATATTCTTAAATAAAGTTCTACGGTTGGATGACATACTATGATAGGACACATAGTATATAGACCATCATGTGTGAGTACTCATAAGAAGATGAGACTCTCTCTCATGGAGTTCGCACTTGGTAATCTCCAAGATGGGAGATTATGAGAACGGACCTTCCAGAAGTAATTCCACATGTCTTGGTGTCATCGGATATTACTATCTGCGAACGTCTGTAATGGTCCTTCGGTTAGAAGATTATCATTAACTCATGTCATGACTCGTGCACTTAGATTTTATGATGAAAACTATCACGTAGACAGTTGACGGGAAGTAGGGTATGTTGGGTACATCATGAATGACATGTTATTAATGGATAAGTCGAGGAAGGATTTTTCCCTTCCATTTATGGAAGTTGATATCTCGGACCTTTGATTGAAATAGAACTGTCTAACAAATTCCATTCCCATGATGACACGACGAGTTTATTTCTAGAAGTCAAAGAATGACAGATCAAGCATATAGGTTTATGACACTTCCATGAAACCTTCTTGATGAGATATTAACACAATGGGATTAAATTACACATTAAGTGTTCGTATGAGGTGACACATCAGTGCGGCTTCAACTTCTTTCTCTTGGGTGCTTTGACCCGTTGCTAGACAGTAATCTTGGACTTTAGTCAAGCCCGCCTAATGCCAACGAGAAAGTGGCCTAAAGGGTAACACACTAAGTGTATCCAAGTATCTCAAGTAGAATAAAGATTATTCCCATACGTGGTCTAATAATTATTCAAGGAAGCCTAAATAGTTTTAATGATGGAGTAAGGAGTAAATTAAAAATAATATATACACGCCATGTATTAATGATTACACACCATGTTGTTTTTCATGTAAAACAAGTACACATCGTGTATTAATGATTACTTGACATGTATTTTTCATTTTGGAAAGGAAATGAAAAAACAAGTGCACGTCATGTATTAATGTTTACATGCCGCGTAGTTTTATGGAGAACAAGTACACGCCATATATTAATGATTACACGCTGTGTAGTTTTCCAGTCGGATTTTGAGGATATAATATTGTTTTATTAAATGATATTTATTATAATTATCATGGGCGCAAGTCAAGGAATTAATTATTCAAAAAGAGGTTTTCAATAAGAGTCAATGAAATAAATAAAATGCGTAACATGTTTATTTATTGTCATAACTCTACAACCTCAAAACTGATTATAAATATCCTCACAACCCCAACTCTTTTCATACACAAGATAATCGTTGTGTACAAAAATTTTGGAGAATCCATTCAAGTCCGAAAGAACTTATTCCTCTAAGAACTCTCTCAAGACCGAGAGAGATCATCTTCTATCAGATCAAGACGATCAAAGGCGGACAACACAAGCAAAGGTTTATCCACGCTAGCACCCGGAGACTCCTTTGGTGACGTCCAAATATACGAGGTGCATGTGTGGGTCACTGCTAGGGGAATTATACAATTTTCTTCTGTGACTCAATGACGAAACACATCAAAACATGATCAAGAATATCAACGAAGAAATAACACCCAAAAGGTAATTCTTTTCAATTGATTAAATTAATTATAATCAACTTTTAACGATCCTACTTTGTGGTTCTGGGACTTTCCTTTTCTTTGTCTATTTCTGTGATTCGATCCCTGGAGACTGGCATTTATTATTGTATTGATCCCAGATTGATCATTGTTAATGAAAAAAATCCAAGTGGGCACATCCTCCCATGTGCTTTCGCTGTGCCTGAAACCTTCAATTGGTATCAGAGCGAGGTTACAACATTGATTATAGTTATTTTATTTTTTTTTTGATAATTTACGCATTTATATTGGATTCAATTCGAAATAAATTGTTCTATAATTATGAATAAAAGAGATCTATTCTTCCTCCTTTGTTTCTTGATTCATATCACAGAAACAGCCTTTTAATTTTAATTCTGATTAAAATAAAAATGAGGAACTCATCCAGAGGAGCCACTCTTTCTGTCTGTAAAACACAAGAATACACGGTGTGTAATGAAAACTACACACTGTGTACTTAGGTTCAACAAACGGGCACTGGTCCGCCAAACCACGCCGTGTGAATTGAGTATGCCTAAGTATTTATTATGTCGTGTTGACCAAAATTGAACGGTGCATTTGATTCGGAATAAATGGTGTGTATGTTGGAGCAACACACCGTGTAGTCTGATCCGGCCCAAGTGAAACAGTGTATAAAGGAGAAGTCGCGTACCACGTACATGGGATTGTCAGGCCGGTTACCGTGTAAGAAGGAAGTATATGACGTGTATGATTTATCTACACGCCGTGTACTCCAAAATTTCCAAAGTATAGAAAACAAGCCAAATCCCCTGGTGTATACTTTGGATAAAATGTGAAAAGAAATACACACCATGTAAATGTAAACTACACGCTGTGTCCTTTCTAGAAATGGAATTTCACTAGGATTCATCCAAAAGTACAAAGACCTATACAAGGGATATGGATGAGAAGAATCTCAAGGAAATTCAGAAAGGAATTTAAGATAAAGAATTGATTAATTATAAGATCATAATTAATTAATTTCAAGCGCGAATTATCATAAATAATAGAACGATTAAAAGAATTTGAATTCTAAATATGCATAAATGTTTTTTCATGCTATGGATGATCATGAGCTAGACCAAAGACCCTTTTGTATGTGTGTTTGGTTTCATTTAAATTTGTTTAATTTAAATTAGTTGTCCTGCGAGCCTTCTTACAATAAAATGTAGGGTCTGCGTGCCCATGGTTTCATTAATGTAAACCCCATGTAATAACAGATCTCCCAAGATGGAGGATATGGTTCAAAATCTGAAGTTGAGGTGAAACCAGTCCAAGAATATACAAAGGTGTAAAGGTGGGAGATGCAAAACACGAACCATCGGTTCAAGGTGTTTTTCCCTAGGTCCAGGTTAGCTTATCAGACCGCTAGATAAGCTAACCAATAAAATCTCATGATCATGCCATCTTATTTCATTTTTATCAAATTTCATGGTTTATTTATTATGTATGTGTTGTCACGATCACATAGTTAATAAAATTAACAAGCTTGCAAAGATGGAATAAAATAACTATGTGTAAACATTATCAGAACATAGTTAATCACTTAAGCAAGCATCGCTTAATATTAACAAGCATGTGATAATGCGAAACTATTCATAAAAGATTAAAATTCCCCAATACCATATTAAGTCAGACCAAGCCTTCCATTACTTGATTAAGGGAAAGACTCAATAAAACTATGTGTTTCCCCAACCCTTGTTGGGACACTTACTTTTATAAAGGAAGCCCTTATGAAATGTTTCAGGTTGACTTAACCATATTACATCAAGAGGAGTATCCCTTGCTCGATTTGGTGTAATATTAGAGGCAAGAGTTGAGGAAATCCAAGTCAGGATTTCAGGATTGGGGAGTCCACTCAACAGATCAAGGAACTGTAATTTCACAGTTGGAAAAAACCTGCCTACCTAAATACCTTCAAAAATCTTGACAAACCCTTGTTAGGGTTATGCGAAGAGGAATATGGATCCTTGCCACTAGAATGTCATGGAAATTGGACATTCTGAGTTCGATGGTGAGGGCCATTGGGACTTGATAAAGTAGTGGGAGAATTGATAAATTCATTTATTATTTTTCATCAAATGTAATCAAAAGTACTGATAAATCTGCTCTTTTAAATTGTAGAATCAATATGACAATCTTGTCAACCACATTTTCTCTACGATCAATTCTGGATAAAGACAATATCCTCATCGGTAGTAACTTTTAGGAATGGTTTAGGCGCCTTCGGGTTATCCTACGCCATGGATAAAAGTTTTATGTACTGGAGTCCTCACTTCCTGATTCGCCTTCCCAAGGGGCAAGTGATGAAGATTTCCTGGTCTATGATCAACATTTGAATGATTCACTCAACGTTCAATGTTTGATGTTGTAATAAATGTTTAGTGAGCTCATAAAGTCTCATGAAGACATGGATGCCTATAGCATGCTAGAGCACCTATGTGGTCTGTACTAGGAGAGATCAAGACAAGAAAGGTTTGAGATCTACAAGGCTCTATTCCAGATCAATCATGGAGAGGGTTCCCCAGCCGAGCATCATGTAGTCAAGCTCATTGGATACATTAAGCACTTAGAGGTTCTAGGGTTTAAACTCCCCAAAGAACTGGGTACCGATCTCATTCTTGCATCACTCCCCCAGAGCTTCTCAAACATTGTTGTGAACTTCAACATGAACAACATTGAGAAGTCTCTATCTGATCTTCTTATCCTCATTCGCCAAGTGGACAATGAAATGAAGCGTGAAAATCCTTCTATCCTCATGGTGAATAAAAGTAAAGGGAAGGAAAAGAGCTTTAAGCCCAAAGCTTCTTCAAGGCCTTCCAAGAAAAGAAAGATCAAAGGGGAGGCAAGAGACCAGGAGGCTGTTTGTTTCGAATGTGGAAAGAAGGACCACTAGACAAAAAACTGCACCCAGGCAAGGAAGCAAGGAGAAGCTTCAGGTGCGTTTGTTATCGAATGAAACCTATATGTTTTTACCAATTGGTTATTAGATACTAATTGTGCTTCTCACATATGTATCCAAATACAGGAACTAAGTATATTTAGAAAGATTGATCGAGGGGAGGTGGATCTATGAGCATCCAACGGAGCCAGACTCGCTGTTGTAGCTATCGGAGACTACCACCTCACATTGACTACTGGGATGGTCTTGTTTTTGAAAGGATGTTATTATGTACCCTCTATAACAAAAAAACATTATTTCATTATCCAGATTAGATACTGATGGATTCATCTTCAAGGTTGTAAGTGGATGTTTCTACTTTTATAAATATAGAATTTTTTTTGGTAGGGAACACTTATTTAACGGCCTTTATGTGTTAGACTACACAAACCAAGTAACGGCAATCGATGACAAAGTAAATTCACATGAATCATACCACATCCAACTTTGGCATCACTGGCTAGGTCATGTCAATGAGAAATGTTTGACAAAATTACATCAAGATGGGTATTTAGATTATTTCGAACTAAAACCACTTGGTGTATGTTATGCGTGTCTACAAGGCAAAATGACCAAAGCCCCATTTAGTGGGAAAGGTGAAAGGGATAAAGAGCTTCTAGAATTAGTTCACACAGATGTGTGTGGACCATTTATAGTTGAAGAAAGGGGTGGGTTCTCGTACTTCATAACTTTTACTGATGATTTTAGTAGATATGGATATATTTACTTAATGAGGTATAAGTTAGATTATTTTGATCAGTTCAAAGAATACAAGAATGAAGTTGAGAACCAGCTTGGTAAGAAGATTAAGAAACTCCACTCAGATAGAGGAGGAGAATATCTTAATCAAGACTTCAATGATTTATTATTGGAGTTTGGGATTCTATCTCAACTCTCTCCTCCTTACACACCTCAGTGGAATGGTATAAGTGAAATGAGAAACCGCACCATGTTGGACATGGTGAGATCAATGATGAGTCATGCGAGTCCTCCATTATCCTTTTGGGGATATTCATTACAAACAATAGCACACATACTAAACCAAGTACCAACTAAATCAATAAATGGTATTCCATACGAGTTATGGAGTGGATCAAAAGCCATGTTATTGAATTTACATGTTTGGGGTATGAAATCATTTGTTAAGGCCACTTAAGGTAACAAACTTGCACCCCGAGGCACAAAATGCATCTTTATAGGATATCCCAAGGAAACAAGGGGATATTACCTATAAAACCCCTCAGAAAAAAAGGTTACAATGGAAAGACACGCCATATTCCTTTAGAGGTATCACATCTCCAAAATAGATAGTGGGAGCGAGATAGACTTTTATGAAGTCGAGGCACAAGATAGACAGGAGTTGTTACAAGAACAAATTCCACAAAGCCCCATGGAAGAAAAATATGTTCCAGAGACACAAAAGTTGTGTAGGAGCACAAGAGAGGTGAGGGAACCAGAATGATAAGGTTTTCTTGTCCCCGAAGATGGTGACTCGTTATTGGTTTAAAATTATGATCCTCTTACCTACAAGGAAGTAGTTGAAGGCACAGACAATGCCAAGTGGCAAGAAGCCATGAATTCTGAAATGGATTCCATGTACCAAAACCAAGTTTGGATTTTGGTAGATCCTAAATCTGATGAAAAGCCTAATGGTAATAAATGGGTATTCAAGAAGAAACTGGACATGGAGGGGCAAGTTAGAACCTATAAGGCATGACTAGTTGCAAAAGGTTTTAGACAGCATCAAGGAATTGACTTTGATGAAACCTTTTCACCAATTGCGATGTTGAAATCCATCAGAATCCTATTGGCCATTGCCACTTACCATGAATATGAAATTTAGAAAATGGATGTAAAAAAATCTTTCCTTAACGGGAACCTCCAGTAAGATGTCTACATGACACAACCTAAAGGGTTTGTAACTCCAAAGGATTCCAACAAGGTATGCAAGTTGTAGAAATCCATTTATGGATTAAAGCAAGCATCAAGGTCATGGAACATTTGTTTTGATGAAGATGTAATGGAACATGGATTTGTAAAGAATGAATGTGATCATTGTGTCTACAAAAGGTTTAGGGGAAGTTCAGTCATTTTCCTAATTTTATATGTTGATGACATATTACTAATTGGAAACGAAGTACCTGTCTTACAGTCAGTTAAGGCATAGTTTCATAAATGATTCTCCATGAAAGACTTGGGTGAGGCAGCATATATTATAGGGATCATGATCCATCATGATAGATCCAAGAGAATGCTAATCCTAAGTCAAAGTACATACATTGACAAAATACTGAAAAGATTCATTATGGAAAAATCCAAGAGGGGATTGTTTCCAGTGTCACATGGCATTCATCTTTCCAAGAAAATGTGTCCTCAGACACATGAGGAAAGAAAGAAAATGGCAAGGATCCCTTACACATCCTTGATTGGGTCAGTCATGTATGCTATGCAATTTACAAGGCCAGATGTTGCTTACGCATTAAGTGCGGTATACAGATAACAAGCTGATCTAGGAGACCGCCATTGGATGGGAGTCAAGAATATCCTTAAGTATTTGAGGTGTACTAAGGATATGTTCCTGTTTTATAGAGGAGATGAGGAACTAATCCTCATAGGACGTGAAGATGCTAGTTTCCAACTGATCAAGATGACATGAAGTCACATACTGGATACATCTTCAGTTTGAATGGAGGTGCAGTGAGCTGGAAGAGCGCAAAGCAAAGTGTGGTGGAAGATTCTACAGTGGAGTCTGAGTATATCACAGCTTATGAGGAAGCTAAAGAAGCAGTATGGATGTGAATATTCATCCAAGAGATGGATGTAGTACCTAGTAGTAAAGATCATATCACACTCTATTGTCATAATACTGCAGCAGTGGCACTTGAAAAAGAGCCAAGGTCACATCAACGGACAAAGAACATACTTCAAAAGTATCATCTCTTGAGGGATTTTTATTAGAGACATGAAGTTACAGTGAGCAGTATTTCCATGGAAGACAATGTGGCGGACCCATTGACTAAATCCATGACTCATCAAAACCATGATCATCATGTGAGGTCTAGCGGACAAAAAGTCGTAGGCAGTTGGCTCTAGTCCAAGTGGGAGTTGTTAGGGTTGGTGTCCTTAGAACCAACTGTTTTTTAATTTGATTACATGAATGTTCACTTATTATATATTGGTCATTGTTTTGCATGACTATAATAAAATAATGTCCTAGAATATTTGTTGCATTAATAAGGTCATGGAAGATCCCCGCTATGATGAAAACCTTGAAATGCTATAAAAATATTCTTAAATAAAGTTCTATGGTCGGATGACATGCTATGATAGGACACATAGTATATAGACTATCATGTGAGAGTACTCATAATAAGACGATACTATCTCTCATGGAGTTCGCACTTCGTAATCTCCAAGATGGGAGATTATGAGAACAGACCCACCTGTAGTAATTCTGCATGTCTTGGTGTCATCGGATATTGCTATCTGTGAGCGTGTGTAATGGTCCTTAGACTAGAAGATTATCATTAACTCATCTCATGACTCGCGCACTTAGATTTTCTGACAAAAACCGTCATGTAGATAGTTGGCGGGAAGTAGGGTACGTTCGGTGCATCATGAATGACATGTTTTTAATGGATAAGTCGAGGAAGGATTTGTCCCTTCCATTTATGGAAGTTGATATCTCATCCCTTTGATTGAAATAGAACTGTCGAAAAAATTCCATGGCCATGGTGACACGTCGAGTATATTTCTAGATGTCAAATAATGATAGATCAAGCATATAGGTTTATGACACTTCCATGAAACCTGCTTGATGAGATATTGAGACAAAGGGATTAAATTACACAGTAAGAATTCATATGAGGTGACACGTAAATGCGACATCAACTTATTTCTCTTGGGTGCCTTGAGCCGTTGCTAGACAGTAATCTTGGACTTTAGGAAATCCCACCTAATAACAATGAGAAAGAGGCCTAGAGGGTCACACACTAAGTGTATCCAAGTATCTCAAGTAGAATAAAGGTTATTCCCATATGTGGTTTAATAATTATTCAATGAATCCTATATCATTTTGATGATAGAGGAAAGAGGAAATGAAAAACAAGATATACACTTTGTGTATTAATGATTACACGCTGTGTAGTTTTTGATGGAAAACAAGTACACATCGTGTATTAATGATTACATGCCATGTAGTTTTCATTTTGGAAAAGAAATGAAAAAACAAGTACACGCCATGTATTAAATATTACACGTCATGTAGTTTTATGGAAAACAAGTACACGACATGTATTAATGATTACACGTTGTGTAGTTTTCTAGTCAGGATTTTTGAGGATATAATATTGTTTTATTAATTGATATTTATTATAATCAGCATGGGAACATGTCAAGGAATTAATTATTCGACATGGGGTTTTCAATAAGATTCAATGAAATAAATAAAATTTGTAACGTGTTTATTTATTATCATAACTCTAGAACCTCAAACCCAATTATAAATATCCTCACAACCCCAACTCTTTTCAGACACAAGAGAATCATCGTGCACAACAATTCTGGAGAATTCTTTCAAGACCGAAAGAACCTCTTCCTCCAAGAACACTCTCAAGACTGAGATATATCATCTTCCATCGGATCAAGACGATCTAAGGCGGAAAACGCAAGCAAAGGTTTCTCTACGCTAGCACCTAGAGACTCATTTGGTGACATCCATAGATACGAGGTGCACGTATGGATCAGTGCTAGAGGAAGTCTACACTTGGCTTCTGTGATGCAATGATGAATCACATCGGAACAAGATCAAGAATATCAGTGAAGAAAGAACACCCAAAAGGTACTTCTTTTCAATTGATTAAATTAATTATAATCAATACGTAACAATCCTACTTTGTGGTTCCAGGACTTTCCTTTTCTTTGTCTATTTCTGTGATTATATCTGTGGAGACTGGAGTTTATCATCGTATTGATCCTAGATTGATCATTGTTAATGACAAAAAGCTAAGTGGGCACATCCACCCACGAGCTTCTTCTGTGCCCAGAACCTCTAGTAAATAGAACCATTCAACTATATAGTATATGTTTATATCTTCTTTAATGGATTTTCAAGGATTTTTGGGTATGTATCTTCCACTAATAGAGTTCTAATGTAACAAGATTTTCCATTCTAGCATCCAAATGGTTCCACATGGGGCTCTGTATAGGAATATGTGCAGGATTTGAATATGCTGGGAATAATTTAAAGAAAGAAATCTAATAAGTCTAGACCATGTCCATGAAATGATGGATAAGGTCCAAACTATTCAAAGAAATATAAAAATAGTTCAAATTTCAAAAAAAAGAGTTATGTCGATAATCATTAAAGAGATTTGGAATTTGATGGTAGTAGGGTGTTTCTCTAAATATCTTCATGGAAATGGTTTATAATATTTGATAATATAGGGAAGATAGTCCCTAGATACATTAATACCTTCAAGATCATTGATCTTTCCATGTTTGTAGTTTATCGATTAACACTCCCTTTTTTACCTATACCAAGTGTATGATGGCTTCCATGTATCAATTTTTTAGGAATTATATGTCATATACATCACATTTACAACACTTCTAATCCATGTAGCTAAAACATGACATCTCTTATGATGAAAAACCCATGGAGATCTTAGATCGAATAGACAGGGTTATAAAGAACAAGACCACCCATCAAGTCGGGTTTTTAGGGTAGAACCATAATCTTTTAAGAAGCTATATTAGAAATTGAGGATGCAATAAGGAAAAATTATCAACACTTTTTTCTTCTATATTAAAAGTTCAAGGAAAAAATTATTTTAAGGGGGTAAAATTTAATGACCAGAAATTATAGACCTTATAAAATTATTATTATGTTTGATAACTTTAATTATACACTAAACCCTATGTAAATGAACTAAAAAATATTATAAGAACACTATTAATAAATCTATAATAAACCCATATACAATAAAACATTAAAATTTATTTTTCTTAGAAAAACAATATTGAATATGAGTCAATATTGAAAACAGTTATTTTCGATAAAGGTATTTTTCTTTATAATATGTATTATCTCTTAAAAAGTCAATTTAAAAATTTTGGAATATATGTTTAATAAAATAAAAAATATTGTTTAATTCTTCATATCAAAATTAACTTATATGAATTTTTAATTTTTTTCTGAAGATATTAATTTTTAGTCGAAAGATATGGTTTTTGAAAATTTTATTATTTTTAAGAATTTATCATTATATAAGTAATAAATAAAAGACTAAAATAACTTTTATGTATTAAAATATGTATTTAGGTAATAAAATTATTCATTTTAATATATATATTATGATATTATAAATTATATGTACAATATTTTTAGAATGAAATTAAAATTTTATTTTAATGAAAAATAATTTTGGTATTTTCTTTGAATAATGTTTTTTCAAGGTGAGATTCAGTTCTGTATCTCATTTAAAGACTCATACCCTTTATTTTATTTATAATAAATAAATTTATATCACTTAAATTATTAATAATGAAAATTTATTCCTATAAATAAATTTAAAGCTGGAAAAAATTATTTTTCTAAAAATAGTTTTTATGAGATTAAATGGTTTTATTTTAAAATGAAATTTTCAAACCATTAAAATTTTATATGATAAAAATTTCTTAAAATTTTAAATCATAATTTTTTCATTAGGTGAAATTTTTAACTTTAATTTATGTTCATTAAAATTAACTATTAAGGATAAAAATAGTTACCCCGGTAAAAGGAAAAAAATGGTAAAATATCCTTTTATTAAGGGTAAAAGTAAAATCATGTTAAAAACATGTCCTAAAATGAGTTTTTGAGGTTATTTTTTACCCAAAACTAAATTAAACTCCATTTGTTTGTCTTTTATCCATTTAACCTTGAATAGTAACCTTACATTATTGAAAATGTAAGGATTGCTTCCAAAAATACCCTTTTCTCTACTTATAAAAAAACCAAAATTTCATCCACTTTAAGACTCAGCTTACCTTAGTATTTATCCTTGAAATTATAATAGTTTTATACACCTATACACCTATCCCACCTCTATAATATTCTGGTTATCATAATTTTTCTCTAAGATTTCATATCCAAGGAGTTTCCTAAGAGAAAACTGAAGCTTCAAGTGTGAGTATTACTTTCTCTTTGTATTTCTTTTACTACACTTCTTCCAAAATCATCTATAAAATTATTCATATAATTAAATAAGTATAATTATTATAATTATATTTCTTTATATTAATTGAAGAATAATTATTTTCTCCCCTCTCTCCACATAAAAAAAATTAATGTTAAATGTGTGTTCTGCGAACTGCAATCTCCATGAAGAAACATTTTTCATTTTTTTCTCATTTTTTTTAATAAAAAACATAAAAAATGATTAAAAACATAAAAAAATATAAATAATATCATTATTTTTATTTTATAATTATATTATACACTACATAACCATACTCACCCATCAATAAATAGTGTCTTCATGTTTGAGTTGGTTTAACCACCTACTTGAATAAATTATACAAAATTCTATCATGGATGACTATAAAAAAATATTATTATATGTTAATAAGAATTTAAATATATTTTTTATTTATAATTGTTATATTATATGTTTAACTAATTATTAAAATACTATTTTTGGCCACTAAAATATCCAAAATAAGATGACACTAATTTATGAGAGGTTGAACTTAGGGAATCACTATGGGAGATGCTATTACAATTTGAGGAAGAGATGGTAGAGAAGGTGTTAACCATATGTGCTTCTATTGAGGATTTGGAATGGATGAATGGAAGATTGATCCAAGTAGACACAAATAAGGAGCAGTGAGAGTGGATTGACAAACAACACCTAATCCTAGTAAGGGGTTTCAATAAAATGAAAATTGTGGTGAAGGAGTTCTTGCAAGCATGGGATAAGCCGACTTCCCATTTTGAAGACAGTATCAAGGAAGACCCTAGAAAAAAGGTAACAACTCTACTCTAGAAATGTTTTTGGGGATTTAAGTCTAATGGGCTTAAGCTGGCCTTTGATAATTTGTTTTATGTGTTATAGTTTTTGATGGTATGGTTGGACTTGTTGGTTTCACACTTTTTCCTTAAAAGTGTCCTTTTAATTAAAATGTATATTTAGAGTAGGAGGTGTGCGAAACAAATCATGAACAAGTTAAGGGTTGTTTGTCTCAATTTCTCTTTATTGAGAAAATTTTTAATGTTATAAACCCATTAATTATTTCTATAATATATATATTTCCCACGAATTTATTTTGGAATTCTATATCATTTAATTCATGAGATTTAAAAATCTATATGATTTTCAATATTCCAATGACTTTTTATTCAAAAATTACTAAACTCGTAGGGGTTTTAATAAAGTAATTACCTTTCATTGATTTATAATCTTCTTTATTGAACCTTAACATTAAAAGTTTTTTATAATAATCCCTAGGATGATATTATATTATAATACATCTTTTTTTCTATGGAATTATGATTTATATCCATGTCATCTTCAATGGTGATTTAATTTATAAAGTGTCATATTGAAAATAATAATTCATATATTTTCTATTGACCCTTTCTTTTCAATGTACATATTTCTCCTCCCCACTAATGTTTTTCTTATTATTTTTAAGGATATTAAATTATAACTCTAATGACCCTCATATTTATCTTTACCATTTTTTAAAATAACGTTTTATCATCTCTTTAAATTATGTGGGTTTCAACAGAAGTATAATTTTTTGATATAAATCTGTTTATTTCAATATCCCATGGTTTTTCATCTAACCCACATATTCTTATGAAATTAAATTATTTTTTAAATATTATTTATTTCAATAAATAATTTTTTAAAATTATCTATGAAACTCTTTGAAAGATTTTATTAAAATGATATTAAACTCCATTTTACAAATAATTTACAAGGTTTTTAAAGAAATACTTTTTAAATGTTTTTCTTTAATTTTCTTGTATGTATCTAAATTATTTTCCTCCAATGGACTTATGTTTCATGATTAGCCTTCTATATTATATTATAAATTATTTGATTTGGGTCAAAAGGTTTTCATATCATTTGATTTTATTTTTGAATACATTTTATGAGATACCATTTGACAATTCCATGAAACCCATTTTTTCCATGGGTTATTTTATGATGCGATGATTATTTATCAAGTGGAACAAAAATGTGTGGATTATTATATGGGTAGTAGATATATCTTCTTTAAATTCATTTATTAAATTATTATATCTCATGATATATAAATGTTATGTGAAAAGGTTAGTGATTAGCTAGGTTCATAAATGGTGAGTGTGATAGTGTTTAGCTCTACTCACAATTTTACATGTGAATAAGTTAGTGGGTATTCAGTTTCACAATGGTAATAAATCCAATGTTTATAATTATACCAATATATTCCCTAGGTTCCATGTCTCGTGTTATATTCTTCGTGATTTATTTTCTCATTCCATGTAAAAGTTTATCATCTGAGATGATGTTTCTATATTTCATTATTATGGTCAACACTTATTTATTTATGCTCTTTAAAATCATATATTTTTACTTATACATGTTTTCCCACATTTTATGATCAATCCATTATGTTCTTTTATATTTTATCCCTTATTGAGCCTCTATTCTCTCCCTTTCTTATGTTTTTTCTTTCCTCGGTATTTAAAGATGATTATGTATCATGGAATGTTAAATAGGGAACTTTGTTTATGGATCAATGATCACAACATATAAAATAATTTTTTTATGTTCCTATCCTATGAGACACAAACCCTTCGTGTACTTGGGTTGTGTGACATTTTTTTAGATGTATTAATTATACCATGGTATCAATGTATTGTTTATTTATGTTTATCTAGGGTTACTTCAACTCAGATGACATTTTTTTGTACTCCAATGATTGATTATTTTGGTGACTATACAGGTTTGGGTCATTTAAATTATTAATAACAACATGCATATAATTTTCCTCAATAACTTCTTAGTGTAACTATACATGACCAACCTATGATTACTGAATATTATTATGGAACGCCACGTGTAATATAACCCCCTTTATGAGATTGTACATGTCCTGATAGTGGGTTATTTTTTATAAACTCAAGCATATGTGTGAGACACTTGTATCATAGTAATTGTGTGGAGGGGTGAGTCATGTTTTTTTCTTAAAATAACTTGTATGACCCACAATCATTATTTTGTCTACTCCAGGTTTAGACTCCCTCACAAATTTGTTTTTATCAATCTTTATTTCTAGAAAAGGCCACATGATTGGTAAGGTATCCACACCACCCTCTAAAGGGGTGATTATTTCACCTATAAATTTCATATGGGACTGCAATATCTGCACCCCTCGCTATTTTTTTCCCAAAAATAGGGGGAGGTGAATAAACAACCACTTTACATAGTTTTTTAGATATATCTCAAATCATGAGGCCCTTTCTAGAGATAAATATTGATAAAAACAAAGTTGTAAGGGATGATTTACCTAAACCAGACAATAACATGATTGTGGGTGGGTGGTATGGACTATTATAATTTGTATCAGAGATAGTACATAATTGATTTTCAAGTGAGGACACTAGACCCTATGGGAGAAGGATATGGTAGTCCCACATTAGAGGTGGAGTTTAAGGAAGAATCCTTTTATAATGTTGTGTGGATTTCTCACATGAGGTCTTTTATAGGGATAAATCTTGAGAAACAAATACATGAGGGATTCTCTACCCAAAGAAGAAAACATCATGATCATGGTTGGTTTAGGATATTGAATTTACCTCTATATTCCCTCCATTATATAGGAATATGATTTGATTATTACCCTAGAGTGGGTAGTTGTATTATATATAAGGATACCCAACATGGATGAAAAACAAAGGACATGTATTTCATCCTGAGAATTTCCTTGTGGTATCAGTGAAAAAAAATAAAGGTTCTTCATTATATGTGACCTTCAGGGGTAGAGTATTTTGGACTAGGTTGGAAAGATTGGGTATATTAAAAATCTACTCATAGTATTGGTTAGTTGACTATATCAGTATTATAACACATATATCTTCTATTAATTCTTAAGATGAGTTGATTTTTGTGAGGGTTACCTGAGAGGGAGGGTTTAGACTATACTTGGAGATGATTTTGGTTAAAGGAAGCATGGGTATATGATTTTTGTTGTGGGATTTATGTGTAAATTGTTATTTTTGGGAGAAATTATTCTGACATGGATAAGAGGCATATTCAACTACTTGATTTGGCTCATAATACAAGGACCGGTTGTGTATAACACATGATGGCATGATCATATTGGTATGGTCGGGTGGTACTAGGGTGTATACCTACTTGGATATGATTTGACTAATGACAAGGGAGGTGATGCATCATTTTGAGTGTCCACTGAATACTCTATTATAAAATAAATGTAAGAATGATATTTTTGTCTAATATATATATATATATATATATATATATTATAGGTTAGTGAAACCTAAGATCGGTTATTGATCAATGATCTTAGTGGTGGTGGCATGTGGGATATTCCAATTGACGTATTATGTAAAAATCTCATGGGTCATGAGATTGAGTGGTGAAGGTCATGTTACTCTATTATTTAGATCACATTAATGATTAGAGATGTTTAATTGTTATACATTCTTCCTCCCTAGAAAGAAATTTTAGTTAATAGTGGCGTATTTAGTCCCTCAAGATCATTTGGGAGTTAGACATTAATGGGTGCCTATATGTCATAGTGGGGTCTATAACTCCTTAGTTTTCCCCTACTTCTTGGCAATAGGTTATCAGATGTTTATTTATTGGTAAATTAATACTCTTGGGTGGTGATAAGTTATTAATTATAATTTGGAAAGGTATTAAGCATCGGGATATGTTTAGGGATAGGTATATAGTGTTACCCATTCTAACACGATATCATATGTCAGTGAGAGAAATTGATGCTCTAGAACTAGGAAAGTGTGCATTGATCAGTGATAAATGAGGGGTTATGATGTGTGTGAGTAACCAAGATGGTAAAATTATGTGATATGAGGGGTGACATATTGGTGAAAATGATGTGTGGTGGCTTATGGACTAATAGGACTTATGTAATTTTGAGGTCCAATGGTATCAATGTGGTCATGTGTGAGTTGGAACATATATCCACTATAGAGGGTGTTCCCCTAGAAAAATAGTGAAACCATTAATATAGAACTAATATTCAATAGATGGGGGAAACATGATAATCACATGATGGTGGGTTCATTCAATTTTATTAGGATATATCCATTGATACCATGTGTGGAAGTAGATCAATAATAGTTCTTGATAGCTACTGCATGGAACATTGCAATGTCATATACCCTTGAGTGAGGATCATGGGATGGATATATCAAAATGTAATGAGTGGGGTGTTATACTTTGTACTAAAATGGGAATGACAATGATTTAGTTTATTCCATGGTCTATGTTTGAGCTCACCAAGGCATAGTGGAATTCACTATGTCATGGTCGAAGTTCATTTAATTTTCATTACTTTTGATAGTACACTAGTTTATATGGTCTTCCATATTGATATCTATCGTATTAATTTACTCATCAATTAATGATGAATCAAAGTAGTTTTAATGTAGGATAAATTCATTTAAACAATATATGAATTTATTAGGAAAAAATATTTCAATGGGTTTGAATGTATGGAACATTAATAAAATATTTATATTTATATCAGTTTAATGTTTGCAGTTCCTTTATGATAATATAATATTTTTCAATCCCCATAAGCATTTTTTGATTCTATTATGCTGAAAATCTCGATAAAAACTCCAACAACTGATTATCTTTTTTACTCTCATTCTATCCCACCATTATTCAAGGTAATATAAGACCATGGTATTGAGATATATCCAACCTGAGAAATAGGTGACTCCCATAAATATATGGATACCTCTAGAGAAAGTAGTATTTTATCATCTTCTCATGGATCTCAATCAAAAACTTGTAAAAATATTTCATAGACTGGATCAATGGTTGAAAGCTATATTGTATGTTTATCTGTTTTAATATTTGTTCCAAATTTATAGATAGATTCTTGAATTAATTATGTTTTAGAGTATTTTTTCACTATTTTAGATCTTAAACATCCATCTAAAACCTAACTTTAGTATTATATAAATTCTATCAATGTTTGTTATGGATTTATTAAAAAACAAGTAATTATAGAAAAACTAGTTTTCATGGAACCATAACATATCCCCTTAAAAATGGGTGTTTTGGTTCACGGTTTTACTTCATAACACCATGTTGTAGAACATGTGAAGTGACCATTTTGGGGAAGTGATAAAAATCATGAAATATAGAGTGTCATGTGATGAAGAACCACATTGTAGTATCGAATGCATTGTGTTGTGGTTGAGTTCCGCCCTGGGGACCACCATTACAAACTAAAACCGAGTAATCTATTTTTCATAACCACGTGAAACTTAAAAAGGACGTATTTTAAATAGTTAAAGAAATCCTGGAATAGCATGTAAAAATTCATAATCTAACTTAAATGACTACCAAAATGATCTCATCACATGGAATTTCATAATACCAAAATATCTTGATTAATAGTTATTCTCTAAGATGCTTTTAATAGAATTTTCAACAAAATTTTATTTTTTATTAAAATTATGGAAAACCTTTATCAGTGTGGTCCCTTTATAGGGTGATTGATACCAAACAAGAACCATTTTGGTATATGTAATCTTGGATTAAAGTGTATATATAAACTAGAATACTTTATAAAATATTCATAAATTAAATAAATAAAAATAGATAAGTTTTTATATTTATTTATTAATATTTCATAAAATGAAATATAAAATGTTTATATGAAGGCCTAATTTAAAAATTATTTAATCCATTAAAAAAGGATATTTGAATACAAATATGATCAATGGTTTAAAAAAATCAAATATGTGGTATTTAACTATGTAAATATTTAATATAAAATATAAAATGTTTATTATTATATAATAAAATTGTTCATAAAACATCACATAATTTGAATATAAATAACATTATATTAAAACCAAGTAATTGATAATATGAAATGTTCGTGTCAAATAAAATTTAATTGTTCAGGTTTATCTATGAAAAAAAATTTAATTGTTTGTTATTTATTTTTGAATTAATCATAAATTGTTTATCTCATGTTTTAATATGTAAATATTTCATTTATTTAGTTTGTTCCCTTATTTATTCATGAATATAATATATATATTATTTTTTTGTATAATTTTATTTAAAGTGTTAAACAACATTTATTTTTTCATACATGAATCTAAAGATTCATATGTTAGGTATGATAAATGATTTAGTTTTCTTATTCCTTGAATTTTACTTTTTATTAGGTTGTGAACGAAAATCAAGAAGTTCATTATATTTTTATAGATATTGGGTGTTAAAATCGTAATGGGGTAGAAATATCTCTTGAATAAAGTGTCCCTAGGTAGAGGGACTTTTGGTTAAATACTTTTTTCTTTAGGGTTACTCTTAGGGGGATTTATGATTTTATGTGCTTCTAATGCTTTACATGAAATAGTTCCATGTACCTTTTGCATGAAATTCATTTGGATATGTATAAACATATTTGTCTCTTAATTTGGGTTAATACCACAATTTATTAGTTGTGTAAAGAGTTACACATCAATATGGTTTTAATATATTAATGTGATGGAAGGAATGAGATTCCAAACTAAATAATTAGAAGTATGCATACCTGTAAAAGGTAATAATCTGAGATAATATAGTGAGACTAAATCCCATTTAAAATTACCAAGTGTCAAACTCCTTTCAAAGAAAACAGTTTCAAAGTCATCAAACATCAAGCCATTTATTTTAATTCCAAATCAAGGGGCCTCGAATTATCTTATGTAAGGAAATCAAGTGATGAGGTTACCCTAATAGTCAGGTGACACATTTTTTTAATTTCATTTGGGATACAATTAGTTGGGAAACTCTAAGAGTTAGGATACCGGAAGAATAATTTGGAGTATATATATATATAATGGATTAGGCAAAGTGTTTCATGTTATTCCATCCAAGAATCCTATATGATATTATTGTTATAATTCCTTTTATATATATCTAAGTGGTGATTTTCTTTCCAAAGTGGGTGATTTTTTATATAAATATAGATCTTGGAACACTAATGGATATGGTGAAATTTAAAAGGGGTCATGATTTTGGTGAAGTATATTTAATAAAAGTAACTATTAAATGAATATAAAACATGATACTCGTCTGAAAAAAATATCATGTTGTATATATAATGTCATAATCATCATCTTCAATCTTAAATATGATATTAATCTTAGAGGAAAGCATGTGGGAATCATCCACATCCCAACCAGGTCTCGAATGTGCATCCATCCAGTGCCTTTTTTATGATCATGGGAATGGGTGGTGCATGGAAAATCTTCACTCGTAGTTCAATAAAAGAGACAAAAGGATTATACAAAGTATCCCCTGTGTTCCAGATGCAGGACCTGACCACCTCTTCTGGATCAATGACATCTTGGGAGCCTATACGGTGAAATCCGGTTATCGGCTCGCTCTTTGTACTCAGTCAGAAGAAAGGGAAGGGGTGCCATGTAAATCTTTGTGGAAGCTCAACATCCCCCTAAAAATCTGCCACTTATGGTTGCAGGTGTGATTGGGCGCTCCTCCCTACCATGAGAATCTTCGCCTTCCAGGATTTTTCCAGTGACATGTTCTGCCCCTTCTGCCCGGAAGTCCCAGAATCTCCCATCCACGCTATCATCCAATGTCCGGGGGAAAGTGAGATTTGGAAAAAATGGGGCTCATTTGCAGATAATTCACTGGATTTGACCTCTGACCTCCCCTCTCTCTTGATGCGCTGGTTCTCTTCCTCTTCGTCGACCAATGCGAGCTCACTTTGCATCATGGCTTGGATCATTTGGGTTCATCGTAATGATGTTGTGTTCAACCATGTCATCAAGCCTCCCGATTTCTGGATTGAACGGGAATCATCCTGGATTGAGGGCTAGCAGCATCACTCTGGACAACTCTTAGCCCTTTGGATCCCTTTCCCCTTATTACCTTTGGTGTCCGCCACCAGAAGGGATCCTCAAGATTAATGTGGATGCGTCTCTCCCCAAGGATGGTCCTATCGGCATTGGTCTCCTGGCCCAGGATCATTTTGGTCAAATCATTGCAGCCAAACACAAATCCCATCGCACTCTTTGGGATTTTTTTGTAGCCAAAGCCACTTCCATCCTCGACAGGCTGATGTTTTCTAAATATCATGGTTTGGAAAAAATCTACCTTGAGTCAGATTGTCTCGCTATTATCAATTCCATCAACCTCGACGAAGACGGCCTTCAATCTTTTGTCCACCTCATCTGGAAAATAGACTCTCTCCATCAATGTTTCACATCCTTCACCTTCTACTTCCTCAGAAGGTAAGGGAACAATGATTCCCATCAGCTGGTGGCCTCTGGCCCTCTTGATGACGACCAACTCTGGCTAGACCACTTTTCGTCATGGATTCGTGCTTTTACTTCCGCTTATCTCCATTTTTAATGAATCCATCTTTTACTAAAAAAATCTTAGGGAAGAAAAATTTCAATGGAATTAATTTATTATATGGGTATTAAAACTAGAGAATAGTTACCAAGAAAGAAGAAAAAAAATTCATGAAGGGGAAATGTTTTCATTATGAAAAAATAAAACATTGGAGGATGAATTTTCTAGAATACCTAAAGGGGTGTAAGAATATTAATAGAGAGCCCATATTAAGTATTAATGTTATAGAATTTAATTCTTTATTTTGAAAGATATATAATTAAAATTGTATAATATTCAATTATTGTAAATATGTGTATGAGTTAAAATTTAAAGAAATATTGATACTCAGAGCTTAAATTATACATTCAAAATGTGAAGAATGGGGTTTCTACATCTAGGATCCGAATTTAGTGGATCAAATTAAATCTTGAATGGATCATTATAAAAAATGAGTGTTGTAGATTTTTTTTCCCTCTTATATGATCAGAGGTGATATTGTAAACAAAGAGTAGTTATTAATAAATAATATGATTGTTTTAATAAACATAGTTTTGATTGACCTAATATTATAATAGTATTTAATGAAATATAAGGATATAATAAATTTTATTCAGGATAAAGTGGTTATCCAAGAATGTGATGGAATATTACTCTTCCACCAATAACATAATATTTAGAGAATAAATTCTTCTTTTTAATAATTCTCCAAACACATAACATATCATATAAGATATTTATGGGATATTTTTTATTAAGTATTACCACTAAAAGAAATAAGTGTTATTTATTAAATAAAAAATATTTTTCATATCTTAGAATGATATTTTGGAAATAATATTGTTTATAAGATGACATTGGGAGTAGTATTAAACTTATAGAATTTAAATGGTTAACAAATATGTTAGTCAATATTCAAACTGAATGAAACATGATATCCTAAAAGTGTTTATGATATATTATTGAATAAATAATTTAAAGTGTTACATTAGTTACCAAAATGATCTCAAGTAAAATATTGATGATATTACTCAAATAATAACGATGATGGTGAAATTTAAAAAATATGTACAATAGACGTTACTAAATCATAACATTAGATGTTATTAAGTGAAGGATTTGGAATGCATTGTTCAAAGATTTTAACGTTAGGAATATGATTCCTAAGTCTCATAATTATTCAAACAAGATTTAATCATAAATGTTACTCACTAACGAAGCATAGTGGGTGGGTTTTACCATATGGACTCATAGATATGTGGAAGTAATTATATAGAGATGTAATGAGTTTAGAAAAACCTAAAAAGTAATGAAATTGTAAATCTAGTATGGAACTCTATCATATTTGATATATTAGATAGCTACCTATATATGGTTTTTATAAGTATTCTTAGAAGTGTTTAAGAATATAAAATGTATCATGTTATACAAAATTTAATCGATAACTTATTATTCTTTCATATTGTATGCATATATATATATATATTAAATTGAAATGAGAATTGACCTATAAAAGTAAAAGTTTCTATTTTCCTTAACTGATGTTCACCCGGGAGTATTATAGGTTGTGAGTAAATATTATGGTTATAATTATAAGGATTCTTATATGGGGGTATAAAATATTCTTGTCAGGCACAAAATGGGTTTTTTGCACTACATGAACCATGAAGTATACACTACTTGTAGTTTCATACACTATGTATTTAGTAAACTAGGGGAATATATATCAAAATGAATCGATGAACCTTAGGTTAATGAGATAAATAGAATTATAACATTCATACATTAATACCTTTCTTATGAATCCTTGAGGAATGCCTAATTAGGGGGCGGTTGGGTATGTTGTTGATTATGTCATTAGTTAAAGATTAAAAAAGATGGTATTTGTCCTCTCATGTAAGGAGTATGACATTTGGTACCTCAATCGAGATAGAAATATGGAATTTATGTTCTTAATTATATAGTTCATGTTATGTTATTATATACCAAGGAGGAGTTCATGTGATGTTATCAAACACTAAGATGGATGATATGTGATGTATTTATTAAATAGATTAGTCTATACTCATTGAATTGATAATGGTGGTTATATTGTATTGACATACTATATGTCCTTTGGTCAGTCGATGTCTTATAAAAAGTGATTATATGATTATATATAATCATATGTGATGTAGTATGTGGACACAAGTATAGATATACATATGTTAAATATAGATCACTCAATATCCATTTATTTCTTGAGTAGTATTGATGCATTGTTAGAGGACACCCTTTGATTATATTTATGAATTTGGGAACCTATAATTGTTTTCATTGATACAAAGGCCCATGGGGTCACAATTTTTGGTTGTACAAATGAGGAACATGTTTCTAAAACATTGATATATTCCCAAAAAGTGTTTCGGAGGAGGTCCAAAAGAAGTCTTGGATGAATTTTTGAAAGGTATTACATATGAATTTTTACACATTGAATGAATAATAGATTTTCAAAAAGAGTTTTTGAAATATACAAAGGGATTTTTACATATAATTACACATTTTTTAATGTTTTATTTGAGATAAGGTGAAAGTGCACCAAAACTATGATGATTTTAGTGAAAGTGGGAGATTTTTGGATGATTTCCTCAAATAGGCATCACCATGACATGGTATATGTTGTGGTATTTAATAAAGTTCGCCATATTGTATTGAAAGACACTATGTCATGTTGAAATTTTATAGAATTATTAGTCTATGTGATAGTGCACTGGTTCCTATAGTCTTCAATCACAGTAGCTATAATATTTATTTAATCATCATATGATGATTAACTAGAAGATTTTGAACATTGTGCACATTCATTTAATAATTAAATGAATTTATGGGTATCAACCCAAAATCTTTCAATGGGTTGAAATATATAGAACATTTATAAAATGTTTATATTAATATTAGTTTAAAATTTAGAGTTCCTTAATGCCTATATAAGTTGGTTATATCTTCATAAGAGGTGTTCGATTTAATTATTTGGAGGCTCCTAATAAAAATTCCTCATGTAATTTTTCCCTTTATCACATTCTCACTAACTTTTAAACAGATCTCTAGTATATCATGGTCTTGACAGAGGCCCAACCAAAGCATCAGGTGATTCCCTTGATCTTTGGATACCTCTAGAGGATGAATTTTTTTGGTTTCTTCTCTATTATCTTTATCAAAATCTTATAAAATTTTTATATTAACTAGTGAAATGTACATTTTTCATTTATTTTATTATTATTATTTCTATATGTATAGATGGATTCTATGTTTAATTTGTGTTTAAATTATTATTTCATTATGTTTATATGTTATACATCCCTATGAATCCTAATAGGTGTCTTGTGATTCTCACCATTCGGTTAATAATGGTTTCAAGTAGGATCGTGTTCATTAACCTATGATAAGGAAATTAATATGGTAGTTTCTTTTCATATATGATCTAATCATGTGATATTCATTTATAATATTTCTAATAAACATCAAGAGTGATGTGTTAAAATTACAAACTCATAGGTGGGTGTAGTTTTGTAAAGGTTCTTGGATACTAGTTTCCATATTATGTTATAAAATTTTGAAATACACATATATGGGTATTGGTCAATGGGGTGGTAGAGTAAAATTATTGTGTTCAGTGATTTATGAATATAATTTTTGGGTTATAGTCTGGTGGACGGATCAGGTATGAGTTTTCAAAATAGACCGGTAGGGTGGCTAGGTGCATGTGATGTTGGTGTTTTTGAAAATTATGAAAATATGTATGGAATATCAAGTTTTTGTGTTCTTATTATAGTTTTGAGTATGAAACTATGGTTTCTAGTATTAATGGTACCGAGGTACTTAGGTGTTGAGATGATAGGGAAATGTTCTAGTTTATATTAGTGATTACAACCACTAATTTATAAACATCAACAAATTTTTAAATTCATGACTGATGCTATTATTAAAGAATATTCATGTAGTTTGTGGTTGGGGTTATCACCATGGTCATTGGTAGTCATATTTTGGAGGTTTTCGGTGAAGTGGGATACATTATTTCACATTTGGAGTGTGATCATGTAAGATAAAACTAGAATAAAAAATATATGTTAACCCAGGGATGATATGACTGTGGGGTTTATTTCAGAATTAACTAGGTAATCTCATTAAAGTGATATATTATGGGTTATCTTGGATCATTTAAATAAGGTCACATGTTTCCTACCGATTAGGTAGAATTATTCATTTGATGGGTTGAGCCATATCTATTCCTAGGATATAGTGTGTCTGTATTGGGTGACTAGGAGAATCATGTCTGATTAAGATGCATATTTTACATCGCACTTATGGTGAGGTATATAGGAGGTGATTGATATGTAGTTGCATTTGAGAACTAGTTATCATCCTCAAATTGAAGATAAATTTTAGTGTACATTTTAATGTTAAACTAACTGAAAATTAATTTTTTTATTAAAAAATGTAGATTCATACAAAAATCATCAAAATAAATAAAGGAAGAACACCGAATCATTGAGGTTTGAAGTGGTGAAGACCGAGGACATCTCCATAGACAATTAATAAGAATTAATTCTGAAAAAACCCAATCTAGTGTAAACAATTAATCTCTCTTTTTCTCTCCCTTATATTTCCAAAACATCTACTACAAAAATCCATTCTCTCTATATGTGACATACAATCCTACCTTTTTTGTTCGTAATTTATAGTTACTTATATAGTAATACAATACCAATAGAGGATCTGGTTTCCCTTGGATTACCAAAACCATCACCTATAAATATTATTCCACTTCAGTAATTAGTAGATTGTACATCTATCATAACAAAAGTCATGTATGCATGGCTCGGACCTCCGCACCCATAGAGTTACCTGGTCCATAGAAATCACTAAAACCCAGGACCACTGATTCTCTGGTGTCTCTCACCATCCCACCCCCCCCCCCTTCACCCCACAATATCACCAACCATGAAATATACATACACATTTAACATCAATACCCTAACTAGATAATTCCATCTAATCTATCTAATCTAATTTACACAACTAGATTCTAAAATTCACAAAGGGTATTGGTAGGAATCTTCCCAACTTTACCGATTTCATCCAACCTCTTATGGTAAACCCCAGCTACACCACAAGCTCCTTAATCCACACTAGGAAGAAGATGATGGAGTTTCATATGCCTTCTCTTGACTTGTTTCTTTCTTCCCATATATTCTAGAATACAACCACAAATATCAACCCATGGACCCTCATTTCCATTTTCTGGTGCAATGCTCTCTGAAACCAGTCGATGAAAAAATCATGCATGGAATTCCATGAATAGTTAATTACCAAGAATTTTCCAATTAAATCCTATAACCTTCTCTCTCATTCACCTTGAAAAAATAGATACACCAAAGACTCTAACTGTGATATTTCATAGAAATAGTAGCGAGATTCCATGTTAACCCCTTTCTTATGAACGTTCTTTTCAGATAGGATCTCCTAGTTCCTTTCCCACCATATGAGAAAATTCAGGTTTTTAGGAATATATTTACACCATATTTCCATTTTACACTCATCTAGTTTTCTAAATACATGAAACAATACCCTGAAGTCCCAAATGTTAAATCTACTTGAGACTGGACCCGTAAAACAACATTTATCTGGTTCCTTAACCATACTCATGCTTTCAAAAATAACCTTCTTCTCTTAATTAGGGATGGAATCTATCAAATATTGGTGAAGAATCACCTCTTTGAAAGAAATAATTCGGTTTGGAAACCCTAGGAAATATAGACTTTCACCAGGCCAATTATCCTTTCATATATTGATATAACCTCAACCCAAAACCCATAGTGTTTTATCATAAATATCCTTTATATGGTTCATCATGCACCATGAGAGGATATAGAGTCACCTTGTTCAACTTTATTATCTCTCCCATCCTTCCCCATTCCTATCTCTAATTAATTTATCTAATAAATATATTCCTTCAAAAATTTACCATTCTAGCCTCACCCATAAGGAGAACATGGTTTCAGCTAAACTATAGAGGTCGATGCCACCCTCCTCAATTGACTTTTCCATATGCTTCTATGATGCCCAATCTCACCATCCCACCTTATTTTCATCACATAAAAAATATTTCATGATGTTTTACACTTTTTTATTATTCCCTTTTATGGGATGATAATGGATAACACATGCATTGAAATTGAGGTTAATGTGGTATTAATAAAAGTAACCCTCCCTCTAATTGATAAAAACTTGTTCTTCTAGTTCAAAATCCTCCCCACTAACTTTTTAATGATATCATCAAAGAGTGATTTTTTGATTATTCTATTTAAAATAGGGGATCCAAGATAATTTATATATTTTTTTTTCTTTTTTATACCCAAGACCTATTATATTGCACCACTACGCCTTCCTAAAAATTTTCTAGAAATGAAAACATTACTTTTACTTGGATTGATATTTTAGAGGAAATGTTATTGGAATATATCCTTGATTTCGGAAGTTCATGGGAGAAATTTTTTAAAAATATTTCCTATAACAACAATTACCAACCATATATTTATATGGTTTATTTTTAGGATTTTTATGATAGTCTATGTTGATCTTCTCTATGTTTTCTAGTGATTAACAATTCAATAGTTATCAAACTGAGTCTTATCCAAGAGATGTCAAAGCATATCTAGCTGATCAAGATGTAGCTTTCAACCACTCAGAGAATGAAAATATCATTTTTTTATCAGTGATATCATCATTTGGATTTTTAGGTGGATGATGGGGTATTTCTATGAGTATCACCTCGGTTAGTACACTGAGTTATTCAGAGGTAGGGGATGTTGGTGCACAATTTCTTGGGTATATTTCAAGGAGTGAATGGTTTGGATTCTATATTCAAGGTAGAAGCCTCTATGTGGGAAGAAATCCACTCTAGTATGGGTATAGTGGTGGAATAGGTGTATCTAGGAGAAAATAAGGAGCATGGGTTTGAAATACAGGTATAGTAGCCAAATCTATAAACTGACGAGGATCTTTGATTCTGAGTGGTGAAACTCGAGGACCATCTGCTATATAGTGGGGATGTTTCAACACCCCACATCTGTATGAGGTATAATATCTATCAAAATTCCACCGAATTTCAATTATTTTGGATTTTTTGGATTTTTTAAGATATTTTTGTGGGATTCGGTCTCATTTTGGAAAAATGGGATAGGTTTCTTGGAATCTCATTTATGAAAAATGATATAATACCTGATAGAGTAATATGAGGTACATAGTGGGTGAGGTAGAGGATTTTGTGCTTCTAAGTAGGTTATTAGGTGGTTGTTTACCCCTAGGAGAGTGCTTAATTCCCATCAGTTTTCTAGTGGTTTTATAGAGGATACCTAGTTGGTTTTATATGGTGGTACATTATCTACCATTCATTCATTTGTTTTATATAAAACAATTTGATTGGGTTGGTGGTGTCTTAACCACTCTAAATAAGGAAATTGATCCATCGTTCACCATGAGTAAAATGTATCGGTGAAACCTCATCCACTTTTTAATATCATATCAATGGTATATCTTCCCCTTGGTTCTTTGTATTATTGGATCATCATCCATTTATGAGATTTGTAATAGCATTTTCTCATCTACTTGGGGGCCTATTTCATTGGTATATTGTCTTCCTAAGATTTGGTTTCGGTGGTGATCAACCACTTGAGATGTGATATATACATATTCCACCTAGGGGATGGTATCATTGGTGAATTTTTATCTATGTAATTGGTATACATAGTGACTCATCCATCAATATATATTATTGAAATCATATATCATCCCCATGGATACTTATAACAGTGGAATGTTATCCACCTCAGGAGTGATATGTTGGAAAAGTGTGTTCCCTGGACCAAACTTGAGTGGTCTTTTTAAATTAACATATAATGTATATAGAGTTTTATACATGATTCTATCTTACCATAATAGTTTTATTACTTCTACACACATTATTTACATAGGTGTTCAGATTATTTATCATATAAAATGGTTATAGAGGTTCCTAAATATAATGAGAACATTGAGATACTATGACAGTAATATTACATATATATTTCTTATAGTCTGGATATTCCATACTAACAGGGAACGTATGATTTCTGAATATCTAGTGTCGAGGTCTCATAATTATTGAGAATTATTCTCATTAAGTTCTCACTAAATGGTCTCGAGTATGGGATATCATGAGTACTAACACTCCAATAGTAACACCATATGTTTTAGGTGTCATTGGAATCTTCTGCCTACAAGCATTTGTTTTGATCACAAGACTTGAGATCATTATAAATATATATCATTTAATTGCATACTTTTATGAAAGATGAAAACCATAGAATTTTGGTTTGTGGTGAGATATCTTATATCAGTTTCATCAATAATGGATAGGAATTTATAGAATGATCAAGAAATGATTTATCACTTTCATAGTGGAAGAGATATCTTGATCCCATTGGACCAGGATGTTAGTACCTCATTAAATCCTTGGACACGGTAAATGGAGGTGGTTCTATCTAGAAAAATCATAAAAAGAATAAATAAATCATTATAGGGTGACAGAACAAAGTAATTTATTATTAATTATGGGATATCAAGATACAAATAGATTATATTACATGGATAGTGTTCATAGGAGGAAATCATATCTATGAATTGTCTTTATCTCCTTAGGGGCCATGATTTTTCTATAAAGAGTATTCTTTTTCTATGAGTATGACTCACTATTATCATGATAAGGTCCTATAGGGTCACACAAAAAGTGTATCCATGAGTTTCACTAATTTAGATGAATTAGATTTAGAATGACATGGGATCCACAATTAGGGGTTGGTGAATAACCAAGTGTGAATGATCACAAGTAACTAATTAATACATTTGATTATATACTATTTAAGTTTAGAATAATGAGTATTGGATTTATTTCGCAAGGTATTCATAAGTTATTTAAGTATAAAACTGAATGTGATAAAAAAATTATTTTTTATATGAACATAAAATGTTCAAGGTTCATTAGATAATAATAGAATATAAAAATCTGAGTTAATATATATCATTTCATTACATGAAAATTTAGTAATTTCAAACTCAATGATAGAATTTTTATGACATTTATGAAGAGTTTAATAAGTTTTTTGTGACATTTTTGTGTGTTTTTAATATTTAGTTTTCTTAGGAACATAAAAGAAATTAGAAAAACATAAAATCTATGTATAAAAACTAATTTTACAACCAAAAATTGTAATGAAAGAATCTTCAAATATTTTGGATTCTCTCACATTCTATCTCATGTTTTATTGAAGGAAAATCCAATTAAGAATAAGTTTGGATCATTCCTTCTTTTAAAATTTATTTTTTGTTATTCTTGTAATCGATGCCTCAACATAAAGCTCTTGAGTCCTTCAGTTTGGCACACAAGGATCGATGATTGAAGAACTAGTAGCTCTTGGTGCATGATTAGAAGATCTAGAAGGAAAGTAGCTTAGATTTATCAATTCCATGATGTCTCAGTGATTATCCACACACCCTAATAACAAATAGTCTTTTAATTCTTCATACTTAAATTAATTTGGCAAGATCTAATCAGAAATTTGGTAACTAATATTCCAAATTAATTTTTTCGGCATTAATATGGACCCAAAAAATATAAAATACTTATTTACATACTTCTATAAAGTATAAGGTTCCTACAATTAGTATCAGAGTGTTTATGAAAAAAAAATTAAATAAAAATTTAAATTAAATTCATTAATTTGAATATAAGGATTTGATAAAGTTCAGAACCCTCTCATCATGCATATATCTATGCTTTAATAGCTAAAAAGTGTGTTTTGAATATACATTTTTTTATCAATAAAAAAATTAATTTACTTATATATAATAATAAATATACCATTTTGGATGTGGGGGAGGCACTTCATTTCTCTAGTGGTGATGGAAAACTACTCTAATACTCCAATGGTAAGGAGAATTAGGGCATCAAGAATCATTAAAAAATTATTTTCCACATGGGTTAATGTGGAACAATGTGAAAAAACTACCCCATTTGATAAATGGGGTGGTTCTTGAATAGAAATACACACAAAAATTGTGTGATCAATTGATATTATAAAATAAATGAATATTGTTAATCATTATTTATGCCACTGTTAGGAGAATGAAACACACACTGCATGACTCTAAGGAACCATCGGGTACCCATTTACATCTGACCCACTTCGCCAGCAGATTCGGCTAACCCAAATTGACCCACCCATCCTAGAACTGTCCTAAAACTTCTTTGTGGAACCATTAAAAATCAATATGGACCCCAAAATTCTAAAAAACCAGAAATTGTATAAAATTATATGGAATTTATTAACAAAATTTGGGTGTTGTGGGGAATATGGATTATTATTTAAAATTAATATAATTCTACATTATAGAATTTTCACTGATCGCAAGGTTTAATTTTAGCCTATTTAATTTTATTATATAATTTTAATGAATTTTGACTGGTTGGGAGAAAATATCAGTGCATGCATGTTTGGTATTTATTTATTTATTTATGGAATTTTAGTTATAAAATGTATTAACTGTTTATTAAATATCTTTTATATATGATATGTGAATACTCCCTCCATAATTAAATGTATAATGACATGTGTGTACACATTTTGGGAGATAAAATATAATCCCATATCTCAAATTTCTCCTCAAATGCATGTGTGTATGTATTGTAAAGATTAGAGGAGTGTGCAACGGTGTGGTTCAAGTTGAGAGCTGACATGGAACCAAACAAGGAAAATTCATTGGAGTTTTATAGGTGCTAAAATTTAGTAAAAAAATTACTCAAGGAGTTACCCTAGAGTCTTGGATGATCCATCATCCACTCAATGGATCAACCAATTGAAAACTGACATTGATCATGCCATCTTTTATTTATTTTTTTATACATGGTAAATTATTAATGAATGTGGGGATGACATGAGATCACATGGAATATTTAACAAGAATGTATAAAAAAATAAATTTATATTTGTAATGAATGATTTTTATTTATGAATGGTCAATGTTTTGATCATGATCATATAGTAACAAGCATGATAAACAGGATCAGATTTTATTTACAAATAAAAATAAAAACTTAAAAACACTCAAAGAAAATATTAAGTCATAAGTAACTTCCACCACATAAGTTTGTATGAAACCATAGTTCACAGTGCTATTCAACCATAGTTTGGGGTTTATACTATAAAATGGGGGTTATAACTGGAGTTTTTGGTTGACTTAACTAAAATTTGAAAGAAACAAATAGCCATAGCTGGATTGGTTCAAATTTATAGGAATCTATTGATAAAATAAAAGTTAAGGATTAATAGGTGATGGGACACCACTCAAAATATTAAAGATTCATGATTTAATTTAGTTGTATATCTAAAATCCTACCATAGACTATCATAGTAGTTGAAATGACATATCTCAGGCTATGAAGAGAGGTTTAAGGGTCAACGCCAGTATAATATTCAAGTGACTGGGTATTCTAAATCTTATTATTGGGAGATACTAGGATTTGAATAAAGTAGTTAGAGAAATTTAATATTAATAAATATATAATGTCGAAATTGGTAATAATGATAAAACTTAAAATCTTCTCAAATTTTATTTTTTTTAAAAATCCAGTAATACCAAAAATTCTCTATGATAAATGTTTTGTAGGAATTTTTTCATTTTACTATAATAAGAATGAAAATTCTATATGTTTGTGTCTACACTAATTTATTAGACACCTCATGAAGCAAGTTAAGGATGAATAGAATCTTATAGGAGATTTAGGGATTGTTGTAAAATGTTTTCTCATATCTAAAAGATGGTGAGGATAAATTGAAGCAATAAATGAATGAGATTATCATTAAACTGAACACTTATAATTGAAATATTGATTTTAGGATGGTTCTCGTATACTTCATATGATATATTACATTGATCAATTAGTATAATTGAGATTTAAGTTGAATCATTATGTTTTAATAAATCTCATTCTCACATCCTTGTCACTCAGTTACTTCATTTTAACTATGAATTGTAAAATGAACACTATAGAGTAACTAGTTAAATAACTCTTATGAAAGTATCTATAAGATGAAAATAACTTAAAAATATAATTTTTTCTCATGGTTAAAAAAAATAAAGACAAGGTGAAAAGTTAATTATAAATTATGAAGATAAAGGAACATTCACAACATACATCTACAAAATAAATGATAAATAGGAAGACCATAGAACATGAGGCCATTTTCTTTGCATATAGCAAGAAAGATCACAGGAAAAGAAATTGAAATGAAATACATAATAAGTAAGTATACATTTCTACTTTAGGTATATTCATCATTGAACATAATATTTATGTTTTACTTATTGGGTATAAGATATTATATGTGTGTCACAAATATTTATCCAAATACAGAAAACAGGGAAGTTTAGAAAATTTACAAGAGAGAATGGGATCTTTAAGTTGATGATAGATCTTAAATCCTGTGTCAGTTATATAAGATAACACACACACATTCCTTATGGATTGATTCTTGGGTTCTAAAACTATTATTATGTAATGTGTGTTACCAAAGACATTATCTCTCGTTGAGTTTAGACATAATGAGATTTTATTTCAAGTTTGAAATAATTTTTTTATGGTAAACCATGATTAATTAATAATTTAATTATACTTGAATCATATATGACCTATATAATCAATTAATTATTAATATATAATATAATACTTCTTAATACCCAATTGTGGAATGCTATTTCTTAGTCATGTAAATCCAAAATATAATGTCAAAGAAATAAAAATAAGGGTGTTTAGACTCTTTTGAGTTAAAACTATCATCTAATTGAAAATATTTCTTATAATATTTAATGTGACCAAGACACATTTTAATATTAAATCTAATAAAGTTACAAATATTATATAATTAAGTCAACAAGATATGTAAAAAATAATTCAATTAGAAGCTACTGATAAATCCATGTTCTTCATGAGAATACTTTAAGAGATTTAACAAATTTAAAGGTGAAGAAAAAAATATTTTTGGTTAAAGATATGTAATGCTTTGTACAGATAAGATGAAGAATGTCGTATAAAAAAATTCATCAGTTATTAAAATTTACAATGGATTTATTCCTAAACTCGAATTTTCTTATACACATTAGATCCTTGGTTTTAGTAAAATTAGGATTGATAATGTGTCTTATAAGTTTTTAAAAGTATTCCATTATATTTAGATACATTATTCAAAAATTGAAATATTAAATTTTAACTATATTCCAATTATAATGAAAAATGGATACCAGATGAGTTGTAATATGAAAGGAATCCATATTGTCTCAAAAAAAAAATTTCAAATCAAAGTGTTTGGTAAGTCTATGTAAATAAACAATATTACATTAATAAAAACACTAAGTGCATATCAATTAACTATCCTAAAGGTTTCTTCGGATATTACATTAATATATAAGATATAAAAAGTAATATTCAAGTGAAATACTATAATTATATAAAAGGGTAAACATCTATATTTTATATAGTGGGATCAATATTGGATTATAAAAAAGTTGACGATTGATATGGAATCAAAATAGTTGTTATCAAAACAAATTCAATAAGAGATCTTGAAGAAAAAATATTCCAGAGAAAAATAATTCATAGGAAAGTATAAAACAAAGATATTTGGTTTTATGACCAATGAGTTAGGTTATATATTATTCATTATGAATAATAAATCCTTATTCTACAAGTAATCAACAAATGTAAATAAACTAAAATATTAATAAAATATGTATTCAAAAAATGGATTCTATTTACCAAAATCAAGATTGTATTTTAGAAATTTATATGTGTGATGTAAAGAATATTGGGTCATAATTACTATTCAAGGGAGAGATTAACATGGATGGTAAAGTGATTTCTTATAAATCAACATTTATTGTTAAAATTTTAAAATTGTTTAATTTGTTTACTATGTCGAAACCTTTACACCATAAGAGATGTTAAAATACATTGGAAGGAAAAAATTACTTAAGTATATGACCATGATTATTATATAAATGATACTAGGATCCATTTTAGATCATAATAAGGCATAAAATCATGGAATAATTAGTTTTCCATGTATCTATAATAGTTTATTAGGAGTGCCATAGTTTTATAAGTAAAATATATTGATAACATATATAAAATAGTTATAAGCCTTATAGTTATTTAAGACTATATTGAAAGTAACTCTCCAAATATTTTCTTAAAATAGTAACTCAGGTTCTAGGAAGCAATATCTACTAAGATGGATCAATGGGTTTCTTATACTATGTAGAACGACATATAGTGAAAATATATTAGAAAAAATAAGGTAGAATAATTTGAGATATATTTCCAATGTCACATGGAATTAATCTCTCTAATACTTCATGTATAAAAAATGTATGAGATCAAAATGGTGATTATAAATTTAAACACTTTTTCAATGGATTATCACATATTTCATGCCATTTTTTAGATATGATATTTCCAACCAAAACATTAGTAGAAAAATATAAAATAAATCTTAGAGAACTACATAGGTAGCAATCAAAATAGTCCTATAGTAATTAAGAAAGTATAGGGGATAAGTTCTTGGTACTTAGAGAGGAAGGAACACTAGTTATAAATGGGATATAATACTATTTTTTAAAAAAATTAATTTAATTTCAGAGATAAGATAAGGAAATGAGTAAGAGAAGATCATTGAAGATAGTGGTAACCATAGCTATAAATAACAATTAGGTTGTGTCTTTTGATGTAGTATAAGAATCATTATAAAATACAAAATAATTTATTATAGTTATTAGAATTATACCTATAAATTAAATCATTTCCATGATATAAATTATGATAATCTTATGAAACTTTTTCCATCAAATATTTCAAGGTTATGAAAAAGGAAAAAATGGATATACTAGAGGATATCATATCTTTGGGGAGTTTCACTCAAGGAGGTTAATTCACATATGGAAGAGGATCGAAGTAAGAAAATGTATTTAGTATAACGAATAAATACATAACTCAATAGAATAATTATTTTACCATGTAAGAGCTAATGGTTAAAGTCTATTAAGCTAACTCTACTTCAAGTAGTACTATTATAGATTTAGGATCCCTAGACATGACTAGGTTGATACTTTTTTATTACCATATCATGTATATAGATAGTTATTAATGATATTAGCATAACACAATAGTGTTATTACTTTTACATAAACTATTTACATGGTAATTTCATTAGATTATTTTTCATATCAAAAAGTTATAGTAGAGCCTAACTATAATGAGAATCTTGAGATACTATGATAGTAATCTTAAACATATGTTCTATAGAATAAATACATCATACTAACAGGGCATAGATGATGTTTGACTATCAGGTTCTATGAGATTATAATAATTAAGATATCTTATCATGAATTTCATACTTAGTGATCTCAAGGATATGATATCACGAGTACAAACCAAAAAATAGGAACACTATATGTTTTGAGTTTCATTAGATGTTCTTATTTATGATCAAGTGTATTAGTCTCATGAATTATGCTTATTATCAATGTGTATCATTTGATCATATAATTTTATGCAAGATGAAAACTATGAAATTTATGTTTAATGTGTGGTAGCATGTGTTGGGTGTGTCATTAGTGGTATAACATTGATTGTGTAATCAAGATAATATTTTTCAATTCTGTAAAGGAAGACATATCTCTGGAATATTTGACTAGGATGGAATTACATTTATTAAATCCATATACATGGTATGAAGAATTAATTCTATATATTATGGTAATAGAAAGAATAAATAAACCATTAAATGGTGATAACACAAAATATGGATCCAAATTTATGAGATACTATGACACAAAGTGATTATATTACACAAAAAATGTTTGTTGGAGGTAGTCATGTTTATGAATTATCCTTGTCCCCTTAAGGGTAACTATGTGTTGCTAGATACCACTCTTGTTTAATAAGTATGACTCACTACTATTGAGATAAGGGCTTAGAGGGTCACATAAAAAGTGTATCCACAAATACCAAAAATTCATAAGAATTAGAGTTTAAAATGAAGTAGGCCCCATGTATGGGGGTCGATAAATGCCCAAGTGTGAATTATAACAATTAATTTATTTATTAATTAAATTATATATTTTTCATGTTTATACTAATTATTATTTAATTTATTTCTCAAGTTATTCACATGTTATTTAAGTATAAAAGTAAATCTGAGGAAATATTATTTTTCAAAAGAATGTAACACATTCAAGGTTCATTAAATAATAATGGGAGATAAAAATCAAATATAATCATAATAATTTTATCACATTACATTTTAATAATGTATCAATCTTAGGATAAGTTTTTTGACATTTCTGAATGTTTAATATGTTTTTGATGACATTTATGGGTGGTTTTAAGGTCTATGTGTCATAATAGACCTAAGAGAAATTAATTAAACATAAAAACTATGTATAAAAAAAATATTTTAAACCTAAAAACTTATATTATGAACTATTTAATGATTTTATATACTCTCATATTATCCCTAAATTTCTATAGAGTGAAACACTAGGTAAGAAAAAAGTCAGATCATCCCATTTTTTGACTGATTCTGCATTCTACCTACAATCAAAGGCTCATTGTAAAGATATTAATTTTATCATGCTTCCACATAAATATTGATTATTAGTGAACTAATAGATTCAAGTTCACATATTTATGATCTATAAGACTCTATATTCAAATTCTTTGAGACTATGACATCAAAACCAAGATCAACACAAATCGGCATTGAACGCACTAACTAAGTAAAATTTTCATACATAAAGTAATTACACATGATATGATTGAATATTATTGTAACACCCTGAGATTTTATGAGATATATTATTTTTAATTTCTTTGATATCTTTTTTTGTACGCTACACCAAAATTAGCTTTCTCTATACGCAACATCGTATTAGTTTGCAGTATACACAACAATATTCTTGGCTCGTGTTACACACAATTTCAAGTTCTTTTGGTAGAAATTATTCTACCCAACATTGAGTATAGATTTTTTTCAATGTATAAATGAAATAATTTTTTATTATGTTATATGAAACACCAAAGGAAGCTTTCACTACAGGCAACCCTGACTTGGCTTGCATTACAGGCAAGAGTGACCTTCCTCAAAAGCATGTGTTGTACACAATACTGAGTTTCACTAAACAAGATATTATTATAATATTATTATGAACTAGCCATTATGAATAGTATTAACTAAATTTTTAATTTTATAAAATTATCATTAATCTTACACATTTTATAGATCATGGTATGAGAACAAATTAATTTTTTCAGGTAAAATAAGTATTTTAAAAAAAATGCAGTTTTGTTGGATTTTAATGGAACACCCATTTTAAATATAATTTTTAACAAGTTTATAAGTTCAATATTAAAAATTAAACTTATTATTGTGAATAAAGATATAAAAATTTATTTGGGATAAAGTTTTGATATTTTTCTGATAACGTTCATATGTTGATGAATAGTAAAAATACGCTAAATTTTTATTAAAAACAACTTTTTTCATCAAGATAATTTATATGGTAAAATTATAATATTGAATGGTTTTAAAGTATAAATAGAATATATTTTTACCATTTAATATAATTCAAGTCATTATCATTAATTTTACATTGAATTCATAGGTGAAAACATTTCAATCTTTTGCAATGTTTTAACTTATAAAACCTGTTTTCTCAACAGCGGGATTAATTTTAAATTAAATACTAAAAATTATGTGTCTTGAATTTGGAAAAATGGATTCCATATTTGGAATTAGTAGGTCCAAATTATTTTAATAGGATACGTTTATTTTTTATACATTATGAATAGTAACTACGGTAAATTTTATTTACCACAGTTAAAGGTAAATTAGATAATTAAGGGTAAAAATAATATTATAAAATTACCCTAACACATGTATTAATATAATTGGATGATTATATTTAGTCCTAAAATATACTTGGGTTGAAATGGTATCTATTAGAACTCACTTGTATGTGATTAAGACCTTTAATTTACTTTTTTCAAATGAAAGTGAAATATGTCTCACTCAAACTTTAATAATTAAATTATTTTTAATATAAGGTTATACAGAATATAAATTCAGTTATAAATACTCATTTGAAAACTAAAATGTTTTTCTTTATCATTGAAATTTATTTTTAATTTTTAATAAATATATAATAACCTTAATAGCTTATACATTAATGATGTAGAAATTATTTATTTAGTGAAAAATCAATAATATAGTATTTATTATACTAATAATACCCATAAAAGAACCAAATACATTACCCAAACTTATTTTTCATGTACATATAAACCAAAATCATCCAAACGTATAATGTTTGACCATTTGGAGCCTTATAAAAGTGATTATGACACTTAAATTATTTTATTTTAAATGATGTCAGAGTTGTCACTATCATAATTTAACAAACATAACATGGTAAATGTTGGGTTTTTTAGAAGATAAATTTGATTAAAAGTATTTTTATGAAATAAATTAGATTTATATTCATCATAATATTTTATTTTTAATTTTTATCTAACAAATTAGTATATTAAATAATTATACAATAATGTTGTAGTAATTATTTTATTAAGAGAAATTTCAAATAATTGGTTTTAAAAATATTAAAATAAATATTATATAAACTAATTAATATTCTCCATGAATTTTATAAATTAATATGACATGTTAGTAACCTATTAATTTTTTTTGAATATATTATCTATGTCTGTTTAATTTAAATTCAAGTAAATGAATAGTGTCAAAATTGACAATATTGTTATTTTATAAAAATGAAATATTATTAAATTGTTTAAAAATCTCAAAAATATTTAAAAATTTTAAATTGAAATATATATGATCTAAAATGTAATAAAGTATCCAATTATGGAAAATTCATAGCACATAAGTAATTTTTTATAACAATTTATAATTTAGAATATTATTACCACAAATAAAATTAAATAGATTAAATAAGAATAAATCAAGTAGATAAGGTTTAAAATAAAAACCCAACATGTATAAATTTTATTTTATGATAATATTACAACACTTTCTCATCTAATATTTGTATTTGAGTCATTTTTGGAGGTTTTTAACTGGGTTTTGTGTTTATTATAAATTAATATTTTAGAGGTTTCCAAAAGTGCCCCTCTCCTCCCTTATAAAAAGGCACCTCCTCCCTCTTCTCTTCACAACATTTTAAGCATTCAAGATCGGCCAAAACCTATCAATTTATATTCTCCACTTCCCTAGAAACCTACTATAGGTTCTGGTCTTCTTCAAAGACCACCTTTAGCACCCTAAGAGGAGGTTAAGAAGAGGCGCATTGAAGAATAGGTAATATCCTTTACCGATTCTTTCAAACTGATTTCTTCTTCTACTTCCTCTATATGAGTTGTTTCAATATTAAGTAAAAAACTCCAGTATCACTTGTATACTGATATGTTTTTATGAATATGAAACAACCATATTCTATCTTCTATCCATCCTATGAAAAAATGAAATCACCACGCGTGCGTACGTACGGCTTACCGTCTCCACGCCGTGGTGTAATCTTTTATTTCATTACTAACATATTTGGATGGGTATAAGGATGGAAGAAATAAATATATATGATTATTGTAAAGTGATATTTATTCTGAAATATTATACACCATACACTTCAATAAAATTCCACAATCATGGGAATGATATCATCGCTCGTGCGTACGTACGACCTACCGTCTCCACGATGTGATGCGACTCGTTCTACATGATCTTCATTGAATAAGGATTATATAAATGAATTGAATTAATAAATATGATATATATTACACTAATAACATTATTTAAATGATTTATCTATAACCTAAAAATACAAATAAGAATTTATTCGACAAAACACGCATAATAACATAAAGTAATGAACACCCGAATAACAAGTAGCAATGAAATATTACTAATAAGAAGATAATAATATGGTCATAAATGATATCATAACAATTAATATGACTCTGTAATAAGTAAATGAAATTATTTAAATCATTATAAAGTAGGTTCAGATACGTACAAATCATATCAGACCTAAGTTAAGGGATAATTATTCCAATCTCGTTCTTATCCGAGATTGTTTATTCGTAAGTATTTATTGGGGTTATATTTATCATCCATTTCCATGTTCTATAAAAAAAATTCATAAAGTATTTACTATTATTCAATGTATTTTTAAAGTCATGTTTACCCCTTTGGACTTTTACTATGAGGTATGGAAGGAATATTTCTTTTGTATACCATACGAGATGCTTTTTGACTTTTTTGGAAAAAGTGCTAGAATAATGTTTTTTAAACTAATATGGAATGAACATATTTTAACGGTTTCATAATGCCTTTTTTCATGAAGCTTACTCTACAATATTTCATGATTATTTTCATAAAAAATCCTTTTATTTTGAGATTTCATGGCATTTTTTGAAAAGAAAATGATTTTTCAGAAGAAAGGATATTTTCCTCAAGAATTCACTTCAAGTGTTTTATCAAAACTATTTTCCATCTAAGATGACATTATTTAGTATGCTTATGTTTCAAGTATATTGTCTCTATTATTTACATATTTTGATTTTTCTTATGATGAAATGATATCCATTTGTTTTATATGGATTATGTTATCATGGGATAATGTTTATGAAACCCATATTATTCTTTGGGTTATGATGAATGATTTATGTTTATTTTGTGGAACACGAAAGAATGATTTCATTATAAGATGGGTGGGACCTATATCTCCCTCCAAATAATTTGGTAAATATTTATATCTCATGATATACACATGGCTGGAACAATAAGTAAAATCTAGTTCAGATATATAGGGCTAGAACGGCATGTTAACCCGGTTCAGTAATGGACTTTGTCCACTATTATGGTCTTGGCAGTAATACCTTGGCTACTATAGAAATCATATCACATGGTTAATGGTTTTACACAATTACATGTTTTATTCCCATGCAATTTTTTCATGATTGTTGTTCCTTTATGAACTATGCCTTACGTACTGCCAAGATTTATTTCACAACTCGTGATTTTGATGTTTAAACTTTATGTTCATGTTTTTAAGTTCAAATGTATATGGATTGTTTTATTTTCTCCATTATTTTCCTTACTGAGAATTTGAGCTCACCCTTTATATGTTTTCTTTTCCCCAAGATATAAATAAAGTTTTTAGGTAAGAAAAAAAAGGGTAATATCTTTTTGGGAGATGTTGAAGATCTTTCACCATGATTAGAAGACTATGTTCTGAGTTTCCAAAGACACTAAACTAACACGGTATTTGGGCATATTTTTGTGTCATGTATTATGTTTTCCGCAAAAGTGATGTAATGTCCATGTATGTCAAGATTGGGTTGTTATAGTTGGTATCAGAGTGAAGGATTAATTAACCTTTGGAAACTAGGATGCGAAAACTTTAGTGAGATCCCTAGAGATATTTCTAAGGTATGTCTAGGGATATCCCTAAGGTTAAGTATACATATAGGTTATAGTACTAGAATTATGGTAATGATCTTATAATTAAACGTAAGATGTTATATATTGAAGGTACTCCCCCTTTAGTATGTTGTTTTCCTAGTATGATTTTTTCCTCTCACACTATTTTTTTGGGTTTTAGAAAATGGTTGGAAATAGGAAGATTCATGTTAACGGAGAATATGATGGACAATGGAATGATATTCTTAATGATAAACCAAATGAAAAGGGATTTGGAAGGAAAAATATCGTTATTATGCCTAATCAGAAATCTCATAACATGATCAATAATCTAAACTTTGGTAAGTTTCCTGACTAATCAAATAAGAGAAAGTTGGAGTTTCATGATGATCAAAGAGGAAAGAAAGTTCAATTTCCCTCATGTAAACTATGTGGGAAGAGGCATCAGGGAGAATGTTTCAAAGTAACTAGAAGATGATTTGGGTGACGAAAATAAGGACACAAAGCTAGTAATTGCAAAGGAAAAGGTTCAGTTAACACAATAGACACGAATAATGGTATTTCTAAGACATAAACAATGGTTAAATGTTTTAAGTGTGGAATGTACGGGCATTATGGAAACCAATGCCCTAAGGGAAAATCTCATGAAGAGAATTAGAATGGTCGTATGGGTAGTATTTATGTTGATGATGATGAATAGACTACAAATTATATATGAGATGAAAGAAGTGTTGAGGAATAAAATGATGAATCTCGGCCAATGGTTTAAGAAGGTAGTGGAATGGTTTCATGTTTATCAAGAACAATGTATGGTACTATGGAATAAAAAAAATCTAAGGATTGTTATACTATTGTTTTTCTTTGATTATTTGAAAGTATATGTTGAATGGTACCGGTAACCATGAAAAGTGATTGAAATATTTTTGAAAAGTAGATAATATGCACATAATGAATGGATAAAGGGATAATGAGATGTTTGATAGTATTAATGAGCTCATGATTGATAAAAGGACAATGAGATATCATGGTTTGAGTATATATATTTTTTGGTATATTCGGCGTATGGAAAGGGTTGATTTTGATGGAATTCATGTTGTCACTAAGTTTCTATAGTAATTTATGTTTCAAGAGGATGCATGATGAAGTCTTTAAAATGTTTGGAATGTGACCAACAAGATATATCTTATGATATATGTGAGTATAAATGATGGTATTGACATGCTTGTTATATGACCTTTCTAAGAATCGTTTTCTTTATACTATGAGATTGGATAGAAGTATTTTGGATAAGACTAAAGATTTGAATGAATTAAGTTAGACATCAGATAGTATTGTTTAAGTCTATAACTTTTTTATTATTTCTGAAATGTTATAATAGTATAGTTTTAGAAAAATGACAAACCGTAGGATGGGTGACAACTCATCGCGTCGGACAAGGATGCGGGAATCGAACCCACAACCGAAGTGTGATAGACCTTTATTGCCTACCACTGGCCTATAGGAAGTCTTTGGTTAGTAGAAACTATTTTTATTTTATTAAGTGGTATGATAGATGAAGTATAAGTCCATTTTTGGAACCATATATGATTAATCTCACCATAGATGGACTTATGTATATTTAATAACTTTTGCTAACCTTATGTTTGAGATAGATGGAATAACCTATCATTCTATCACATGATCTGCTAATACTTCAAGAATTACAAATTCAAATTCATTTCTTTAAATAAGAGATGAATAAGAAATTGTTTATGGAAAGACAGATGATGATTTTACACTAAAATCAGGTAAGTATTTATACTTATGAAAAAACTTCATCAACTTTAGGGGATGATCTTGAAAACCAAAAATGTTGTCCTAGTACCCTCATATCCGATGAATCAGATGGTACCTTATTCCAATCATTTTTTTCATTTTCAAAAGGTCGGTATAAGGGTTGCTGGTACCCAATACATGACTTCACCGCTTCCACTTAACCACTTCACAACATCATGATTTCACCATTACAAAACCAGAAAATAGAGTTAACACCCAAAAACCCCACAGTAATTTCAACCGCATCATCAAACTCAAACCAGATAAAATTCAACAAGAGTAAGAGATCACACCTATGTAGCGCCTCCTCGATCCCAGCACACTGCCATCGTGTTTCATCACCAAATCAGACAGCTGGAGAGAGTCACCGAAAATAGCACCGTAATACCTTCAACAACGCGTGACCTTCAACCATTCTCCACTACCGATTGCATCACTTGACAAGGCACAGAATTCCATAATCATCACCATAAGCCAAAAACTAAGGTCAACCAGCGCAAGAAAATCTGAGGCCAGTAGGTCTGGACGTTGTAGCCAACCGGAGGGACCCCGCCTCCACACAGCCATCCTCCATCAACCGCAGAGACAAAGAGGAAAGAAAACCCAGGAACACGGAGCCGAACCGCTATCACCTGAGACTGGGGTCCCAACACCGCATCGGAGGAAGCATCCCCGCCGAAGGGATCCATGCCGATCTGCCCCAGAAACGCCTCCCTGAGCTGGATCTGAAAAGATCTAAACCACGAAAGCACTCACCGAAGTCCAAATCGCGCCATCCACGAGAAGAAGAAGAGAACATCAAAGAGGGGCCGAGACCACCAGTGGAGGCAGCGCCGAATCACAAACTTCAATCCTCAAAGACACCACTTGATCCACCGGAATTGCAAATTCTGCGAGAGATAGAGCGCTGCAGCTGCACACCACCACCAAAAAGCCTGAATCAAAAATCCCCCCTCCCCCCGTGCTACTCCATATCAACACAATGGAACCCTGGAAACCACGGTGCCGCCACAGAACCACCGAAACCTGGAAGTCGCCTGGACCCAGTTCCGACGAAGCATAGCTCTGATCTTCTGAGGAAAAAGCCTCCGAACCAGAGCGAGCCGGGGGAGGGAATAAGGAGGAGAATGGGTTGAAACCCTAGCCGCTGTGAGAGACGAGGGTCCTGCCGCTCAAAGGCGAATCATATGGTACCTTATATCATCAAAAATTTATGGCTTTGTGATTGTTGGCTTTTTCATATCCATGTTCTCTACCACTCTTCATCAGAACATGATGGTTAGATTTCTCTTCCATATCCATGTTTTCACCTATGTTCTCTTATGTGGAAACCCAATGATGAGTTAATTTGGGTAACTGTTATGTTTCTTACTTTACTTTTTAAAATTAAGTTCTAGTATTCTTTTTTATGATGTGGGTTTCTATAAAAGAAACTTTCATGTAGTAAATGATTTATAACCCCGACGAATTTCGAGGGAGAAATTCATTTTAAGGGGGGTAGAATGTAACACCCCAAGATTTTAAGAGATGTATTCTTTTTAATTTCTTTGATATCTTCTGTTATACGCTACACCAAGATTATCTTGCGCTATACGCAACACCTTATTAATTTGCAGTATACTCAGCAATATTCTTGGCTTGTGTTACACACAATTTCAAGTTCTTTTGGTATAAATTATTCTACGCAACATTGAGTATAGATTCTACTCAATTTATAAATGAAATAAGTTTTGATTATGTTATATGAAACACCAAAGGAATCTTTCACTACACGCAACCCTGACTAGGCCTGCATTACACGCAATAGGGACCTTCCTCAATAGCGTGTGTTGTATGCAGTACCGAGTTCCACTAAACAAGATATTATTATAATATTATTATAAACTTCCTGTTATGAATAGTATTAACTAAATTTTTAATTTTATAACATTATCATTAATCTTACACATTTTCTATATCATGGTATGAGAACAAAATAGTTTTTTCGGGTAAAATAAGTATTTTTCAAAAAATGCAATTTTGCTGCCATTTGATGGCGCACCCATTTTAAATCTAATTTTTAACAAGTTTATAAGTTAAATTTTACAAATTAAAATTATTTTTTTGAATCAGGATATAAAACATTATTTTGGATAATGTTTTGATATTTTTCTGATAACGTTCATATTTTGATGAATAGTAAAAATACGCAAAATTTTAATTAAAAAAAACTTTTTTCATAATGATAATATATATGGATAAATTATAATATTTAATGGTTTTTAAAGTATAAATATAATATATTTTTACCATTTAATATAATGCAAGTCATCATTAATTTTACATTGAATTCATAGGTAAAAACATTTCACTCTTTTGCAATGTTTTAACTTTTAAAACCCGTTTTCTCAATAGTGCGATTAATTTTAAATTAAATACTGCAACTTTTGTATCTCAAATTTGGAAAAATTGATTCCATATTTCGAATCAGTATGTCCCAATTATGTTAATAGGCTACTTTTATTTTTTTAGACATTATGAATAGTAACTACGGTAAATTTTATTTACCACAGTTAAAGGTATATTAGGTAATTAAGGGTAAAAATAATATTATAAAATTACCCTAACACGTGTATTAATATAATTGAATGATTATATATAGTCCTGAAATAAACTTTACCATTTGGAGCCTTATAAAATTGATTATGACACTTATATTATTTTATTTTAAATGATGTCAAAGTTTTCACCTTCATAATTTAATAAACATAAAATTTTAAAAGTTGGGTGTTTTAGAATATAAATTCGATTAAAAGTATTATTATGAAATATATTAGATTTATCTTCATCATAATATTTTATTTTTAATTTTTATGCAACAAATTAGTATATTAAATAATTATACAAAAATGTTGTAGTAATTATTTTATTAAGAGAAATTTCAAATAAATAGTTTTAAAAATATTAAAATAAATATTATATGAACTAATTAATATTCTCCATGAATTTTCTAGATGAATATGACATGTTGGGAACCTATTAAATTTTTTTTTTAATCTATTCTATGTGTGTTCAAATAAATGAATAATTTCAAAATTGACACTATTGTTATTTTATAAAAATGACATATTATTAAATTGTTTAAAAATCACAAAAATATTTAAAAATTATGAATTGAAATTTATATGGTCTAAAATGTCATAAAGTATCCAATTATGGACAATTCACAAGACATAAGTAATTATTTATAAAAATTTAAAATTTAGAATTTTATTACCACAAATAAAATTAAATAGATTAAATAAGGATAAATCATGTTGATAAGGTTTAAAATAAAATCCCAAAAGGTATAAATTTTATTGGATGATGAGATTACAACCCTATATCATCTAATATTATTCTTTGAGTCATTTTTCTAGGTTTTTAACTGGGTTTTGAGTTTATTGTAAATTAATATTTTAGAGGTTTCCAAAAGTGTCCCTATCCTCCCTTATAAAAAGGCACCTCCTCCCTCTTCGCTTCACAACATTTTGAGCCTTTGAGCTTAGACAAACCCTATCAATGTATCTTCTACACTTCCCTAGAAACCTACTATAGGTCTTGGACTTCTTCAAAGACCAACTTTAGCACCCTAAGAGGAGGTTAGGAAGAGGCGCATCGAAGAAGAGGTAATATCCTTTTCCGGTTCTTTCAAACTTATTTCTTATTCTAATTCCTCTATATGAGTTGTTTCATTATTAATTAATAACTCCAGTATCACTTGTATACTGATATGTTATTATGAATATGAAACAACTATATTCTACCTTCTATACATCCTATGAAAAAATGAAATCACCGCGCGTGTGTACGTACAATTTACCGTCTCCACGTCGTGGTGTAATCTTTTATTTAATCACTAACATATTTGGATGGGTATAAGGATGGAAGAAATAACTATATATGATTATTTTAAAGTCATATTTATTCTTAAATATTATACACCATACACTTCAATAAAATTCCACAATCATGGGAATGATATCATTGCTCGTGCGTATGTACGGCCTACCGTCTCCATGATGTGATGCGACTCGTTTTACATGATCTTCATTGAATAAGGATTATATAAAAGAATTAAATGAATAAATATGATAGATATTACACTAAAACCATTATTTTAATGATTTATCTATAACCTAAAAATAGTAATAAGAATTTATTCAACAAAACACGCATAAGAACATAAAGCAATGAACACCCGAATAACAGGTAGCAATGAAATATTACTAATAAGAAGATAATAATATGACCATATATGATATCATAACAATGAATATGATTCTGGAATAAGTCAATGAAATTATTTAAATCATTATACTGGAGGTTCGGATACGTAAAAATCATATCGGACCTAAGGTAAGGGATAATTATTCTAAACTCGTTCTTATCCGAGATTGTTTACTCGTAAGTATTTACTGGGGTTATATTTATCATCTATTTCCATGTTTTATAAAAATGTTTTCATAAAGTATTTACTATTCTTCCATTTATGTTTAAAGTCATGTTTACCCATTTGGACTTTTACTTTGCGGTATGGAAGGAATATTTCTTTTGTATACCATACGAGATACTTTTTGACTTTTCCAGCAAAAGTACAAGAAGAATGTTTTTTTAACTAATACGGCATGAAATGATTTTAACGGTTTCATAACTCCTTATTTTCATGAATCTTACTCTTCAATATTTCATGATTAGTTTCATCAAAAATCCTTTTCTTTTAAGATTTCATGGTATTTTGTGAAAATAAAATGATTTTTAAGAAGAAAGGATATTTTCCTCAAGAATTCATTTCAAGTGTTATATCAAAACTAGTTTCCATCTAAGATGACGTTATTTAGTATGATTATGTTTCAAGTATATTGTCTATATTATTTACATAGTTTTATTTTTCTTTGGATGAAATGATATTCATTTATTTTATATGGATTATTTTATTATGGTATAATGTTTATGAAACCCATATTATTCTTTGGGTTATGATTAATGATTTATGTTTATTTTGTGGCACATGAAAGAATGATTTTATTATGAGATGGGTGGGACCTATATATCCCTCTAATGAATTGGGTAAAGACTTATATATCATGATATAGACATGGCTGGAACGGAAAGTAAAATCTGGTTCAGTAATACAGGGCTGGAACGGCATGTTAACCCCGTTCAGTAATGGACTTTTTCCATTATAATAGTCTTGGTAGTAATGCCTTGGATACTATGGAAATAATATCATGTGATTATTGGTTTTCCATAATTACATGATTTATTCCCATGATATTTTATCATGATTGATGTTCCTTTATGAACTATTCCTTACGTACTTCCATGATTTATTTCACAACTCAGTATTTTGATGTTTAAACTTAATGTTTATGTTCTTAAGTTCAAATTTATATGGTTTGTTTTATTTTCTCCATGATTTTCCTTACTGAGAATTTGAGCTCACCCTTTATATGTTTTCTTTTCCCCAGGATATAAAAAAAGGTTTTAGGTAAGAAAACAAAAGGGTAAGATCTTTATGGGAGATGTTGAAGATCCTTCACCATGATTAGAATATTATGTTCCGAGTTTCCAAAGACACTAATATAACACGGTCTTTGGGAGTCTTTTTGTGTCATGTATTAAGTTTTTTTTTTAAAAGTTATGTAATGTTCATGTACGTCAATCTTGGGTCGTTATAATTATAGGGATTGATATTACAGATTTAGTGTTTTATCATGAATCTAACCCAAAAATTTAAAAATACCTAATTTCACGCATTCATAAAGTCCCAAGTTCCTATATGATATCAATAGTGTATCGCCCACACAAGTGAGATATTTTGGGGGGTATCTTATCCTTGAAATCCATGAAACTGAGGTATATAATTCACATAAACATGAATTATTGTGGTTTATTATCTATATAATGTCTTGTTCACTATTTATTACTATAACACCCTAATATTCCATGGTACGATCCTTCTTAACAATTCAATAGCTTGCGCTACATGCAACACCATGTTCAAGCACACCATGACCTATCAAACTAGCCATTTAAAAATAGGTTATAAATATTATTAAACATATTTTAAATTTTATATATATCCCATGTAATTTTAACATTCATATTATGTGTTTCTTAGACATAATATAAGGACGAATTCAATTTTTCAGATAAAAGAAGTATTTTTTCAAAAAAAATTATAGTTGTTTCCACCTTTTAATAGAGAACCCTTTTTAAATAAAATATTTAACACTTTTATATATTAAATTTGAAAAAATGAAAAACTTCTTTATAATAGGGACCTAAAAATTTAGTTTTGATAAATTTTTTGAGTTTTTTTGTTAACTTTCATATTTTAATGAATAGTGAAAACTTGTAACGCCCCAACCCCAGTTACCTAGAGTCAGTGCATTATTAAATAACATTGTAATGATCACAAAAGATCAAGTCTCTAAAGACCGATTAGTTTAGTAGACTTGGAAGTTATAGATACATTCATAAGGTTTACATTACATCATAAAATGGAAAACTACAACAACATTTTTTCCATAGACAACACTGATATCCCATAGAATATCCATGTAGGTCAGTCATAATATACTTCTTAGAATCCTGGGAAAAATAAAAAATATAAATGGTTGAGATCAGATGCTCAATAAGGATAACAATATAGCGAAAACTTTTACAAATAAGCATAAACATTTAAGGAAATGTATATGACTAAAACAGAATCCTTTTAAACTTGAACTTCAGCATAATATGGAAAATATAAAATAAAAATAATGTCATTTACTTACTCACATGGATATTCTACTAGTCAAATAATCACATGCAATATCAATAGCCACTTTCATAATGATGGAATGCATAATTCTAGACTTTCGTAACCACATAGTCAAGGCCTTGTGCCAAGACTACAAATAAGATTTTGTCAAGGCCTTGTTCCAAGACACTAGTTTGTGTCATGAGACATACCAATGCATCTAGGAGCTATATTGGGCTCCACCCATCACTTAATAAGTCCAATTCATTCCTCATGTGAAAAGGTTTAAACTTAACGTAAACATTCGTATTAAAACTAGCATACAAAATGTCAATACTTTATCCATAAACCATGAATGGTGTAAAAATAACACACCCACAGTCAAACATATCACAAAAACTTCAATACAATATAGAAGTTTTGTACCATAATAAATCAACTTCAAATAAGCTTAAATTCCATCAAAGGATGTTGACATAGATGAAATAAAAACCTTTTTAGAGAAATATATCTTTCTATTTTGAAATCATTTAAAAGTAATGTAATTATAAAAGAGAAACATTTATTTTTGAAAATATTCTTATAATATTGTAATGGAAGCTTTGACGTTGATATAACGGTGGAAAATAGCTGCACCCGCCGTAAAAGTTTAAAAACCATTCTTACCATAATTTTGTCCAAAATGTCATAAAGTACCTTCTTTGGAAAATGATAGAAGGATTCCTTTCAAAACATTGAAGTTAAAACAAGGGTATCAATTTCTTTAACCCATATTCTATGAAATATTAAAAAAAATTGAAATACATTTTTAAGAAACATGGATGTGGATGATAAAGAGATCCCAGTAGAAAATTACGTATAAACAACCTCAGATAATAAAGAGATTGTATAATTAACCCTTACCTTGTACCTTTACTTGTTTGAGGTTAGGTTAACCTCTTGTATAATGGTGAAATAATTTTTATTAAATTATACAAGAATAATATACATTAACATGATATCATATATGATCTTTTAACATTTCTTTTTTAATAATATCTTAGTATTATCGTCGTTTCGGGTGTTAACGGATTTTTTTTCCTTTATATTATTTATTATGTGAGTAATAATTGTTATGTACAGGATGTATCTTATTCATATACAAAATTATATCTAGTCTTTAAACATTATTTTTAATAATCAAATGAAAATTAGTCTTGAATGGATACGATGGGGAATGAATCTCATCGCGTTCGCGGAGACTGTAATCCACACATACGCACGAGCGACAATACCATTATTTTGATATTAAAATAATATATAATTGGATGGTATATAATATATAGAGAATCATTTTAATGTTATATTTATTATTTACATCAATTACACATCATTATTATACTCATCCAAATAATAATGTATTGAATACCAATTACACCAGGACGTGGAGACGGTAATCCGTACGTACGCACGTATGGTGACATGTCATTCAATGGATGGATAGAATAATGAATATAGTTGTACCATATTCATAATAACATTATAGTATATAGAATATACTGGATTTTTTATTTTATAACGGAAACAACAAAGAAATAGGAAGTTTAAGAAGAAAGGAACTTGAAAGAGGTGATGAAATATTTACCTCTTCTTCGGGTTATTCTTTTTGATTTGATCAAAAGAGCTTCTTAGGTTGGAATTATGACTAAATAAAGGCATATAGGATAAATTAATGATATTTGGGAGGGTATTTGGGTATATTTTGGCCGATCCAAATGGATTTGAAGGTGTGAATTAGGGAGAAGGGGGAGTTCCCTTTTATAAGAGGGGTGAGGGGCACCTTAGAAAAAGTTAGAAATATTATTTTATAATAAAATCATTTTCAGTTTATAATAGCTCAAAAATGTATTATTTAATTTCTAAGTTGGGTATGGGTCTAAAACCACTCAACCAATAAGTTTTAGATAGGTTTGGGTCACTATATTAACTTTATCTTTTAGATTTAACTTTTAGTTAAATAGTTTGACATTTACCATGTCTCTTTGTATTTTATATTATATGGTTAATAAACATAATATATACTTCAAGGAGAACCCAAAGTGGTTCATTAATGATAAAAATATAATTATATAAGTCTTCTGTCTGAACCTTATATTTTTAGGAAAATAATATCAATTAATAATATAATATTTGTTTTAAAAACTCTTTTATGTCAATTTTAACAATATTTGGTATTTTGTTTTTTCTAAATTCATAACAGAAATATTACTTCGAAACAAATTTATATAACCAACCCTAATATGTCATATTAACCTATAAAATTATTGGAATTCATAAAAAGTCTCAAATTGCATTTATTTGGATATTTATAATACCAATTATTTAAATATTTCATTAATTAGGTAATTAGTGCATCATCATTATGTCATACATAAATTAACTTATTTAATGTCTAAAAAATATATATAAAATACCATTATGTAGGAAATATTTTTATCTTTATAATGAATATTTATAGTAGAATTTATCTTATTTTTAACCCTATATTAAAAATATATTAGCTATTAAACTTTGATTTTAACTCTTTTAACTCTTCTTTAAATAAAACAACAATAAGTATCCAAATCTAATCCATGTTAACCAAAGAGGTTAATATTTTATTCATAATGTTTTTTTGGTCAAATTATACTTATTCAATAGAATTAGTACATGTTTTAGGGTAATAATATTATTATTTTTACCCTTAATTACCCTATTTACTTTTAACTGTGGTAAATAAAAGTAAAAAGTTACTATTCACCAAAAATTATTTCTATCTTATCGAATTACATTTTACTTACTGATATCAACCGTGTCTCTCAGATTTTTGAAATTCCACTCACATAAGCGGTAAAATTTTGTTTTATGTGAATTTGCAAATTCTCGTAGAAGGTGGGTAGAAGACGGTGAAAAGTTCAATAAAATTTTTATATATCTAAAATTATTATAAACGGACTCTAATGAATTAATTTGAACTTATATTGGTATTATGTATCTATTTTGACCTAAAATAAATTTAAATAAAATAAATAATTATTGAAATAAACATTTGGGTTTAAACTATAACTCAGTGTTTTCCACTATTCATATAAAATTGAAAGTTTTCAGAAAAATACCAAAAATTCACCCAAATCTAATTTCGATATTCCAAATCCAAAAATAAAGTCCATTTTGAAAGATAATATTTATAAAATTTCTAAAAGTGGGAATTACTATTCATAATGGCTAGTTTGATTGGTTGTGGTGTGTTAGAACTCAGAGTTGCGTACAACACATGCTACTGTATTAATCAAAGAGAAGCGTACTGTGGAAGCTTGGGGTGTTACATTATCCCCTCCTTCAAATAATTTTATCCTCGAAATTTCTATAATATTACTGCATAAAAAGACTCTGGTGGTTCTTCATCATAAGTTCCATGGGTTCCCACGTTGCCTCTTCCATCTTATGGTTTCTCCATAGAAATTTTACCAAAGGATGCATCCGTTTTCTCAGCACTTGTTCTATTGTATCAAGAACCTTGATAGGCTCTTCGTAATAAGACAGATCAGGCTCCAGTTCTAATTCCTCATAGGTGAGTACATGTGTTGGGTCAGGCATGTATTTTCTCAATAGTGATATGTGGAACACATCGTGAACTTTGGAGAGACTTGGAAGCATTGTCAAACGGTAAGTTATAGCCCCAATTCGTTCTAGAATTTCAAAAGGTCTGATGTACCTACGACTTAATTTTCCTTTCTTACCGAAACGTATAACACCCTTCCAGGGAGATACCTTCTAGAAAACATGATCTCCTACCTGAAATTCCAAATCCTTCCCTTGGTTATCAGCATATCTCTTCTGTCTACTTTGAGCTGCCTTGATGTGGTTTTGGATTACCTTCACCTTTTCCATCGTTTCCTCCACAAGTTCTGGGCCCATGAGTTTTCTTTCACAAACATCATCCCAATAGGTTGGTGTGCGACATCTATTTCCGTATAATGCTTCATATGGTGTCATCTGAATACTTGAAGGAAAGTTATTGTTATAGGAAAATTATACTAGAGGTAAATATTGATCCTACATACCTTGAAAGTCAAGTGAGAATGATCTCAACATGTTTTCTAAGGTATGAATAATCTGTTCTGATTGTCCATCAGTTTGGGGGTGATAGGTAGTGCTCAAATGTAGTTCAGTATCCAGGGCTTTCTAAATACTTTTCCATAATCTTGATGTAAAACATGTATCATGATCAGAAAAAATCGATAGTGGTACTCCATGAAGTCTTAAAACTTCATTAATATATAGTATTGCTAAACGGTCAAGTGGTAAATATTCTCTTATAGAAAGAAAATGTGATGACTTGGTAAAACAATCAACAATGACCTGTATTGCATCATTCCTTCTAGGAGTCTTTGGTAGCCCCATGACAAAGTCCATCGTAATATTATCCCATTTACACTCAGGTATGGGAAGAGGTTGCAAGAATCCTCCAGGATATTTCCTTCCGGCTTTCACTTGTTAAGAAACCATACATCTTGACACAAAATCAGAAATCTCCCTCTTCATGTTGTCCCACCAAAACTTTTCCTTCAAATATCTATACATTTTGGTGCTACCATGGTGTATAGATAAATTGGAACTATGAGGATCATCCAATAATTCCCTTTTTAAATCAAGGATATTGGGAACTCAAAGTCTCTTCCTAAATTTCAAAATTTTATCTTCATAAAAAAAGTCACTCAATCTCCCATCATTCACAGCATTAATCTTCTTTTGAAACTCTTTATCATCGGTCTGAGAACTCTTTATCCTTTATAGTAAATATTTTTTGGCAACCATTTTAAAAAGTATTGATGTTTCACCTTCCATGGTTATTCACATATCCATCTTTACTAGATCCATGAAAATAGGATCCATTTCAACTCTCATCTTGTTCAAAACTCCATGATCTTTTCTGCTCAAAGCATCTTCCACCTTATTTTCCTTCCCCAGGTGGTAGTGTATTGTGGAATAATAATCCTTGAGTAGTTCAAGACATCTCCTTTACCTAATGTTGAGTTATTTCTGTGAGAAAATATATACTTGAAACTCTTGTGATTAGTATAAATCTCACATTATTCACCATAGACATAGTGTCTCCAAATCTTCAAATCAAAGATTACAGCTTATAACTCAAGATCACGAGTAGGATAGTTTTTCTCATGAATTTTTATCTATCGTGATACATAGGCAATAACCCTATAATTCTGCATAAGGATACAATCAATTCCTTTCTTCGATGCATCATTATAAATACCAAACCCATCATTCCCCGATGGTAGAGTCAATATAGGAGCATTGACTAATATCCTCTTTAGTTATTCAGAACATTCTTCACACTCTTTTGTGAAAAAAAATTTAACCCCTTTATGTGTGAGCTTTGTTAATGGGTTATCCAACTGGGAAAAACTCTGGATGAAACGTCTATAATAACCTGCTAAACCAATAAAACTGTGTACTTCAGTTATACTCGTTGGTGTTGTCCATTCTTGGATTGCCTTGGTTTTTGAAGAATCAACGGAGATTCCATCCTTAGAGACAATATGTCCAAGAAAATAAATCTCCTGAATCCAGAATTCACACTTACTAAACTTCTCATATAATTCATGTCTTCTTAGAGTCTTCAGGATAATGCGCAAGTGATTTTCATGATATTAGTAGATTTTGGAGTATACCAAGATATCATCAATAAATACCACCACAAATTCATCAAAATATTCCTTGAAACTCTATTCATTAGATCTATGAAGATAGATGGTGCATTATTCAATCCAAAAGGAATTACTGTAAACTCGTAATGCTTGTACCTGGTTCAAAATGATGTTTTTGAAATGTCTTCCTTCTTTACACACAACTAATGATATCCAAATCGAATGTCAATCTTTTAAAATTATTGAGCTCCATGAATTTGTTCAAATAAATCATCAATACTAGGTAGGGGATACTTGTTCTTTATTGTTATATCATTGATCTCCCTATAGTCAATGCACAACCTCATAGATCCATGTTTCTTCTTAACAAAAAGGATAGGGGCTCCCTGTGGAGAAAAACTAGTGTGAATAAATCCCTTATTACTCAATTAATCTAGTTGTTTCTTCAGTTCCACTAATTCAACAGTGTCCATTCTATAAGGGGTCTTCAATATGGGCCTTGATCCAAGAATTAAATCAATGGAAAACTCAATTTCTCATTCTGGAGGATGTGTAGGTAAATCTTCTAGAAACACATCAACATATTCTTTCAAAATAGGTACATACTCTATTTGAAAATTCTTTTCCCAACCCACAATTATTTCATTATCTTCATCCCCAATAATTGAATTTTTTTGATCTACTGATGGTGGATCTAGATAAGAATTAGGTGGTGATGATTCTGATCTAAAGATAAGGTGTTCTTTATCATCATCATCAGAAATAGTAACCTCCTTCTTCTTACAATAAATTTTTTCATCATGGTCTAAAACCCAATCCAAACCGAGGATTATATCAAATTCAATCATGGGTATGACAATGATATTAGAGGATAATGAACATTTATAGGCCCTAATGGGGACTGATTCACAAAACTTTGTTGAAATGATACTTCCCTTATGAGTTTTTACTGACAACTCCCCTGTTAAATCAAATTGGAAATATCTAATTTTCTTAGAGAATTGATAAGATATGAAACAATTTGATGATTCATAATCAAATAAAGCATTTTATAAACTTGAGGAAACCATTAAATTACATGCCACCACATCTTTTGGAGCCTCAACCTTAGTAGTATTGATTTCATAAGCTTGGCCTTGATCCCTTGGCCTTTTCTGAGTTAAGTTCCTCTGATGCTTAAGACATTCATTTTCATAATTCCCCCTTTCTCTACAATTGTAGCATTAAAAATTTATAGCCACTTTCTTCCCCTTGCAATCACGAGCTTGGTGGCCTTTTTCACCACACTTGTAACAGACTCTCATTCCCTTTAGGCAAGTACCAGGGTGTTTCTTCCCACATTTACTACAGGATAGATATTCAACTTTTCCTTTATTCCCTTTATTTCCATTTCCAAAGTGTTCAGTATATCTATTCTTCTCTTGCTTTTCTTTAATGTTGTAAGACTTAGATAATTCTTTTTCTGTCTTGATAGCACATGAGCCAATATCTTCGTAAGATGAGAAGGATTGTAAGACTAATGCTCGATGGAGAAATGGATTTAACTCATCAAAGAAACGATCAATCTTACTTATTGGGTTATGTATATAATATGTAGCATGCCTCACTAACCTTGTAAAGTTAGATTCTTACTTTGTGACATTCTCATACTCCTTTTGCCTCAGACTTAAAAATTATCTTTCCATATCTGCACGATGGTCATGAGGAAAGTATTTTTCTAAGAAAATTTATTTAATCTCACTCCATTCCATATTTGACACTTCATCATCTTCATTTTTGTTTTGAATCAATGACCACCATTGATCAGCATCTCCAGTGAGGCAGTAAACTGCCATGACAACTTTTTCCCTTTCGCTACTCCCCAAGGCATAGAATATTTTCTCTAAGGAATTTATCCATTAATCAGCTACTAGTGGATTTGTACCCCCATTTAATGTTGGTGGTTTTTTCCTCATGAAGCGATCTAACATTGATCCTCCACATTGTGGTTCAGGGTGATCCATACGGGTAAGGTTATTATTCATAACCTGAGTGAGTTGTCCCAATATGGTGATTATCTGATCAGTACCAGTTTCATCACAAGATCCAATATAATTATCTTGAGTAGGAGTGAAATACCTACATGTAGTGCATGCATTGATATAGTTTCCATTCCTTACAATAGGCGCCATTTCTAAGCAATGGCATAAACTATATTAGTTTATGAATCACAATACATAAATCCAAACTTGTAAAACACTTAACATAAATTTTACAATTTAGGGATATAATACATAATCATAAAAAAAAATTATTTGAGGAAGTATATACTCATAAACCCTTCATAATGGTTTGTAAAGAAAATGATAATTATTCAAATCATATCCCCCAGGTGTGTCGTAACCAAGAGTGCAGCAAGGCTTGTTGTCGTGAATCAGTTCCCGTTCGAGTCTAGCTCAAAGCGGTATTTTTGGGTTTTACCCCTAGGTACATCTGTGCTAGAGCCATACCATATTGTATCAATACAGTGATGTATTTCTTGGAAAATTCACAAAATCTCTCCAATACCAAAATTCTAGGAAGTTCTTCTATACTAATCATCAAATTCTATCTTAGTGTAATGTGCTCAAATCAATGTTTATCTAAATCTAGATTCCATGGTTTGTACTAAACTTCCTTTGATACAAACTATAATGCCCTGAACCAAGTTACCCAGAGTCGGTGAATTATTACATAACTTTAGCATGATCACAAAAGATCAAGTCTCAAAAGACTGATTAGTTTAGTAGCCTTGGAAGTGATAGATACATTCATAAGGTTCACATTACATCATAAAATGGAAAACTGCAACAACATTGTTTCCATAGACAACACAGAGATCCCATAGACTATCTCTGTAGGTCATTCATAATATACTTCTTTGCATCCTGGGAAAAATAAAACATAGAAAGGGGTGATCTCAGATGCTGATTAAGGATCACAATATAGTGGAAACATTCATAAATAAGCATAAACATTTAAGGAAATGTATAAGACTAAAACAAAAGCCTTTTAAACTTGAAATTCAGCAAAATATGGAAAAGATAAAATTAAAATAATTCCATTTACTTACTCATATGGATATTCTACTAGTCGAATAATCACATGAAATATCAATAGCCACTTTCATAATGATGGAATACATAATGCCAGACTTTCATAACCACATAGTCAAGGCCTTGTGCCAAAACTAGAAATAAGATTTTGTCAAGGCCTTGTTCCAAGACACAAGTTTGTCTAATGAGACCTACCGATGCATTGAGGAGCTATAGTGGGATCCACCCGTCACTTACTAAGTCCAATGCATTCCTCATATGAAAAGGTTTAAATATAACATAAACATTTGTATTAAAACTAGCATATTAAATGTCAATACTTTATCCATAAACCATGAATGGTGTAAAAATAACACATCCATAGTCAAACATATCACAAAAACTTCAATACAATATGGTAGTGTTGTATCATTATAAATCAACTTCAAATAAGCTTAAAATCTATCAAATGATGTTGACATAGATGAAATTAAAACCTTTTTATAGAAATATATCTTTCTATTTTGAAATCATTTAAAAGTAATGTAATTATAAAAGAAAAAATTTATTTTTGAAAAATATTATTATTATCCTGTAATGGATGCATTGAAATTGATATAATGGTGGAAAATAGCCGCACCTGTCGTATAAGTTTAGAAAACATTCTTACCTTAATTTTGTCGAAAAGGTCATAAAGTAACTTGTTTGGAAAACAATAGAAAGATTCATTTAAAAACATGAAAGTTAAAACAAGGGTATAAATTTCTTTAACCCATAGTCTAGGAAATAGTAAAAATGTTTTGAAATACATTTTTAAGGAACATGGATGTTGTTGATAAAGAGGTTCTAGTAGATAATTACATATAAACAACCTCAGATAATGAAGAGATTTTAGAATTAACCCTTACCTTGTACTTTTCCTTGGTCGAGGGTAGGTTAACCTCCTATATAATGGTGAAATAATTTTTATTAAATTATACAAGAATCACATACATTAATATTATATCATATATGATCTTTTAATATTGCTTTGTTAATAATGTCTTATTATTATCGTTGTTTCGGGTGTTAACGGATTCGTTTTCCTTTATATTATTTGTTATGTGAGTCATATTTGCTATTGATGAGATGTATCTTATTCATATCCAGAATTATATCTAGTCTTTAAATATTATTTTTAATCATCTAATTAAAATTAGTCTAGAATGGATATGATAGGGAATGAATCTCATCACGTTCATGGAGACGGTAATCCGTATGTAAAAACGAGGGACAATATCATTATTTTGATATTAAAATAATATATAATTGGATGTGATATCATATATACAGAATCATTGTCATTTTATATTTATTATTTAGATCAATTACACATCATTATTATACCCATACAAATAATAATGTATTGAATAACAATTACACAACGACGTGGAGACGGTAATTCGTACTTACGCACGTATGGTGACATGTCATTAAAAGGATGGATAGAATAATGAATATGGTTGTACCATATTCATAATAACATTATAGTACATAGAAGATACTAGAGTAATTATTTTATAATGGAAACAACAAAAAAGAGTAAGTGGAAGAAGAAAGGAGCTTGAAAGAGGTGATGACATATTTACCGCTTCTTCAGGTTCTTCCTTTTGATTTGATCAAAAGGTCTCCTTAGGTTGGATATATGACTAAAGTAAGGACTCTATGATGAAGTTAGGACAGTTGAGAGGGTATTTGGGTAGATTTTGGCTGAGACAAATGGCTTTGAAGGTGTCAATTATAGAGAAGGGGGAGTGTCCTTTTATAAGAGGGGTGAGGGGCACCTTAGGAAAATCTAGAAATATTATTTTATAATAAAATCGTTTTCAGTTTATAAGGATTCAAAAATGTATTATTTAAATTATAACATGAGTATGGGTCAAAAACCACTCAACCAATAGGTTTTAAATTGGTTGTGGTCACTATATTAACTTTATCTTTTAGATTTAACTTTTAGTTAAATAATTTGAAATTTACCATGTCTCTTTGTATTTGTAAATTATATGGTTAATAAACTTACTATATACTTCCAAGAGAACCCCAAGTGGTTAATTAATGATTAAAATATCATTATTTAAGTATTTTTTCTGAAAATTAGATTTTTATGAATATAATATCAATTAATAATATAATATTTGTTTTAAAAACTCTTTTATGTCAATTTTTACACTATTCGGTATTTTGTTTTTTCTAAATTCATAATAGCATTATTACTTCGAAAAAATTCATCTAAGCAACCCTAATATGTCATATTAACCTATAAAATTAGTTTAATTCATAAAAATTCTCAAATTAAATTTATTTGTATATTTATAATATAAGTTATTTTAATATTTCATTAATTAGGTAATTATTGCATTATCATTGTGTCATAAATAAATTTAATTATTTAGTCTCTGAAAAATATAAATAAAATACCATTATTTGGGAAATATTTTTATATTTATAATGAATATTTATAGTGGAATTTATCTTATGTGTAACCCTACATTAAAAATGTTTTAGCTATTAAACTTTGATTTTAACTCTTTTAACTCTTTTTTAAATAAAATAATAATAAGTGTCCTAATCTAATCCAAGTGGACCAAAGAGGTTAATATTTAATTCCTAAGGTTGTTTTTGGTCGAATTATACTTATCTAATAGAATTATTACATGTGTTATGGTAATAATAATATCATTTTTACCCTTAATTACCCTATTTACTTTTAACTGTGGTAAATAAAAGTAAAAAGTTAGTATTCATGAAAAATTATTTTTATCTTATTTAACCAAATTTGACTTACTGATATCAACTTTGTCTCTCGGATTTTTTTAATTCCACTCACAGAAGCGGTAAAATTAAGTTTTATGTGAATTTTCAAATTCTTCTAGGAGGTGGGTAAAAGACGGTGAAAAGTTCAATAAAATTTTTATATATCTAAAATTATTATAAACTGACTCCAATTAATTACATTTAAATTATATAGGTTTTATGTATCTATTTTTACCTAAAATAAATTTAAATAAAATAAATAATTATTTAAATAAAAATTTGGTTTTAAACTATAACTCAGTATTTTTCACTATTCATCAAAAATTGAAAAGTTTCAGAAAAATACCAAAAATTCACCCTAAGCTAATTTCGATATTCCAAATCCAAAAATGAAGTTCATTTTGAAAGATAAAATTTATAAAATTTCAAATAGTGGGTATTACTATTCATAATGGCTATTTTGATTGGTTGTGGTGTGTTAGAACTTGAAGTTGCGTACAACACACGCTATTGTATTAATCAAAGAGAAGTGTATCGTGGAAGCTTGGGGTGTTACAAAAATAATGCATTTTAGTTCAAAAATGCTTTTTCATCTAATTTATTTATATTGTTAGATTATCATTTTAAGTGTTTTTAAAGTGTAATTGGATTATGTTTTATCATTTAATCCAATTTTTCTCAATGGAAGCAATTTCACATTGGAATTTGATATAAACACATGTCAATCTTTTGATAGTTTTTACTTTTTAAAAACTCACTTTCTGGTTTTGACAAGGGTAATTAATTTTAATGTAATTTATACCAATTATTTGTTTTAAATTTAGAAAAATGGATTCCAAATTTTTAACCAGATAGTTCGAATTGTGTTAATAGGTACCTTTTACTTTTGGACATTATGAATAGTAACTTTAGTCATTATTTTTATTTATTATGGATAAAGTGTAGATTAGGTAAATAAGGGTAAAAAATAATATTATAATAATATAAGACTACCCTAACACATGTACTATTCCTATTGTGTTATATATGGACAATCATGATCATCCATGGGTCGATTTTAGGACCCATGGAGCCACTTGGGTGTGATAATGACCTTTTATAAAATGTATTTTAAAGAAGAGAGAAATATAACATAAACATATATCTCCTAACTAAAACAATTTTAATTTGGTTTATATAAATTATATCTTTGACTATAAATATTCATTACAAATATAAAAATATTTCCTATATCATGGTATTTTATTTATAATTTTTTGACATTAAATAAATAAATTTATTTATGACACAATGATGATACAATGATTACCTTTTCAATGAAAGATTCATATGAATGATATTATAAATACTAAAATAAATGTAATTTGAAACTTTTGATGTCGTAAACGAATTTTATAAATGAATATTACATTTTATATTTCAATTAATTCTTTTTTTTTTGAATTAATCAAGTTTTTATGACTTTAACAAAAATAAATTAATAAATAGTGTCAAAAATGACGTAAATGGGTTTTTAAAACATATATTATTTTATTAAATGATATAATTGTCCTAAAAATACAATATTCAGACATATGGATTATATAATGTTAGATATATCATTAATTATCCACTTTTGGTTCTCTTGACATTTTATAGTTACTATAGCAACCATATATTATAAAATTGCAAGAAGACATGGTAAGAGTTAATGTTTTTAACTAAGGGTTAAAGATAAAAGATAAGGTTAATTTTGTGACCTAAACTTGTCTAAAACCTATTTCTTGAGATTATTCCAACCTATAATTATCGTATACTATAAATAAATCACTTTTGATCCATTATAAACTGAAAATAAATTTATAATAAAATAATATTTCTAGAATTTCATAAATTGTCTCTCACCTCTCCAACAAAAGGGAAATTCTCCTTCTCTTTTATTCACACCTCAAAAGCCCATTGGCTTGGCCAAACCCTACAAAAATCTCCTAATAAATCCCATTAATTAATATTAGATGCCACAATTTTGGTGGAAAACCAACTTAAGGAGTCCTTTTATTCAAATAAAAAGGAGACACTCAAAGAAGAGGTAATCGTTTTATCCATTCTTTCAAATTTCTTTTATTCTTATACTTTATCTTCTTAAGTTGTTACCATACTAAAATAATTCATCAATAATATACTATATGATGATATTTTTTATGATTATTTTACAACCATATTCCTCCTTTTACCCATCCTATGAAAAAAATATCACCATTCGTGCATGTGTACGACTTACCGTCTCCACGCCGTGATGTAAACTATTTTTCATCTATAAATTATTTCGACGGGTATAATTATGAACATAAATGAAATAAATAATAAATATAACATGATATTATTGCTGTAAAATTCATATTACATCTAATTCTATAAAATTTTACCATTCAGAAAATCATATCATCGCTCATGCGTACGTAAGACTTATCGTCTCCACAAAGCGATGAGATTCATCTTCCACGTTCACCATCCAAGAATAATTATAAAAATATATATTAGGAATAAGTATGAAATATATGACATAATAATTATACTAGAATAATTTATGTATGTATATATATGTGTACATATATTCTATTCACTTACTTTCACTCAATATGATAAGAAAATAGAAACATTGTTCGTGCGTCCGTACGGCCTACCGTCTCAATGAAATGTGTATTCCATTTCATATATCAATATATTATATATTTTTATATTATGAATATAAATTATATATAAATAATTTTATAATTATCTAATTAATACGATCAATAATAATAAGTCAAAACACATACGATAAAGAAAACGATTATTACCCGAAACGTTGCATAAACTTGGAAGTGTTAATAGATGATTAATATAAAGTCATAAAGAAATAATATATGATATAATAAATATTATTTTTATTCTGGTAAAAGTTAATAATATGTTCAAAATAATTATACAGGAGTTTCAGTCACATACAGAGATTATCGGACTTAAGGTAGGGTTTAATTTCTCAATCTCATTATTATTTGAGGTTGTTGATACGTAAGTATCTATTGGGACATATTTATCACCAATGACCATGTTTCTAAAAAAATTTCATAAAATGTTTTAATATTATCCTATGGATATTTAAATTCATTTTTACCCATGTTTTAATTTTTATAAAAAAATTTGAAGGAATCTTTCGATCAATTTCAAAACAAGGTACTTTGTGATCTTTTCAACAAATTAAGGAAAGAAAGTTTTTTTAACTTATACAACATGAGTGGCTATTTTCCATCATTATATAATCTTACCATTTTGAAGCTTCCCTTAAAATATTACAAGGTTATTTTTGAAGGAGATGTTTTATTGTAAAATTGCATGGCTTTTAAATGATTTAAAGTAAAAAAGGGGATATTTCCCTCAAAGAGTTTTAATGAATTTATTAAATTATTTTAATCTATGTAGACATCCTTTGTTGGATTTTATGCTTTTTTGAGGTTGATTTATTATGATAAAATCTTCCATATTGTATTTTAGGTTATGTGATATGTTTGAATATGGATATGATATTTTTATACCATTCATGGTTTATGGTTAAAGTACTAACATTTTGTATGCTAGTTTTCAATACAAATGTTTATGTTTCAACCTTTTAATATGAGGAATGAATTGGACTTAGTAAGTGATAGGCGGGGCCCACTATAGCTCCTCTATGCATCGGTAGGTCTCATGATACAAACTAGATATGGACTTGGCTGAGGCCTTGCCTATTTATTTTCAAATATGGATTTATCAGATGCTAAAATGATTTATTTTTAGATGTCTCGGCTGAGGCCTCGACGGTATGTTTAAGATTTCATTCATTATTCATTCTCTCATTATGAGATTATTTATTGATTTTACATGTGATTATTAGACTATTATAACATCTATGAGAATGTTTAAAATGAATTATTTGATTTATTATTTCCATTATATGTTGCACATAAAATTTTAAAAGTCTTGTGTTTTAGTTTTGTACCTTTCCTTAAAAGTTTATACTTATTTGTGATAGTTTCTGTTATATTTTCTGTCCTTAATGGGCATCTGATCTCACCCCTTTCTTATGTTTCATTTTTTTCCAGGATGCTAAGAAGTGGTTTATGAATTATATATATGGTTAATCTAGGGGAATAATGGTGTTCTCAAAGGATTGTATATATCGTGTTTTATGTTATAAATTGTAATGTAAAGTTCATATATGTGATCTATTTTCCAATACTGCTAAACTGATTGGTCATTCATGACTTTATTACTTGTAATTGTGCCAATTTATTCAAATAATTCATCAGCTTTGGGATTCTGGGTTCAGGGCATTATAGTTGATATCAGAGAAATTTTATCAACAACCATGGAAATTAGATTTGGAAGGCTTGGATTAGGGATCATAACCCTAAGGTGGACTTTGAGAATAAGTATAGAAGAACATCCTATAATTTTGGTTATATATATATATTATGTAGGTATTCATAGAAATTAAATCCCTATCTAGAAACTACAATTGTATGTGATTCTGAAACAGATGTACTTAGGGGTGAAAACTCTGACAATGTGTTCCGAGTTTGACTCGGGGTAACCTGGTACACGACAACGGGCCTTACTGCGAACCTAGTTTGACTCTCTAGGAGGATATACTTATGATAATTCATATTTTCATTACAAACCATTATGAAGTCTTTATGAGTAAATATGTCCCTAAAGAAACCTTTTTTATAATAATGGATTTGATATGCATATATTTTTTAATTTATGTTATTTATTTTACTAGTTTGGAATTATGAATTATGATTCATAACCTAATATAACATATGGAATTATTTAGAAATGTCTTCTAATGGAAGGAATGGAAACCGTATTAATGTACATAATCCATGTAGTGATTTTCCTCCTATGAAAGATAATTATAGTGCACCTAGAGATACAACTGGTGGTGAACAACTTATAATCATACTAGGACAGTAGACTCAAGTTATGAATAATAACCTTACCCGTATGGAGCACCCTAACCTACAATGTGGAGGATAAATATTATAATTCTTCATGATACAACAACCTCCAACATTTAATGGGACTACAAATCCACTTTTAGTTGAGTAAGGGATATGTTCCTTAGAGAAAATATTTCATTCTTTAGGATGTAATGAAAAAGAAAAAGTTTCCATGTAAGTCTATCACCTCTAAGGATATGTGGATAAATAGTGGGCATTAATTCAAAACAAGAAGGAGGGTTAATAATTAGGAAATATATAATGGAGAGAGTTTAAATAAATTTTCTTCAAAAAATACTTTTCTTGTGAATAGCGAGTTGATATGATGAGACAGTTTCTAAGTCTAAGGTAGAAGGAGGATGAGAATGTTTCAATGTAGGAAGATAACTTCACAAGGTTATAAAGGAATGCTACAGACTACATATATAATCCAATAAGTAAGATTGATTAATTACTTGATGGTTTAAAACCATTCCACTAATGGGAATTGGTCTCCAAAACTTTCTCATCATATGAAGATATATTATCATGTGTTATCAAGACAGAGAAAGAATTTTCTAAGTATTATGACTTGAATGAAAAGAAAGAGAAAAATACAATGGTGGATCAAGAGACTGATAATGGGAAGAAGGGAAAGAATGATTTTCCTATATGTGAAAATTGTGCAAGGAAACACCCTGGTGCCTGCTTAAAAGGAAAATGAGTTTTCTTGAAGTGTGGTAAGAAAGGCCATCATGCTCATGATTGTAAGGGAAAGAAAGATGATGTAAATATTCAATGTTATAATTCTAAAGAAACGGAACATTATAAAAATTATTGTCCATATAATCAAGGAAGTATGGCTGTGAAGAAGAAAATGGATCAAGGTCAAACTTATGATGTTACTATAGTTGAATTGGAATAATTAATGTATTTGTGTTTTTTGATTCAAGAATTGTGTTATTATATTTTGGTTATAAGAAGAATGTGATATATATAGGGATTGTACTACTGTACTTTTTTGTTTTCATTAAGGTTTTAATATGAAAAAGGTAATCATATATTCAGTATGTGATAATATGAGAAACATTACGTTGTTTGGGGAATCTGATGTTACAATTGATTTTGGAAATTTAGAAACATTTTAGACAAAGTTTGGACAGAAGTATTTTGGATAACTCTAATGTTTGGAATGGATTAAGTTGAAATTTTTACAGAATTTTATAAGGTTAAAACACTTCCTAAAGTTATTTCTATAATTTTTTAATAATAGAGTTTGAGAAAATAGACAACCCGCAGTTCGGGCAACAACATGTCGCATCAGAAAAGGCTAGGGAATCGAACCCACAACCCATGTGTGACAAGGAATTATCACCGACCATTGGACTACAGAAAGTCCCTAGTTAGTATAACGTAGTTTTATTTTTTAAAATGGTATAAGTTTATATTTGGAACCTAATATGATTAAGATAAATAGAATATTTTTTTGAGTTTTATTATCTTTTGAATATAAAGATGAGTGTGTGGTAGGAATTAGTTAACAGATGAAACTCTACATGTAAATTAAGTATGCTTCCTTGTGTTCTTAGTCTATGAAGTAAATTAATTCTACAACTCTAGGTAAAATGTCATAAAAAATATATTTTACAAGTACATTCTTTTATGATGAATCAAATGGCCCCTTGGATCATCGTAGATTTATACCTTTATGGTAATTAACCTTTTTTGAATCATGTTCTTTATCGTTCTCCATCAGAACATGACCATTAGTTTTTTCTTCCATACCCTTATTTTCCTAAATGGAATCCCAGTACATGTTATCTCTTGTGACCTTCATACTTCCCTTCACTTATTTAAAAATTTTGGTCTCATTAATCAATTTTCAATGTGGGATTTAAATAAATATATTTTCAAAAGCCAAACCCATAGTTTTTTATTATGAGTTTAAATTGGGAGGATGCAATTTATTAGAGGGGATAATGTAACACCCAAATCATCCATGTCATGCTTCTTATTAATAATTCAATAGTTTGTGCTACACACAACACCAAGTTTGAGTGCACCATGACCTATAAAACTAGCCATTTAAAAAGAGGCTATGAATAGTATTATTTCATAGTTCCTTGGAAATTGTATTCTAGTTTTAAGAATCACTGCTTCTAGGAAGTTTCCATTAGATTTATTTATGGAACTTGAAACATCCAACAATTATTTATCCAAAGGGGACCTACTTTCCAAAGGCAGGCATTTGTCAAGTTTTAACTTCACGATACTTAAGAATGTGCATTGGTCAATAGGATGGGAGTTCGAACTCATCACACCATTTTGGGGGGAATTATTGTCTACTCTGGGACTCTCATTATAATTTAAGATATTTTCTTGAATCCTTATTAGTTCACCAAGTATATCATAAGTATCCCTTGGAATTTTCAATCACTTATTTAGCATGTTAAAAGTTTAAAATCATCTGTATGTATTCAAGTTTTTTCATTAATGGAGATATATATATGTATTTGAGGTTATCCATCAATGGTATCCTATCATATACTTCTTAGAGATTATTTTAATCATTGTTTTGATGATACTTCTTTTTAATCCACTTAGTGGGGCACTCTGAAATTTATTGTCATCTGGAGAGATGAAGGTTTGGTTTGATCTTGGGATCATGACCATAAAATGGGCAACCTACGTATCCTTGTAAAAGGAATCAGAACCCTCGTAGTTCGATGCCATTGAATGGGACACATAATACCCTTTAAGGTCAGGTGATAAGGACCTAGACGTACAGTTTAATGTCATGTGGTATGGACATCTAAGAAGAATGTTCTTAGTAAAAACATAGTGTGGTACTTATGCTGAAGCAACCCAAGTAACTTGGAAAGTATATGGGTTTCCAAGTAGGATCATACCCTGTTTGGAATATGGTCTAAGGAGAATAGGGTTGATTTAAGGTATTGTGTTTGAACCTCAAGGAGGCTTCCTACGTATCCCATATTGATGGGAATAAAATCCCATGTAGTTCGATAAGTCTCATAGAAGATTATATTCCTTTGAGAGAAATGAGTTTGGGCTTACTTCCAGAAAATGATTCCTTGTTGAATTGAGGATTTAATTTGGGGCTTATTCTTAAGAAGGATGCTCAAATTAGGGAAATTAGGGTTGGATTTCTGAAGAGAACAATGAGTGAGCTCAGGCCTTGAGAATTCTTCCTACGTATCTTGATTATAGTGTAAATCAGATTTCTTATAGATTATTCAATTATGAATATTTTGTGACCATGACAAATCTCTAAACCCATGTGAGTCATGCTCAGTGTGAGAAATGAGAGAATGTAAAAGATTCAATAAAAGCATCCACACTTTTCCTCTTCTGTTAATGGAAGGGGGCACACCTATGGCAGTGAGAGTGGACGAGGGTGAGGTGTTCGTGGAAGAGAGCGAGGCGATGGGCCTTACCTCTTCACTATTTATATTGGATAAGAGTCCAATGTAATGAGGAAGGGATGAAGGTTATGGGCCTACACCAGGAGGGATTCCCATTTTGACAAATCCCAATGGGTGAGGGAATGGGTAACAAAAGTCCATGTGCCTATCACCCCTCTGATCTTTGGCACTGAGGAAGAAAGGAGGAGCAATGATGCTACCTCCTACAAGAAAATCTAGGGGCTTACGCCAGGATGGTTTCCCTAAAATTGATCCTGGTAGGGGAAAAAAACTTCTTCTTTTCTTAAATAGAAAATCAAGTGTGAACCATAACTTCCTTACTGGAGACCTAAGGTTCCAGGTCATCTCTTTGAGAAGGGATAGGTTAGGACCCAAAACCTCCTCCAAATCAGGAACTTCCCAACACTATTCCTGGGAGAAATTTCTATGTGACTATGGATATAAAGCCCACATACATTCCATGTATCCTAACTCACTTATAAAATAAATGCGAGAAAACTCTGACTATTGAAATTCAAACCCAAATAGAAGACATGTTGATGTGATTTTCCCAAAGGTTTGATAAGTCAAGAGGTTTTGGTGTAGGTCTCAACATAATCCCTTTTAGACATGGGATCCAAGGAAGAAAAAGACTTTCCCTGAATGGATTTGATGAATGCTTGATGGCTTGTAAACTAAAGATAGTAGGAGAATAAAAAAGGGGTGCTCAAGTAGATAAGGGTGCAAAGGTATGGGCACTCAAGTAGACTAGAGTGACTTGATATTCACTTAAGCAATAAACAACCTATACGGTAATTCTTGGGTGAGACTTGGCTCAGGATTTCAAGAGTATTCATAGGTAGTCACAGAAGTGGGGTGCTCAAGTTCCTATGAAAGGAATAGGTGGTACGCAAGTGTTTTTGATTTATGGAGGTTGGGTTCTTTAGGCGTGCAAGTGTTATGGTTTTAAAACAATAAAAGGACTTAAGTCCAATGATCCTCATTTAAATCCTCCTCTCAAGGTGTTGAAGAACTACCTTGAAAGTTCTGCAAGACTTGGGAGAAGCACTATGGTGACCAGAGTAGCAATTGGGCATCAAGGAAATTCTTTCATCCCAAATGGAGTCCCCAAGGTTCTATTTATAGGAAAATATGGGACCTTGGGTGAAAGGAATTTTGGGCGCTCAAGTAGGTTGCGTTACATTTTGGGGCATGCAAGTAGGTTGCGCAACGACGCTCTTTTGGTCTGACTAAGGTGACCCAAAACTCATGCCTTTTAAAATCTTGATTTTCTTCATGTATTTTCCCCTTTTCTTTCTAAGGGTATTCCCTTTGTCATTTTTTAGAATCTTTGATGGAATGGAGTGTCAACAAAATCCCCCCCCCCTCATAATTGGATCTGAAATGAAAAGAGGATCTTATACTGAGGTAAAGTAATGAAGGAGAAAAAAAAGAGTACTAGGGTGTGCAAGTGTTATGCACGTTGAGAAACTGGTCGCACAAGTTTGTTGCACGTAGGAATATGGCACACAAGGTGACATGAGTTGCCTATATATAACGGCTTACTTCCACAAAACACCTCGAGACTTCTGAAATTTCAGCCCTCAGCACACAAGTATTATTTGAATTAGATGCTTTTTCTTTGTCGCGCTTCTTCTGTATGTTTTTTAGTTGAGCGCTATAAGTGGGTGCCATACTTTTGTGCTGACTTATACTTGTGTGACAACTTTATAGTTGCATGCCTTAATGCCTTTGCAGATTTTTTTTTACTTTAAAAGATGATTTCTATCTTTTTGCAGGTTCAATGGCACCAAAAATAATTGGAACTGATGATGAGCTTATCAGCAAGAGGATTGATGACATGATGAATTTCGTTGATCATGATTACTTTGATGTTTTTAACACCACCCTTTGAGACGTAAAAAAATATTTGAAGAAGTATTTCAACTTTCCCCGAAGCACCTATATGCCTTTGTATAGCTATGGCTATTTGCATAATGTTATTATTCTAAATACAAATAACTATGTCCCACATTCTTGTTTTTAAGATTATACAAAAATTTTGTTTGCCAACTTTTCTATTGGGGGATTACTTGCTAATTTTGGGACAGTAGAGAAAGCTCATATTATGCATCATAGATCATGTGCTCCAGATTTGAAGGCACGCACACCCAAGTTGCAGCCACACAATTATTCATCTATCTTTCAGGATTCTTATATAAATCAGTCCAAGGGTTGGAAGAATATTTGGGACTTCCACCTAGGAGGAGGTGTAAAACTTGTGTGGATGTGGGCATACTATGTTCGTAAGACCTATGAAGAATTTACAGATGACTTGAAGGGTGTCAGGATTTATGAGGCTATCTAGGTTGGACAAACTTATGTGTACAGGAATGATGACTTCGAGCCAGAATTATTAAGATGATAGAGCCCAGAGAATAATTCCTTCCATTTAACACGTGGAGAGGTAGGCATCAGCTTGTAGGGAATTTACAAGATTTCTGGAGCTCCAATCCTTGGAGACATGTGTGATGAGTTTATTCCTCCGAATGTGACATGGAATGACTTAGATAAAGCACCAGATTTGGTTCGTGATTTGATAAAAATATTTAACGAACTCAAGACAACAACCACCATGAAATCTCACACCAGGAGGGATATTAATCTGGAGGAATGGATGGAAATATTTTTGATAAAGAAGAAGGAAAATGGTCCCACTTACCCTAATCCGACTAGTTGTCCAATGGAATAGAAGAGAGGTACCCTGGATACATTTTGGCCAACATTGGAGAAAGGAGAATTTGATAAATGGGGATATGACGTCAACCCAAAAATTTCTGCAAAGACACGTATGGAAGGTTTCTAGTCCATGTGGCTCAGCGTGTATTTATTACCAGTCAGAGACTCCAAAGGAGTCATGAGGCCAAGAACCTTTTTTATTGCAGCTAAGCTGGATGAGAAAAGGATGGTAGGGTTGGCCACTCATGTTTTTTCCAAGATTCATATAAGTTTGCTTCACATTTACAAGGGGAAGTCTCCCTTTAGAATAGTGGGACCATTCCATGTGTTGTGGGGATGGATCGCTACTCACTTCAGAACTTATGTTATACAAAGTGGGGTACAGGTTTTTGGAAGTTCTTTCTGACCATATGTTTAGGATTTTTATGGTATTTCACCCTTCTATTTGAATGCTTACGACATCAAGGCTAGATTGAGAATGCATAAGGAGTTAGTTTTCTTTCTTTATGGGAATCCACCTACAGGGAGATTTATTGATGATGGGATGGCCAGTTTGAAATTGAGGGCATATATGATAGCTTGTAGAGATGGTGTGTTGGCCACCAGAATCGATAGAGAAATCATATGTGAGGCCTATGATCCTTATAGATTTGTACATCAATTCAAATGTCTATAGTATAATATTGTATCCCCTCTTGTGAATGTTAGATTAGAGAAACACCCAATGGTTTCCAGACAACTATGGTTGTTGACATCTGAGGAGAAGACTAGGGAAGTATTTAATTTACCCATCGCTAATGAAGTAAGAATATTGACTATCTTGTATGTAAAAAACTAGGTTTCATCTTACCTTGAAGAGGTATTATATCATGCCATCCCTCAAGTGGGGGTGAAGTGAAGTTGGGGGAAGGAACCCCTTTGTTTGAAAGATAATTCTTTATCATCAGGGGCCGACTCGCAAAAATCAAAGGGTGGAGGTGATGATGCCTCAAATTCACCAAAGAGACCTCGTACCAGATATAACCCTCCTTCCAGAATTAATAGATTCACTCCATCAATCCCTATCAAAGTCATATCGATTCAATCTGGTCTCTATAATTCTAAGGAGCTTCGAGTTCCATTTTCTAATCCCTCATCTGTGACTGTGGGTGTTGGGAAGAAACTCAAATCCAACATTACAGGATCCTATTCACAACCCTCTGACATTCATTCTGAATATATATGACCATAGGATGTTAAAAAATGGCAGATTATGTACTGTGATTCTAAAACCATGTGGATGGATTTTCGAGAAGGAATACATATTCCAGGAGTAAGGGATTTGTGGGCTTCTTCTAACATTCTTTTTAAGGATAATCCCAATGAGGTGAGTACCTACATTCGAGAGATATAAATGATCATATATTCCACTGATGAATCAATTTCTACCACACATTGGGTGAAGGAAATGATAGATCGTGGTACCACCGAAGGGATTAATCCTTCATTAGATGAAGAGTGGCGTGACTTTGTAGATCCTGAGGATGTAAGTTTTATTTCTCTCGCATTCTCTTCCATTTTGGCAACATGAAATTTTGTCAAAAAAAATTTACTTATGAGAAATATCATCTTAACTTAAATCTAGGTAAAGGAAATACAATTGAAGTTCCTTCACCACAGTATATCCCTAGAGGCACTACTCTTGGATCTACCAGATCACCCCGTGAATCAGGAAAAATATCTCCAGGCCAACAGGCCATGAAGGAGTAAATAGAGAGGGTATTGGAATCTCCAATACCTATCTTTGGAGATGATGATGCAAGACCTTCTAAGAAGGTGAAGAAGAAAAATCAATGAAGATAGATATCCAGGGTTAATCACTTTCTTAAAAGTGGTAGGTCTCCCGGATAATCATGAATTTTAGTCCTTATTCATGAAAAAAGTGTTTAAACTTCTGGGGATTATAGGGGCTTCTTCTATTTCTTATTTGAAAGAAACTACTGATAAGGTTCAAGGAACCATAGAGGGTGCTGCTGAACAAACACAAATTCCTAAAAATCTAGTTGTTTCTAAAGAGGCATTAAAGCCAAAAGAACCAACATTTATTCCCAGCACTGCTCTTGTTCCAGCAATCAGAGGATAGGATTCTTCGGGTAAATCAACAATACTTCATAAGGAATCAAATGTAACAACAACTAACTTCCATTCTATGATACCTTTAGGTTCATAACATGCACCAGAAAATCTGGAAACAACTAAAATTGACCCCAAAACTATTACTGAGGAAGCTATTCGGGGTCAAAGGTTGTCGAAGGAAGGTTGCGAAGCAAAAACGCCAAGTGCTCCCATGGGTGAGAATAACCTGGGATCTAAGATATCACTAAATGAAATGATGAACCATGGAATGTCTTTTTAAGAACTATTAGAACATGTTAATATATCAAATGTTGTAGGAGATTTTGGAGTTCCTTAGAGAGAATCAACTGGCTGTGAGTTCTCATTATTCGTCATGTTTATATTATTATGATTAACCTTCTAACCATGGTTGGTTGAAATATGCAGTTACATATAAATAAACTATTTACAAAATGATACTTGAAGGAATTATAGATATTAACGTCAACCCCATCATTGTAGAGACATTGTCTAGGGTGGATATTGAGATAGTAGATATTCCTGAGATTCACTCTGAAGATCCTGATCATATTAAAGATATCACTCCTCATCCAGAGACATCAAATAAAATTGCTGAAAATGAGAATATTGGGGAGGATTCTTCTCAAGATTTTGACCAAATATTTGGTAAGAGATACTGATATTGTGATTGCCTTCACTTTTTTTATCTCTTGAATCTAACCATAACCATACTTCTTGATTTACCATATAGGGATATCAACTTCAATGGCTAAATCTGGAGGTGAAGCCTCTGCATCATCCCAAACAACATTGGAAGGTGGAGAAACCATTGTTCAGGAAGGAACAGAAGATAACACTTCTTTAAGTGCATTAGTCATAGAATATATCAATCCTTATGATAGTGATTCTGAATCGTACCAAGAACTACAGAAGTCTCTTCATCTTGCAGGCCACAAGGCTTGGCAAAAAATTTGGAAGATAATTTCTAAGATGCCCCTTGAGGTACTGCCTTTAAGAATTCCACGACTTTCATCTCTATTTATCATGCTAGTATTTGGAGGTTTTGAATATCATGAAATTCATACTATGGTGAAAGATATTATTTGGAGGCGGGAACAAGAGAAAAATCTTTGACATTTCTTGATAAAAGCCAAACTGTCGATCAATATTGAAGAGTTCCAAGTAGCATTGTCCTAGGATGAGGCTAATCATACTGCAAAGTTGAAGGGACTAAAGTATAAAATTAAAGAAAAGATTGTTCATCATTTGCGCCTTCAACAAGAGTTAGATACCATTACAGGTGAACTTTACCATCTTCATAGCTCATTAGGAGTAGTCCAGAAGGATGGTGCAAAATCCATTATAGATGCTAGAGAAGCAGTTCATCATTCTGAAGAGAGCGAGGCTTGTCAAATAAATGAGCTTCAACAAGCAGCTGATAGGGCTCAAGACAATGTCAACCTAATGAGGAATTACAAATAAATCCTTTTATAATATCTAATTTTTTACAAGAGAGAGACTCTAATTTGTGGATTATCCTCTGTGAAAAATTTTCATAAATGAAAAGTATTTTTTCTTTAATCATATGTGTTTTCACTTTTGATAACTGCTTTTATTTTAATTAATACATTGGGTCTAGTAAGCATAGTTTGATTTTTTTCAAGACTTATATGTACAATCCCACAAAATTTATATATATTGCCTTTTTATTACTCAATATTACATAAATCATACAAAAATGTATTCTTAGTGAGCTCGGGCTCGACTTTTGTTCAGAGTTCCCTTTGCAGGTTCTCAATCTAGTGAGTACCATGTCTTTTGTTGTTGGTAGTTTAGATTCATGTATGTTGTACTATAAAGGGGTAGTATTTAAGGTCGAATATCTTTGACCATAAATTTTGAAATTAGATCCCAAAAAAGACTCTGTGGATAAGAATTACTTTAATATTCTTTAAATATTTCCAAGGGGAATCTTGATTCATTATTTTTATGGTCACCAAATCTTTAACTTGTATCAACATAAGGGGATTCCCCTCCAATAATGAAGTTACCATTATTTTGAAAAAACCTGTTATGGGGGTTGTATTATGCAGGTCCAACTGGGTATATGTTGCATAGACAAATAGTGTCATATTTTGGCTGACAGTCCTATAATGTAGAAAGCTTATGTGAGGCCACCTAAGGGCATGTACTGCATAGTCAAGAAAAAGATAGCCTTGGTAATTTATCATTTTTCTACTAATAGATAGGGGAAAATAAGATTTGGGTGACTCAAGACCATAGTGGGTGGTTTTGCCAAGGAAAGGAATTTTAAGAAAGAAAGGTCTATTTTATACCGACATATGTCATGAATAAGAAAACCATTTCTATAAAAATTTGTTCTATGAGGAATGATTAATATTTATTAGAAATGGGAATTTCTGATATCATATTTTGTAGTTTTAATTAATGCATTGAGGAAATTGGTACTGTACAGTTTTAAGTCATGCAGTGAGGTTATTGTGTGGCTTTAATTTAAGGTCTTTAGATTTGATCAAAGGTATGAAAGTCTCCCAATTTCTTGATATTTTTTTATAAATATACCACCATATCTAGGTATGGAATGAAAAATCATAAACTGTGATTTAAAAATTTCTGAATCCAAAGGATGATATGGGAAAAGGGCTAAAATCAAGAATGAAGTTACCATTATTTGACAAACCCATTATGGGGGTTGTATTATACTGGGAAAACTAGGGAATATGCTGCATAGCCAAATAGTGTCATATTTTTACTAATAGACATGTTATGTAGGTAACTTATGCAAGGCCAGCTAAGGGCACGTGCTGCATAGTCAGGAAAATGTGATCTAAAAAATCTGACATTCTACTGCTAAAACCTGAAGAAAGTTTATGGAGATTCAGATTTTCTAAAGCACGGAGTTTGGATTATGGAGAAAGGTACCTGAATATGGAAAGGGTATTTCCAACCAATATTTCCAAATAATCATAGGAATAGTACTTCTACGAAGGTATGAAAAAAACGTAGGAGGTGTGGTGTCTGTAGTTTTAGGTCATACAACTAGGACCAGAAATGGAAAGAATATATGATATGTGTCTAAATGGTTCCAAGGTTATTTCATATTGTATTGAACAAATGGAGAGAATAATGTGTAAACCATACTCTTAAAGACTTTTAGATCAAGAGAAAGATAATGGGACAAATATACCTAAATGAATATTTTAATATAGATTCATGTATATTTCCATCAAAGTTTGAATGGGAAAAAGACAATATAACCAAGAACAAAATTACCATTATTTGAAAAACTTATTATGGGGGTTGTATTAAATAGGTCCAACTGGGGAATATGCTTCATATACAAATAATGGCATCTTCTGAATGATAGGCCCGTTATGTAGGAAACTTATGCAAGGCCACCTAAGGGCACGTGCTGCATAGTCAGGCAAAAGATTTCTTAAATATTAGAAACTCTATCACCAAAAACCATAAAAAATATTATGAAGATCTGGAAATGTTCATGATTAAGAGTGTGAAATATAGAAGGATTTTTTGTTCAATGCACATGAGAAATATTTGAATCAATATTGGCCATAATTTTGACATCCTTTACATAGATCTAACTCATTTGTAAAATGGAGACTTTATTTGTTTCTTTTTAATTAATATTATGATGTGTAGTTTTAAGTGATGTAGTGATGACATTTGTAGCCCCAAAAGGAATTAAAACACTTCATTTATATAAATAATCCTTTTACCCAATTTCTAATCCCACTTGAGCTATGCTCGGTGTGAGAAACAAGGAGTAGTAAGGGTTTCTTCTATAATACAAATGTGACACAGGTGAAGAATGGAGGTGTTAAATTTCCATGTAGTTTTAATGTCATGCAGTAAGGATGAATATGAACCGATATAAAAAAGGAAAGACATATTGTAACTAGACTGGGGATAAGACCCAAGTGTCACTATGTGTCTTGCTGAAGGCAAGAATCAAGTCATACATAGTTCTTACAACATTACCTATGCATGTTTGATTCTTATACATGGAATAAAGGTTGTTTTATCATGGTTGGGCCCAATATTGGAGATCTAGGCATCTCTACATATCTCAAATAGATGATAATCAAGTCGTATATAGTTCTTTAAATAATCATTCCTCACGCCAATTGAGTTTGACATGAAGAATGGGGGCTTTGGAATGTTCTAAGAGAATGGTAAATCTTAATACATAAAATGGTATAAGGACCAAATCATATATCTTAAAGAAACACTCTGTATAGATATGATTCATATAAAAGAGAATAAAATAAAATAAGAAGATTTTGTGATCGCGGCTGGGCCCAAAATTGGAGATTTAGGTGTCTCTATGTATCTCATTTAAAATGATAATCAAGCCATATGTAGTTCTTAAAATAAGGTCTCTATGCAGATCTGGCTCAGACATAGGAAATAGAGGGACTCATGTGCTACTAAGGATTAGAGATGATTTCAATGTTGTTTGATTATGGAATATTCTAACATCAAATTGAGAAAACATTGGTGGTATAGTTTAATTTCATGCAATGAGAATAAATTATGTCATGCAATTTAACATCATGTGACAAGGAAAAAGATGCTATTCTTTTTAACATCATGCATCATGGAAACTTATGGTTGTTATGTTGTTTAATGTCTTGAAACTAGGATGTTTTACTGTCCATTTTTTAGTATTGTAGTGAGGAAATGAGGGATGTGCAGTTTTTAGTCTTGCAATAAGGACATGGGGGCTATGCAGTTTTTAGTCTTGCAGCGAGGACATGGGGGCTATGTAGTTTTTAGTCTGCAGCAAGGACAATGGGTTATGAAATTTTTAGTCTTACAGTGAGGACATTGTACTATATAGTTTTAAGTCTTGTAGTGAGGAAGATATGTACAACTACACAGATTATTTCTTTAGGAATCTCGTATTGGTTAGATTTGTAATAAGCTCTCCATCCATTGAGATTAAGGAATAAGCTCCATTTGAATAGACCTTATATATGGAATAAGGTCCTTCCCACATTGGCTCAAGCTTTGGAGGTTTCTTCCCTGGTATCATTTGATTCCTAAGGAGCAATACCAATTCTCCTTGAAGAAATGAATAGAGTCGAACTTTCTTGTTAAAAGCTCACACTGTTCTATTCTAATTGAATTCTAAATGATGTGAAGTATGAAATTGTTTCTTGTCTAATCATTTCAGCTCATTGAATCATTTCTGAGACCCCTCATCTGTAGAAAACTGATCATAGATTTCAACTCTTAGTGAAGGAAATTGCATTTCAGTTGGAAAACTGCTTCAGTTCCATATACCAATGAATAAGGAGTTTCTTGGGTGATAGTACAAGTAGTTTTCTGATATACCCATAAAGCATTCAAAAGTTTATCAGGCCATGATTGCTTATATTTATCCACTATCTTCTAGAGTATATTTGATAGGGTCTTGTTGAAGGCCTCTATCTGTCCATTGGCCGATGCATGATAGCAAGATGAATGGTTGGATTTGATATTATGATTCTAATATAACTTCTTTACCTCAATTGAACAAAAATTGGTGTCATTGTCTGTCAATAAGTATGAGGGGAACCAAATCTACTGATGATGTTATTTTTGACAAAACTAACCATGCCTTTGGATCCGACTTCTTTGAGAGGTATTGCCTCGGCCCATTTAGAAAAGAAGTCAGTAGCAGTAAGGATATACTTGAACTGATTTTTTGTAGCTAGAGGATAAGGCCCTACTACATCCATTCCCCATGTGGAAAATGGACAGGAGTATTTAGATATATGTAGAAACTCCGAGGGTTGATGAATGAAGTTGGAATGCACTTGGAAGGGATGACATTTCTTAGTGAAATATGTGTAATCCTACATCATTTAAGGCCAAAAGTATCCAAGCCTTTGGATCTGATCAGAGTCTCTATGTCCAGAATGGTGGGCACTACAAGCTCCTGAATGTACTTCTTTCATGAAAGCTGCAGTCTCTTCTCCATCAATACATATAAATAGGATTCTATCAAAGCCTCATTGTAGAGGATCTTTTGGTGGTCTGGACTATCATAAAGAGTAAAATTTCCTACTCATCGCTGGATCTGTTCTTTTTCAGCCCTATTCGGTGGAAGTGATCCATTTTGAATATATTCCCTAATGGATGCTCTCCATCCCGTGGTATGACCATATGGCTCATAAATAGGGCTAATTTAATTAATTTTCTCTATTCTGATTTGAACAAAAGGTGAGACCACACATCTATGGGCTATGCTAATGACTGTATCATCCCGATTTGGATTTTCCAACGTTGTAGCTGCATTAGCCAGTGCATCTGCTTGGGCATTTTGTGATCGCAAGATATAAGAAAATTTATTCTATGAAGGAAATTCAGTCATTAACCCTCTGATATAATCACACAAAGGGATTAACTCTTCTTTTCTGATAGAATATTCTCCATTGATTTTCTTGATTTCCAATTCTGAATCAACTTGTACCTTTAAGTGATTCATTTGCACCTAAAGTGCCAATTCAAAACCACCAATGACTACTTGATACTCCACCTCATTGTTGGATCCACCTTCAGATAATAGGAAATAATAAGGCAATACTACCTTTTTTGGGGAGATAAGGACAATTCTTATCCCAACTTTGTTGAGTTTAGGGATTTCCATTCTCTTTCATGTTGGAATTATGGAAGCACCATCATATTATATTTCCAATTTTTAGGAATTATCCTGGATATAGAAGACCTCTTCATCAATAAGTTCAGTATTTAATGATGTATCTTTTGTAGATGGGTGCTCTAAAAGGAAGTCAGCCAGAGCTTGGCCTTTTATTTCCTTTTGAGTCACAAACTGGATATCAAACTATTGCAAAATAACTTCCCACCATGCCAGATGCCCTGTAAGCATAGGACGATTGAGGATAAATTTGAGTGGGTTATTGCGAGATACCAATTAGACCTCATGATGTTGCAGGTATTTCTTCAATTTATGAACTGCAAAGATTAATTCTAGGTAGCACTTTTTAGTACTTGAATATCGAGTTTCTATATCAAGCATATTTTGACTGAGATAGTAAAGGTTGTTTTGATTCCCAGCATCATTCTTTTGAGCAAGCAAGGAACCTTGTGATCATTCAAAAGTTGTCACATAAAGAATAAGTGACATTCCATCAAAAGGTGGCATTAATACTGTTGGACTCAAGAGATATTTCTTGGGGGTATCAAATTCTTCTTGATAGTCTTCAATCCATTGGTAGGTGACTCCCTTATTCATTAATTTAGTGAAGGGTAAACACTTTCCTGACAAATTGGCGATAAAGTGCCCAATATAGGCCAAGTGTCCTTAGATTCCTCTTAATTCTTTCAAATTTCAAGGAGGTGAAATACCAAGGATTGATTTACTTTTCTCATGGTCTACTTCGATACCACGATGGCGTACAACAAATCCATGAAACTTTCCTGAGGTTACCCTAAAAGCACATTTCAAGGGGTTCAACTTTAAATTATGTTGCTGAAGTTTATGGAATATGGTCCCCAAATCAGATAAGTGATTTGAACTTTGTCTGGATTTGACCACCAAATCATCCACCTAACATTCAACAAATTTCCCTAAGAAGGGTTTGAAGATATAGTGCATGTCATGTTGGTATGTTGCTCCCACATTATTTAAACTATAAGGCATTACCAAATAGAAAAACAAAACTTGAGGGGATCTGAAGGCTATAGATTCTTCATCTGCTATGGGCATACAGATTTGATTATACCCAGAGTATCCATCCATGAATTAAAGATCTTAATAGCCAGCCATTGCATCAATTAAAATCTCTGTAATTAGAATTGGAAAATCATCTTTAGGACAATGTTGGTTAAGATCTCTGAAATCAATGAAAACTCCAATATTCCCATTCTTCTTTTCCACTAGGACAATGTTGGCCAGCCATTTTGGATATTGAAATTCCTTGAAAAAGTTAACCTTTATAAGATTATCAACTTTGGCTTCAATTTTAGAGGCATGGGTTGGGTGTGTTCTTCTTGATACTTTCTTGAATCCATGATGTTCTTCTAGAAAACCCAAATGATGGGTGGCTGCATCAGGATTAAGTCCTAGAATTTCTATATAATTCCAAGAAAATATATCTCGATGTTTCCTTAGAAATGAATTATACACATCCATATCTTCCAAGGTCATGGACGCACTAATTATAGTGGGGGCATGGATCTTCTTCTGCACCCAGATTTTTTTCTATGAGCTCATCCACGGTGGTAGAGACACCTTTCTCAAATGCTGGAGGATCATCCCCAATATCTGCCTCTTCTTCTTCATTAGGTGTTACCTCTTCTGTTTCCACTTTCATAGTCGATGAAGAGAAAAAACTCCTAGAGTTAAAGGGGGATTGGTTATTTGAACTTCCTGAAGAAGAGGCCACCATATTTGACCCTAATAATGATGAAGGGTCTTCCTGTGGTAATAAACAGGAGATGATGGATTGAGAATCAACATCTTTGTCTTCCTCTATAATTTATATCATTTCTTCTTATCTGATTAATGAAGTAGAGGCTTATTGTAGTTCAACGGATGAAATGAAAACATCTCCATTTATGCTTCCATCACTACTTGGTGAATCACTAATCTCTCCCATGTTTTCAAGCTCAGTTTCCATAATTGACATTATGGAAGTTATTGGAAGAGCGCTTGGATTTGGTTTTACCCTTTCAATTTGATTGATGGGTAGCAGAAAATCTATACTAAAATGTATGAATGGATATGTTGGGATCTTTTCCAGTCTATTCAAGTATTAACTCTAGTTATTTATTTTTTCATGGAATTCATTCCTTTTGTGTGATAAAACCCTGCCTCAATGTATTGAGATTCACATGTTTTGAATGGGGCCTTGTCACCATAAAATGTCCCGATTTGACTATTGAAATAGTAATTAGGACATTGGTGGTATGACGAAGGTATGGCTGCATGTTGATGCAACCAAGGCCTCCCTAGAAGAATATTGAAGGTTGTATCCTAACGAACAACCATGAAATCTGAATTAGACACAAGATCTCCAAACTGAGTTCTGAGTGTAATCTCAGCCAGAGGTTCTTGCTCATTATTTTCATATCCTTATAACACTAAAGTCAAAGGAGATAAGTTAGATTCATTTAGGCCCAATCGATGAATTGTACGAACAAGAATGAGGTTGACTCCAAATCCATTATAAATTAAGGCTCATCGGATGTCTACATCATTGACTTTTCCAGACAAATACATGTGTCTAATATGTCCATGTACAACATCATATTCATCTTCATCTGTAAAATATATGACTGTATGAAATTATTCAGGATCATTCTCTATACGGTAATCCTCAGCAATATCAACTTTGGTTTCAAACTCTTGAGGACTTGACAAAGCCTCAATGAGTGCTTCTCGAAGATATTTTGATATATTTAAAGCATCCATAATTGATAACTTGGCCGATACATGGGTCAATTGTTTCAAGACATCATACTTTTGGTCCAAAGGTCTGCCTTTTCTAGCATGAAGATGCAGTTTTGTAGGTGTTTTTTAAGTTGATGCTTCTGATGTAGATGTACCCTGTTTCAGAGCAGAAGCTATAAATACTCCTGGCTTTGGTAGATTAGACTAACTAGGTCTATTCACTTTCTGAGAGGAAGAAAGTGTGGCTTTTAATCAGTCCTCCAAAATAATCATGTCAGAACCGAACCTGTCTTGCATGGAATAAACTTTTTTTTCTTATTGAGCCCACAGAAGGGCTCTTCCACGAGTTTCTGCTGCATATACGGTTCTAGCAGGGTTAGAGTTAAAATGGTGGTTTTTATAATTCCAACATCTTCCCCTGTATCCTCGACCCTGACCTCTTCCTATGGTTCCCCAATTAGGTATAATGAGTTATAGATAATTATAATCAGAATCACCATTAGCATAAGGATCCATTAAATTGATATAATTGACAGAACCAAAGATCAATTCATCATGTGTTAGAGATTCTACCTGACAGGTTAATTTTGATTATGTTGTTTTGCAGATGGTGCCCGTGCTTTTGAAACAAATGGTATGAAATCTACCAAGGTCAAAGACAACATTAGCCTTAACGTGATCTCATCTTCTTCTGACTGATCCTTGTCCTTATGATCACTTTTCTTCTTTGAGGAACAACCTTTTTATGAAGTTGGTTTTGCTGTTATAGGGGTGGAAGAAGACACAATCAGTTTTTTCAACTGTGTTCATAAAATGACATGGGTCTGGTTGATCATTTTCATGATCATCCAATCATCATATTTCTTCACATTTTTACTTTTGACTTCCTATCATTTTCCTTCTTCCTATGGATCAGTAGCAGTAACACATGCTACTTTAGATGAAAAAAATTTAAATTTCACTTGTCTAGAATCTAACATCTTTTTCAAGATTTTTTTACAAACAAAACATTCTTGGATGGGATGCCCTAACATCTGGTGGAAGGAAAAATAATTCGAAATATCTTAATCTCCTTCTTTATTTCTTTTCTTTGGCCTTGGAAAATAAACCAAGTTGTTTTTCAGAGCTGAGATGATGTAATGAGGAACTTGTTCATTCTCGAAAGAATAAAATTTGTTCTTTAATTCCTCAAACAGTTTCTTCCTATGATCTCTTTGATCATATTAATGAGTTGGTCATTGCTGTTGATGCTGAGGAGGTGGATCCCTTCAATAAGATGAAGGTCTTGAATTATAAGTAGTTACAGGTTCCTGGTTGAGTGTAGTTGTAGCAGCTTCTGCCTTTCCTATCCTCCTCTCTGGAGCTAATGGAATTACATGTGTTTTAGCCTTAGTTTCTATAATAGAGAATTTTATCTATTGAGTGAGTGAATTAGTGTCTTGAAACCCTCATGTGTATTTCATAGGGATCAATGGTGTGTATAACTCATCACATAGATTTTCCACACAAATTGGCAACAATTCTTCTTGAGGGAGTGCTAGACTTAAAGAATATGTTAATCCTTTCCATCGTGTAATGAAATAGGAAACTCTTTCATTCTCCCTTTGATTACAATTTGTAAAATAAAAAATTGTCATCTTTTGTGTCATTGAGATAAATTGAAGAATGAATTTTTAACAGAGATCTTCCCATCCAGTAATTGATTGAGATTGTAAACTTGTATACCAGACAAAAGCTAGTCCCTATAATGACGGTACAAAACACCTAAGCTTTACTACTTCTTGTTGTTGAGGAGTTCCCATCATGGGATCACAACGAGAAACAAAATGTGTTAAGTGTTGTTCTAGATATCCCGAACCATTAAATATTGGGAATTTGGTATTCAAAAAATTTGGTGGGGGAGGAATTTTATCCACCCATTTAAGGAAAGCTCTCTTTTCTAGTTGAACTGGTGAACATCATTCCTCCATATATTCCAATCGAGTCTTTAGTTCCTCAATTGTGTTCATAAACATTTGGAGAATATTTGGATGTTCTGGAACCTATACAGGTATAGAAACTGAATCTTGAGATGGTGAAACAACTGACAAAACCACTTATGGTGGTGATGATATTTTCCATGGATAACCCACAGGAACAGGCCTATTAGGATGTGTCTGATCCTGCCTTGATTGTGTACCCAATGGAGGGAATTCATTATTTGTATCTTTAGTTACTACAAATTCTCTTCACTAAGGAGATCCTACAGGATTTTCATGTTAAGGACCTGTCTGGGGAGTACGTCTAGCAGAAATGCTGCTTCGAAGTAACTCTGTATTGAGTCTTTTCAACTCCTTCATTTACTCTTCTTATTATGAAAATATTTCTTCTAGTGAAAAAGATTAACCTTCTCTAGTGGAAGAGTGATATAAAATATGAATTTTGTATTTCCCTTTGTTAAATGCCTTTCATAGGGGTGGGGGTTGGTTATTTGAAGGCATACCTAGATTTTGGGTAAGCCTCTGATTTCATGTATGCACTCCTTCATCATTTGCCTCAGTGTGTATCGTATTATGGACAAGAACTTCATCTTCTAATTCCCCTGAAATGAACTCATTTTCTGGAGAATCTCTTGAAGTGGTTCTAATGACATCCACTGATGCATAATGCATTTATGGAATTCTGTTAGTATTTTTGTAAGATCATCTCCCTATGTATCTTCCATGAGACTTTTTTCTCCTATATGATGAATTCTCGGGAACTTTTTGGAAGACAGGAACCCAATGGGAATCCTTGAATAGTTCAGTTGTACTTTCTTCTTGTGGCATCTTCCCTAATTTGGAAAAAACTAACTTCCATTAAGGAGGGTATTGCAGATGTAAAAAATTCCCCAGCCCTACAGGCTGGGGCTATTCATGTTCTTATTCTTCAAATCATTGAACATTGTTTAATGAATTTTAAGGTTGAATTAAATGACCCCATAACCTTTAAATATGGGGTTATTCTTGAACTTCTATGGCTTAAATTTATACAATTGCTCTTCTCATTTTGTGAATTTTGGTTTAGACATTAGTTTGGTTAATTATCTGACAACCACTCAAATCACCGGTTTCGTAAGATTGCTTTTCTATTTTAGTCATTTGCATTCTTTGACGGCTGACATCCTCTAAGAGGGACACCCGTCAAGATTCTCAGATGCTTGATGTAAAAGAAACTCAGAAACTTATTTTTTTTCACTATTCTGATGAGATCTGGTTGAGGCCTGTTCTTGAGCGTGCATTCTATTACATACAAATTCTATTGATTGTGGCCGATTGTGGGAAATAAAATTTCATGAGACCACTTTTGGTGGACTTTGCAAATTTTGGAGTGCAGTGAAATGAAAGGCTCCATGTGCACCCCATCCTCTGATACAAACACTAGATGGGGAATCATAAATTAACTGGTGTAGCCTCTTTAGATCATTGAGGCATGCATGTTTAAGGATTCTCTACTGTTTTTCAACCTTTGGATGTTGGGAAACAGGGAGAGATTCCAAGTCAATTTGGAATTGAAACCCTTGAATTACCTTTACATGATTTGGATATTCATCATATGGTAATAATTTGGTTTTCAAATGATGAAGAGTCTTCCATAGGTTGAGATGAATATCATGAATGAAATCTTCTGCAATCAATTCTGGAATGTTATACTAAGAATTTTCCAAAGGACATAACATGACTGGTACTTTTCCCTTAGCCAATTTTTTCCTCATCTTTAACACATCTTCATCATATTTCACTAGAGGTTTCTCCACTCGGTCTGAACAAAGTGGATGCTATGTATTAGAAGAAAAATAACCCAAGGGAGGTTCGGAGAAGGATCGTTCCCTTAAGATGTCTTCTGGTTAAGAAAGTGTTTCACCTGTCAATGACAAGGCATCAGATATGACTGGCTTTGTGTTTGAAAGTTCCTCGAGATTGGAGGGCTTTATCGTCTCTACATTTTTAATTATAGGATTGTCTTGACAATGAGAAATACTACTATGGAGAGGACTTTTGCAGCGAATGCAATCAAAGGGAGGATCTCCATGGTGGATTACAGCAAGGGATAAATCTTCTTGCTCTTTGATCTTCTGGCTACATGGAGGGTTGTTGTGGCTCTCATCCAGAGATAGGCACTCTGGATTGACCAAATTTTCATGAAGAAAGCCTTCATGATGAAGTGTATGATAAAGAACTTTGGAATTACTACTTCCACTCTCATAATTTGGTAATGAGAGGATAGGATCTTGAGCTGCAATAGATAAATGTCTGAGGGCTTTAATAACTCCAGTATTAAGAGGATCCAAATTGCAGCTTGACTCTTGATTTTCCAACATTTCTTGGTGAGAATTCTTCTTGTATGTTCAATTATACTTATTTGTGGCCACTTTCTAAGAGAAGTGGTTATCATGGGAAGGTGTATGTGCCTTCCTTGAATTATTTACCGGAATGGACCGATTACCTTCAATTGGAAAGGGTATATGTTCCTGATCTTTTTGTTTGTATGATATGTGGGATTATTCCCCATGACCCTCCTGGACGGAAACAGAGGTGTGTATCTATTCCAGGATGGAATTACAATGTTTCATCCCATGTGTGGAGACCTATTTATGTTTTTTTTCGGTACTAATGAAGTGGTTGTTATAATATACTGGCATGCTTTCAGAATATGGTCAGGGATTTGTATTTTCCCTTTAACAATTGATAACATATGTTTGGTGACTTCAGTGTCCAAAACGAGTATATAAATCCATTCCATATTTGGAGTATGTGTATGTGCCTTCTCATTTCCTCCTTTTTCTGTCAATGGGTATTGACAGTACTCATGTATGGGGGTAGAGATTTGGGTCTACCCCAATTTTTTTGTCGGAGCCTTCTGACTGAATTCTCCGGGTGCTACCAAAGGATATTTTTGGTAGACTTGATGAACATTTGCAGGTGTATGTGCCTACTGGATGTTTCCCATAAAGTATGGTTGACATACTTTCTTCAATACTGGCTTACGAGACTGCTGGAAGAATTGGTGATTGTAAATAGGTGTATGTTCCTATTTACCAGTTGCCACCACATTATATTTGCAAGCTTCTTTAAATGTAGTCAGACGAGCCAACTGACTGGATGATAACTTGTAACCAGGTGTATGTACCTGTTCACGGTACTCTACCGGATTTATCTTGTGGGATTGGTGGGTTTCTTCTAGACGAGTCTACTGGACAACAAAATTAGGATGAATGGGTGTATGATCCCATTCGTTGTTCTCCATCAAGTTAGGTTGATGGGATTCTATGGAAGGGGTAGAGGTAAGAACCTGCTCCATGTTGACCGGACGTTGTCCTCGGCAGTTCGTCTTGGGTGCCCGGGTCTGAGAGACCTGGGTCGAACATCCAGCTGAAACACTTATTTATCATGTGAAAAGTTTAAAATCATTCGTATTTATTTGAGGTTCTTCATTAATAGAGATATATGTATGTATTTGAGGTTCTCCATCAATGGTATCCTCTCATATACTACTTCAATATTCTTTTAATAATTTTTATTATGATACTGGTTTTTAAGCCATTCATTGGGGCACTCTGGAATTTATTTTCATCTAGAGAGATGAAGGTTTGGTTTGATCTTGGGATCGTGCCCATAAAATAGGCTACCTATGTATCCTTATAAAAGGAATATGAACCCTTGTAGTTCAGTTCCACTGAATGGGACACATCATAACTTTTAAGGTCATGTGATAAAGACCTATCCATACAGTTTAATTTCATGTGGTATGGACATCTATGTAGAAGGTGCTTAGTCAAAACATAGAGTGGGACTTATGCTGAAGCAGCCCAAGGAACTAGGAAATGAAATGGGTTTCCAAGTAAGATCAGACCCTGTTGGGAATATGGTCCAAGGAGAATATGGTTGATTTAAGGTATTGGGTTTGATCCCCAAGGAGGCTTCCTACGTATCCCATATAGATGGTAATCAAAGCCCACATAATTCAATAAGCCTCATAGGGGAGTATAGTCCTTTGAGAGAAATGATTTTGGGCTTACATCCTGAAAATAATTCCTTGTAAATTTGAGGATTTATTTTGGGGCTTATTCCTAAGGAGGATGTTCAAATTAGGAGAATTAGGTTTGGATTACTAAATAGTACATCCAGTGAGCTCAGGCCCTAAGAAGGCTTCCTACGTATCCCAATTATGGTGGGAATCAAAGTTCTCATAGTTCATTCAATTGTACAGATGTTGTGACCATGACAAATCTCTAAGACCACGTGAGTCATGCTCAGTGTGAGAAAGAAGATAATATAATATATTTCACAAAAGCATCCACACTTTTCCACTTCCGCGGATGGAAGGGGGCGCACCTATGGTGGCAAGAGTGGATGAAGGTGAGGCAACTGTAGAAGGGGGCGAGGCGACGAGCCTTCCCTCTGTTCTATTTACATTGGACAAGGATCCAATGTTAGGAGGAAGGTATAAAGGTTAGGTGCTTACCTGAGGAGGGATAACCATGGTGAAAAATCCTAATGGGAGAGGGAAAGGGTAACAAAAGTCGTTATTCTCATCTCCCCTCTGATCTTGGGAACTGAAGAAGAAAGGAGGATCAATGATTCTACCTCCAGCAAGAAAACCTATGGGTTTATTCCATGATGGTTGCCCTAAAATTGATCCTGGTAGGTGAGGGATACTTATCCTTTTCTTAAATTGAAAATCAATTGTGAACCATACCTTCCCTACTAGAAACTTAAGGTTTTGAGTCGTCTCTTTGAGAAGGGAGAGGTTATGGCCCAAACCCTCCTCCAAACCGGGAACTTCCCAACACTATTCAAGGGAGAAAGGTTCATGTGACTGTGGATATACAAACCCACAGACATTCCATGTATCATAACTCCCTTATAAAACAAATGTGGGAAACCTCTTACTGTGGAAATAAAAACCCAAATAGGAGACATGTTGATGTGCCTTTCCTAATGGTTTGATAAGTCAGGAGGTTTTGGTGGATCTCTCAACAAAATCCCTTCCAAACAAGGGATCCAAGGAATAATAAGCCTAGCCATTAATGGCTTTGATGAAGGCCTGATGTCTTGTAAACTGAAGAGAGTAAGTGAATAAAAAATGGGCACTCAAGTAGATAATGTCACGCAAGTATGGGCGTACAAGTAGACTTGAGTGACTTGATATTCACTTAAGAGATGAAAACATGTATGGTAATACTTGGGTGGGAATTGGATCAAGCCTTTAAGAGTATTCACAGGTAATCCCAAAAGTGGCGTGCTCAAGTTCCTATGAAAGGATTAGGTGGTGTGCAAGTGTTTCTGATTTATGGAGGTTAGGCACTTTAGGCACGCAAGTGTTATGGTTTTCAAACACTAAAAGGACTTAAGTCCAATGATCCACATTTAAATCCTCTACTCAAGGTGTTGAAGAACTACCTTGAAAGTTTAGGAAGACTTGGTCGAAGCACTAGGGTGACCAGAGCAGCAATTGGGCTTCAAGGAAATTCGTACATCCCAAATGGAGGCCCCAAGGGTCTATTTATAGGCAAATATGGGACCTTGGGTGAAAGGAATTTTGGGCCCGCAAGTAGGTTGTGTGACATTTTGGGGAGCACAACTAGGCTATGTGTCAATTCTCTTTTGGTTTGACTAAGACAACCCAAAACTCATTCCTTTCCAATCTATATTTTCATCATGTATTTTCCCCTTTTCTTTTAAAGGGGATTCCCTTTGTCATTTTTTAAACTCTTTAAAGGAATAGAGTGTCAATAAGTATTAAACACATTTTGAATTTTATATATATCCCATATAATTTTAACATCCGTCTTATGTTTTTCTTAGACATAATATAAGCACAAATTCAATTTTTCAAAAAAAAAGAAGTATTTTTTCAAAAAATGTTGTTTTCCGTCTTTGAATGGAAAAACATTTTTAAATACAATTTTTGACACTTTTATACATTAAATTTGACAAAATTAAATTCTTATTTATAATTAGTACATAAAAAATTCAGTTTGGTTATATTTTTTGGTTTTTTCTGATAACATTCATATTTTAATGAATAGTGAAAAATACTGCATTTTAATTCAAAACTTCATTTTCATATAATTTATTTGTATTATTAGATTATTATTTTAATTGTTTTTTAAGTGTAATTGGATTATGTTTTTATCATTTAATCTAATTTTGGTCAATTGAAGTAATTTTACATTGAAATTTGACATAAACACATGTCAATATTTTGATAGTTTTTACTTCTTAAAAACCCGCTTTCTGGTTTTAACAATGGGAATTAATTTTAAATTAATTTCTTCCAATTATATGTTTTCAATTTGGAAAAATGGATTAAATATTTGGAATCATACGGCCCAAATTTTTTAAATAGGTACCTTTTATATTTGGACATTATGAATAGTAGCTTCAGAAATAATTTTTATTTACCATGCTTAAAGTGTAAATCAGGTAAATAAGGGTAAAAAATAATATTATAATAATATAAAACTACCCTATCATGTGTCCTAATCCTATTATATAAGATATTTCCGACCATTATCATCCTTGGGTCTATTTTAGGACCCCATGGATCCACTTGGGTGTGATGATGACCTTTTATAATATTTTTTTAAAGAAAATGGAAATATAACATAAACATGTATCTCCTAACTAAAAAATTTTTAATTTTGTTTATATAAATGATATATTCAACAATAAATATTAATTATAAATATAGAAAATATTCCTACATCATGGTTTTTTATTTATAAGTTTTTTACATTAAATAAATAAATTTATTTATGACACAGTGATGATGAAATGATTACCTTATTAATGAAAGATTCAAATGAATGATATTATAAATACTAAAATAAATTTAATTTGAAAATTTTGATTCCATAAAAAAATTTAATATATGAATATGAAATATTATATTTGAGTTAATTATTTTTGTTCGAAGGAATAAATTTTTATGACTTTAACAAAAATCAATTACTAAATAGTGTCAAAATTGAGATAAATGAATGTTTAAAACAAATACTATTTTATTACATAATATAATAGTCCTAAATATACAATATTCTTCCAACCTACTTATATAATATTTAAAATGTCATTAATGATCCACTTTTGGTTCTCTTGGAATTTTATAGTAACTATTGTAACCATATATTATATAAATACAAGAAGACATGGTAAGAATTAATGTTTTTAACTAAGGGTTAAAGCTAATAGAAAAGGTTTCTTTTCTAGCCTAAACATGTATAAAACCTATTGGTTGAGATTATTTAGATCCATTATCATCCTATCATCGAAATAAATTACTTTATATCCATTATAAATCAAAAATAAATTTATAATAAATTAATATTTCAAGACTTCCCTAAAGTGTCCCTCGTCTCTCCTATAAAAGGGAGCTCATCCTTATCTTTTATTCACACCTCCAAATCCCTTTTTATCGGCCATAACCTGCACAAATATCCAAAAAAATTCCCTCACTTCATCCTAGGGTCCACCCTTTTGGTATAAAACCAACCTAAGGAGTCATTTCATGAAAATTAAAAGGAGACACCTGAAGAAGAGGTAATCATTTTATCCCTTATTTGAAAGTTATTTTCTTATTCTACTTCCTCTTCCTAAGTTGTTACCAGACTAAAATAATAAATCCATAATATAATATATTTTGATATTTTTTTATGATTTTTTGAAAACCATATTCCTCCTTTTACCCATCCTATGAAAAACAATATCACCATGCGTGTGTGCGTACAGCTTACCGTCTCTACGGCGTGGTGTAAACTATTTTTCATTTATACTTTATTTAGATGGGTATAATGATGAATATAAAAGAATTAAATAATAAATATAACCTGATATTATTTCTATATAGTTCATATTCCATCTAATTCCATACCATTTTACCATTAAGGAAATGATATTGTCGCTTGTGCATATGTATGACTTACCATCTCCATGACGCGATGAGATTAATCTTCCATGTTCACAATCCAAGAATGATTATAAAAAAATATATTAAGAATAATTATAAATTATATGAAATAACAATTATACTAGTATAATATTTATGTGTGTCTGTTTATATATTGCATTCACTTACTTTCACTCAATATGATATGAAAATGGAAACAGCATTCATGCGTACGTATGGCCTACCATCTACATGAACAGTGTATTCCATTTCATATATCTATCTATTATATATTTTTATATTATAGATATATATGATATATTAATCATTATATCATGATATAAGTAATGTGATCAAGAATAAAAAGTCAAAACACATGTGATAAAGAAATCGATTATTACCTAAAATGTCGCAATAACTTGGAATTGTTAATAAATGAGTAATATAAAGTCATAAACCAATCATATTTGATATCATAAATATTATTATTATTGTAGTACAAGTTAATAATATGTCCAAAACCATTATACAGGAGTTCCAGACACATATGGAGAGTATCAAACTTAAGGTAAGGGTTAATTTCACAATCTCATTATTATTCAAGGTTATTGATAAGTAAGTGTCTACTATGACATCTTTATCATCCACTTCCATGTTTATAAAAATGGTTTCATAAAATGTTTTAATATTATACTATGTATGTTTAAATTCATTTTTACACATGTATGAATTTTTATAAAATGATTTGAAAGGAATCTTATGGTCGTTTTCAAAACGAGGTACTTTATTCCCTTTTCGAAAAATTAGAAAAAGAATGATTTTTAACGTATATGGTACGAGTGTCTATTTTCCACCATTATGTCGCCATACCATTTTGAATCTTCCATTAAAATCTTACAAGGTTATTTTCAAAGGAAATTTTTTATTTTAAAATTGCACAACATTGAAATGATTTAAAGTAAAAAGGCGATATTTCCTTCAAAGAGTTTTAATGAATTTATTAAATTATTTTCATCTATGTCAACATCCTTTGTTAGATTTTAATCTTGTTTGGGGTTTATTTTTTATGATACAATATTATATGTTTTATTGTAGGTTTTAAGATATGTTTGACTATATATGTGATATTTTTATACCATTCTTGGTTTATGGTTAAAGTATTAAAATTTTGTATGCTAGTTTTGAATACAAATGTTTATGTTTCAACTTTTTCATATGAGGAATGCATTGGACTTAGTAAGTGATGAGTGGGGCCTAATATATCCCCTTGATGCATCGGTAGGTCTCATGAGACAAACTATATATGTAATTGGCTGAGTCCTTTCCCATTTATTATCAGATTTGTATTTTTTTCAAGGCCATAACCATTTATTTTTAGATGGCTTGGTTGAGGCCTCGATAGTATGTTTTAGATTTACGGAATTATGCATTCCCTTATAATGAGGTTAGTTATTTATTATACATGTGATTATCCATCTTTTAGAATATACATTTGAGTATTTAAAAGGAATTATTTGATTTATTGTTTCTATATTATGTTTTAGATAATGTTTTAAAAGGCTTGTGATTTAGTTTTTTACCTAACCTTAAAATTTAATGCTTATTTTTTATATCTTCCACAATATTTTTTATCCTTACTGAGCATATGATCTCACTCATTTCTTATGTTTTATTTTTCCCTGGATTCCAAGAAGTGTTTGATTAATTATATAAATGGTTAAGCTAGGGGAATAATGGTGTTCTAAAAAGATTATCTATATTGTGTTTTATGTTAGAAATTATAATGTAAAGTTCATGTATATAATCTATTTTCCAAAACTGATAAACTGATTAGTAATTCAGGATTTTATTCCTTATAATCATGATAGTGTATTAAAATAATGCACCATCTCTAGTCTTCTAGGGTTTGGGTGTTACATTTACCCATTCTCCTTTGATATTTGATAGTAAATTGGCAACAGATTGTTCACAGGAATGGGATATAATGGTGATGCATCATTCATTTATCACATATAATGGTCATAAATTTTTAATCTGTGTATATTATATGTGTATTGATATATCATTCATCCCCAAGGTTTTTGTTTAGTCCATGGGTATATTATACCATTTTGGAACTAGTCAAAGCTGGTATGGCCACTCATGTTTTAGCCATAGCACTCCAAAGGTTTACTGGTCATTTATTTATTATTTTTTCATTTACTAGCATTCAATGTTGTGAATGTACCTATTTTTACTATATGTTTTTGAAAACTATGGGTGGTGGACTACTAGGTTGTACTGACACCCTAATCAAGTAGAATTTATATTTCATAAACTGGGTAATAGAAAGCTTCTTGTTGTTATAGAACACTAAGATGATGGAGTTTGGTTGTAATCAAGAGATATATGTAGCCTAATTCTTGGTACTAGTTGTGTATTCCTTGTTTAATTTTATTTATTTGGGACCGTAGTGTTTCTGATATATCCACCAAAGATCCTTTTTATTAATATATGACATATATGAAATGTAAAACTATTCATTTTGATATAGCATGGTTTTTTTACTTACTATTTTCTTTAATTTAGATTTGATGTCTATTTCATACTATTTTTATAATACGTTGTCTATTTTTTATTTTCTTTTTTTATTTCTATGGTTATCTATAATTGAGGGTATAGTATCTTCACATGTTATATGTCCACACTTGATAATTTTTAGCAGCCTTTAGCTAGTGAGGATGTGTGCTTTTGGTATATATCTCTCCAATTTCTCCATGATGTAAGTGATATGGGTTAGGGATGTTACATGGATGCGTGGATCAAAACCAATAGTGGGAGTTAAAATTATAAAGAAGATTTAACGTATTCGTATCTTTTGAATGGATCATATATCAATGGGATAACTTGATGGCAAAGGATTTAGCAAGACTTTCACAAATGGTGCTTGGAAAATTACCAAGTTATCTATGGTCACATATCTTGGGGTGAATAATATAACCCAATACAATATGAGAAAGAAATACATGGATATGGTTGCTATTAAAAATTTATTAGTGATTCAAAATTGTGTAATTTTAGGTTAGGACACATTAGTTTGAAGGGTAAGAAGGTTATTTAAATAAAATGAATGTTACCAGAGTTGAATTTGGTAGAGGTTGGCCGATGTGAATATTGTATCTTTAGAAAGTAAAAGAAGGTTTCTTTTTGAAAAAGGTGACATAACAATGATGGTTGAAAAGATATTCCTAGATCAAACTAATGGTTAGAGACCTAAAATAGTACATACACATTTGTGTCAATATATTATGTAAAATTTAACAATTACTTAATGAGGAAGGTATGGTTTTAATTTCTAAAAAATAAGTTAAGTGTATTTAATATGTGTAAAAGTGGAAGAATCTAGTGAATAATGAGTCTAGGTCAAAGTTAAAATTGTTTGGGTCTAATAAAATAGAATATTATATTGGAAAATAGTTTAAGTAAATTTTTACTACTAATATAATTTAGTTGTATAAGTTTATTTTAGGTACACCAAATCAGAATAGTGTATTGAAGTGGATAAATAGAGAATTAAAAGAATTTCACTTAATAATGAGCCTAAAATTGAGGTTACACATGAAATTATAGAAATATGAAATGAATATTGTAGTGTTTATTATTAGTAAGACTTAGTTTTTTTCATGAGTAGAATTTTTACCTGAGTATCTTGTTTTCGTTCAACCTGAATAGTGATTTTTGGGCTTCCCAAATTGAATTATACCCAACTCCATAATGAGTATAGTTGAATTATCTAGTCAGTCCTCAAGGAACCTTGGGTATTTTATGATGATAATCCTTGGTCAAATACTTAAAGATTAATTTTTTTTAGTGAAAATTATCCAATCTTCAATTGAATCAAATTAAAGTTCTTAATATTTATGTCACTGAAAACATAAAACTGCTTAAACTGTATTCTTAATTTATGATAAATATTCAAGAAAGTTATGTATTTCAGTGGTGTATGTTTGAATTGGGATTATAAATTATGTTCATTTAAATAAAAAAAATTAACCATAAGGATTTAAAAATATCAAAACCTCTTTGATCTGGTAGGTTTGAATTAAGCCTTTAAAGGTTGGTTTATTGGCCTGACAACCAAAATTCCAAAAAAAATATTAAATAAAACCCTAATGTGATAAAATTTGAAAATAATGGTCATAGATTTAATCAAAATAATTCCTTTTTAGATCCCAAAACACTTCATTTTTTGAATATATGACATATCCAGTGGATAGATGAAAGATTACTTGAAGAGGTTATGAAAAAAAATATAATTCACACTAAAACAATAAGAATAATTCAATCATGAAAACCTCCATCACTTCCAAAAACCCTAAAATATTGATGGAGTTATATTATTATAAATTAAATGACAATAATCAAGTTATACTTGTAATATGTGTACATAATATTAAGAATAGGAATCAAATGAAATCCAAAATGCATAAAAACTCATTCATATGATGTTGTCTAGCTTCATCCAAGGTTCCTTCTCATTATCCCCTAGAATATTCTCTTTATAAATGGTCTAATATATCATTAATAAATTGACCCCTGGTGTATAGGGGTGGTTAGGTGTCTTAATCCATATTCAATGGGAAATTAAGTCAGTAGATGAGAAGTGGGTAGATAGCTGACCAAGGTTTCATGGTTAAGAATAATAGTTTGGTAAACTATGTTCCAACTATGTGATTCATTCTATCCACCATGTCTTTGAGGTGCACAATTCCTAGGTGAATTCACGTGGTTTGGTAAATTGGGTGAAAAAATGAAAAATATCACTATCCCTAAATTTTTAATTATATATGGTTTTTGTTGATGTTTCAAAGTTTGGTAAAACATGCTGAAACCGTGTGGATAGTACCATCTCTTCAAATTATGTCTTGTATGAATTCCTACATTTAGGAACATGGTTTTTATGGTATTATTTCAAACTTAATAGAGTATAAAATGTTCCTAAACAACTTCATTTTTTCCTTTAAAACTTTTTTTTCATGCCAACATGAACCAAATCTTCATTGATGGCCCATTTGTGTCCTATCAAAGCACATTTAAATCATAAATAAAAGAAATACAAGTGAATTTTCCATTTTAAGGGTGTAATATTTTTAAATATTAGTATAAGAACATAAGTGTATGGAACTACCCCATAATTCATCAATTTTTTATCCTCAATCAATCAATTAGACATCCATTCCCAAGGGAACATAAAATAAACAAGTATAAACATCACAATTCATATTAATTAAATGAACTTGGGTTTGAATTAAAAAGCATTTAAAGTTCTACATTAACATTCCATAACTCTCCAATCTCTTAAGTAAGTAAGAATAGTGTATTCATGGTCATTTTTAAATTTTTCATCTTAAATCATTTTGGTTTAAGTGTGAAATCCATCTTATTCATTTAAAAAAATTCACCCAACTAATATTCGTCTTCTTATAATTGCAGGTAAGATAAAAAATGATATACTCTCCGTCAAATGGTGGGTTTCCACTTTTATAGGTCACATAATCCCTTTCACTTAAAAATTTGAATCATGATGTAGGTTAGCATCATCTTGGTAATGTTTTTAATACCTCAAATTTTTATTGGATTTAAATACTAGAATTTGAAATTTTGGTGCCTTTATTTTTAGATGAATCACCTTGATGAGTTGTAAAAAAAAGTAAAGAGATTGGGAAATTAATACCATGTAATAACCACATGTGGGACATCAAAAAATTCAAGCCATCTCTTCCCAAAATGAATAAGTAGAACTTATACATCAAGATATTTGTTAATTTAAATTACTCCACAAAAATATCATACTTAAATAAAAATAATATAGAAATTCAAAATATTTTACTTGAATTTTCCTAACTAAATCGATAAAAAATGGTTTATCATTTCAATAATATGCAAAACCTAAATACGATTCACCCAAGATCTCTTATAATTTAACTAATATCCAGGTATGACTTTTATAATAGGCTCAAAAATGGTCTTTAAGAAAATAATTTCATCTTGGGAAATTTTATGATAATGATCAAATGGTGTGACAAAAAATGAGGTTCCCTCCCCCACACTTAAGACAGAGCATGGTCACCCATGAGCATATAAGGTGGAGAATAGTGATCAATGTTATTTTATAAAAGGTAAGTATAGAACAAATTTAATTATTTAATTATAGAATTAAAAGAAAGAAAAATTCCCTAGAGTGTGGCTAGATGGATAGAATGATGTTGGTATATGGGTGCCCAATGAGAAAAATGTGTGTCTAAAAACATGTTAGTGAGTCCACCTACAGCATAAACCATAAAAAATCAAGGAATAATGAAGAAATAAAGAAATTAAAATAACATGAGATACAATAATATCTCACAATAACAGTATAGAAACATTTATATATTAATAAAACACAAAAATTATGAAAGAGAAATAGAGTTTAGTTGCATTCTGGAAAAATTTTGTGGGAGGAAATGATTAGAGAAATAACTATGTATAATAATGATCAATTCCCAAATGTGGTAGGTCCAATGAAAAATGTTTCATAAAATATTTATCTTTCCTCCTTATTCTATATAGGGTCACAACCTACAACTTTTTAGTCTGTTGAGGTAGTGTGGGATAGATCCTCACCATCACTGCCAACTGAAGAAGCTCCTGCTAGTTGCCTCCTGGTTTGGTACCCACTATGGTCTACCCAACGTATGGATAGGAGTCCCTTGAACCACCAGTATGGGAATTACCACCACATATGAAGTAATATAAAGGTAGATAGTCTATTAAAGAGAAGTAAAGGGCTATAGAGAAAGGTCATAGAGACTATTTCCCTCTATTTATTTCCTAGTACATTCCTCTCGCCAATCAAACATAGAATATTGATATAATTGTAACTGAAATTAGAGGTGAGGTTCCACATATGGAATCTCTTATAAGTTTGATTTGATGTTGTAAGGGTATTTTGGGGGTGAATTCATGGTAGTGGTTGGGATGGTTGGGTGGGTTTTAATGGTGGAAGATGGGGAATGGTGAAACTCTATAGGTAGTGATGTGTAGAAAGAACCCTTGGGTGGGTGAGTAATGTATTGAGTCTCATCTCGGGATACCTCATGGGTAAATTTAAAATGATATTTTTTATATCATATTTTATAATATTCATGAGTGAAACCATGGTAAGATAAAATGGGAGGGGTGGTTCATGTTCTGTAAATGTCCCTTTGTTAAATTTTATCTATAAATTTTTGTCTAAGAGCATGATGTATGACCCTCCAAAAATTACACCCTTTGGCCTTATGAATTTTTGTATAAGTTATTGGGTAATTATGAATGTTACATTGAAGGTATTTCTAGTAATTTTTCAGTAGATCAGAAAATAAATAAAGGGAAACATTCCCCTTTTTGTATAAGCAAGGGGTGAAATATGTTGTAATATCCTTATAGAGGGATCGATGCATGGGTTTTAGTATCTTGGTAAATTTCATGGTTTGAGGGATGTAATAGGGCCCTATTATAGTAATTTCTTCCTAAAACTACCAAGTTTCATCATGTTCCCAAACTAATGCAGCTTTAATATATTCATTTCTATTTAAAAAATCCACATAATACATCTCAATCATAGTTACAAATTTCCCATGTGGCATGTTTTATCATCTATTTAGTAGGAATGTAATTTTTCCCTCCTCTATAATTTCACCATTTTCATGTATTTTATACCTTGAATTGTATTGAAAGTTTGTTGCAAACTCAAGAACTAATTACTTGTATTTTTTTTCATGGAATGAAATAGAATCCATGAGATGACCCTTTTCAATGAAATCCCAAAGTATATCTTCTATTTTATGGTTAGAAACAATTTTTTGGCCTAAAAATGATGAATAAAAACCTTCTAAGTAGTTAATATGTGATATAAATTATTATTTCATTTGTTAGAAACTGTAAGTGAGGTCCATAAGGGTTTTTGGAACTGAAACCACAGGCCCTCAGGGATGAAGGTTTGGCCATGGGAAGTTTAAAGGATGGGGAAGGGGTTCCTATAGAAAATTAACATAAACAAATCCACATGATATAAATTGAATATTTATAATTTAATTAAAACATATAAACTCTAAGATATACTCATGGAGTCCCTAATTATATATAATTTTGGGTAATAAAATTGTATTTCTTTGTAGAAAAAAACTGTGTGGTGTGTGAAGTGATTTATGTGAAATATTCATCATAAAAACTATTAAATACAAGGGTAGAAGAAAATTGAAAAGGAAATTGAAATATGGGGTAAGAATTAATATCATAAAATAAAAAAGAATGTAAATAAAGTGTGGAAGAATAAAAAGAAAAATAAGGAGAAGGAGAATGTGGAGTGATGATGAGGGGAAGGAAGAAGAATACATACCTAGGGATAGCCACACGTAAGTCGGAGGGTAAAGGGGGTAGAGAGAGGATGTAATTAAGGGAGAAAAAAATATGAAATGGAGGGATAGGGGTGCATGACCTATGAAAAATTTGTGGTAGGGTTTTTTTAGTTCTTAATGAAATAATGAAAAATTTGGGGTTTTAAAAAGGTTGTATGATTTTCCACACTATATGGAAAACCATGCGAAAATAATTTGGTATGCCACTAAAAATTCTTAGGCCCCTTTCAAGGTTACTCTGAATGGTTTGGAAAACCATGAAAAAATTATCTGATCAGTTCTGATTCATTTCTTTCACCATTTATGGTTATAATGCATGATTTGTTAAACTATTTGATAACCATATGTTCAATTATATTTTTAGAATTTTCCCCCAACGTGATTTTTAAATTATATCATCTAACCTAGATGGAAAGTTTAGTTTCCCACATGATTTTGGGTTATATGATGGCTTCCATAAATACAATATTATGACCAATATTATAAAAATTCAATTACAAAACTTCCACTTCAAATTTACTCTATAACTAAATCACACAAAAATAAAAACACACTAAAATTCTCCCCTAATCACATCAAAATCACTAAAATAATAAATTATTTATAATAATTTCAATAAATTTTGAGTTACCACTTGGTGAGTGCTAAATTTGACGGCTCAATCTAGTCATATCTGGGACTCTTACTAAATGAAGTGGATGTTTGGAATAGTTCCTACCATATTTTCTATTTGAATGTATGTTTTTGATTTTCATGTCCTTGAATCTCCACTTCACCATGGTTTAAAGTTTTGATTACTATAATAGGACTAGACCACCTAAACATCATATTACATAGAAATATTCTTAAACATGAGTTAGAGAGTAATATTATATCTCTAATATGGAATATCTTCTAAGAAAATATGTGATTGTTAACCACATTTTTCTTCTCATTATAGATTTTTCATTTACATACACCTTTGTTCTGTGTATTTCCAATTATGAAAGATATGGTTATCACTTCTCCTTTGAAGATTTAATATCAAAGTAGAGTTATTTAACCACCCAATATGATTTTTCAATGAATTCCACTAGAAACAACCATGTCTCTATATAAACTAACTAAAAAGAGAAAATGCCAAGATGATGTTTATATATTGTTCTTTACACCAATAGATCCTTGTCATGCTTCCTTTCCCAATATTTCCTTAAGGTGCTAACCATTTTCTCCAGAATAGGTTTCAGTTCCTAGTTGGAAACTTCCACTTTTCCACTTAATTAAGGGTGATATGGTGTGGCTATTTTATATCTTACCCCACATTCCAAGAATATATTTCTAAATATGTCGTTATAAAAGTGAGTACCTCAGTTAAAAATAATCACCCTTGGAATTCCAAACTAGTTAAAAAGATTCTTCTTGAGAAATGATACTTATAAATTGCTATGTTTTTGTAGTTGTTATGTCTTTTTCCCATTTTTACATGTATTCCACACACAAAAGTAGGTAAGTTTTTTCAAAATTGGTTTAGAATGGACCCATGAATTTAATACTTGAGACATAAAATATCTTCATTTATAAAATGGGGTGTCATGGGATTTTCACTTTATATCTAGTATTTCATGTGTGCTAGAAATTATCACACCATTCTATGAAACTTCAGTAATTTTTATTCATGGTAAGAAAAAATAATCCAAAATATTAAATGTTTTTTATGGTGTGGCATGGGTGATGATGTCCCTAGAATAGGGAATAATGATAGAATTCTAATATCTCTTACACCTCTACCTCTGGAACACACCAGTATATAATCTCATCTTCATATTATTGGTAAAGTAGTGGGTCTTCCTAGAAATAGTTATTTTTATCTGATAAGAATTTATTTTTAAATTGGGAGAGATTGGTGTAGATATTACCCATGGATAGGTAATTGGAAATGTTTGTAAACCACGGTTGAGGGGCCTCCACGATAGAAATTATGTGACTGAAAATTAACTTTTTTATTGATAAAGAGGGGGAGGGACTGTCCCAAAACAAGGTCCACTATTCATGGGGTCAGAATTGGTGAATACTAAGAGTTTAACCACTAAGAAAGAGCTTAAATTAATTCATAAGGGATCCGGTACAAAGATATAGGATGTTATTCTCACTAGGTTCCCCCTTGTCGGTCAAATCATCAGCTTCAAAATTACCTCCTGTAACACCATGAACCTTTGTTACAATAGTTCAATTGTTGTAATTATTATAATTATTTTAATGCAAATAAATGAATATAATTTGGATAAACTAATGGAATAAGGCAAACATGAAGAATATTTTATTTAAAACTTTGATACATAATTACAAGTCTAATTACTTTAACTAGCCTAGAAAACTTATTACAAGCTTGAGTAGTGTCATAGGAAGACCACCCAACATCACAATGATACTGAGTGTGTATCCTTCATCCCTTAGGCCGACCATAATAAAAAATAAAATATCTAGAATTATATCGAGAATGATAATATTAAAAGGGATTTATAAAACCATCCTGGAAGCTGACGAAGGGATGCCGATGCTGTTGTGTCCTTCACGCCGTAAATATAGGTATTTATATAACTCTTATATGACCATTATAAAAAATGGTCGTTGGATTTTATTTTACTAATCATTATGTTTTGACCATTGGATGTTTTAAAAAATTAAAATGAATTTAAAATCATGTTGTAAATTAATAAAATTAATGATATGTAATTTGGATAATGTGTAAATATAATACAATAAATAAAAGAAAATTTTTTATCTACCAGTAGTAATATAAATAAATAAATATATATATATATGTGTATATATAATTATAAAATTATTTGTTTTAAATATAAAGTTATTGTTTTATAATGTTATTATTATTTTATAATGATGAATTATACATTGAAATTATACATGTAAATTAAAATTATCATTTTAAAATATGTCGTTATTTTTTAAAAAACATATTATTAATACTTATAGGTTATTAATTTTAAATATTCATAATAAGTTATTTTATTGGATGTTTTTAATATTTGTATTAATAAAAATGAATATTATTTTTATAAAGTATGATTATAAAATTATTTTGTTTAAGAAATTGAAAATTACATTTAGTTTTGAAATTAAACTTATGTATATGATTTATTTTCTAGGTAGGTGTGTGCTTCCCTTTCATAGATGATCAATTTTATATTGGATGGTTGTTTCTATTTTGGGATGTAATTTTTCCTAGTTATTTTCTTGCGGTAAAATTTTTTTTTGTTGTGTTTATTTAAGACTATGAACAGAAAGTTTTGAGAATGAATCCTTGGTTTCTTGATAACCAAATCAAATATCCTATATTTGTCTTTTTAAATTATTATTTCTTCAAGGTTTTGGATTGGTATTATATTTTTTCTAATCAATTTGATGTCTCGATTAATTTATTAAAATCAGTATACCCAGCTTTCACTACAAGCTATTTTCTGTAGCTCATTTTAAATCTCTTGTCGGTGGGTTTATCCTTGCATTATTATCATTGCAGAGTAGAGTTATGGCTATAAAAGCCTTCCATTAGAGTGATGTAATTTTAAATAATTATATCAGTGTGTGTATGCTAGTAGTAGAAGGGGGAATTCTGTAGCATTTTTCTTCTGTAATATAGGTAAGGTTTTAAATTATATTGTCCAAATTATGTTATTAAATGTTTTCTTATTTATATCTTTTATCAAAAAAATTTAAGGAAAGAAAAACCTATAATTCAAACATCTATTTTTTTTATTATTTCGAAATCAAACATCTAATTGCTTATTACTTTCATCATTTGCCATAATGGGATTGTTATACTTCTTAAATCTTTGAATTATAATTTTCAAATAGACTATTTACTAATGAAAATAATTTCTTCTATATACAGATTTAATTTTATTAAAGTACGTTTAATATTTAATGAATTTATGTTCTTATTCTATTTTTTTATACTGCTTAAATGTTTAATGTGGTTTTTATGTTCCAAAAATTGTATAAAAAATTATTGTAGCATATTAGAATTATTTTTATTATTTAAGTAATTTTAATTATTTTTAGTCGATTAGAATTATTTTTATGTTCAAACCTATTTTGTTAGGGATTTCTATGTTTAATTTGTCAATTCATCTTTCATCCCAAATTATAATTTTGTAAGGGAAATTTACATCTACCAAGTTTATTTATAGGTTTCTTCAAATCAAAGTTAACAATTGTTAAATTTGATTTATTTCGGTGTAAGGGTTTTCTTATGTTTCAACATAATGAATTTATTTTTGAACTTATTTAGTATGCTTTTTATTTTTATTTTTGCTATGATTTTATGAGGGTTGGTTTTAATTTTTTTAAACTATTATTATTTATAATACATATAGATATATATGCATATATACAATATATATACATTTTTTTTACTTTTACATATTTATTTTTCAGAACATATAATGAAAGAGGGGTCATATATATTTAAAGTATTCAGATTTTAATTGTGAAGAACTCATTAAAATTATTAAGTCATGTTTTAATTTTTGGTGAGCGTAATTATTTTTTATGATTTAATATTTTTCATTAAAATAATATGTTATAAAAATTATGTTTTAATGAATTTGTCACAATAGACATTAATATCAAGTTTATAAATTGATATCAAATTAGTTTTTCCAATGAATTTTCTCATTTATCGATGCTTGGATTAAACAAGTATTTATTTTGCCTTGGTCGATGTTTTATGTCAATTACATATATAAGTTTACTTCGACATATTAAAAAATTGTTCCATCTTTTGAATGCGTAAAGTGAAACATGTATAGATATGTGATAAAATTATTTAAGGACAAAATTATTTTCAAATCCATAAGGATATATATATGTATATATATAAAGGTATATATAAATATATAAAGATGAAATATTTATTTTTCATGTATATAATTATATTGACATGTTCATAAGTTTATTTTCATATTTCTAAAAATGCTCATAATAGGTCATCATGATATATTTAAAGTAAGGATGTTGTGTCTGCATATAATCACAGTCATGCGACATACCTCACATCCCAAATAATTTTGTGATTTCATTATAAATTTTAATGATAACTTTAAAAATTATTAAATAGGAATATTTATACAAGTTTAAAGTTGTTTTAATTAAAACGTGTTATTTTATAATTTTATGTGTGGAACATGTTTATTTATTGTATAAAATTATTTTGAGAAGACAAAGTTATATATGCATTTTTGATTGAATGTGAATTTATTTAATTATTTATTTTATTGATGAGTTACAAATAAATACAATAAATTTAAATATGAGATGAATCTTTTTATGATAATATATAGATTAAAAACTAAACTTTAAAAGGTTTTATAGGACACTTTGGTTATTTCAATTAATTTATTTCATCTATGAATAATATTTCAATAAATCAAGGTAGTATGGGACACTTTGATTTAATTTTATACTTTTATTAGACATGTTAGGAATTCATAGGACTTATTATGTGATGTGTGAGGCCCGATATAGACTCTTGATGCATCGGTAGGTCTCATGAGACAAACTTGGTCTTGGCATGAGGCCTTGAAAAAATAGTTATGTATAGTCTTAGCATGAGGCCTTGAAAGAATTTTTATGATGTTCGGAAATATTCATTCGCTCATAATGATTCTAGTTCATGAAAGTCCATGTCATTATTCAACTAGTAAAATATCCAGGGATAGTGATCATACTCTCATGAACCAGTATTAATTTGTTTTATATTTCCAAGTGAACATGGATTTAAGTTTTATATTTAAATATATACTCATATAGTAATTAATTTGTAAATAAGGATTAATATTCAGTTATAAACCATAATCATAAATGGCATCATTTTATGTATAATTCTGAATAAATATTATTTCATGTGTAAATTTTTATCTAAACCTTTGGCATCTCATAGAATGATTAAGTATGGTCTTTATCTAACTTATAGATGGCACTCCATGAATTTCTGTTCATGTGTGTGCATAATTTTATAATGCATTTTATGTATAACCCAAAAATAATTTTAGAAATTTTGAGCATAATCTTATCCTAAAGGATGTTTCATAATTTCTCAAGAAAATGATGATGAAATATTAAGAGAAATATCAATTTCATGATTTAAAGCATGAATTTTAAATAAATGTTTTAATGAAAATTTATTTCATAATGGTATTTTTTTAATACCCCTAATTGGAAATTTTGGTGCTCACCCCATGTATTTTAAATTATTCTTATAGTTTTAGTGGAAGTGCTATGATGAAATTATAATATGGAAGTATTACTTGGATGTTACTTTGATTAATGTTTATTAAAATTTCTACATTTATATTCAAATGTAATATTGGATTCTGATTCCCCAAAACATGTTCCGATAAAACATCTTCTGTTTTATTTGATGTTGTGTATTTTCTTAGGTATATTTTATAAAAAACATTACATAGAATTTGTAAGGGCTGAGTCCAGTTGCTCGGGATGGGTACTTTACAGTTCGTATCAGAGGAACGGACTAGTGAACTTTGGAAACATAGATTAAAACTGCTAATTTAAGTATGTATTCTTAATCAAAATCCCTTTCTTAAATTTTTATATGGAAGGTGAGGGTTCACCAACTAAGCTATTTTCACTTCCTATTGAGCATCTTAAGACCATAATTATTAAAACATGTTCAGAAGAATATCAGTCTTTTGCAAACCTGTGTATGTCCTGCAAACACCTCTACCAGGTGTCAACCAACCCAAATATCCTTTGATTCTACCAAGGAGATAGTTATGTATATCATCATATAGAAAATTCACAATTTTCATGACATAGTCATAGAGAAAAGTATTGTGAAGGTATCTTCCTATGCTTCACTTTATCTGATAATTACCTTTCCTTAGTAAAATTATGAGAAGTTTCAATGGAGTATGACCTTCGTGCATCCTATCTATTCCAAGTACTGAGTTTTAGTTTGTATGGGAGACTCTATGATATCAGAACTTTTAGGCATGAGATAGTTCGACGCATCTATAAGGAATGATTCCATTTCGAAATCTCTAAGCTCCATACCTCCCATGCCTCCCTCTAGAAACCCAAGTGTTTCAAGAATAGGTTTGACCCTAACTTCTCGAGGTGTATATGGGCTAGAGAAATTGAGGAACTAATAACTAACATGGGAATCCACCTAAGGATACTATTGGATTATCCATGGTGGTTCACCTAGTAAAGGTATAAATTAAATGTTTCTCATTCAAATTTCTTAATTAATAATAGTAAAAGATGTTTTTTAGGGACATTGAGGATGATGTTAGAAGGTTCATGTTGATGGGAGTGTATGAGCACAGTAGAATTACGAGGGTGCAATTCTGTTAAGGGGGGGAAATGTAATGCCCCAAACCATTGTTACAATAGTGTAATTGTTGTACTTATTATAATTATTTTAATTAAAATAAATGAATATAATTTGGATAAACTAATGGAATAATAAAAACATGAACAACATTTTATTTAAAACTTTGATACATAATTACATGGCTAAAGACTTTAAATAGACTAGAAAACTTATTTCAGGCCTAAGTAGCATCACAAGAAGACCACCCAACGTAGTTATGAGACCGAGTGTGTAGCCTTCATCCCTTGGACCAACCATAATAAAAAATAAAATAGCTAGAAGTATAACAAGAACGCTGAAAGTAAAGTGATGTATAAAACCATCCGAGAAGCAGACGAAGGGACGTCGATGTTGTTGTGTCCTTGACACCGTAAATATGGGTATTTATAGAACCCTTAAATGACCATTATAAAAAATGGTATTTGTATTTTATTTTAGTAACCGTTATGTTTTGACTTTTGGATGTTTTATAAACTGAAAATAAATTTAAAATCAAGTTATCAATTAAAAAAATTAATGACATGTAATTTGGATAATGTGTAAAAAGAATGCAATAAATAAAAGAAATGATAATATCTACCATTAGAAATATATATATATATATATATATATAATTATAAAATTATTAGTTTTAAATATAAATATATTATTTTATAAAGTTATTAATATTTTATAACTATGAATTATACATTAAAATTATACATGTAAATTAAAATTATCATTTTAAAATATATTATTATTTTGTAAAAAAACACATTATTAATACTTATAGGCTATTAATTTTAAATATTCATAATAAGGTATTTTATTGGATGTTTTTAATAAGTTTATTAATAAAAATGAATATCTTTTTATAAAGTATGATTATAAATTATTTTGTTTAAGAAATTATAAATTAAATTTAGTTTTGAAACTAAACTTATTATATGTATATGATGTTAACCATTGTATAAAGTATATTTAATATATTAGATTATAAAAATATTTTTGTTTATAAATAAAAAAATTATTTTTCTTATGTTAAATCTAAACTTATAATTTTTATATTTTAGATAAATTAAATAAATAATGATATAATAATAATAAAACCAAAAGAAGGGTAAAAGCGGTTTAGGACTCCATTCTTAGGGTTTCATTGGGATATGGGAATTAGTCGCGAGCTGAGGGAGTACAGTCGAGGCTGACGCCAAGGGATGAGGTTGTGGGAGGATCAGGTGTCATTAGGGGTATCGAGGACGAGGTTTGTCACTGATGCCATCGTGTTGAGCTCGGATGGGGGTTAAAGGTTTGAACATTGGAGATCAGAGTGGCATCCTTCTGGTTCATGCACTGTTAGGGATCAGAGCGGCCCATTCTTCATAGATCTATGAGGTAGGATTTTTCTTTTAGACTCTAGTTCTAAATTTGAGTTTGAGGTAGGTGTGATTTTCCCTTTCGTAGATGATCGGTTTTTTATCGGATGGTTGTTTCTATTTAGCAATGTCCTTTTCCCTTGTTGTTTGCTTGTGGTCTGATTTTTGTTTTTCTATGTTGCTTTAATACAATGAACAGAACATTTTGATTATGAATCATTAGTTTCTTGATGACCAAATCAAATATCCTCTATTATACATTTTAAATTATTATTTCATAAATGTTTTGGATTGGCGTTCTATCATTTTTCTAATCAAGTTTATATATCGATTAATTTATTAAAATTAGTATACCCAGCTCACACTGCAATATCTTTTGTGTATATATTTTGAAATATCTTGTCTATGGGTTTAGAATTGTATCCTTATCTTTTCACAATGGAGGTTTGGCAGTAAAAACCTTCCATTAGAGCGTTGTAATTTGCAATAAGTCTGATAGTGTGTGTATGTTAATATCAGAAGGGAGAAGTCTATAGAATTTTTATTCTTCAATATAGGTAAGGGTTTAAATTATATAGTCCAAATTATGTTATCACATGTTTTTATACCTACCTATTTTTTTAGAAAATTTTAAGGTGAGAGAAACATATAATTCAAACATTTATCTGTTTGTTATTTCAAAATCAAACATTTGATTACTTGTTACTTTCATCATTTATCATAATGGAATTTTTATTCATCTTAAATATTTTCATTCAAATAGTATATTTACTAATGAAAATAATTGATTCTATATACTGATTTAATTTTATTAAATTAATTTTAACATGTAACGAATTTATGTTCTACTTCTGTTTTTTATAATGCTTAAATGATTGATGTGGTTTCTATGTTCAAAAAATTGTATGAAAAATTATTATATTTGATTAGAATTATTTTTATTATTTAATTGATTTTAATTATTTGTAGTTGACTAGAATTATTTTTATGTTCAAACCGCTTTTTTAAGGGATTTTTTTGTTTATTTTTTCAATTTATCTTTCTTCTCAAATTTTAATTCTGTAATGGAGATTTACTTCTGAAAAGTTTATTTATGGGTCTCTTCAAAACAAAATCAACATGTTTTGCAGTTTTGAAAATTCGATTTATTTCAGTTTAAGGGTTCTCTTATCTTTCAACATAGTGAATTTATTTTTGAACTTATTGAGTTTGAGTTTTATTTTTATTTTTATTTTTTTCTATGATTCTATAAGGGTTGGTTTTAATTTTGTTTAACTATGATTATTGGTAAGACATATGGATATATATGTATATATACAATATATATATATATATTTCCATCTTTGAATATTTATTTTTTATAACTTTAATGAACGATGCGTCATATATATTTATAGTATTCATATTTTAATTGTAAGGAAATCATTCAAATTATTAAATCATGTTTTAATTTTTGGTGTGCATAATTGTTTTATATGATTTAATATTTTTCATTAAAAGAATATGTTATAAAAATTATTTTTTAATTAATTCTCCTCAATAGACGTTAATATCAATGTTGTAAATTGATATCAAATTAGTTTTGCCAATTAATTACATCATTTATCGATGCTTGGCTTAAACAAGTATTTATTCTACGATGGTGGATATTCTATGTCAATTACATATATAATTATTCTTCGACATATTAAAAAATTATTGCAAGTTTTGAATGCATAAAGAAAAACAAGTATATATATGAGATAAAATTATTTCGGGACAAAATTATTTTCAAATCCATAAGGATTTATATATATATATATATAAATGTATATGTAATTATATAAGGATGAAACATTTATTTTTCATGTATATAATTTTATTGACATGTTCATAAGTTTATTTTCATATTTCTAAAAATTTGCATAACATGTCATCATGATATATTTAAAGTAAGGATATTGAATCTGCACATAATCACAGTTATGCGACATACCTCGCATCCCTAATAATTTCAAGATTTAATTATAAATTTTAGGTCTTACTTTAGAAATTATTAAATTGGAATGTTTCTACAAGTTTCAAGTTGTTTTAATTAAAATGTGTTCTTTTATAGTTTTATGTGTGAAACATGTTTATTTATTGTATAAAATTCTTTTTAGAAGGAAAAACTATATGTGCATTTTTTATTGAATGTGAATTTATTTCATTGTTCATTTTATTAAATACTTACAAATAAAGGAAATCAATTTAAGTATGAGATGAATCTTTTTATGATAATATATATATTAAGAACTAAACTTTTTAAGGTGGTATGGGACACTTTGGATCGTTTAATGAATTTATTTCATCTATGAATAAGATTTAAATAAATCATGGTGGTATGGGACACTTTGATTTAAAGACAGACTTTTATTAGACATGTGAGGAATGCATTTGACTTATTATGTGATGGGTGAGGCCCTTTATAACCTATCGACGCATCGTTCGGTCTCATGATTCAATCTAGGTTTTGGTATGAGGCCTTGAAAAAATGGTTATGTATGGTCTTAGCATGAGGCCTTGAAATAATTTTATGATTTCCTACATTATGCATTCCCTCATAATGATTCTAGTATTTGAAAGTCTTTTTGATTTTTCAACTAGTAAAATATCCATGGCTAATGATCATACTCTCATGAACTAGTATTGATCAGTTTTATATTTCCAAGTTCACATGGGTTTAAGTTTTATATTTAAATATTTACTTGTATATAAATTATTTAATAAAGAAAGATTAATATTTTTTTTCCAAACCATAATGATAAATAGCATCATTTTATGTACCATTTTGAATAAATATTATTTCATGTGTAAATTTTTATCTTCACCTCTGGCATGTCATAGTATGATTATATTTGGTCTTTATCTAACTTATATGTGGCATTCCATGCATTTTTGTTCAACTGAGTTCATAATTTTATAATGAATTTTATTTATAACCCCTAAATAAGTTTTTCAATTTTGAGGCTTAGCTTATCCTAAAGGTTGTTTCAGAATATCTCAAGAAAATGATGATGACATATTATGAGATATTTTAATTTCATGATTTAAAGAATGTATTTTAAAGAAATTTTTTAAAGAAAAATTATTTCTTAATGGTATTGTTTTTTTAAAACCCCTTACTAGGAATTTTTGTGCTCACACCATGTATTTTAAATTATTCTTACAGGTTTATTGGAAGTGTTGTGATTAAATTATAATGTGGAAGTGTTAATATGATGTTACTTTTCTTAATGGTTGTTAAAATTTGTACATTTATATTTGAATGTAATATTGGATTTTGATTATCCAAAACCTGGGCCGGTAAAAGACCCTCTATTTTATTTGATGGTGTGTATTTTTTCAGGTAACTTTTATAACAAAAATTACCCAACATTTGTAAAGGTTGAGTCCGGTTGCTCGAGCTCAGTCTTTACACCTTCTCTCCATTTATGCCTAACCATAATTCCATGGTTCACAAGAAGACTACACTTCCTAAGGAGATAGTTCAAGTCCCAAATAATATTAGACATTCCCTATAGCATCTTAACTATACCTTTTGAATCAGAATCCACCTCCATAATGTTTAAATTTAGGCATCTACATAATGACAGACCGCTAACTGTGGCCCTTTCTTCCACTTCCAAATTGTTACCTATTCCATAGACATAGTTAAAACTAAAGAGGATAGAGCCTTTTTCATCCCGTATATGGCCACTTCTCCTCATATCCCCATCCAGGTATGACCCATCCACATTGATCTTCATCTCCAACACTAGATGTTTACATTTAACCCACACCCCTAGATTATTCATTTCAATTCCTTCCAAATTCATCACAATCCTTCGGATGATTTTCTATAATGGGTATGAGGATCCCCTACCAGGAATTAGATAACCTGGATCAATAACTAGTTACTTCACCCTCATCTAAATGAACTGATGAGAGTATGCACAGCCATCCCTATCATTATTTTTTCCATCCCATATAACCGAACATCTCACAGAAAAAACCATGCTTTGATCCTTCACCTCAATGCAGTTCAGGTCATCACTCTCTAACCAGGCCTCAAAAAAATTAGATAACACATCCCCAAAAATAGTGATTCCCATGCATTGTCTTAGGAGACTTGAGATATGAAGAGCCCAGTCCAATTTGAAAAAAGAGATGCCAAGCATAGCTCAAAGAGACACAACACCAACAGCAGGAAACTAAACGATCCCCCTTATTCTGTATGTTTTAGTCAGTACAAAGAGATTTTTTCCTAATTCACCACCCTAGTAAATTCATTTTTGATGTAATTTATTTACAAAATATCTTAGAAACCCATTAATTGTTCCCACTACTTACATGCACCATCTCCTGGAAGGTTCTTATGTCAAAGTGCTTGGAGAAAGATCCTAAAAACACATCTATAAAACTCATTAATCAATTTTATATTATCAAAGTTAATCCTTTGTTGTTGGTCAATAGTTGTATTTATGAATTCATGGAACAAACTTTCTTCTTTAAAGGATATGTCAGGGACGGGGCACCCTAGAAATTAGAGAGGTTCGCCAGCTGAGTTCTCCTTCAAGTTACTGATATTTCCATAACCCTCACCCACCTGACCACACCTTCTAAGATCTCTAGAAGCCCAATCGTGCTCTTTACAATACTCGACTCTCCCAATGATTTCATCCCACTCACTCCATCCATCCTCATATCTTTTTCTCATGAACCTTTCCCAAAGTGAGGTAGATTCTATAATTTACAAGGCTAATTTAGCATACATTCCTTATATGGCTTCCATCACATTGCATAAATCGATACCACCTTTAGTAATGGGATTATCCATCCTCTTCCAGAAATCCCAGTGGAGTTTTAATTTTTGGTTTGTGGCCAATATAAAACCTTCTAGATAATACCAAATATCAACATAATCTATCAAAAGAAAAAAATCATTTCCAATATTTATTTCTCTATAGTGGTATTATTGATTTGGTCCCCATTCAATGAATGGTTCACATGATATATTAATTAAAATATAAATTCAACTATTTATCTAAAATTTCCCCCCGTGACATAGTCAAGTTCATCATACATGAGCTCAAACAGATTATTCCAATCTAAGGGAATCATAATAGGGGACTCTACAAAACATTACCTCATCATATGAAACACTTTAATTCATGCCTCATCAAACTCAAAGATATCATCCTTCATTAGACGGCTTTTCAATGGTTTAAAAAACTCTCAAAAATTGTTGGTAAAAGACAACATTCCCAAGGAAACTCTCAATTATTTAGACTATAATTGGGATAAACATGTTATATATCACTTATATTTTCACCAGGTCAAATTCAAATCCTTTCATGTATATTTTGTGTCATACAACTATTCCAATTTATAAGATAAAATTCTATGTTCCTAGTGAATCACTATATTTTTTTGATCATATATTTACAATACCATATCTATGTTTTTTCAATTAAGCATTGAATGATTTTTCATAAATATAAAATCCATCCATAAAGACTTCCTAGAATTTTTCCTCAATTTTATGAAATATGGACATCATATAAAAATGGAAGGTGTCTCGATCATTAAACATGTTGAAGTAAATTCATTGATAAGACAAATTTTCATTCGGTCATGTAAATGTGATCCTTCCCTAGTACTAAAGAGAAATATATATTTGATTACATCTTGAGTAAGCATTAAAGAATAATAAAAATAGTTCCCTATTATACACTTCATTATTTAGTCTATGAATGCAAGTGGAAAATGATCTTTTCAAATTGCACCAGTCATATTGTGGTAATCTAAACATACCCTCTAGGTATTGATCATTCTCATATTAATTAACACATTATTCTAATTTTGATATCATATTGATTCAACCATTATTTAGTAAAACTTTCAAGCGACTCGACCATGAGTTATCTATGGTTGAAAATAGTATTCTGGCGTCTAAAAGTTTGATTAATCCCTTTTAAACACCCCCTTTATGGGAGGGTTAAACCCTCATCATGGTTATTGAGATAAATTGGATCCTTCTTCCAAGATCACCAAGTGATTGAAAATTATTATTCAAATCAATTTAAGATTATAAATCATCCAACCAATAACTTTCCACATTTTTTTAAATATTGTAATAATTTGTCTTTTTGATCATTGGTGAGGGAGGATTTGAGAATGAAAAAAAAAAGTTTCCTTTTCCCCCAAGTATCAATATTTTAATTATGGTGGAAGGAGATTCAATTAAGGGGAGGGGATTTTAAAACTAATGGAAACAATGATGGTTCCAGATGTAGAGAATGAATCTACTGGGCCAATGGTTAACTCAACTTTTATAGAATTTGATAGATTATTCATAATATAGAATATGTAAATGTAATGACCAAAACAATTCCAAATAATATTGAGAAATAAAATTTTGGAACCAAGAGGATAAATTTTCACATCAATTTTATAATTAATTTAATCACAAGAAGAAAGTTTAACTAAACTTTTATATTTGTATTCATTAAGGGTATTAATAATTCAAAACTGATTGTTATAGAATAATTACATTGCAAAGACCCAAAGTAGAGCCCCTTTAATGGTGATCCACATGTTTTATGTTTATCTATGAATAATGAAGATGAATCACCTAGTTCTGGCATAATTGATTAATCCAATTGTGTTGTTCTCCTTTGATCTCTTCATATTATTTTGAGCTTGAAAAATATCACTTTTTCTTACTATTCTTGAGATGATGACAGGAGAAGATAGATCTTGAGAGGAAAATATTTTTTACAATGATTAACATTCTATAGAATGTAATTGTAGTCTATTTATAGGCCTAGGGTTAGGGTTTAACATTTAGTTAATTATAAAAGGTCCCTTAATAATTATTTAAACCTATATAAGACCTAATGACATGTAATAAAATATTATTATTATTATTATTTTTTCATAGTGTGTACTAACTGGTGAAATAATAAATATTATTTTACCATCATGTGAATTAATGTTTATCACTGGACATAATACTGGTCTACTTGTCATCCTCTGCATTTATCTAATACTCAAATAAATATTATTGTTAAATGTTTATTCATTAAATAAATAAATAATTAATTATTCATAGATAGGTGAATAGATATTTATTTAATATTCAAATAACTAAACAAATTATTTATTTCAAAAATAATTATTTATTACCCTATGAATAACAAGAGATAAATAAATATTATATAGTCACATAATTAAAAAATTACCTTGATAATAAATATTTTAAAACATATTTGTTACCAATAAATATATCTTGAATGGATATTAATTCTCAGTATGGATAATAATATTTATTATAATTTTTAAATATAAATAATATTTAACTAGGATCAAAGGAAACATTTTGTGTGTGACCCTGTAGGGATCTTCCTCAATGGAATTAACCGGTTTTTCCTACAGTTCAAGATTAATATCTAGAAATGGGTCATGGAACCCATAAAGGAAGAATATATGTCACAAAAATAAAACAACATACAAACACTCACTATGTAATATAATCCTTTTTTCATAATATCTAATCAAGAATGTTGCATACTTGTGTCATAAACCTTAATGTTTGACATGTATTTTTTTGCTTATCTGAAATGAACATACCTATATCACCATATAAATGGAATTTATTTCAGTGGTTCCATTCTAATATAAGGGATTATATGTAAATTTCAACAAATATAGAAGGGAAAAACATTTCTCAAATTATTCGTTAACACCATACCATTTGTTATACACCCAATGTAGCTAACTTTATCATGATCACATGTCGTCACTATGTATTAAAATAAATCAAAGGTCAAAAGTCATTATATTCATTAATAACAATATAAAATTATAGGGATCATTACACATTCTTGTACATAAGAATATCTAAAAGAACATAAACATGTTGAATTCTAACAGGTCAGTTTATTCTCATAATCTCCCGTCTTGGAGATTATCATGTGTGAGCTTCATGAGATGAAGTCTCATATACTTATAAGTAATCTCACCTAATAGTAAATATATTATATTTCCTATCATAAAATGTTATCCTACCATAGAAAAGGTTTCATAATTTTCATCATAGCATTTCAAGGTTCTAATCAAATTGGGTAACTGTTATTCATTTAATATGACAGATACATAGGGATATTATTAAATTAAGGTCACACATATATATGGAAAATATATAATAATATATTTTAATTAATATTCAAATCTATGAATATAAATGAAATCTAAAGTAAAAAAATTTGGTTTTAGGACACCAACTCCAATAGACTTCCACTTAGACTAGAGCCAGCTACCAATGACTTTCGGTTCGTTGTCTCTCACTTGATGATCATGTTTTTGCTGAGTTAACGATTTAGTTAGGGGTTATTCTAGGATTTATTTCCTATATAATATTCTCACTGTGGAATAACATCTCTAAGAAATATCCCTTAAGAGATGATATTTCAGAAGTACATACTTTTTTCATTGATGTGATCTTGTTTCTTATTCAAGATCCATCATTACACTATTATCACAATAGACTATGAAAGGGTCTTTACTTCTAAGCACTTCATCAACCTTGAGGATAATGTTTCAGATAAAAAAATTATTTAGCTAATTCAGTAGCACCAATATACTCATACATTGCTATAGAATCGATGACCACGACATGCTTCAGGATCTTCCAGCTCACAGCACCTCAGTTGAGAGTGAAGATGTATCCCAATTATGATTCCATATAACCTTGATCTATTTGGAAACTAGAATATGAATATATCTTAATTCCTAGTTCCTCATATCCTCTATAAACCTATAATATATACTTAGTGTGCCTCAAATAATTAAGGATAGTCTTGAATACCATCCAATGGTGGTTACTTGGGTCAGCTTGATATATTCCTACTACACTTAAGGTGTAGGTGAAATATAACCTTTTACATATCATAACATATATAAATGGACTAATAGATGATGTTTATGGACTCATTTATATCCTCTATCTTTCCTCATGTATCTGAGAAAACATTTTATTAGAAATAAAAATTCCATGAGACACTATAATGAATACCCTATTAGATTGTTCCATACTGAATATCTTTATAATCTATTTTTGACAAATTCAATGGGGACTCATGATGAACATGTTCATTGCCTCGCATTCCCACTTTCCAAAGCTGTACGGATTTCATCACTTTCATCAGTGATGTCAGCTCCTTTATCGAAATAGGATGATGGGATTTTGGTTATTTCTTCTATGGATTCCTCCTTGGAGCTCATTTCCTATTAAAGGTCTCCCTTGTAGATTTTATTCATGTTCATGGAACTCATTATTGGTTCCCTCTTTATGTGGAAACCAATTAATTACATTGCTTCTTTCTCAAAATAGAATAAACCTTTGGTCAAAATATTGGTCATGTTTGGAATCTCTAGGAATGTTTGGACATTGGTAACAATGGTCACCTATAAATCTTTCTATTTAGAGGGAATCTCATATGATAAATATAAGGAGAGGAACCCAAGGCATATAATATCAATCACAATGTAGTTATCTCTTGAGGTGTAATAATTCCAAGGCTTTTTACCTCAGGCATCGCACACTTATTCATGGGGTATAGATTATAGCCCAAGGCAAGATTTTAATATCTTTAAAATAAAGGAACGAGGTTAATGACTTGTGGAGATAGGTTAGGAGTAGGTTTAAAGTATTGTGGGGACAATATGGGTGCAGGTTTAAAGTCTTGTGAGGACTGTATGGGTTCAGGTTTAATGTCTTGTAGGGATAGGATGGGAACAGGTTTAACATCATATGATCATAGGATGGGTGCAAGTTTAATATCTTGCAGGGATAGGATGGTTGCAAGTTTAATGTCTTGTGGGGATAGAATGGTTGTAGGTTTCATGTCTTTTCGGGATAGGATGGGTGTAGGTTTAACATCTCCTTGGGATATTATGATCATAGGTTTAACTTCTTTTGCGGATAGGATGGATATAGGTTTAGTGAATTGTGAGGATAGGATGTGCACAAGTTTAACATCTTGAAAGGATATGTTGGTGGATTAGAACACCCTCTTTAGGTGGATCTGGAAATTGATCGGAATAACCAATAGATGCAGATCAATGGGGGGTGTTTCCCAAGAAGGTAAAATTTCACACTTGGGTTTACTGATTTTGGTATCAAGATTCCATATTGAGGCGGATCTGGAGGGTAGATCAGAATACCCTGTGGAAATGGATCAATGGTGGTATTTCCCTATGAGGGAAGATTTCACACCTAGGTTTACTGATGGATGGATAAATATTACCTCTTGAGGTAGATCTAGAGGGTTGATCATAATGCCCAATGGAGGCAGATCAATGGAGGTATGTTCATAGGAGGGAAGATTTCACACCTAGTTTTATTGATGTCGGGATTAGAACACCCTATTGAGGTGGATCTGAAGAGTAGATTATAATTCCCCATGGAGGTGGATAAATGAGGTGTATCCTTATGAGAGAATATTTCACACCTAGGTTTAACAATGTTGGCATCAAAACACCCTCTTGAGATAGATTCGTAGGGTAGATCATAATGACCCAAGGAGGAGGATCAAGGGAGGTGTGTCCATGGGAGGGAAGATGTCACAACTGGGTTCAATGATGTCAGGATTGAACCTCATGGGGGGAATCCTAAATACCATGTTTAAGATATAGGGATCCAACACCACATAGTCTGATGTTATAGTTTAAAATCATGTGACAGGATTGATCCATCTAGTTTAACGTCATGTGGTAAGGACACTCATCTCATAAAAAAAGAGTCAATGAGGGATAGTGTGGGGATTACATGTGTAATCTGTTTGATATAATAGAATCACTCTTGGGGAGATGGTGTGGGAATAGATATGGACGATGCCCGATGCAATTCATCCCATGATAGGGGGAGGTTTTGTCCCATGTGAGTCGTACATGGGGCATATTATGTTCATCCTAAAGGGTGGTGGGTGTGGAGTCATCCCATTTCAATCATACATGGGGAATCCTTTGTTCATCCCATAGGGTAGGAGGTGTGGAGTCATCCCATTTCAATAATACATGAGGCATCCTATGTTTAACACACAGGTTAAGAATACGTCTTTATGTCATGTGCTAAGGAAGTTTTCATGTATTTTAACATCGTATGACTAGGATGTGGATCTAGGAAGTTTTACATCATGTAGATAAAATGTTGGAGGGACATACACCTCAAGGGGAACCATGTCAAGGTGATATAAATATTTGGAGTATGTACCCACAAACAAGACATGTGCATAGTTTCCCTTGATGATGCCACCTCTAAACCTTACATGACCATTTCTCATGAAACTTTGGGTGGAGCATGGCATTGGAACTGAAATGGAGGATTGGTCAATCAATTTATTGATGTTAGGGTACCTATGCTTAGAAGTGATGGGTATTAGGGTACCTATTATTAGAAAAAATAGGTAGGACGGAGGATCGATCCACACTTGAAGTGATGTGGGAAGATATAGGAGTGGGTAGTAGTGGTGGTACAGGAATTTGGGATGTGGCTGAATCTCTCTTGAATTGTTATGGGGGCCCAAGGCACTCAACATTTAAGAAAGGGTGTCGGTAGAAATGAGGCAATATGGAGGGGCCTATAAGAGGGGTTTCACTAAGCCTGGGGCCTCACAGAGAGGTGTCCTACGAAGATCAAGAACCTCATAGAGGTTAAGATCTTTGAAAAGGGGTATTCTTCCTAAAATATGGTGACCCTAACTTGGGGTAAAGTTTTGTTTCACATATGGTAGGCTTCATTAAGGATAGGTTCCTCATAAAGTTTGTGTGCCTCGTGAAGCCCCAAGATCCACATTGGAATTTCTTCTTCCATGAAGGGAATGGGTGAATGAATTGTTGTGACATGTCAAATTGATAGTGATTTAAAGAATATTTTATATTCTAGGGCAGACCCTAGGTCTTCTCTCAAGGAGCGTTGATAGGTTTTGATTGTGTATTTTTAATAAGAAGAACAAAAGAGGGGGTGGTTTTGAAACAATTTCAAGAAAGTAACTTAATTTAAAGAGTTATACAGTTGAAAGACCAAGTGGATTATGAAAAATATGAGATAAATAAGTGATCATTGCTAAGTTACTGTAGAACTTGAAGAGTTCCCCATTCTTAATCGATTATTAGGTTTTAGTGTAATCCATTGGTTGAGGGTTAACCAAGATCTTGGGTACCCAAAAGCCTCTTAAAATGATGTGATTAGAACTAAATCTTGACATAACAATCATGTAGTCAAGTTCCATCCCTTTATCATGCTTTAAGGTTTGTAAAGGAACATTGAAATCTCAAATTTTTGGGAAAGAAAAGGTTTTTTATGTTGTCTAATCAGAAGAACACAAGTCACACAATTAAAATCACACACCAATCGGTCATGAAATAAAATCTCTTTCAATTAAATGCATCAAAACAAGTTAAGTTACATATGAAAGAACAATTCAAACAATAATATACACCAAACCAGTAAATAATTATGTGTCAGAACTCCCTCTTCAAGTGGGTAGCTGCCTCATAATCATCACCCACCGCTTAGCTTGACATCGGGAGGAGGATGAATATTGGTTGGAACTCCTTCTTCATTATTGATACCTATATGAAGATAGGGGACTCCAAAAATTCTAGGATGAGGAGGAGCCTCTTCTAGGACTCCAAAATTTCAGATATTTTCTTCTTGGCTGAACTTACAAATGAGGTTCCCATGGTGCCTTTTTATAGCCACAACGGGACATGGTTTTGAGAACCCTGTTTTTGAGATACCATTTGTGTCACATTTTTGGAATAGTATAAAGACGTATCACAACTTTACTAAAAGTGAAGAGTTGTTTTTAGGCCTCTTTAATATCTCCCTATAGAATTTGGCAGCCATTAGACAACTGTATTGGGAGATATGGTCAAAAGACCAAAAACAACTTTTGAATTCGGTCAGATTTTGTCCACTGGACAGAATGGTTCGGATGGGACACCATATGGACTAATTGGGATTAGTTTCCTTGATAAGAGTTGTATAACATGATGTTTTAGATATGAACACAATGTTTTAACCCATTTGGATTCACTGAATTCTCATACTGCTCAAAAGAGTGGAGATATTTCCATGGGATGCCATGAAATTTGTCCCATTTTTCTTCTGGATGATCTCCGGGTCTCCAAATCACCTCCACCTTCAATAAAAATTTAAAAACCAGTATAATTACCCTTTTTAAAAGTGATAAATATTAATTCATTTAATAAAACCGGAAGTGAAATTTATTATTATATTTGGAATATTTATTACACAACTAGTTTAAAACAGCAGTGTAAGGGTGGAATTGAATAGTGAGTCGCTATGCGATCACACCCCCACACCTAAACATTTTCACTCCTGGGAAAAGTCATATTTTGAGAAATTATGATTATATATATTACTAAAATCAAGAAGATTTAACATTTGAGGAAATTTTAATTCATTAAAATATTGTGATCAATACACAAACCACACCAAGGAGTTTTTCCTAGTGAAAATTAAAAAATTTGTCTCATCAATCATATCATGGTGAAATTAAAAAAGATTCATGATACCAAATTGAGCAAGGAATTTAGAAGTAAACCATACCACTAACTCTCCATGTTTGTATGAAAACTATTCCATGCTATTCTTTCCACATTCTATCCAATAAATATAGGTTATTTTAACATTATTTAGCTTTAAATGATTTTTTTCACCGAACCTGCCCTGCATCATTTGCAATCATATTTAAAGACCCACTCACTTAAGCTTTCCCAGAAGTCAAATCATAAGCTCCCAACCTAGATATCCCCATATTTTTCACATTTCAACACTCCCATCATTTATTATTTTTTGTTTTTTTTAAAGTTTCATTTGGAACATATCTCTCACTCATCTCTTGACCCTTGTTTGATTTCCTCACGAAACTAATTGTAATAGTTATAAAAAGATAAAAGGTTGATAAGGAGTGTTTTCTGACCTACCCAAGACACAATTCAATTTTTTGTTGAGGGCATACAACAGTCAAACATTAGGTACATAAGTATAGGTCAATCTGGTACAGTAATGAAACAGATCGGATAAGGAACGAATTTATGGAAATATCATTTAAAGCTGAAAAATATTAACCTATCATATATTAAATTTCTATTAAGTAAGAAATATTCACACTTTGTGGTTTGGTGAAAAAAATGTGTGGAGATATTAGTGACACAGTTTTCCCAAAAACTACTCACACAAGGGGCATCAATAATATCAAATGTTTCATAGTGATACAACCATTTATATCATTGACATAAAACCAATTCACTAAAAATAACCCTTTGATGTTAAATTCATACAAACATTCAATCCATAATAGAGACAGGTTTTTCATCAAATGTTAAATCAACATGGAATCAAAAAATTCAACATTCATTTTCAGTAATTTCCATGATTTGGTGACCATAAGGGGGGAAGTAAAAATACCATAAAGAAGGCGAAAAAATAGAATAAAGTATAAAGATAATGAAAATCCTAATGAACCCAGCAAGATGGGGAAAAGGGAAAATACCATAAAAAGGAAAAAAAGAGAAGAAAGAATAAAGACGATGAAAATCCTAATGAACCTAGGAATATATCCACCCCCTCCCCCAACATACAAACCTAGAATGTGTAGTGTTATCACTGTAATAATTGAGAATGTGAGCAGTAAGGATAAAACTCGGTGTGTTTCACTAGTATGTTGCTTCTTGAACATGGAGTTCCTCCATCGGGAACTGCTAAAGGGCTTTGTGGAAGTGCTTCAGCAGCTACCCATTGGTAGTGAAGGTTTTCTTGGTTTATTTATTTTGAACCTAAACAACACCAAATGGAGATACATTAATAACAATGTATGGGCCAAACTAGCGGGAATGAAGCTTACCTGGATGCAAATTCGTCCATGCATTATAAAGGAGGACCTTCTACCCAAAGTGGAACTGACGATGTAGGATAAGATGGTCAGGGGCAGCCTTGGTTCGCTCCTTATAAATCTTGGAGTTTTCATATTTATCTCTTCTTATTTCCTCCATCTCCTAAATCTGCAACTTCCTTTGAGAACCTGCACCAAAAAATATTAGAAGTGCATTGTTTGATGGCCTAGTAGGCTTGGTACTCAATCTAAATAGGTAGGGGGAAACTCTATCCAAACACAAACTGATAGGATGACATTATAATGGGAGTTTTGAAAGAAGTACGGTAGGCCCATAATGAATCATCAAGTCGAAGACTCCAATATTTTCTATTGGGTTGAACCGTTTTTTCAAGAATCTGGTTTACCTCTCTATTTGACACCTCACCTTAACCATTGGTCTGTGGGTGATATGCAGTGGACACTCAATGACCGACCCCATACCATTGCAAAATTGATTTCATTGTTCAGTTATATAAATGAGAACCCTGGTCACTAATGATGAACCTAGGTAATCCAAACCTACAAAAGATCTGAGTTCTCAAAAATTACACACCTATTTTGGAATCATTTTTCCTTGTGGCTCGGGCCACTACCCATTTTGACACATAATCAACTACCAGAAGAATTTACAAGTTTCCAAAGGAATTGGGAAATGGACCAATAAAGTCAATGCCCCAAACATCAAAAATTTCATGAAAGAGAAATGGTTGTTGTGGCATTTCAATTATTTTAGAGACATTCCCCATTCTTTGACAATGAGGAAAATATTTAAAAAAATCATGGGCATCTTGAAAAATTATTGGCCAAAAGAGACCAAAATCAAGGACCACGCGAGTAGTCCATTGGGGACCAAAGTTTCCCCCACAAGAAAGAGTGTGGCAGAATATAAGGACAGACTAAAAATCACTATTGCGAACACAACACCTAAGGTGTTGATCACTACATGTGTGCTAGAGGTAGGGGCCATCCCAAACGTACCAATGACACTAATTTTTTAGATTACTATATTGGTATTTATTGAAATCAGTAGGAATTAAAGATACTGCCAAATAATTTTCAATTTCATCATACTAAGGAATATCATCTTTCACTTGGTACAATTTCTCATCAGGAAACATGTCATTTATAGGAATATAGGGGGTGAATCAATATCTAGGTATGGGGGAATAATACTGATTTGGTCAGCCACCACATTCTATGCTCATTTTTTATCTCTAATTTCTAGATTAAATTCTTAAAGGAGGATCATCCAGCGAATGAGATGTGGCTTTGCTTCTGATTTCCTAAGGAGATATCGAAGGAATGCATGGTCTGAGAACACAATGAGCTTAGACCCTAAAAGGTATGACCTAAATTTGTCCAAGTCAAAGACAATGTCAAGGAATTATTTTTTTAGTTGTGGTGTATTTTTCTTGGGCAGGGTCCAAAGTACGTGAGGCATAGGCAATGACATGCGGAGCTCGATCCACCCTTTGTGAGAAGACTTCCCCAACTGCATAGTTAGAGGCATCGCAGATTAGCTCAAATGAAAAATCCAACCAAGGTTGTTAGATTATTGGGGGTGAAGTGAGACTCAATTTTAACTTATTAAAATCATCTTAACATTATTTATCAAAAACAAACTCTTTTTATTTTTGGAGTAATCGGGAGAGGGGTGAAATTTTACTAAAGTCATGAATGAAACAACGGTAAAATCCAGCATGACCTAGGAAAGACTACACATCCCATACATTTTTGGTGAATTATAAGGAAGAAATGACATCCACTTTTTATTTATCTACTTAGATACCATCCCCAGAAATGACACGCCCCAAAACTATACCTTGTCGCACCATGAAATGGAATTTATCATAATTTAATACAAGATACATTTCAATATAGTGATGTAGGACTAAACAAAGACTACTTAAATATTCATCAAATGAGGATCCATAAATAGTGAAATCATCCATGAAAACTTCCATGCAATTCTCTAGGTAACCTGAAAAAATACTAACCATGCATCGTTGGAAAGTACCTAGAGCATTGCACAGACCAAATGACATCCTCCTCTATAAAAATGTGCCAAAGGGGAAAGTGAAGGTTTTGTTTTTCTAATCCTCGGGGGAAATATGGATTTTGAAGTATCCATAATACCCATCAAGGAAAAAGTAGTGGGACATACCCGCTAGCCTCTCTAGCATTTGGTCGATGAATGGAAAAGAAAAATGGTCCTTCCTAGTGTGTTGTTTTAGTCAGCGATAGTCTATACAGACACACTAACTATTTTACAAATGATTTGGAACCAATTCATTGTTTTTATTTTTGATTACCATAAGGCCATTTTTTAGGAACTACTTGTACGGGACTAATCCATTGGATATCAGAGATGGGGTAAATGATTCGAGTATCCAATAATTTTGTTACCTCCTTTTTCGCAACTTATAGGAGGTTTGGGTCTAGTTGATGTTGTGCCTGCCTCACTGTTTTAGCCTCATCATTTAATAAAATATGATGTGTACAAATAAATGGGCTAATACTAGGAATGTCAGCAATTGTCCATCCCAAATATTGTTTATACTCCCTCAAGAGTTCAAGAAGTTTTAATTCATGCTCAGAAGGGAGTGAACTATCAATGATGACGGGAAACTTGTTTCCATTCTCAATATATGAATATTTTAAATCTCGAGGCAGTTGTTTTAGTTCCAATTCAAGTTCATCTTGGATTGATGGGAGTGTGTGTGAAAGTGATAGGTCACTGATCTCATCTAACTGCTCAATGGTATCATCCTCAGATGAGGAATGAGATTTTAAAATCTTAGAAGTATCATCGATGTTCATTGGATCCTCAGTGTTCAAGAAATCATCAATCAATAAACATTCATGACACTTTTCTAGACCACTAATACAATCAATGCATGAATCATTTCCTAGAATTTCTATCAATGAAGAAAACTCATAAAGGGGTTCAGGGGAATGAAATGAAGTTTTTTCAAGGGAAGGGAGTACATCTTTAAAATTAACAAAGAGAGAGAAATATTCTTCTAAGGGTGATTCATGGCATCAAGGATATTGAAGTGGAAAATTTCACCACCAAAATCCATAGATAATGTATCATTGTGGAGATTAATTATGGTTTTGGTGGGTTTCATGAAGGTTCTGCCCAATATAATCGGGGCGTGTCCATTCTTCCTGACATCCTCCATTTTAAGTACATAAAAATAAGCAGCAAAAATTAAATTTTGAACCCTCACAAGAACATCCATCAACATACAAGAGGGTTCTATGGTACTCTAGTTAGCCAGTTGAACAACAATTCCAGTGGGCTTCAGTTCCCCGACTGGAAATGTAGTGTAAATGGAGTGAGGAATCATATTTATAGAAGCACCTAAATCAAACATATCATTAGAAAAAGAATACTCCCCTATGGTGCATGGAATTGAGAATATTCTAGGATCATTGTATGTGGTGGGAAGTGATGGCTCTATCAATACTAAAACATTTCTCCCCAAGCTCACCTTTTCATCACCTCAAAGTTTCCTTCAGTGTGTACACATCTCCTTTATAAACTTGTTGTGTCGTGAACTTTTCTTCATGATATCAATCAAGGGGATGTTAACCTACACTTTTTTGAAAGTTTCCAATATTTCCTTATCAAGTTAATCTTCATTTTGTTTTCTAGGTTTGGTGGCCCTTTGAGGAAATGGAAGAGGAATGGTTGGGCTAGGTGACTCATCAAAATACACACTCTTTCCTTTATAAGGTCTTTTCTCAGGATAAGGATTTTGAACATTTGGAACATTTTTAATGGTTTGGATGGAGGTTTCCTCAAGAGGGGATGACTCTAATGTAGGATTCATCTGTTTTTCATGCCAAATAGTGATGGAAATAACATTTCCTTTATCTCTAGGGTTGAATAATGGTTGAGATGGTAGTTTACCTGACCCGTGACTTTGAATTTCACCCACTGAGTTAGCTAGTTGGCCTAATTGTATTTTTAGGTCTTATATGGCTGCTTGGGTGGTTTGTTTGAATTGGAGATTGTTGGCAGCCATTTTTTTCATCATATCTTCTAGGCTTGGCTCAGGTTTTAGAGGGGGTTGTTGGAAAGGCATTTGGGTGGTTGAGGATTTCTAGGTGGTGGTGGTGGATAAATACTCTTCCCTTGTTGGTTCTATGGTTGATGAGGCTAGTCTGAATATCCCCTTGCCTATAATCTTGGTTTTCTTTCCACCCAGAGTTGGATGGATAGTATCATTCTTGCCTAAAGGGTTGGTTATAGGGGCATCCTAGAAATATTTCCTCACAACTCTCAAAATGTTCTCTCAATTGGGGGAATTGGTCAAAATAATGGGTGTTAGAAGAGTAGATTCCACAATGGATGAGAGGAGGATATTGATATTTCCCTTGGGAGAGAGTGAGTCTTCGTAAAAGGGTACTTACCTCTTCAAACATTATGTCCACCTTCTTCTCTAATTCAGTACCTTTCACCTCATGGACACCTCGAATGGGTACACTAGACCTTGTACCAAATTGTTTAGTGTTTTGCACCATATTCTCAATAGGGGTTCTTTTAGCAATTAGGGTCTTATCTACTGGCACACCACCTGCAGTATCATCAATCATGTTACGATCAATTGAAATTAAACCCTCATAAAAATATTTTATTAAAAGTTGATCGCTTATTTGGTAGTGTGGGTAACTTGAACATAATCTTTTAAATCTTTCCCAATAATCATGACATTTTTCTCAATGAGATTGTGTTATACCACATATTTCTTTCCTTATTTTTGTAGTTCAAGAGGATAGTAAATATTTTTCAAGAAAAAGTCATTTCATGTCCGCCTAACCTCTTATTGGGGAGTTAACATAATAAATCTAGTCTTTTGCAGTATATTCTAAAGAAAAGGACAATGGTCTAAGATTTACTTGTTCCTCATTCACATTATCAGGTGTTAATGTTGAAAAAATAGTGTGAAATTATTTTAAATTATTATGTGGATCCTCTCTAGGAAGTCCATGGAATCTTGGTAATAGATGAATTCAACCAGATTTTAGTTCAAAATTGGGCGCCTCGCCTTGTAATTGAATGTATATGGGTTCAATATTGAGATTAGGTGAGGTTAGTTATTTTAGTGTTCTATTGTTTTAATCCATGTTATACAAGTTTATTTCAGTTTTGATGTTGCTTATAGAAGAAGAAGATGAAGGATTGAGAAGAGTGTTGTTGTCTTGTGTGTTCTCCTTCAAAGGGTTCTCTTGTGTATCTCGGGGTCTCTAACGTAAGATCCTCTTCGATTTAGGTTTGAAAGGAGGTAAATATTCCGGATTAGAATGTTTTAGGCACCAAACCTATACAAAAAATAGATTAGAATATCAAAGGATATAAAAGTTAAATAAATATTCACAAAATTTACAAATATATTATAAAAAACAAGCACTAAAAACTGAAGCGCTCCCTGGAAACGGTGCCAAAATTTTAATGCGTTGTCATGAAACATCAAATTAATAGTGATTTAAAAAGATTTTGTAGTCTATGTAAAACCATAGGTTGTCTCTAAAAAATAATTTATAGGTTTTGAATGTGTATTTTTAATAAGAAGAACAAAAGAGGGGTGGTTTTGAAAAGAATTTCAAGAAAGTAACTTAATTTAAAGAGTTATAAAATTGAAAGACCAAGTAGATTATGAAAAATATGAGATAAATAATTGATCATTTCTAAGTTAATACAACACTTGAAGAGTTCCTCATTCTTAATTGATTATTAGGTTTTAGTGTAATCCTTTGGTTGAAGGTTAACCAAGATCTTGGGTACCCACACGCCTCTTAAAATGATGTGATTAAAACTAAATTTTGACATAAAAATCATGTATCCAAGTTCCAGCTCCATATCATGATTTAAGGGTTGTATAGGAACATTGAAATCTCAAATTTTTGGGAAAGAAAATGGTTCTTATGTTGTCTAATCGGAACAACACAAGACACGCACTTAAAATCACACACCAATCGGTAATGAAATAAAAAGTGTTTCAATTAAATGCATCAGAACAAGTTAAGATACATATGAAATAATAATTAAAACCACAATATAAACCAAACAAGTAGATAATTATGCACCGAAACTCGCTCTTCAAGTGTGTATCTCCCTTTCAATGATCACCCACATCTTAGCTCGACATCAGGAGGAGGAGGAAGCTCGGGTGGAACTTCTTCTTCATTCTTGGTCCCCCAATGAGGATAGGGGCCTCCAGAACTTTTAGGATGAGGAAGAGACTTCTCTAGGACTCCAAAATGGAAAATCATTTCTTCTTGTCCGAACATGAAAATGAGGTGACCATGGTGCCGTTTTATAGCCAAAATGGGACATGGTTTTGAGCACCGTTTTTTTCAGATACCAATCGTGTCTCGGTTTTGGAATAGTATAAAATCATATCACAACTTTACCAAAAGATAAGAGTTGTTATCCGGCCTCTTTAATGTATTCATGTCGCATTTGGAGGCTATTAGACAACTAGATTGGGAGAAATGGTCAAAATACCAAAACAAACTTTTGAATTCGAGCAGATTATGTCCCCTAGACAGAATGGTTCGGATGGTCTAACAGGTAGCCGAATTAGGATTTTTTTTCCTTGATAATAGTTGTATCCCATGATGTTTTGGATCGGAAAAAAACATTTCAGCCCATTTGGATTCACAGAATTCTCATACTGCTCAAAATAGTGGAAACATGTCCATGGGATTCCATTTAGTTTGGCCCATTTTTCTTCTGGATGATCTCTAGGTCTCCAAATCACCTCCACCTTCAATGCAAATTTCAAAACAAGTATAATTTTCCTTTTTAACAGTGATTAACATTGATTCATTGAATAAAACATGAAGTGAAATTTATTATTATATGTAGAATATTCATTACAAAAATAGTTTAAAACAGTAGTATAAGGGTTGAATTTAATAGTGAGTTGTTATGTGATCGATGGGCCATCATGAAATGTATATCCACCTTAAGTGGAGTATCTCAAGAATACAATGGATTTGGTTTCACGAGTCTTGGATACATTTGGGGATCCATTTTCTATTTTAGTCATGAAGCTTAGGTCGTTCATGAACAAGTAGAAATTTTCAAAAGTTGAAAGCATGTACATCCTAAAAAAATATGTACTTAAGGGAGTATTTATAGGGATGTGGGTTTCATTATTATTAGAGTATTTCTTAATGCTTTTTGAGATCTATGATTGGGTGAGGGTCCATGTGTCCGAACAATGCTTCATGGAGTTTACCATTAGGCCTATGTGTGGTCATTAAGTGCTCTACAACTTGGTAGTGATACTTTCTGGACCTTACTGTCAGGAATCCATACGGTCGAGAAATTCGAAGAAAAGACTCAATCACAAAGGTGGGGAGATTTGTGAAATAATTTATTTGAGATATTTTTGGTACTTTTTACCCAGATTCACTCTGAACCGATCATGGTTTCCTCAACCATTCATATAACATGCATATTTTCGCATCAACAAATCCCCCCCCCTAAGAATTGGGTATTATGGGAATAGGAGGGTCATATTATGAATGCAAATTGATGAAAATTGGCTATTTGAATCTAGTTCGTGAAGCCCGTTCGGGAATTTAGGTCATGATACCCCCTTGCGAAGCCGCCTCGTGAACCACAGATATTCACATGACTATAAATATTATAGGGGCCTATTTTAAGGACTATGAGCCTTTTTCAAATAGAAATCCCATTACTCTATATTTTGGAATCTCAAACCCTTCGTGAGTGCTTTGGGATTTCGATCCCCATTGCTTACAAATCCCAACTCCTCTGTTACCTTATCTCTGTGAATTGTTCTCTAGGAATAGTGGTCCTTGGACCCAACCTTCATGAAATGGTCTTTCAAACCCAACCTTTGTTAAATGATCTCTATGTGAAGATTTTTTGAACCATACCTATAAAAACATCTAAGTCTTAAATGAAATGGTTGTTGAAGGATCCAATGCTTCTACTGCTCATCAAGAAGTAATACCTAGGAAAACAGACCAAGGTGAGTATTTAGAGTTCCTAGAACCATAATTAACTCATCAAACTACTAATATAATGATAAAAGGAGTTACTTAAGTATAATAGGTTTCTGATTTATGGATTCAAGTTGAGGGTTGACATATTTATTCCTAAGGTGAGAAGACACAAACCATCTTATTGGTTAGGGAGCCCGCCTAGAATTTAACAATGGAATAGGGACACTGGAGTACATATTATGAAGGATCATGCATCTCTCATAGCACACACTCTATATAACCACATCAAAAATATTAATAAGGAAATGATGGAGGATGATACATCCCACCCATAGTATTAGATGAATCTCAAGGTGGGTTTGGTGGATCCACTCAAGGGATGGATGGATAGTGGGGACCTGTGCTATGGTGGAAATTTTACTGATGAATAGGCCTGAGATTATTAGGAATGCGCATCATTCTGATAATTTTATGTCATGCTAAAGAAAATAGACTTTTATAAGGTAGCATGGGCCTCATAATTCCATGTCTACCACCACCTGTACATTACACCATATTTGTTGAGCAGGTGGTCACCAGGGATAGACACCTTCAATTTTCATCATGGGTAGGTTTTCATCAGCCTGTGGTATCTTCACTCTATCATTGTTATCCTAGTCTAAGGGGTGATGTATGAAGAGTTCCTCTCTGTATAGAATGTGTGAGAGGACTAGGAGAATATTTCATCTATTACAAGGGAATTTCTTAATTTTGTGTTAGGGGGCAGCGAACACAATTCAAGGATGAATGATAAATCATTCAAGAAATGTTTAAGTTATTTCATTAATGATCCAGTGAAAAGGATACCAGGAGGACCATGCACATGCCCTGGGGTGTTTCATTGGGGAAAAGATAACTCCTACTTGCTAGTCTTGGAGGCAAGTCAATGGTAGATGTGGGACTACGACATAAACCATAAAACTCTTATAGTCATGCTGGTGGGATTTATTTCCATGCTAATATATGTTTGTATAATCCTGATAAGGGATGCACAAAAGGGGTTGTGACTGAGAACCTTTATCATGGAAGGGATGTTGGAGATGGGGAATCACATCAATACGGTTGTCCGGGTATTGGTGAATCTATACAAGGTGATCCAAAATATTAGCTAAGTTAATAATATACTCTATTTGTGAGGCCCCCTACATTTATTTTATTGTTGGGTAGCTTCACAAATGGGTGGGTATAAATACCTAGACCCCATATCCTCCCCCACTACAAACATTGGGCCAATGATTATGAACATCTTCAGGATTTTCCTGCTTAAGTTAGGTATTGTGGACGTGCAATAAAGGGTTAGGCTAGCAGATAACTTCTAGTTTCACCCATTACCCATTCCAATAAAGATTGTGACCAATGATAGTATGAGGACCATGAAGTAGCAATCATAACTCCTGGCCTTATGAGGTGGGGTACTAGTGGTAGGATTTACCTACTGCATGATTTGTGAGTTGTACAACCCACATCAATTTTCAAGGATGTTTAGATGCCTATAGTGGCTGACCATGAATTTGTACATTGGGTTACATCACAAGAACCAACCTTAAGTCCTAATAAATATCTAGCTCATGTTCCTGTGTGAGGACAGGAAAGTGATAATGATCCACCACTACCTACTATTGCATATGGGATCATCCATGAATATGCGCTTAGTTGGGAGAGCACTTACCCTTGTGAAATACTGAGGTACTTAACTACACAGGATGAAGAAGGATAGGACCTGTAAATATGGAATCAAGGATGAGTGGTGGTTAGAGCATGATATGGGAAAAAGGGTTGGCCCAATGGGTAGAGCCATGGAAGCAATAGAGATAATAGTCCCTAGACTAGCACAGGCGGAGTCCATATGGAGAGGGTAAATGGAAGGTTTTTCTCTCTTGGGAAAACATTTTCAGGAAGAAGGTGACCCCTCTAGGGCGGTCCCAAGGGAATTTTTTCAAGGCCCATGGAAACAGTTTCACTATTTGGAAATCCCTAGAAATGTGATCTTCCCAATGTATGGGGAGATTTGGGGGATCTTAAGATATCCCAACACTCTCCAAGTGATGTGGAGGGATCTCAATAGAGAGGGAAAATTCCTCACTAGGAAAGTCACACAATGTTTGGATTCCACGTACCTCAAGACTAAGAAATGAAATACATAAAAGAGTTGAAGGATCTAGTCCACTCTTGGGGCATAACACATATTATAACCACCTGAGAAAAGGTGTTTTAGGGGATGATCTCTTCCTTGTAACTCTTGTCCAGTGATATTCCTACTCACTCACCTCTTCAGAAATACTCAGATAAATCATGGGGGAGTGATGCCTACTAGAAATCTCCCATGGAAGGAGGCCATACTTTTGACTGGGTAAATACTCTGATCTCATGTGATTTGGAAGCTACCAAGCCCATAAGAGTGTTTTCTGACCCTTCCCATAATTTTTCATGGATTAGAGAGCACATAGGAGCATAAGGTTCATGATGAAACTATAACAGAGGGAGGGGGCCTTGACCCTTTAAGGGGAAAGTGTGGTGTCCCTCTCTGATGTTATAGCCATAGTCATCCAACCATTGGTCTCAGTGGCACCTATGATGGAGGCGGAATCTACAAAGTATATTCCATTTCGAGAGGTATTTACCATGAATCTTTTATATCCCCTCATCGGAATATATTATTCATGAAATACTATTCCACTTTTCACTCTTTTCACGTATTCTTTTGCTTTATGTGTTTGGCTGACGCATATTTAAATTGTAGTTCAAACTATATCCAGGGATTAGCTGCCAACATAAAAATATAATTTAGGAGAACTAGAGGTCGATCTAGTGATAATGGGTGATATTCTCCCATTGAAGATGGTTGAGGAGGTCATGAAGGTCAGATCAACCATATAGGTTCCACTAGAAGGGACTCTAGAGAATGTACCCTCGATGGTGGGGTTTGATATGGTTCTCATAATAGGGATAGATGAAGTGTTTGTGGTAGATAATAATATCATAGAGGCACCACTAGAGAAGAACATTGGATATTAAGTCACAATGGTGGAGGAGTAAATTGTTCCGGAAGCTGGGGAAACTAGGGATACTGCACCGGATGCTCCTATCCCAGAATTTCCATTGGTGGTGGCTTCAGGATCCGAGGCTGATATTGTGCTACCATTAGGCATATATGAGGAAGAATTCATCCACCTCAGAGGTTCTACCATGGTTAGTGGAGACTTTTGACATGGATGAGGGAGCTGGTGAGGATCTGCTCCTAGATTTTATCCCACTTTTACTAAATTAATTGCCTACGGATAATCCATCCACTAACATTTTGGTGTTCTTACCTTTTATAAGAGCTTGAACCTCCCAAATAATACAAGGATTATATCTCAGATGTCATCATAGAGAATCATATATTTTATCACAATGCATGGAGGTACATGTGGAACTTCATCAACTGTACCCAGATAGATGACCTACCACATTGGGTGGGATCACTCCACCACTGGCAAGATAGCATAGGGATTGGTGGAGTGGACTCTAGAAACCTTCATGCACTAGTTCATGATTTCTTCATCAATCTGGTGCATGCCGAATGGATGGTACTTGACATTTCCTAGAATAATAAAAAAAATTATAGATCCTAGGTTCTTCAAGAAGTTAAAGGGGATATCACTTACCTATAATGGATGGTGAAGGATCATATGGTCATGGATTCTACTCGTGCTAAGATTATCGATAATATGAAGGCCAAATTGGTGGTGTTCAAGGCTAAGGTGGAGGAGGTGACACCCCTCGTGACAAAACTTCAAGTTGATTAGAACCAGATATGGATCAAGGATAAAGAATTATTTCCCAAAGAGGATGAATAGGTGGTTGACCTAGACAAGTGGCAGCAGACCTTGGAGGTCACTCAGTAGAGGCTGACCAAGCCTGAATGTTTGGTCACCATTGTCGATCTTTGGGATAATTATATAAAGGAGAGTTTCCAATGTGTGTATGACCCTCCAAAAATTTGGTTGATTTTATTTAAATTCCTACATGGGAAAACATGTTATTTCATCACATTTTATTATCTCACTTCAACCATACTCATGATACATCTAATGATCAATCCCTAAGATCACGTTATCCATGATCAATGTGAGAAAAAAGGGACAACCATATGATTTCTTATTTATATGTGAGTTCCATACAATCATTGAACACTTGAGTTTTTTATTTATTGACTAACCTATAAGAGTGTTTGGTCCAAGAGGGGATATTAATAGAGAATAGGGATCTATAAATAGTTGAATTTCTTTCCCAATGTGTGTGAGTACATGAATGGGGTAACTCCAAGGTTTTTAATTCTACCCAAATAAATGAAAATGAAGATAATGAGTCATGAAACCCAATATCTGGAACACAAAGGGGTTGGTGTGATGATAGAGGATAACTTCTGACCATGTTCAAAACATATCACCCACTATCTCTTTACTAAGGATAGGGAAAAACAAATGATAGTCCTCTATTGACCATTTTCAAAGCATGGAAAATATCTCAAAAAAAATTTGAAGTCCTTCAGAGAGTGTACCTAGGATAGTTATTGATCTAGTTTGGTTAGGAACCATTCTATTTGGGGGGTTGTTCGGATGTGGTGGAGGATGCGGATCCAAATAAAGGGACATGTGAATCATGAAGATGAAGTAAAGTAATGTTCTAATGGATAAAAATCATGGAATTACACTACCATGGATTTGAGCACATTGAGTAGGTGTATCCGTCTTGGAAAAGATCAAACCCATCTTCCAAGGGGATTGTCATCTCAGATGTTGAGCGATAGTCAAAGAACATGAACGGTTTAGTAGGTGACTAGTACCATAGAAAAGGACTTATCAAGAGAGGGCCTAATATGCCTTTTAGTTCTACGTCATGAAATAGGGATGATAAAATGAAATTTTAGAATCGTATGGTGAAGACTATAGACATTTAGTTTAACATCGTATGGTGAGGAAGATGTATTGCACAATTTAATATCATGTGATTGGGATGTGGAGAAGTTTCGTTTTATATATTGAAGCTCAGACATGGAAACCAATGTGAATAATACCCACCCAACCATGGTGGTGGAGGGAATAGGAGGGAAGCAAGATAGAGGTACTCCCTATAAATTCCTATAAGTAAAGTGATAATATAATACCTTTCACTAATATAAAGGAACTAGGTAAATTTTTATATAGTTTAATGTCGTGATACTTGAACCATGAGGTTGTCTCATGGGGGATATGTGTGGCATAGGGGAAAGGTAACCCTATACTAATGGAGGAGCCTATATGGCCCTACTATATATAATATCTCTGAGAAACTTTGTACAAACACAGTTTAAGGTCATGATGCTTGGACCTGGGGGAAATTTCTAAAAGGATATGTGTAGCGTGGTATAGTAACAACCCAATGTGAATTGATGACCAAGGGACCCAACACCACATAAAATATTCCCAAGATGACTAACACACAGTTTAAAGTCATAATTCTTGGACTTGGGATCATATTTTAAGTTCATAGAGTTTGGATCATGGGATATTAGCTCTTAGTTTATGGTCATAGGGTTTAGAACATGGGATCTTAGTTTAAGGTTATAATGTTTGGACCAAGGGATCTTAGTTTAAGGATATAGAGTTTAGACCAATGTGCACTCTAAATTGTTTTTCACATAATGATAGAGTTGTGACCCAATGTGAAAGGAGGGCAAAGGGATTCCATGTTCCACAAAAAATATAAGGGGAGGGTTGTATACAACTTACGGTCATGATGCTAGGACCCATGATCTTAGTTTTGGGTTATAGAGTTCAGACCATGGAAGATATTTTAAGGTCATAATTCTTGGACCATGGGGAATTTTGTCTCAAAGGAATGTGCATGACATTAAAGAGGTTACCCAACATGAAAGGATGAGCCTATGAGGCCATATAATTCTACAAAAAACATCCCTAAGACATCTTGTAGATAGTTTAAGGTTGTGACACTTGGAATATGTCATCTAGTTTTTGGTTATAAAGCTAAATCGTGGGGTGTCGTGTCTCGAAGGAACATGAATGACATCAAAAGAAGGTTATATATAATGAAATTATGGGAATATGAGGTGACCTAATGTCATACAAGATGTATTTGAGAAAACTTTTACATCGTTTAAGGTCTTGATTCCTAGACCATGGTGAACATCTCAAATAGATATGTATAGTGTCGCAGAGCAATAACATGATGTGAATTGAGGGTGAAGAAGGCTCAATGCCACACAAAACATTCCTAGGATGACTTGAACATAATTTATAGTCATGATTATTAGACATATAATCCTATTTTAAGGACATAGTGTTCAGACCATGGGGTGATCATACGTCTCAACATTGCTTTAGGACAGCTTCCTCCCAACACCTAAGCTCACATGTTCCATTCTCAGTGCAAGAAAAAATGAATGGTATACAGTACTTGTTGTTTGTATAGGAGAACAAAACAAAGGATGAAAGTAACCAAAAATTCCCACAAGGGAAACTGCAAATTTCAAGACCTGAGATAGGGGACTAACCGATGGATGGAGAACAATTGTTTACCATGTTCGAAACACGGGTTTAATATCTATGTCAACTAGATATGGGGTGAACAAATTACAGATTGACTGTTAACCATGTTTGAAATATGGGAACTATTTCTTTCTTCTGAAGATCCTTTAAGGAATTAGAAAAGGATGGTAGGTGATTCATTGTGAATGAGAATAATTTTTTTAGGGATCCTATCTATATTAGTAGGGTGATGTTTATCCAAGTCAGAGAAAGTGCAAGGCACTGAAGCACAAGTGCAGAATGTATCGAAAATGATTCGGTGACAGGGTTGGGACTAGATATAGGATGTATAGGAATCACTAAATATACCATGATAATGGAAATTAATCCATGCTTAGTTTTGGGAAGCGGTTTGGGGGGAGGCCGATGTTAGTGGAGTTAAGTCCTCTTCAGTGAAGGTACGGAATCATCACATATTGTAATATAAGGAATCTTGGTTTTATATAAGGTATTCCCTAACATCTCATTCTAATCACATGATGCATCCTGATTTAACATGGGGTAAAAACAATTTATTGTCATCCCATAATTAACGTATGAGGAATCCTTCATTTATTGCACAAGGTGAGGTTGTAGTTTAAAATCACGTGTTGAGGAAGTTGGGCTTGGTAGTTTAAAGTTGTAAAACTCAAACTAGGGATGCTATTATTTTGAATTCCTAGAGCTTGGAATGTAGAAGTAGGTCACATTGATTTGATGGAGGGGGTGTAGGAATCTAAAAAGAGTATTTCATGGCATAAAAGAGTGATAATGTGGCATGAAAGGAGGGGCTTAAGGGGGTCCTATTCCACACAAAACATGATAAATTGTACCCTGGGTCGACATCATGACATTAGGGAAGGAAAGTCCCCATAGTGAGTCAATGAAGAGGGATGGGCCCTGGAAGAGATATTGGGGTGTCACTATGTATCCCATAAGGATGGAAATCAATCCACATATAGTTCTGTAACACAACGTGGTAGGATACCGACACCGTAAGGGGGATACCCTATTGAATGGTGATATTGAATCGTCTCATATTATGGTATGATTCATCCCAAATTTATAGAGTTTAAGGAAATAGTTTAACATAATGTGATGAGGAAATTATTGTATGTTCACCTCATATCACATGAGGTATCCCAGTTGGATATAGGGTATATCTTATCGTCTTAAGATGAATCCCAATTCTATATAGGGTAAGGTTATTGTATAACATTGTGTACTGAGGATATTGGTAGGGATTGCACATCGATCTTCCCATTCTTTTCTTCCTTGTGTCAAATCATGAGGGGATCTAGTCCCACTAATTGGTAAAGGTAAATGAATGGTTCTTATACCTAGAAAGTGTAAAGACCCGTAAATTTCAAGGAAATTTTTTTCTTAATTTTTTTTGGAATTTTACAAGAACGCAGTTTCTGACGGCGCCTGATTCCGAGGCCCGGTGTGCCCGGAATCATTTTCCGAAGTTTGGCTCGGGTACGTTCAGTGAACGGACGAGCGGGTTTTTCTAACTTTTGAACCGGTGCCCGGAATCGAATTCTGAGGGCACCGGTGAAATCGCAGCGCCGGTATTCGCTTAGAAACGCCTCTTCCGGAGTTGCGTTTGCTCAGGTGTGGTTTTTAATTTTCGGGCTTAAAGTTAAGAAATAAAATAATTTTGCGACAACTTTATTTTATTTCACTTAAGCCACTTGGAAGCCACTTGAAGCCACTTAAAGGCGGCTTGAACTGAGTTGAACTGGATAGGATGCTATCCAGAAATATCCTACCCCCTTGGTAGGATATTTGTGAGGTGGGGCCCGCACGAGCCCCGCCGTTTCTTTCCGCTAAGAAACGCACCCGTGAAAACCCGTCTTAATGAAAGTCAACCGACACGTTTTCTAAATTCTTAACAGACCATTTAATTGGGCGGTTTATTTCGTGAATTAAATGGGCTGTTTCTTTCGTGAATTAAATGGGTCGTTTCTTTCGTTGAATTTAATTCAACGAATTGATGGATCGTTTCTTAATCAGTTTTTCAATTCGTTGGCGTAATAATAAAATAAGACCAACGCTTAACCTCTGGTTATTTGAGCTTGAGAAGATTTGGGAGAACCCTCGCAACTTCTTCTCCCTCGTGAAGAACGCGAAGAACGCGAAGAACGCCGAACCCGGAAATCGACGACGCCTTCGCCCGAGACGTTCTTCCGATCTCCGATCTCCGATCACCGACCCTTCGAGGTGAGTGCTTTCGGATTTCCTCTCAAGTTCTTTTCTTTGGTTTTAAACGAAACACAGATTTAAGTATTAATAATTTAAATCTGTTGTTCTTGATTCGTTGAGCTCGCCGACTCAACGCCAGAATCCGCGACGACGCGACGCCTCCCCGCGACGACGCGACGATCGATCTCTTCTGCGACGGTCTCTTCCGCGAAGAACGCACGCGCACGACGATCATCAAGGTAGGGATTCATTTTGGAAAATTACCCCTTTTTAATTTTCTCATGAACGTTCTTGAAAATTAAAAATCCGGTTTTCAATGAACAATTTTATTTTAATTAAAATTGTTGGATCATGTGTTGATCATTTTTCTCCCGGTTGTTTATTTCTAACACGGAGGGCGCGGGCCAAACGAACACGGCCCGACGACCCTCCGTCGTTCTTGTTTTGTGCGGATTTGGCGGTCGACGACGGAACGTGCCGCAGCAGACGTTTGACGATCCCGCAGTAAAGAACGGATCCCGGGAGGAGCAACGGCGCAGACGGGAAGGAAAACGGGCCACCGGAGCGACGCCGGCGGCCCGCGAAAATCGCCGGCGGAGCGGGTCACCGGCGCGGCGGCGCCGGTGGCCGGAGGCGGCGGCGCCCCGGCGCGCCGCCGGACGAGATCCGTCGCGGCTTCAGCCGCGGCGGCGGCGGCCAACGGACCCGCGGCGGCGGCGGGTCCGGTTCATCCGGGCGGACGCGGCTCAGCGCGTCCGCGGCTCGCCAGCGCGGCCCGCACGCGGGCCGCGGTTCTCCCTCAAGCCGCGGGTCAGCGCCCGCGGCTTCCACCCGTGCAGCTCGGCCAAGCCGAGCCGGCCGGGCCGGGCCAGCCGGGTCGGACCCGGTTCGGGCCGACCCAGGGGGGGTCGGGCCGGGTTGTCCCGGGCCCGTACCCCCCATCTTCGGACGTTTTCGTTCAAACGCCCGTATCTTGAGCTTCGTGCCTCCAAACGACCCGCCGTCAGCGGCAACGCGATCCTTGGATCGAGGCGGTCGTTTCGGTATATCGCACTCAAGGTTTCGGAATACTTTGAGTTCAGCCGGGTTGGTTCGTACACGAGACCAACCGGGCCCTCGGAGCGGAAACGCTCATATCTTGAGCTACGGACGTCCGATTGACGTGCCGTCAGCTTTGTTGAATTCCTCTAAGTGAGACGGATCTTTTGGCATACTCCGCCCGAGGTTTGGACGCAGGTGGAGTGCGGTCGGGTTGGTTTTGCCTTAAAAACCAACCGGGCCCCTGGGACGAAAATGCCAATATCTCTCAGACCGGGCGTCCGATTGACGCACCGTCTGCGACGTTGAGTTCCTGTTGACGATACGGAACTTTTAGATACATCAACTTCGGACTTCGTGTCAGTTGATGTATCAGACTCTCGGCTCGTGGAGCGGACCCTCTCGAACGAGCTTGCTGTGTGCGGGAACCCTAGGCTGGCTGCGACTGCTACTTCGACAGCGACGACCGTGCAGAGATCCTCAGTGGACTGCGGCGACGACTGTGCAGAGATCCTCCGTGGACTCCGACGACGACCGTGCAGAGATCCTCAGTGGACTGCGGCGACGACTGTGCAGAGATCCTCAGCGGACTGCGACGACTACTGCACTCAGCGATCCTACGTGGATCAGTGCTACAGGTCCTGTGTGGGCCCGGTCCTGTGTGGGCCCGATCCTATGTGGGTCTGATCCTGCGTGGGTCAGCGCTCAGCGGTTCTATGTGAGCCAGCGCCTACAGGTCCTGCGTGGGCCCGGTCCTGTGTGGGCCCGATCCTGTGTGGGTCATCTCTCAGCGGTTCTGTGTGAGCCAACTTCTACAGGTCCTGCGTGGGCCCGATCCTGTGTGGGTCACTGCAAGGTTAGTACCTATCGATCCTTCGTGGGTCCGACGACTTAGATGGTTCAATGATCATCTTTATCGTCATCCGAAGAAGTATACCTGTCTGACCTGAATCTTGTGTTACTCTCCTTTGTGGATTGTGTTGAGCTATCCTGTGTGGATTTACTGTTTACTCTCCTTTGTGGATTGTGTTGCTCTATCCTGCGTGGGTATACGTTTTGCTTTCCTGTGTGGACTGGGTTGTGCTTGGGCTCGGACGTTGGAGCCGAACGGGAATTGAAGACTTAGGTATATGTATGGGCATATACCTAAGTCGTGTCAGATGTTACTTCGTGATTGTATCTTTCCTTTGGGGATTATCCTTTGTGGATTTCGGGAGACCTTTGGGGGTCTCGGGGTCCCTACTGAGTAGCTTATACTCACCCCTGCACGGGCTATGCCCGCACTTCGTGGTGTTGGTTGCAGACGACGGACATCGCTGATCGTGGAGGAGGCGTGCGGAGCAGGACAGTACCTGGAGGTGGACCACTGGGCGGGACGTACTCGGAGCGGTTAGGTGGACCCGAGGAGCAGTGGAGGCTATCTGTACCCACCCTTCAGGTGGGACTTCCAGAGGACGGCTCGACGCTGCAGTTTTCCCCTTTTTAGTTGCTGTTTTTCCTTTCAGTTGTACTTTACAGTTGGGCTTGTATTTCCGGCCCCTTTTACTTTCAGCACTGCTTGTACTGTTTTTACTTAGTGTTTACTTTTCCGCTTGCTTACTCTGTGGTGCTTGTTTACTTTTCAAAGGCAATGCCTTCCCTTTTTGTTTGGATTTACGCCTTGGTGGTAGTCGCCAGCCCCTGGCCTATGGAAGGCGGGCTTGGGGTAGTCACGACACGGGCCCCGAGGGCGGGTCGTGACAAATTGGTATCAGAGGTACGGTCGGTTCTACCGCAGACTCTGATCTTTCTTCTATGTGAATCAATAGTGTTTGGCGTATTGAGTGTGGTTATCAGTCCAGGGAGTCCAGTGTTGGTGCGGCGGCCGACGTATCCATACACCAGGACCCTGACTTCTGATTTCCGACTTAATGCACGAAAACATTGTTTGCATGTGTGTTTCAAGTTTTCTTTGTGATTACTTGTGTCAGCTCACCAGGTATACTGTTCCGACCGTGGCATACTTGTTTCCTTTTCAGGATGGCACGATGACAGCAGCCAGCTAGGGTTCCCAGAGTAGGGCGCGACGACAGCCCGCCGAGCGACGAGGCCTCGGTACAGGGCCCGTTGACAGCAGAGGCACCGGCGGTACCTTTACCCGCCGAGCCCCCGATGCTTCCAGCACTGGCAGCTGACGACGCACGACGCCTCGGAGCTCTGCACGAGTTCCAGCGCCAGCGACCACCCAGGTTTCGTGGGGAGTCGGACCCCCAGGCAGCCGAGGACTGGCTGGAGGCGGTCGTCCGAGTTTTCAGGCTAGTGAGGCCACCAGCAGACCTCATGGTGATCCTCGCGGCGAGCTTACTGCACGCCGCAGCCGGACGCTGGTGGAGCCTGATGCTCCAGGTACACGATGAGGCCACCCTCATCTGAACGGACTTCGAGAGCCTCTTCCGCTCAGAGTTCGTCCAGGCCACCCTTCGAGCGGTGCGCATCCAGGAGCTTCTTCAGCTGCGGCAGGGCAGCTTGACGGTCGCTCAGTACGCGGCGAGGTTCACAGACCTTTCTCGGTACTCGACAGACATGGTACGGGACCCCTTCTTCCGGGCCCGAACCTTCGAGTAGGGTTTGAGACACGAGATCAGGGCATCGCTGATCTCCCTCAGCATCCCGACCCAGGTAGGAGTACTGGAGCGAGCCCTCCTGATCGAGAGCTTCCTGGATGAGTCCACAGCGAGACCCACCGCAGGGCGGCAGATAGCGGAGTCTTCGGAAGCTGGTAGCCGGCGGATGACTCAGGGTTCCAGGCAGACCAGACCTTCTGGCAGGCGACCTCGGGACGCTGGCTCAGCAGTGCAGGGCACCCGGCCCGGAGCCAACCTTCCGAGAGGCAGACAGTGCTACGAGTGTGGCGGGCAGGGCCACATGGCTCGTGACTGCCCGACCCGTCGTACCGAGGGGCAGCAGACGGTGGAGGGGCCACCCAGGCAGAGGCAGAGGGTCGACCGTGGCGGTCCGCAGGGAGGAGGCGGACGAGGCAAAGGAGCTGGCCAAGCAGCAGGTGGTGGGCGATGCTTTGAGGCTCTGCCACCACCACCACCAGGAGGCCCGCCCCGACCACAGGGAGCTGGCGGGCAGAGACAGGCTCAGCTCCAGGCAGCGGAGGCCTACGACCACGGCGCGCCAGAGATGATTCGAGGTACGATCTGTGTCTATTCCACCCTTTCTGCAGTTCTGATAGACACAGGAGCGAGTCACTCTTTCATAGCAACTGCCCTTGTTCGGAGCTCGGAGATTCCGACAGAGCCGTTGGCTCGATCCTTACGGCTAGAGACTCCTACGGGAGCGGACTCGACGATTACGCACTGGTGCCGGCAGTGTGAGCTTACTCTAGGAGGCGAGAGCTTCGGCTGGGATCTTCTTGTAGCAGCGTCGAGGCCTTACGACGTCATTTTGGCCATGGATTGGTTATCTACGGTCCATGCTCAAATTGACTGCTTTAGGCGCAAGGTGCGATGTGTGCGCACCGAAGGGAGCAGGTTCACCTTCACCGGCGAGAAGGGAGCCTTAGCAGCACAGGATGGACTCACGCAGAGGAGATGTCAGCCCATCACTCATCAGTTGGCTAGCCTCATCCTGGGAGCAGTTGACGTGCGGAGTCCCAGTTTTCCTGCAGTGGTGGATCAGTATGCGGACGTCTTTCCCGACGACGTTCCAGGACTACCTCCTCGCAGAGAGGTAGACTTTTATATCGACCTGTACCCCGGGACAGCCCCGATATCCACTCCAGCATATCGGATGGCCCCCGCTGAGCTTCGAGAGCTGCGGGTACAGTTGGAGGACTTGCAGGGCAAGGGGTTCATCCGACCCAGTGTTTCGCCCTGGGCTTCCCCGATTTTGTTCGCCAAGAAGGTGGACGGGAGCTTGCGACTGTGTGTCGATTATCGTCGCCTGAATCAGGTGACAGTAAGGAACAAGTATCCGCTACCCAGGATTGATGATCTCTTCGACCAGCTCAAGGGAGCACAGTGGTTCTCAGAGATAGACCTCAGGTCAGGCTATCATCAGCTTAGAGTTCGAGACGAGGATGTGCAGAAGACGGCCTTCAGGTGTCGGTATGGCCACTTCGAGTTCTTGGTTATACCCTTCGGCATGACCAACGCTCCAGCAGTGTTCATGAGCCTCATGAACAGGATCTTCCAGCCATACCTCGATCGATTTGTCGTGGTCTTCATCGACGACATTTTGGTGTACTCGACGACGGAGGAGGAGCACGCCTACCACCTGCGTGTTGTACTAGACACACTCCGAGAGCACCAGCTTTATGGCAAGCTCTCGAAGTGTCAGTTCTGGTTACGTGAGGTCCACTTCTTGGGGCACGTCATTTCTGAGGCGGGAGTTGCAGTGGATCCCGCGAAGATCGAGGCAGTGCTAGCTTGGGAGCCACCCAAGAGCGTGACAGAGGTGCGGAGTTTCTTGGGCCTAGCCGGATACTATCGGATATTTGTGCCGGACTTCTCCAGAGTTTCGGCCCCACTCTCAGCGTTGACGAAGAAGGGGAAACCCTTCGTGTGGTCAGACAGATGTCAGCAGAGCTTCCAGGAGCTGAGGCAGAGGTTGACCAGCGCACCTATCTTGAGGTTGCCTGAGGAGGGAGTTGGTTACGTAGTCTACTGCGATGCATCAGGGACCGGACTCAGGTGTGTCCTGATGCAGGAGCGGGCCGTGATTGCCTACGGATCACGTCAGCTGAGGCCGCATGAGCAGAACTACGCTACCCATGACTTGGAGTTGGCAGCAGTGGTCTTCGCCCTGAAGACATGGCGACACTATCTGATGGGCGAGCGCTTCACAGTCTTTTCTGACCACCAGAGTCTCAGGTACATCTTCTCTCAGAAGTACCTGAACCTGAGACAGCGGCAATGGCTCGATTTCCTCCAGGACTATGACTTTGAGATAGTTTATACTCCTGGGAAGGGGAACGTGGTGGCTGATGCCCTCAGCAGGAGGACGGGCATCCAGCTACTTGAGGAGGTGACAGAGCAGCTAGCCGCATTGCAGATATCCTTCGTGGATAGAGACGGAGCAGCCTTCCTTCAGTCTCTCATAGTCTCTCCTCCACTTCTTCAGCGGGTCAGAGAGGCACAGCGTGGGGATGTTGACTGTGAGACGCGGCGTGCACAGATATCCTCGGGACAGGCACCTGATGGTTTCTCCCTTGGAGCAGAGCACGATGTCCTTTTCAGAGGACGTACCTTGGTACCAGTCGCCTTACGAGAGGAGGTGCTGAGAGAGTTTCACACTTATCCCTTGGCGGTACATCCTGGAGTGGCGAAGATGTACCAGGATCTCAGGCGACAGCACTGGTGGCCGGGCATGAAGAAGGCTGTGGCAGAGTTCGTTTCACGGTGCCTCACCTGCCAGCAGGTGAAGGCAGAGCATCAGGTACCAGCAAGCTTGGTACAGCCCTTGGAGGTCCCGGAGTGGAAGTGGGATGGGATATCTATGGACTTTGTGACTGGACTTCCACGCACTTCCAGAGGTCACGATTCCATTTGGGTGATTGTTGACCGACTCACCAAGTCGGCACACTTCTTACCCATCCGAGAGCAGGGCTCAGTGGAGATCTTGGGGCGTCTCTACGTTCAGGAGATTGTACGACTTCACGGTGTGCCATCGACTATCGTCTCCGATCGGGACGCTCGTTTTACTTCCCGGCTTTGGAAGGGGTTGTAGGAGGCGTTCGGGATGCGACTGCGTCTGAGCACCGCCTTTCACCCTCAGACGGATGGTCAGACGGAGAGGACCATTCAGACTCTCGAGGACATGCTCCGTGCATGTGTCCTCGACTTTGGTCGCAGCTGGGAGGACCACCTACCCTTGGTGGAGTTCGCGTACAACAACAGCTACCACTCCACCATCGGGATGGCACCCTGCGAGGGGTTGTACGGCAGGCCTTGCAGATCTCCTTTGTGCCGGACAGACCCTGGAGAGTCAGCACTTGTGGGACCAGAGATGGTCCGAGCCACGACGGAGAAGGTCCAGGTCATCCAGGAGCGGATGAGGACAGCACAGAGCCGGCAGAAGTCATATGCTGACAGGAGGCGGAGGCCACTAGAGTTCGAGGATGGCGACCACGTCTTCTTGCGGGTCTCACCTCGACGTGGTTTGAGGAGATTTGGCCGAGGCGGCAAGTTGTCTCCACGCTTCATCGGACCCTTCCAGGTCCTCAGCAGGGTTGGCGAGGTAGCTTATCGCCTGGCTCTGCCACCTCAGTTGCACCGGGTGCACGACGTCTTCCACGTATCCCATCTGAGGAGATACGTGCACGACCCGACGCACATCATTGACTATGGGGAGCTAGAAGTGGATGATGGAGCGACTTTTGCGGAGGTCCCAGTGGAGATAGAGGATCGACAGGAGCGGGTCCTACGTGGGCAATCGATTCCTCTTGTGCGCATCAGATGGCAGCACGGGAACCTCCAGGAGAGCACTTGGGAGCGGGAGGCTCAGATGCGTGCTCAGTACCCACATTTGTTTCCCTAGTTTTTGATGTATCTTTACGGGGACGTAAAGTCCTGAGGTGGGAGTAATGTAAAGACCCGTAAATTTCAAGGAAATTTTTTTCTTAATTTTCTTTGGAATTTTACAAGAAAGCAGTTTCTGACGGCGCCTGATTCCGAGGCCCGGTGTGCCCGGAATCATTTTCCGAAGTTTGGCTCGGGTACGTTCAGTGAACGGACGAGCGGGTTTTTCTAACTTTTGAACCGTTGCCCGGAATCGAATTCTGAGGGCACCGGTGAAATCGCAGCGCCGGTATTCGCTTAGAAACGCCTCTTCCGGAGTTGCATTTGCTCAGGTGTGGTTTTTAATTTTCGGGCTTAAAGTTAAGAAATAAAATAATTTTGCGACAACTTTATTTTATTTCACTTAAGCCACTTGGAAGCCACTTGAAGCCACTTAAAGGCGGCTTGAACTGAGTTGAACTGGATAGGATGCTATCCAGAAATATCCTACCCCCTTCGTAGGATATTTGTGAGGTGGGGCCCGCACGAGCCCCGCCGTTTCATTCTGCTAAGAAACGCACCCGTGAAAACCCGTCTTAATGAAAGTCAACTGACGCGTTTTCTAAATTCTTAACAGACCATTTAATTGGGCGGTTTATTTCGTGAATTAAATGGGCTGTTTCTTTCGTGAATTAAATGGGTCGTTTCTTTCGTTGAATTTAATTCAACGAATTGATGGATCGTTTCTTAATCAGTTTTTCAATTCGTTGGCGTAATAATAAAATAAGACCAACGCTTAACCTCTGGTTATTTGCGCTTGAGAAGATTTGGGAGAACCCTCGCAACTTCTTCTCCCTCGTGAAGAACGCGAAGAACGCGAAGAACGCCGAACCCGGAAATCGACGACGCCTTCGCCCGAGACGTTCTTCCGATCTCCGATCTCCGATCACCGACCCTTCGAGGTGAGTGCTTTCGGATTTCCTCTCAAGTTCTTTTCTTTGGTTTTAAACGAAACACAGATTTAAGTATTAATAATTTAAATCTATTGTTCTTGATTCGTTGAGCTCGCCGACTCAACGCCGGAATCCGCGACGACGCGACGCCTCCCCGCGACGACGCGACGATCGATCTCTTCCGCGACGGTCTCTTCCGCGAAGAACGCCCGCGCACGACGATCATCAAGGTAGGGATTCATTTTGGAAAATTACCCCTTTTCAATTTTCTCATGAACGTTCTTGAAAATTAAAAGGCCGGTTTTCAATGAACAATTTTATTTTAATTAAAATTGTTGGATCATGTGTTGATCGTTTTTCTCCCGGTTGTTTATTTCTAACACGGAGGGCGCGGGCCAAACGAACAAGGCCCGACGACCCTCCGCCGTTCTTGTTTTGTGCGGATTTGGCGGTCGACGACGGAACGTGCCGCAACAGACGTTTGACGATCCCGCAGTAAAGAACGGATCCCGGGAGGAGCAACGGCGCAGACGGGAAGGAAAACGGGCCACCGGAGCGACGCCGGCGGCCCGCGAAAATCGCCGGCGGAGCGGGGGCACCGGCGCGGCGGCGCCGGTGGCCGGAGGCGGCGGCGCCGGTGGCCGGAGGCGGCGGCGCCGGTGGCCGGAGGCGGCGGCGCCCCAGTGCGCCACCGGACGAGATCCGCCGCGGCTTCAGCCGCGGCGGCGGCGGCGGGTCCGGTTCATCCGGGCGGACGCGGCTCAGCGCGTCCGCGGCTCGCCAGCGCGGCCCGCACGCGGGCCGCGGTTCTCCCTCAAGCCGCGGGTCAGCGCCCGCGGCTTCCACCCGTGCGGCTCGGCCACGCCGAGCCGGCCGAGCCGGCCGAGCCGGACCGGCCCTGGCCGGGCCAGCCGGTTCGGGTCGACCCGGTTCGGGCCGACCCAGGGGGGGTCGGGCCGGGTCGGCCCGGGCCCGTACCCCCCATCTTCGGACGTTTTCGTTCAAACGCCCGTATCTTGAGCTGCGTGCCTCCAAACGACCCGCCGTCAGCGGCAACGCGATCCTTGGATCAAGACGGTCGTTTCGGTATATCGCACTCAAGGTTTCGGAATACTTTGAATTCGGCCGGGTTGGTTCGTACACGAGACCAACCGGGCCCTCGGAGCGGAAACGCTCATATCTTGAGCTACGGACGTCCGATTGACGTGCCGTCAGCTTTGTTGAATTCCTCTAAGTGAGACGGATCTTTTGGCATACTCCGCCCGAGGTTTAAACGCAGGTGGAGTGCGGTCGGGTTGGTTTTGCCTTAAAAACCAACCGGGCCCCTGGGACGAAAATGCCAATATCTCTCAGACCGGGCGTCCGATTGACGCGCCGTCTGCGACGTTGAGTTCCTGTTGACGATACGGAACTTTTGGATACATCAACTTCGGACTTCGTGTCAGTTGATGTATCAGCCTCTCGGCTCGTGGAGCGGACCCTCTCGAACGAGCTTGCTGTGTGCGGGAACCCTAGGCTGGCTGCGACTGCTACTTCGACAGCGACGACCGTGCAGAGATCCTCAGTGGACTGCGGCGACGACTGTGCAGAGATCCTCCGTGGACTCCGACGACGACCGTGCAGAGATCCTCAGTGGACTGCGGCGACGACTGTGCAGAGATCCTCAGCGGACTGCGACGACTACTGCAGTCAGCGATCCTACGTGGATCAGTGCTACAGGTCCTGTGTGGGCCCGGTCCTGTGTGGGCTCGATCCTGTGTGGGTCCGATCCTGCGTGGGTCAGCGCTCAGCGGTTCTGTGTGAGCCAGCGCCTACAGGTCCTGCGTGGGCCTGGTCCTGTGTGGGCCCGATCCTGTGTGGGTCATCTCTCAGCGGTTCTGTGTGAGCCAACTTCTACAGGTCCTGCGTGGGCCCGATCCTGTGTGGGTCACTGCAAGGTTAGTACCTATCGATCCTTCGTGGGTCCGACGACTTAGATGGTTCAATGATCATCTTTATCATCATCCGAAGAAGTATACCTGTGTGAGCTGAATCTTGTGTTACTCTCCTTTGTGGATTGTGTTGAGCTATCCTGTGTGGATTTACTGTTTACTCTCCTTTGTGGATTGTGTTGCTCTATCCTGCGTGGGTATACGTTTTGCTTTCCTGTGTGGACTGGGTTGTGCTTGGGCTCGGACGTTGGAGCCGAACGGGAATTGAAGACTTAGGTATATGTATGGGCATATACCTAAGCCGTGTCAGATGTTACTTCGTGATTGTATCTTTCCTTTGTGGATTATCCTTTGTGGATTTCGGGAGACCTTCGGGGGTCTCGGGGTCCCTACTGAGTAGCTTATACTCACCCCTGCACGGGCTATGCCCGCACTTCGTGGTGTTGGTTGCAGACGACGGACAACGCTGATCGTGGAGGAGGCGTGCGGAGCAGGACAGTACCTGGAGGTGGACCACTGGGCGGGACGTACTCGGAGCGGTTAGGTGGTCCCGAGGAGCAGTGGAGGCTATCTGTACCCACCCTTCAGGTGGGACTTCCAGAGGACGGCTCGACGCTGCAGTTTTCCCCTTTTTAGTTGCTGTTTTTCCTTTCAGTTGTACTTTACAGTTGGGCTTGTATTTCCAGCCCCTTTTACTTTCAGAACTGCTTGTACTGTTTTTACTTAGTGTTTACTTTTCCGCTTGCTTACTCTGTGGTTCTTGTTTACTTTTCAAAGGCAATGCCTTCCCTTTTTGTTTGGATTTACGCCTTGGTGCTAGTCGCCAGCCCCTGGCCTATGGAAGGCGGGCTTGGGGTAGTCACGGCACGGGCCCCGAGGGCGGGTCGTGACAGAAAGGATTCCCATGAGGGTATTTTGGGGTGAATATTAGGTTTGTATCAGAAACGTAAGCTTTAGGTGTCACTATGTATACCATGAGGATGGGAATCAATATATAAGAAATTATACAAAGAGGGTGGTGTCATAGGCTTTCTGAAACACCAGGGGATAGGCAAACCATGTGAATGAGGGTTGAATACACATTGTTTTATGGTAATTATTCTTGAAACCGGGCTCCTAGTTTGAGGTCATAAATCAAGGACCTATTGAAAATAGTTTAAGGTCATAATGCATAGACCATGAGGAGGGGGCACTGAGGATGTTTGCGTGGTGAAAAGGAGTTAACCCTGACATGAATGGATCTAATGAGGCTTGTACACTACATGAAGCAACCATGAAGTTGGTTTCACATAGTTTAAGGTCATATAACCTAGACCATGGAAAATAGTTTAAAGTCATAATGATTGGACCATGGGAAAAATGTTTAAATTCGTGATACTTAGACTATGTATTTTTTTGTTTTGAGGGTATTTTTTTGGCACAAAAGGGTAGGGCCCTATTTGAGAGGAGTTAATATAGTCCTACATATCACATGAGTATCAAGAAACAAATAGAACATACTTTAAGGTTATAATGCTTGGATTGGGGTAAAGGTGGAAATTCGTTTAAAGTCAATATTCTTATACTAGAAAGACATTGGTCTTAAGGGTGTATGTGGGGAGCATAATAGGTAAAACCCAATGTGAAGGGAGCCAAGGTGGATCACGCACCACATGTACACATTGAAATGAATGAAAAATAAATTAAGGTTATAATTATTGGGATATGAATGGGGAAAAGGTACATAATGGTTGATAAATTTACTGGTAGGAGAAGAGATGGGAGATTTGGGCATTGCTAAGTATCTCATGAGGATGGTAATCAAGAAATATGTAGTTCTGGAACACGGAATGGTAAAAGACTAACACCGATAGTGGGGGAAATCATCTCTGATGATGTAATTGAAACATCCCATAGTTTTTCTAGGGAATATCATTATTATTACATGGGGTAAGGCTATAGTTTAACATCATGTGCTAAGGAAGTTTTTTTTGTTCATCTTATATCACATGAGGTATCTCGATTTTAGAAATGGTAAAGTTATTGACCATATAATACTTATTGTAAGAGGAATCCAAGTTACATATAGGGTATGAATTTTTGGATCATACCACACTTATCATATGAGGAATCCAGGTTTACATGAGGTAAAATAATCTCTACTAACCGGCATCTCGATTTAAATGGGATAAAAAATAAAAGTTTAATGTCATTCACTGAGGATGTTGGGATTTTCAGTTTAAAGTTTCAAAGATCAGACTATGGTTTTGTGTAGCTTGGTTGCATTGGTACACATCCTACCAAGAGTCATAAGTCCATGTGGGTCATGCTCAGTGTGGGAAACAAGGAGTGGGGAGGGTATTTCCCTAACACATGGAAGCTCACAGTAGGGGAAAGCAGATATTTTGTTAATAATTCCCTAATGACACTAACATGTTTAGTCAATGTGTACAGATTCCCAGAGGGATAACACCAAGGGTTTCGAAACTACACTAAAACAATAGAGAGGTGGAAATGAGGTAAATTAATAATTCCAAGGCCTTGATCTAAAAAGGGTTAATTTATGGGAAGGGTCCACTATTGACTATGTTCAAAACATAGGATCCACAATTACACCAGTCAAGAATGGGGTGAGAAAATGAAGAAATCACTAACCATGTTGGAAACACAATAACCATCATCTATCCTAAGAAATCCATCAATAAATGTTCCAAGGATAGGAGGTGAGACATTTTGTCTATGTATCATAACCATTAGGGGTCTGTTAGGATTTTAAGGATGATGAGGATCCAATAGAGTAAGACTCAAGGTATGGAGATGGATTGGGAGGATAACCATGTAGAACCCAATGCTCTAGGTTCTATGCCATGAAATATTTGAGAATGTTGGTGGGTAATATCATAAAGTGGGATTCAAACTCATTCTCAAGGTTGGGGTTATTATGGTAGGTCAAGGACTGGGTTGGACCTAGGGTAGAGGACCAAGGTGTCTCTACATATCCCATGAAACTAGGAATCAATCCATATGTAGTTATTGAATGTGGTTTGTTAGTAGACCAGCACCAAATGTAGATCACTCCCCCATATGGGGCTCAGTTTATTATAGAGTTTTATATCATGCAATGGGGATGTGGATATAGTTTAATTTCACGTGATGATGATTTTAGAATTTATTGTTTAAATTCATACCACTCAGACTATATATATGCTTCCAATTTATGGACATAGAGTTTGTACCTCATGAAAATCATTTAAGGTTGTATTATATGGAAAATATTTGAGCATCTCAAATGGACATTCATAGTGAGGTGGAGTGAAAAAACAAACATGAATTAAGGTCCAAGGCTTCCCAACACCACACAACACATCCCTATGATGTCTTTCACATAGGTTAAATGCATGATTCTTGGAATTTTTTTCCTAGTTTAAGGTCATACAGCTCTGAACATAAGATTGCTTATTAGTTTAAGGTCTTAAATCTTGGACCAATCATAAACAATTTAAGGTCGTACTACCTAGACTATAGGGCTCCTCACATGAAGTACTTATTTAGAATCTTTATATTGGTGGGAGGTGTGGTACCCTCTACATACATTTTAATCAATTGGTATGCTCCATTATAATATACCCTATGAATGATGTAAGTTCCTTCCCACTTGGTATCAAACTTTAGTGGCTTTTTTCTGGGTATCATCAGAATTTTGAGATCCAATACCATGTCACCCTAGAGAAATAATTGGAGGTGAACTGTCTTCTTGAACACTCTCACTATCTTGTACTAATGCCTCTATATATTGTTCAAGGCCTAGATCATATTATCTTCAAGGTATTCTAGCTCATCTAGTGTAACTTCTATCATTATTTATAGCATTTTTTGGTCATAGATAGTTGTTTAGAGCAAGGAAAACTAGACCTTGATAGAAAGGAATACATCTGTTCTATACACCATGTAGTATGGGGTCACCTAGGTGGAATTTCAAGTCATCATTTGATAGGCCCTGAGGGTGTTGGGGGGATTTTTAGGCCAACTCTTCTTATTCTGAACCATCGTTTTCTACAAGATATTAGAGAGGGTACTATTGAATGACTAAATCTTCCCAATTTCCTACATGTGGTAGTGAGAAGTATGGCTGGACTGGATACTATACTTAGAATATAATTTATTTATCTTAGTAGCCTAGAATTTTGTGTTATTGTCAATGAGAACAAAGTGACGAACTGATGTGGGATATCACAAACTCAATCACAGATCAGGATTTTAATTCCTTGAGGGGAATTTATTTTTATAATTTTGATAATAAGACTCTTTAAATGAAAATAAACCTATATTGGGGTGTTCTCACTGGTAGGTATGATCCCATGATGCTGAGTCCCCATACTGAAAAGGTACGAGAATACTTGGTGGTGTAGAGAAGCTTTGACGGTCGATGCACAAATTTCGAATGGATCTAAAATTCATGAAACATCTTTTAAAACTAGATGTAATCATGGACCATGGAGGTCAAGAAGTAGTTCAACCTATTAATATGGTGGGAGAGTTTCAATCCCTCCTGATGGGTTCCACATATCTAGTGTGGACCTCTTGCATAACCTAAGGGATCTCATATCCTTTGGTGTAATGGAGGATAAATCCATAAAAACCATGTCTATAGAGGTATGAAGATATATTGGTTCCACTTTGGAGTGTGAAAAATGCTGCACATTGATGAATTATCTCATGATCGACTCAGTTCGATGGGAGAATGCCACATTGGAGATACTCGATGAAAGGATTTTTCTGATCAAGTGTTTTCTATGCTATGGGGAAACCTAAGGTTCGTTGAATAGAAATACTGGTGGCTAGATGATATACCTATTTCTCACTATCATCTAATATGGTTAGGTATATGACCCTACGGTGTACCACATGAATGACTATGTCATCTTGATCATTCTCTATAGGGGATGCACTCAGACTTGCAAAGGAATCATCTCGACCATTATATGACTGGGGATCATAGGTCACCTCTGGTGGAGAGGGGAACTAGGACATTAGATGGTGAGTATATCTATAAGGGGCACAATATATTTCTTCATGATGATGTAGTCACCATTAAACTATTTGATGACTAACTCAGGGTCTACCTTTACATGAAAATAGGGGATCTCAATATCATGGGCCAGATCAAGACCAGTGATAAGGTCCCGATAATCTGCCTCATTATTGGTTCAACATTATGAAAACAAGAATGAGTATGATAATATGTTATGTAATGGGGTTATGAAGATGATCCCCATGACTACTCTGTTGATCTTGGGATTGTTGAGCCTTCTATCAAACGGGCTCTGGGAGGCACTTTCAAAGTGTATCTTCTAACATGGCACAACCTGAACCACTGAGAGGATAACCTCATCTAGGAAATATATATACAGATTCAATTACTCAAGGGTTGGATGGATAGCTAGAAAATTTTCCAGTTCTTTCCATTTAATTTATTTTTGCGAAACGATCCTAATATCAAACTATTGGAGAATCACTTCCCAACATTCCAAATATCCCATCATCATGGGGGTGATTTAGAATATACTTCATTGGGTCCAATAAGAACATCAGTTTTATCTCATGATACTATAGATAATTTTGTAACTTCTTCACAATAAATACTAGTGTGAGATAGCTCTTATTGATATGGGAGTATCTGGTCTTTGTGTCGAGTAAAATGTGTTTCAGATATTATAACCTATTTTCTCTTCCCTCTTTTTTTCTAGCTGAGAAGTGTATTTAGGTACCATTCTAGGGATGTCGTATAGAGGACCATAGGCTTTCCTAAAACATGTGTAATCATAAGTAGTGGTTGTATCAGGTGTGGATTTATATCCTCAAATACAGTCTGACACTCTTCATCCAATTGGAAAAAAGTGTATTTCTTCATGATCCAAAAGAAGGGCTTACACTTTCTAGCCATATTTCTGATAAATCAATGAATATAGACTAACTTTTCTTAGAGGCCCCACATCTCTTGGAGATTTCTTGGGGGAGAAATATGGTTGATGGATCTGATCTTCTCTGGGTTAATCTCAATGCCTTTGTATATTAGGTTGAAGCTAAGTAATTTCTCATAGGTAACCACTTAATGCACACTTCAAGGGGTTCATCTTCAAATTATGGGATCATAGGAAGCTGAAGACTTTGACAAGGTCCTAGATATGGTCCAAATGATGGAGGAATTCAAAAACAAATTCATACACATAGAATTCTACCAATTTCCTGAGGATTGGTTTAAATATGTGGGGTAATGATTTCTGGTAAGTGAACCCTACATTCTTTAATCTAAAGGGAATCAACTGAGAGCACAAGGCCCCTTGAAGTTCCCTAAAGGTGGTGTCCTCCTCACCCTCATGGGCCATCAAGATCTGGTTGTACCCAGAGTATATATCCATAAAGGAGAGGTCCTAGAACCCAATTGAGGAATTTATTAATAACTCTCTCACTGGGAGGATAAAATCAACCTCAATATAGTGAAGTTTTATGTCCTAGAATTTGATGAAAACTATGATCTTCCCATTCTTCTTCCTGAATAGGATGATGTTGGCTATCTATCTAGGGTAATGGACTTCCCTGAATAAATTTTCTTTGAAAATATTGCCAACTTTGGGCTCAACCACAACACCATGGAAGAGGTATATTCTTTTTGGAGGTTGTTTGAAACTACGATGGCTCACTGAGAGGATAATATAGTGAAATGAGACTTGAGGTTCCATCCATCGAATCTTCTCATAGTTCCAAGAAAATACATCATGGTGATGTTTCAAGAATGTCACATACTGCTGATTCTCTTCTAGGGGCATGGATGAAATTATCAACATTGGCCTCAGATCTTCCTTAATACCAAGGTTTACCTAGATTATCTCATCAGTGATTTTGGAGACACCCTCTTAAAAAGTATAAGGGGAATATTTAAAATCTTTTTCATCATATAAAGTGGTAGAATCATAGGGAGGAGGTGAATCTTCCAGGGAAATTGACCCTAGGGAGGAACTGGTGCCTGCTTGGGTGGACATGGATTTCTCACTAAGGGGTTCTAGCTCTGTTGAAACTATGGTGATAGAATCTATCGATCCAATTCCATCTAGACTCTAACCAAGTGTTCCATGATTGATTTCAAAGTAATGGAAGTGGGTTACCTTACATCAATTCAACCATGCTCTACAGAACATGTAGTAATTCTATGAACTAGTATACATAGTTTGAACTTCGTAGTACTTCATAGGGGTAGGGGCTTCTTGTATCACCTAAGACTATCCAGTGTAAGTGTATGAGGTAATCTATAGGTGATGATATATCTTAAGGATGTTTAAATTCATTTTTTGGGATAATGAAATATCCCCCAAGTCCAACATGTTATACTGTAACCAATGTATCAAAATAATGTATCTATCATCCAATTCTTCACATTAATTAACTACGATATAAGTCAGATCACTGGAATCATTGATATACTTGACCCCATTACTCTAAAACCACTTCCCCTACCTTTTTTAATATATAGAATCTAGATAATGGGATTTAGAGGAGTCGAAGGGGGATGAAACACTCGAAATCACACCTACTCAATAATTGAGGAAGTATTTGAGGCACTAGTGATATGAGGTAGGGACTAATTCATGAAGATGATTTTATATCCAACCTAGTAATGCCATAGAGGTAGTATGAATTTGGTTCTCTATATCAAGCCACCAAACTGGTTCTTTAGCTAAACCTTTCCATGCGATTTATTCTCACTCTTATCACAAAACTCAATTGTTAGGATAGAGGGATTCATATCTTCCTCTATCAGTCTTAGCTTGTGAAGCATCTAGTTTGGGATGAGATTGATCCCAGAACTAGTGTACACTAGGCAGTGACAGATCTCCATGCCATTGAACTAGCCTATGATGTACAGTGGTTGTATATTCCCCCATATGAGGAAACCCTCATCTTCCCTAGAAAATTAGATTATGGCATGGAATTATTCTTTCTCAACCTCCTCTATATAGTTGGCCTCAGCAGTAACTACTTTATCTTCAAACTGGAGGGGGATTTTCAAGGCCTTCTCAAGGGACTCGCACATTTACTTAGATAAGAGAAGATTCTTGAGGATCTAAATCCTCATGAGTATGTTATTGAGTTTATTCAACACTTCATACTTCCATGCCAAGTGAATATTTTTTCCCATGGTGGGTCACTCCTTGGAAGAGGGGCGTAACAGATACTACTAGTTGAATAGATAGGTTCTGAATAGTGAAAGAAATATTATACTATTGACTAGTTGTCCTACTTTGAAAAATTGTTGGTTGACTATCTGTTGATTGAGGTCGGGCTCTGGTTAGATGTTGTTGGATGCAATGTGGTTGTAGCTGAGCTACTGATTGATTAACATAGTCGGTTGTGGGGGTATAACTAATGGGGAGGACTAGAAAGACATTTCTTATAAATATCTGTACCAAACCTACTTCCTAGTCTCTATATCATGAATGTTCTATCTTAAGGCACTATCTTGATCATTCTAGAGACTCGCATGTCCTCTGGATTTCCTTTGATGGCGTCAATCAGAGGTTCTCGAAGGGTTTTTATGGAATTCCTCACTTTCAGGTGTTTTGAAGCACTCTATTAGCTCTATATAATTCATGAATTCATACTTGTACTCCCCATCCATGGAATAGTCAAGAATAGTATGTACCCTGGATGCATCTTCTAACTCAAGAGGCATGAAGTCTCCAATATTGTGATATGGATTTGGCACCATTGAGGGACTCTGATTTCCCTTGATCCATCAGTGGCTATTCATTTAAGACATATAAGCTTAAGAAAAAGATGCAGAAGTAGAATTCGGAGAGGGGGAAACAATAACAGGAGGTTTGTTCCTACCCAAATGAGCATGAATAACACCATAACTTCAAGAAACCACATTTTTTTCCAACCAGTCATCATATTTATGTATCTCGTGTCTATGATCTTTCTTCCATTAACCAAATCCTTCACTATCACTATCAATATTGCTAAATAATTGGGTGACCTATTTTGGTATGTCACCCAACTTTACCAAGACATGATCCACTTGGTCCTAGATCCAATCATTGAATATGTAGCATTCCTTGATGGTGTGTCTAAGGATTATGTGGTATGGGAATGCTCAGGGTAGCCAGTGAGCCTAGACTCCTATGGCCTTCTTTATTCTGGAAACTTCATAATTCTATTTTATAGATAATAGATGAATTATTACAATTCCTATGAACCCTTTAAGGGGTGGTTCTAGTTTCTTCTTTCTGGGAAAGGTACTCTAGGATCCTGGCCTTAGTGGGGGAAGGAGCCACATTTTTTCATTTAAACAGCTACACTTTATGAGGTGGTCCCTGAAGCTTATGTGTTGGGTGTGGATGATCTTGGTGTGGTTGTTGCACTCAACAAGGATCTTATGAAAAAGGTTCCAATAACTCCACTGGCTTGAGTACCTCCACATGCATGGTGGCAGTAGTCTGTGCTTTTTTAGGCCATCTCTCGGAATCTAGAAGGGGCAACAGTCATGACTATTGTCTGGACCACTAAAAATAATTCTCCAGACATAGATCCTTTTCAGATAACTCTTGGAATCCAATTGGTTAGTTCTAGGTGATGAGGTTAGGGACCATATCACTCTTTATGTTCCTAATGCACATCGTAATTAGTTTTTCCTAGGACAACTACATGTTGGGTGAATATATGAGGCCTTTCTACTAGGTGACAATGTATGTGACTTTCTCATAAGGAATTTTCTTACACTTAAAGAGTTCATAAATACCTTTATTGCACATTGTGGGGATAAACTAGTCAAGTAACTATCTATTAAGGTCCTCCCAACTAGAAATTAACCATATAAGTAGCTGGATATACCCAACGAATTCAGGTCCTTTAAGTGTTTGAAAAAAGACTCGGATCTTGGTGGACTCCTACTATTCTGGGGTACCCAACATATGACCACACCTTTAAGTAAAGTGGTATGGGTGATACAATAGGCCACCCATCCCATATAATAGGGAAAAGATGAGATTTATAAACTCTGGGGGTGGTCTGATGTTGTACACCAATTTCGGGTATGGATTTCCATCAGGCAGGATCACCAATTGTCACATTTCTACATCCTCAAGGAAGGTGGTGAGATCGACTACCAAATCATCCTAGTGAGTCTCTATTTCCACCAATTCAATGATGGGCTCATCATCCCATGGATTGGGCTCATAAACATGGAGAGCAGCATGACCTGGATCCCAAAGAGGATAATCATGCTACTCAGGAGGATTTGGTGACTCATACATTGGTCACTTTCCATAACCCCCATATTCTACTCTAACTGGACATATGGTGCCACCAAGCTCGAACTAGGGAATCTAGAAGAGGAGGAATTTTTTCTCCACTAGAGGAAATATGGGATCTATTAGGGGATTTCCATAATTTATGTGTTTCTTAGTAATAATTTCGGAGGTAATCCTTTTATATTCATTACCTACTGAAGCATGATGCCTACCATAAGATGTCTCTACTTTCAATGCAACCTCAAGTAGATTGGAGGACTCAGCATGTATTTTTCCCTTATCATGGTGTTGATGGGTAGGAAGTAATGGGTAATTGGAGGTATCTCTGAGTCATTGTTTCTACCTCTATTGATGAGTGAGAATACTGATAAGAGGTTCTACCTAGTATTGTGCCTCCAATTGAGGTGGGCCTTCCCTACCATTCCCCATGTTGTCACCTTTGTTTCTTTGATCCTCATTAAAATCATTTAAACCCATATTAAACATGGTGGTAACTGGAGGGGAAATATCAGTGTTAGAAAATAGGCTATACTGACGCAATATAGACCTGAAATATAGAGAAACATATTGTCTGCAACCTCTGATCTGTATGTGTGGAGATGCTTATTCAATAACTCAGAAAAGAACTGTGAGGACCTAGATGCAATTCAGTTGAATCATATAATGATAGAATAATGATATGGGGTGATAAGAAGCCAATATCATCGTGATATCAACCCTTCTTCACTACTAGATGATGGTGTCAAGGTAAACTTGACTTCCTATGTAGGTAAACTGATGATCATAGAGGTAGTGAAACATCACTCGGATGATATGGTAGAAAGACACTATATGGTCCACTGTGAGGGACTCCAAGATGTCTTGAAAGTGTCTATAACACCATAGATATATGGTCAATGTTCATGGACTCCCATAGGCCCTCTTGATCAGATCAAGGTTCTTGATCTTGGTTGACCAAAACCCCAATCAACATAGGCTAGAAGATGGGTAGTGGCACTGATGTAGATCGGTTTTACTGCTGGTTTATCAATAGAGGAGTCACTACATGATTCAAACATCTACCACATGGTGGGATGTATCTCGAGGGTGGTTCCAACCTCATCATTATATCCCTATAATAGGGTATTTTCACCATTGACTCATGTGTGCAGGTGGTGGCATCTATATGTGGGTCGAATTAATGCCCACCATCTAAAGGTGTCATCCCAAACCATGATATATCTCCAACTTCTCAGGTGGAAGTAGAGAGGATGGATATTGGAAATGACAGAGGTGGCTACACTACAAGACCCTGTAAGAGAGCCAAAATGTACCCCGCCTATAGGTATCTATGGAGGTATCTAGGGATATTGTGGACCTCATCTTTTATGATTACAAACCTTAGCTTCTAAGAGTCTTTCTGAAACTTTGGAAGCTAGGGTGAAGGCTCCATCATCAATTCATCTATCACCTCATAATCTAATTGGTCAATGATTTCAACAAAAACATGTCACTTCCCAGAGTTTTAAATCTTATGGTGGTTATTAGCCCTCCTACCCCACAATAGTTTTTCAGGGAGGGGTAAGTCTTCTAACACGGGGAAGACCTCGATGCTAGTTTCTAATGGAGAAAGGAGAACCTTCACTGGGTTTGGTAGTGGAATGGGAGTACCTTCATACTTCAAGTTCTTAGAAGTGTAGGAAGGACCTCCACACTAGTTGGTAGAAACACAGGGAGGAACTCTGTGTTGGTTGAAGTTGGATCAGGGAGGACCTTCTATTTAATCAGTAGAGACATGGGGAGGGCCTCTGTGTAGACTGGTTCTGGTAGCATGAGGAGGACCACTGTACTGGTTATTGATGAAGTGGGTAGGACCTCGTATTTGGGTGGTTATGGTGTGGGTAGGACCCACACACTAATTTTTATTACCATGGGATGGCCCATAAATATATTGTTGGTGCTGGTGATTAAAAGAGTCAACATGTCCTGCCTATGAGGTGATTGTGGTCTCAATCCCAATCGGGAAAAGAAAGATATCCATCACCTATTATAGGGATCTGTTGGGATATTTTGGTAGCGGAAAATGCCATATGATCCAAAGAAGATTCCCCTTGTTAGGTATTATCCAGGTTTTGTCCCTATTTTCTACATTGAGTTCTTCAGATCAGAGCAGGCGGAGCAGGGTTAAAGTCCACCAGCTCTTTAGTCAGTGGGATCTATCGGTGATGGCATTATTGAGGCCTAGTGGGAGTCCTCCTATGAGGATCCTAGGTGGTAGTCACTGTTAGAATGACTTGATAACCCCATACCTCCTTGTAATAGAGGATTGAGTCATCATAACTCTCTTGGGAGAGACTCTTGAAGCATTTTTTTCATCAGAATAGGGGGTGGTTTACCCCTACGCAGCCATTGAGGATGGTGGTGTCAATGGGGAATCAATGCCTCTATGTCTTATTGGGACATATAAATTATAGTAATGTCCCCATATTTTTTGTATTAGTGACCTAAGGTGTTGATTACCCTCCTATATATGATCTTAGAAGGTGATATGGGGTGTGAGAACCTAGTAGCTGATGGTGAGGTAGAAGTCATAGAGGAGGTGTAGTTGTGCGGGATTTCTACATCAACATTTCTCCTACCCTAGAGCCTATGAGTTATAGGTGGATAGTTTCTCATAGCTTGAGTCCTATGAGTCACATAGACTCAGTGATCAGTATTGGTATAGGAAAATTAATGCCTAGTTCCCAAATATCATCCAATCTTCTGAAGTATAGAAAGATCCATGCTGACAATGTCGCAGACTAAGGATACCCAAGGATATATTCCTCAATTCGTAGGTGAGTTTCATGACATTCCCACCATTTTTTGGGTGGTACCCTACTTCAAATGTTTTAATATGGTGACATGAATTTTTTTTTGATTCCCTAGATTCCACTAGTCCCCATGGTTGAGGAGAAGAGTTTCACATTAGGTTTACCATTTATGTTTTTGAGTCTTTCTTCGGGGCCACGCAACACACATGTTTGTTGCCCCACATTACCAGTTTCAATAGAGAGAGGATTTCAGCACTTTTATCATTGATTTGGGTCATGTTTTTGGAACTTGTTTCTCATTAAATATCAAGGTGGAAATTGATTAATTACACTTCTTTTGTCTCAAAAAGGTAGAAACATTCGATCAAGAGAGTAGTCATGTTGGAAATCTATGGGAATATCTAGACATTGGGTACATTGCTGACTTGTAAACCTTCCTCTTTTTAAGTCATCTCATATTAGGCATCTTAGGAATGTAACCTAAGGAATCCCATGTTATCCACAAGGTAGTTATTCTAGGGGCATAATTATTCCAAGGATTTTTACCTCAAGCACCCCACACTTATTCATGGGGTAGGGTTTATGGACCAAGCTGTGAGTTAAACATATTTTAGAGATGGGAACAGGGTTAATGTCTTATAGGGATAGGTTATGTGAAGGTTTAAGGCTGTGCAAGGATAGGATGGATATATTTTTAAATTATTTCATGGATAGTATGGGCATAGTTTTAACATATTGTGAAGACAAGATGGGAACATGTTTAATGTCTTTGTGGGTATAGGATGGGAATAAGTTTAACATCTTGCGAGGATAGTATGGTCATAGGTTTAACATATTTTGGGGATAGGATAGGAACAAGTTTAATGTCTTGAGAGGATAGTATGGTCATAGGTTTAACATATTTCAGGGACAGTATAGGCATAGTTTTAATTTTTTGCAGGGATAGGATGAGTGTAGGTTTAACATATTGTGGGGAAAGGATATTCACATATTTAATAACTTGTGGGGATATGATGGTGGTTTAGAATTTTCTCTTGAGACGGATCTGAAGTTTGATCAGAATACCACATGGAGGTGGATCAATGGGGGTTTTTCCCTAGTAGGGAATATGTCACACATGGGTTTACTGATGTCATGATTAGAATGACCTCTTGAGGAAGATCTGGAGGGTAGATCAAAATTCCTTGTGGAGGTGGAATGATGGATGTGTGTCACTAAGAGGTAAGATATCGCACCTGTTCATAATAATGGATAGATCATAATTACCTTTTGATGTGGATTTAGAGGGTAGATCATAACAACCCATAGAGTCATATCAATGGAGGTGTGTCCTTAGGAGGGAAGATGTCACACATGGGTTTACCAATGTCAGGATCATAACCCCCTCTTTAATCAGATTCAGGTGGTAGATCAGAATGCCCCAAGGGTGTGGATCCATGGAGGTGTGTCCCTAGGATTGAATATTTCACACTTGGGTTTACATATTTTAGGATCATAATTCCATATTGAGGTGGATTTGGAGGGTAGATCATAATTTCCCATGGAGGTGGATCAATGGAGGTGTGTCCTTATGAGGGGAGATGTCATACATGGTTTTACTGATGTCAGTATTAAACCTTAGGGAGGTTTCCTATATACCATTTTTAAGATATAGGTATCAAAACCCATATAGTTCGTTGCTTCACTTTAAGGTCATGTGACATGACTGATCCATGTAGTTTAACTTCATGTGGTAATTATTATTGTGTCTCAAAGGGAACAAAAATTAGGGATGGTGTGAGGATTACATATAGAAGATACCCAATGAAATAGGATCACTCTTGGGGATATGGTGTGGAACTTATGCATGGAAGATTCCTAATGCAGTTTATCCCATGATGGGGGAGTAGGTTTTGTCCCTTTTCAATCATACACAGGGCATCTTATGTTCATCCCATGGGGTAGGAAGTGTGGAGTCATCCCATGTCAATCATACATGGGGTGTCTTATGTTCATCCCAGAGGGTAGGAATTGTGGATTCATCCAATTCCAATCATACATAGGATATCATGTGTTCATCCCATAGGGTAGTAGGTGTGGATTTATCCCATGAAAATCATACATAGGTCATCCTTTCTTTATCAAACAGGGTAATACTATAGTTTTATGTCATTTTTTGAGAATCATTTCATTTAGTTTAACATCATATAACTAAAATGTGGAGCTAGGCGGTTTTATGCCATGCAACTTGGACATTGGAGGGACCATGTCAAGATGAGGGGAATATCTAGTATAGGGACCCTCAACCAAGACATGTGTATAGTTTACCTCAATGATTCCATGTCTAATACTTATGTGACCACCACTCATGATCCTTTGGGTGGATCACGGCATTGGAACTGCTATGGAGGAGTGGTCAATTAGGATACCAATGTTAGGGTACCTATTCTTAGAAGTGATATTTGTCAGGGTACCTATACTTAGATGAAAAAGGTAGAAGGGAGGCCTAGGTACACTTCAAGTGAAGTGGGAGTAAATAGGAGTGGGTGGTATCGGTGGAACAGGTATTCAGGATGCAGTTGAACTGGTCTTGAATTAGTATAGGGGTCATCTACTCAACCTTCATAAAAGGGTGTCAGCAAAAAAGATGGACCATATAGGGTCCCAAAATAGGGGTTTTTTATGCTTGGGGCCTCACGGAGAGTTGTATCACAATTTTCAGTAGCATCACATAGGTCAGGGGCATCACGAAGGTTCCAGCTTCAAAAAAAAGGTGACCCTACCTCGGGATAATGTTGTGGTTCCCATATGATAAAATTCATGAAGGAAAGGTGCCTCGTGAAGGGTAAGTTCCCTGAAAATCCCCAAGAGTCACATTGGGACTTCTTATTCTATGAAGTGCATGGGAATTTGCAAAATGAATCTACACCTTAGGTGGTGGATCTTAAGAATACAAGGGTGTTGGTTTTTTGATGCTTGGATACCTTGGGGGATCTATTTTATCTTTCACTTGTGAATCTTTGGTGGTTCATGAACATGGACCAGCTTTTAGAATTTTAAAGTTCATGTGTCCTCTAAAAATTCATACTTAAGGGGGTATTTATAGGTATGTGGGTTTCATGATTATTTGAGGATTTCACGAAGCTTTATGAGCTCTATGAGTGGGTGGGGCTCCATGAGTCCGAACAACGTTACACGAAGGTTACCATCAGGCCTCTGTGATATCATGAAGTTCTCCACAACTTGGGATTGATGTTGTGTGTAGGTTACCATTAGTCCTCCATGTGGACATGACCTTCATGAGAAAGACCCATTTGTGAAGGTGGGGATCTTTACAAAACAATCCATTTGAGGAATTATTCAATGGTTTTGGCCCAAATTCACTCCAAAATAGCTATGGTTTCCTCAACCATTATCATTAAACACATATTTTAGTGGCAACTATATCTTTTCAATGTATTTACTTTGACTTAGTCTAATTATCATATTGGATCTGTCTTAATGGATCATGATCCCAAGAATATAAGTTGCCTCACTTAATTACTTCATAAATAAGCATGTGTTTAACCAGGATTTAATTGGCTATTAGAATGGTCTTTCATTTCCAATAATTATAATATCATAGACATAAACTATTAAAAAAATGACTACAATCCCACTAAACCATTTATAGATACAATAATAAAATTTTATCATTATGAAACCAAATTTTGTTGTAGAATCATCAAATTGAATGTTCCATGACCTGGATACTTTCTTTAACCTTTAAATGGATCTCTAAAAATTTTATAATTTTTTGGAATCCTTTAGAGTCACAACCCTATAAGTTTTTTCATATAGACATATTTTTGAAGGTTCCTTTTAAAGAAATCTATTTTAAGAAAAATCTCATAATCATGGTAAGCTACTAAGGAAAATATAATTATTATAACCAATACTTTTCATGCATAAATATTACATAATTTTATATGAATATTCAATATATTTCACAATAATATGTTCCTGAAGACCATATAGGTTAAGTGTCTTTTGAAACTTTGATATTGGAACAAATTGTTCATAAAAGATCTATATCATTTATCATTTAGTTCTACACAAATAGAACCCTTCTTATACATAACATACTTAAACCCTTTATCCATAGCCTATGGAAGGGAAACATAAGAATGGGTGAGTTTATATTCTTAGTAATGGTAAACATAAAAGATATCAATAAATGGCCATAAGTGAGTATAAGCTATTAATAAGGCTATGAGTACATGACCTGAACATTATAAAATCATACCCATCAATTCATATATAATAATAATGAAAAATGGAATAAATTTTTATCAATAAAAAAACATTATACATAAGAGTGTGGAATCATAAATGGTTAATTAATATCCATGAAAACATATAATAAACATAATACATAAGTTTTTGGAAGACACCTAATCATAGAAAATCAATTATTTAGTTAAGTATCACTACCAAGACTATCATATTGGATTGGTTTCACACCAAATTTCATCATTTCCTTATTCAATGTTCACTCCCAAGACTATCTTATTAGACAAAGTACCTTACTAAACTAGGTTCACTCCCCATTCTAGTCATTATTATCTCATAAGATATCTATCTTTACCCAATCCATTGGAGGGATGTAAAGAACCCACCCATCCTTGGTTTATAACTAAACCACCCATCACATAATGAAAACCACACATATGACTTCCATAAGATTACAAAACATCCATCATATCATCAAGTCATAACCCATGGAAACTATAATAGTTTCATAAATATTTAATAATAATAATCATTAACCATTAAGATAAATAATAATGATGATAAAATAGGATCTTATTCATAATAAATCATAATTAAAATCAAAGGATATTTTTATAGATAAAAATACCTTCAAAAGATCACTATAAAATTTCTTGAGGAAAATACTATTTTTATTTGAAATTGATTACTTAGAATCTAAAAAAATCCAAAAATATTGATGAAAAAATTTCTTTAAGATAAAAATGTAAAATTATAAAGTATTATTTGAATAAAATATTATTCATGATGGTGAGTAAATTCATTAATGTGGTGTACATTAAAATAAAAAATTCTTTCACATTTTTAGTAAAAAATCAAAAATACCTTATTTGGAAAATAGTAATAAAATTACTTTTAAACCATGGTAATGAAATTAAAATATAGTTAAAAATGAATTTAAATAATTTTTTTAGAATAGTAAAAATATTCTCAAAAACATTTTAAGGAATATATATATATACATTAAAGAAAATATTCCTGACCAAAGAGTGAAATAAAGTCAGTTTTCCTTAAAAAATCATTTCGTTCATTTGAGTACTTAAAGAGAGTAAAATGAAATTAAAAAAATGTGATCTATAGAAATAAATAGATTATAATAAAAGAAATAATATTTGGAAGAGATATATAATATAATTTTATAATCATAAATTTAATCATAAACAATCCTAGTAAAGATGAGATTATAATTTAAAACCCTTAGGGTTTAGTAATATTTGAATCAGCAGTCATTGGATGACTGAAAATCATATGTATATGTAAATATAATTCATTAAACCATTTATTATGAAAAATACATTCTTTTTTATATACACCATAGATTTAATAAATTGGTGCATAATATTAAAACTTGTCTCAATAAAGAAAAATTAATATGAAAAATCCTCACAACTTTGGAATCATTTGACTTGAATGAAAGTAAATAAATAAAATTATATGGATATTAAAAACCAATTAATTTCATGTATATGTAAAAATACAATAATTATGAACTAATAACACCATATAAAATAAATTATTATGTACAATATCAAACATGACTCCTGAATTTGAAAACGTGATAAAGCAACTCATACCTTATCTACGACTTGATTCATAAGCACTCTAATATCCTATATAATAAATTAATATTTATTATAAAAATAAAAAATAATAATATTCATGAATATAATTTCATATATGATTTAGTTATATCATTTCAAAACATTTTTATTAATAATTCTCTATTAAAGTTTTCATTTTGGGTGTTAATTGCTTTATTGTTCATGTATATTTTAGTTTGGGATTTATGTTTTATGCACTTTTATCATGGTTACTCCATGTAATATTTTTTAATAATGATATAATTATAATATATATTCATTATATACATATTTATAACCCTTCATATAAAGAAGTGGTGAAAAATAAATTACATCACTATGTGAAGACGATAGTCCATACGTACGCATGAGTGACAATTCCATTTATCGATGAATGGAAGAAAATAAAGGTAAATATTAATTCATACATAAACAATAATTATCATAAAATAAATATCATATATAAATATTATATCTTTCATAATAACCAACCACGAATGATGGTGGGAGGAAATGAATCATATCATTCTGTGGAGGCGGTGGTCCCCACGTATACACGAGTGATAGTTTCAACTCCCATTGGAATTAGAAAAGGTATTAAATGGTTGTTCCATAATCATAATAACATATTATTATATTTAATATATTATTTTAATCATTTTTTACGAATAAAACAATTTTATAGGAAGTATAAGAAGAAATAAAATTGAAAGATCTTGGATTAGATCTATACCTCTTCTTTGAGAGACCTCCTTTGGCGTAATCCTTAATCCTTGAAGGATTTCCCTTGGGAGAAGAATATAAGATACAGGATTACATTAATTATTCAAAGAACTTTTTGGATTAGGTATTTTTTGATATGGAAGGACCAAGTTTCATGAATAAGGGAGGAGAATATATACCCTTTTATAAGTGAGGGGATGGATATACATGGAATTTCTTAAAATACTTAAATGATTTAAAGTCACTTTCATGGGAAATTCAATTAAAATGTAGGAAATTATAATTTTGAAATATATTCAACCAATTATAATTTTATATGATTTTGTAGAAATCCTACTTTTATCTCAGGGTTTAACCCCCCCCCCCAATAGTTAACCTGTTTTAACCTTAATCATAGAAAAACAATTTACTATTGTTATCATTCACTAAGACAAAAAATTAATTTGAACATATTAAATTATTTTAATTATGATTATCATAAATATGGAATCTATTTTTTTGGATTCAATTTATATAATTGGCAGAATTTAACTTTAATTAATCAAGAAATATGTAATTAAAACTCATTTTTGATAAATGAATTTTTAAGCGTAAAAATTAATATGCTTCCATTTTATACATTTTAAAACCCATAAAATTAGTTTTAAAATATTATATTGAATATATAATATATATATTTCATTTAAAACATTAATAAATAGAGATTAAATTATTTTATTAAAATAAAAACACAT